>CM068367.1:734606994-735279903 GCA_034769895.1 Magicicada septendecula
CTAATCCGTTAGTTGCTATTACAAAATGCCTTATTCCTTTTCCATGATGATCAGATTTTGCTATACGCCTGCATAAATATAAATTATTAAAATACTTAACTCCCAACACAAAGTTGAACACATGATGAAAAGTTCATCATGTCACATATTCTAGTAACAAGGTAAGTTTTTGGAATACTGTTTTAGCTGAATTTATACACTAGGAGGACACTCAGCATTTAGTTTGTGTGTGTAACTCTGGTTAATCAAAGAGAATTATTTGTGTAAATTCAAATTTAGTAAAACGAATCTACTACTGTAAATGCCTGGAATGCTATGCACTAAAGAATTTTAATTAACTTTATATGGGGAAAACTGGTTTACATACATTATTTCTGAAAATAATAATCCTGAAATGTAATCAGTACTTATATCAAGTTAAGCGCAATAATTAAATATATTCTGCTCGTTAAATAGATCCCTTCTCCTTCACTTACCAGGCACATAAGGGAAGCTCTACTAAATACAGGATTTCTTGGAACTGTGTAGAGTGGGATCAGTGGAGTAACTTGCGGAGGGGGGTTATCAGGGGATCAATTCCCCTCCAGAACTATTCGAAATTTCAGCAGAATTCCATAATTTCCTAAGTAGACCCATTTCTAAGCCAGTTTTGTTTGTACAAAGTAATACTTATAAATAATTATAGAAATAAAAGTAATTACAATATTGTAACGTTATGTTTTCCCCTTACATAAAATAGGCCCCAACTTAAACCATTTCATGACCATGATACATGAAGAACAAAATACTAAGTCATTAACTAAATTGTATACTATAAATATTGTCTGAGATACGGTAATAAAAAGAGATAAGAATAATGTAATGAAACTGATAAGAACATTATCAATAAGAAGATTTTACTCCAGTAAACTGCATTAAAAATTGTTAAAAAAGATAAAGCTAATGAAAGTTAAAAATAAAGCTAATGAGTTATTCTTAGATGACATCATTAATCTTATTGGTAATGGTGTAAAAGTCTTCCCACAGCGGTTGCAGGTTTGGGCTGATTTATTTCTTCCTTATCATGTTATAGAACTAGGCCTGGCAGCAGGTGTGAGCCCTGAAGAAATTGCAACCAGTCTTCATCTTTGTATTTGCCAAAATAAAGTTGTTCTGAGCCAGGTCATGTAAATTCAGGTTAGGCCAAGTTGCTCATTACACTTTGTCTAAATTTTAAAGATATAAAGTGTTGATAAAGATTTTAGGACTGTACATTAAAAACATTGTTTGCACATATGAGTAGGAAGCAGATGTATTAATATAATGTTACCCAACAAGATACAGGAACAATTATGTATATTTAATTAAGTAGTTAGTGGACTTAAAACCTGCTGAGAAACTCCAGTTTTTATAAAACAAATAGGGAGAGAATTGAAGATTTGATGTTTGTAAATGTTATATCTATTTTCTTCTAAGTAACTAATGGCTGGTTATTTGTAATCACGTTTTCTCATAATGTATGTTGTTAATGACCTTTTTTCAAGGGTACGAAAAACAACAACAGATATTGGTATTTGAAAAAAGGTGAATTTTATTGGTACATACTAAAGTATAGAGTCAAATTTGTTTCTATTCATTAACAAAGGTCCGTACTGTAATAATTTTGTGTGTAATATACAAGCATTCTTTAATATGTTTACGAGATTCTCCCAATTTTATTTGCATTAATTCAGACCGTAGTAACATTAAATTCCACTGTAACCCATTATTAATACTTAATCATTTGCATGTTAACAGAAACTACACATTGCTTATTATTGCATTATGTTGAAAAAAGGATTTTAATGTACTTGTTTGGTTATACATTAGATTGTACTAGGTTCTAAATTGGAAGTACGTTTTAATTCCGGTACTTTGAATAAAGACAGCCTTTAATGTTATATACAGCCTTTGAATGTACACTAACTAAGGAAATGTCTGTTAAGTTTAATTAATTTTAAAAATCTAAAAGGTTAAGTTAAATAATTAAACGTAGCCACAACCTGCCAAAATCGTCTCTGTACCGTAATTATGAGCGATAAACTAATTTCTGTACTTCCAATAAATACACCCTTTTAATGTACACGAACAAAGTAAATTTTAGTTAAGTTACATCCCATTGTCGTACACAACCTCCATAAGCTGGCCTAACTTACTTCGAATAAATACAGCCTTTTCTCCATACAATAAATATAGCCTTTGAATGTACACTAACTAAGGAAATGTCTGTTAAGTCTAATTAATTTTAAGAATCTAAAAGGTTAAGTTAAATAATTAAATGTAGCCACAACCTGCCAAAATCGTCTCTGTACCGTAATTATGTGCGATAAACTAATTTCTGTACTTCCAATAAATACACCCTTTTAATGTACACGAACAAAGTAAATTTTATTTAAGTTACATTGTCGTACATAACCTCCATAAGCTGGCATTACTTACTTCGAATAAATACAGCCGTTAATGTTATATACAGCCTTTTATCCATACAATAAATACAGCCTTTGAATGTACACTAACTAAGGAAACGTTTGTTAAGTCTAATTAATTTTAAAAATGTAAAAGGTTAAGTTATATTGTTAAACTTAGCAACAACCTCCCAAAATCGTCTCTGTACCGTAATTATGTGCGATAAATATAAACTAATTTCTGTACTTCCAATAAATACACCCTTTTAATGTACACTGACAAAGTAAATTTTATTTAAGTTACATTGTGGTACATAACCTCCATAAGCTGGCATTAGTTACTTGTGAAGAAAACAGTTGTACAGGATGTACACATCGGACACCGAAATATAGTACACGCGCGGCGCCGGAATTTTCATTTTGCCGCTGAATATTCCCCAAGACCCGACTACTAGATCTGTTTTATTCACAAGTAACTAATGGCAGGTTATGGAGGTTATGTACGACAATGTAACTTAAATAAAATTTCCTTTGCTAGTGTACAATAAAAGGGTTAGTTTATTGGAAGTACAGAAATTAGTTTCCATTTATCGCACATAATTACGGTACAGAGACGATTTTTGGAGGTTGTGTCTACGTTTAACAATGTACCGTAACTTAACCTCTTAGATTTTTAAAATTAATTAGACTTAACAAAAATTTCCTTAGTTAGTGTACATTAAAAGGCTGTATTTATTGTATGGATAAAAAGTTGTATATAACATTAAAGGCTGTATTTATTCGAAGAACTGGAATTAAAACCTACTTCCAATTTAGAACGTATAACCTAGTATGTTATTGGTACATATTTTATTAAAAGGCTGTATTTACTGGAAGTACAGAAATTAGTTTCCATTAACCTTATTAACCTTAGATTTTTAAAATTAATTAGACTTAAAAAAAATTTCCTTAGTTAATGTACATTCAAAGGCTGTGTTTATTGTATGGATAAAAGGGTGTATAGAACATTAAAGGCTGTATTTATTCGAAGATCATTATTAGAACGCATAACCAAACAAGTACATTAAAATCCTTTTTTCAACATAATGCAATAAAAAGCAGTGTGCAGTTTCTGTTTCTGTTAACATGCAAATGATTAAGTATTAATAATGGGTTACAGTGGAATTTAATGTTGCTACGGTCTGACTTAATGCAAATAAAATTGGAGAATCTCGTAAACATATTAAAGAATGCTTGTACAGATATTACACACAAAATTATTACAGTACGGACCTTTGTTAATGAATAGAAACAAATAGGACTCTATACTTCAGTATGTACGGTACCAATAAAATTCACCTTTTTTCAAGTACAGTATCTATTGTTTTTTCATACTCTTAAAAAAGGCCATTAACAACATTTTAGTTACATTTTAGTTGTGAAGAAACAGATATAACATTTCCAAACAAGAAATCTTCAATTCTCTCCCTATTTGTTTTATAAAAACTGGAGTTTCTACTGCACGTTTTTAAGTCCACTAACTACTTAATTTAATATACATAATTGTTCCTGATCTTGTTGGGTAACATTATATTAATACATCTGCTTCCTACTCATATGTGCAAACAATGTTTTTAATGTACGGTGCTAAACATCTTTACAATTGAGACAAAGTGTAATGAGCAATTTGACCTAACCTGTATTACTACATCTAAGAATATCTTATTAGGTCATTTAGCTTTATTTATATATTTAATGCATCTTAATTAGTACACTAATAGCACTGCTCTGTCTTACAGTAACACAACATGTTACACTAACTCAACAGAATTTCTTGTTTTCAGTTTAAGAAAGTTGAAATTGTGTATTTCTTTTCTTTTCCATTCACTTTTTATGGAAACGTGCTTTACATTAATATGTGTACCCTTACTGTATTACTGTATGTGAGGGTTAGGACCCTTACGGTCCTAAACATCTTTATCAACACTTTATATCTTTAAAAGTTAGACAAAGTGTAATGAGCAATTTGACTTAACCTGAATTTACATGACCTGGCTCAGAATAACGTTCTTTTGGCAAATACAAAGATGAAGACTGTACACCCTGGTTACAATTTCTTTGGGGCTCACACCTGCTGCCAGGCTTAGTTCTATAACATAATCAGGAAGAAAGGAATCAGCTTGAACCTGCAACCACTGTGGAAAGGCTTGTACACCATCACCAAGAAGATTAATGATGTCATCTACGAATAACTCATTATGCCATTTAGCTTTATTTATACATTTAATGCATCTTAATTAGTACACTAACAGCACTGCTCTGTCTTACAGTAACACAGTACATTACACTAACTCTAAAGAATTTCTTGTTCACAGTTTAAAAAAGTTGAAATTGTGTATTCTTTTCTTTTCCATTCACTTTTTATGAAACAATCTACATTAATATGTGTACGCTTACTATATTGAAATCCAGTGTTCACTATCCAATAGTTAAAAATTTTGTGAAATTAGTGACACTATGTACTAATATGTGATTATCAGTTGAATTTCTGAATTCCTTTGATTCATTAATAAATTTACTAATTTGTTTCTTTATGTCTATTGAATGATTTCTTATTAGTTTTTAAGCTTTGCGTTTTCATTATACAACAGGTGTTTAACAGACATATAGTATAGCCTTTAAAATTAATGATCATGGAAAAAAGATGTCATTCCATGGCACACACACTTTTATAAATGTGTACATCAGAGGCGGGTTTACCGTCTAATACTGAATTCAAATTAAATACAGAACTGTAAAAAAGAATTTATTAGGTCTTTGGCTATTCTAAGCAAAATTCAAGAGCTTTAGGAAAAAACTCTTTAAAACAAATTTAAAGACTCTCGGTTATTAAGTCTTTTAAAGTCTACTAAAATTTACGTTTCTTTTTCATACACATGTTATTTCAATTTATTTTCATAGCAATTAACATTAAAAGTGCTAACTGAAGATAGAGACACACCATACTTTTGTGGTTAGGTGGGGTAATTGTAAACCGAAAATGGATTGAAACATTTTGATTGATTAAAAATTGTGTATAGGTTTTAAAATTGAAATAACTGCAAATAATAATAACGCAAATAATTTTAAAGTAGCTTTTTAAAAATGAAACCGGTTCAGGTTGTAAGGTAAAACTTTATGTTTTTACTCATAAAAAACTTTGTGTTCCGAGTCGTTAATGAAATAGTTGTATTTGCAAATAACAGTTATTTCAACCTTTGCTATTATGTTGCGTACAAAAAATTGTTTAAATATAAATAATAAACACAGCTCTAAAATTCAATTTACAATTACCCTTGACATCTTAGAGGTACGGTACTTGTAAACAAGTGTTTCCTTTATCCTTTGAAATATTGAAACAAAAATAGTGACAACTGTAAACTAGTTGACATTGTACTATTTCATGTGTTTATAATCCTAACTGCATGTTTACAATTACCCTGTCTTCGTCTATATGGAAAATAAATGGAAACAAATACTATGTATATTAAAAATCATAAATAAATAATAAAGAAATGTTGTTCTGTTACATAATGTAACAAGTAAATGATAGAATAAAAGTTTATCATTGTTCAAACACTTCCAGGGAACTTGTAGACAATTTGTCTGAAAATTTCCTTCATTTCTGTATTGGGCAAACTTGTCTATATTTGTTAAAAGCTAACAGGACTTTCATCATTTTCTTTTAATGTAAACTTTGTAGAAATTCCATTTTTGCTATGTGTACATAGTTCTGGAAAAATTAGATAGGCATAAAATTTTGTTTATTGTAAACTGTATTATGTTGGAAGTATCCCAAAGTTAATTTAACATTAATAATATCAATCAATGGGCCCAGTCTATTTTTTTAAAGCTAGGAGAATCCTTGAAATGTTTGGAGCATCACTAGGTCATGATGGATCTAATAGTCAAACTTCAGTTTGCTGTGAAAAACTGGCAGTCGCATTTCATTGTCTCAATTTTTGTCATTTTTTGTGCTACTGTAAAGTGTTCACTTTTTATTTACACTTAAGACATGCCGTTTGTATTTTACATTTTTACACTTTCTGTCAAGCTACTGTAAAGCTACAGTAAAATATAAAATTTAATTAAAAAAAATTATCAAACCAAACACTTGTCTGTAATGAACAGAACACTGTGTAATAACTGAAATATATGAGAGTTTTATTTAAGGTTATTGCTGGCTCTCACATCCTACCTTCCACTATTTGTGTATCACCCGTCAGAACAGTGAATAACTCAACGGGATACTAAGTCATTCTTACTACTGTTCAGGTGCATTTAGCATGTACACCAGAGGCAGATTTATGCATAGGCAAAGTAGGGAACTGCCTATGGGCAGCAAATTTTGTAAAAGGTCGTTATGTTGTTTTTATACCTAAGAGATGTTTCAAATGCCGCTCCATTTCGTCTCAATATGATAAGAAGCTTTTAAAAATATATATTGTTTAGTAACTAGGCTTATTACATAAAGAGAATAGTTCATCATTTACTTCTGATCTGTATATGAAGTAGGTCATACATCGTGTTTTCACAATTACATTTAGATACATTATTTATGTGATACTTCCATTATATTAATTATTTAACTATTAATTTGTTTACATTCAAATTTCGAACATCCTTTACCGACTCTGTAATTTGACATGAGTGAATGTCAATAGATGCCACTAGCTGCTAACAGACAGACTATGAGGTTAGCATAATTTCATACCCAACTCTAGTGCCAATTGAGCTTCGACCTGCTGAGGAGGGAAATAAGAGGTCTACACATAGTACGTGTCCGTTAAACACCTGTTGTATTTTACATAAATCGTTAAATATATATTCATCAAATAAATTAATAGGCAAAAAGTGATAAGTGAAAGGATGATTATGTCAAAAGATGTGTATATAATGTATTTTCATTTATTATGTTAGGGTAATATTAGTGGAATGATAATATTCTACCACAACTGTATTACAGTATACAAATGTAGCGATATATCTTGGCACAATACTATGTAATAAATTTGGATAAAAGGCTCATTTCAAATAGAAAGGATAGCTGGTGTGATCAGACATAACAAATTTGTATTAGTTTTTTGAGAATGTATTCCTATCAAACTGCAATAAGCATATTTTCAAACCTTTATGGATGTGTGTCATGGAATTTACAGATTGCACCAAAAGAAACAGTTAAAATATATCTTCAATTAAACAAAAATTGGTCTTGTAATATGAGTCAGTAATACAGCAGGAACTAATCAGTTAATTGCTATTACAAAATGGCTTATTCCTTTTCATGATGATCAGATTTTGCTATACGCCTGCATAAATAAAAATTATTAAATTGCTTAACTCTCAACACAAAGTATTTAAACTATTTAACATGAAAAGTTCATCATGTCACATATTCTAGTAACAAGGTAAGTTTTTGGAATAGTGTTTTAGCTGAATTTATACACTAGGAGGACACTCAGCATTTAGTTTGTGTGTGTAACTCTGGTTAATCAAAGAGAATTATTTGTGTAAATTCAAACTTAGTAATACAAATCTACTACCATAAAGGCTTGGAATGCTATGCGTTAAAGAATTTTAATTAACTTTATATGGGGAAATCTGGTTTACATACATTATTTCTGAAAATAATAATCCTGAAATGTAATCAGTACTTATATCAAGTTAAGTGCAATAATTAAATAGATTCTTCAACTTGCACGTTGCAAACTTCAGGTGCTAATCCTTTACTTTATTTTTAATTCAACATCAATTTATGTTCGGCAACATTAAAAAGAACATGTTATGGCCTCTGAGAAAGTACACAGTGAGTGGAAGCTGGCTTAAATGAAGGTAAACATTTAATCTAATAATTAGTGTCCCGTGTTAGAAAACATGTGCAATACATATTATAAAAAGAAGGATATTGTTTTTACTTCCATGTTCCATAAGGAAATGGATGGCGAAAAAAATCATGTTTGAGATAAGGGCTGATTCTGATTGTACTACCCTCAAAACATAAAGAAGTAATTTTTTGAAAGATGTCTGTGTGTAGAATTTTGTCTATGGCGAATGATAACTGCTGCAAATTCAAATAATTTTTTGCATATTGTAGAGGACTCAAGGTCTGTTGATTTTGGTGAAGATAGGTTAAGGAGAAGGGGTAGTTTACCTGCAACGTTTTATGTTTTAACAAATGTAAAGTACTTAATTTTGATAAATAAAGTATCCTGAAAAGGTCATAATAATCCACTGTAGAAATGTAGATGAAATACTATAAATGAAAAGGGGTAGGGGGAAGTTGAAGGGGGGGGATAATTTTCTATAATTTAAAATGATAGGAGAAGGGGAGGGGATAATTTTTTATATGTGTACTACGTTATCAGCAATGATGAAGTAGTTTGTTGATAAAATTCCTTTCCAGGCTGTTTGGCCGTGGTCCAATGTTTTCTGCAAAACCAGACGTTTCGGAAGTGCCATCGACTGCCATCATCAGTGAAAATCAAGTGCGCTAACGTGAGGTGGTATATGTTAGTGACCACAATTCTGTGGTTGAGGCTGAAGATAGAAGTAGTTTCTGTAGAAATATTTCATTTCTAAAACGATTTTAAATATAAATCTTAAAACATGGAAGTCATGTATGGTTCTCCACACCGATATTTTAATTATTTGCATCAAATAGTATTATTGTTTAATACACGGTCTATCCAGATCAAATTATGTGTATACAGTTCTGGAAAAATTAGACTGGCATAAAGTTTTGTTTGTTTATTGTAAACTGTATTATGTTTGGAAGTATCCCAAAGTAAATTTAACATTAGTCACTCAATGACGCCAGTCCAGTTTTTTAAGGCTAGGAGAATCCTTGAAATGTTTGGAGCATCACTAGGTCATCATGATGGATCTAATCATCAAACTTCAGTTTCTGTGAAAAACTGGCAGATTTGAGTAGTCACTAGATAAAGGATGGTATTGTAAAAGCAACAATTCTTTCAGAATTATTTTATAACCCTGTCAGTCTGCAAATAACTATCACTCCTTTAGATCATCAGCAGATTTAAACTTTTCTTATTCATGCTAGGAATGTATCATGTAAAACTGCTGGAAGTATGGAATACAAGAACAAATCAAACATTGTACATTGTTTGATCCAAGAAATTAAAAAAAAAAACTTGTAAACTCTGAAAACATTTGTTCTAATACAGAATTCAAATTAAATAAAGAAAAAAGGAATTGTGTGCGTGCTAGTGTGTGTGTTTTAATGGAGACATCTTCCCCCTTGCTCCTCAACCACTTTCAGAAAGTGAACAGACAGAACAATGCCTGACCTGCAAATGGTCTTGAAACATACTTGTGATCTTGCAAAAGAAGATCAGTCCTCTGTGTGTTTTAATGATAATTAGTTAATCAATGGACATGTCATGGACAACAAAATCCAAGAATTTACAAATGAATAATGAAAACACAAAGATTAAAAACTAATAAGAAATCATTAAATAGACATAAAGAAACAAATTAGTAAAATGTATTAATGAATCAAAGGAATTCAGAAATTCAACTGATAATCACACATTAGTACAGTACTGTGCGAATTAATATGAACAAAAGTGATAATTTGAAAAAAACAACATTTATTAGTTATAGACGAAGAAAAAAGAGAAAAGAATACAATTTAAATTGTTTTAATAGGAAATATGTCCTCCCTTGGCTTTTATAACTTCTTCAACACGTTTTGGCATAGAATCAACAAGTTTTATACAGTTTTCTGATATTTGCTGGTCTTGAAACCATGTGTGGATTACAGCCTCAATCAGTTTTGTTTTTGTTGTGCAATCTATTTTACGAAGTCTAGCTTTTACAATAGCCCACAGATTTTCAATCGGATTAAGGTCCGGTGAGTTTCCTGGCCATTCAAGGCATGATATCTTTTTGTCCTTGAAATATTTCATCATGATCTTGGACACGTGACATGGAGCCGAATCTTGTTGAAAACTGCTTGACCGTTGGCATCAACTTTTCTTAGTTCAGCTTCCAATCTGTGTTCTAGCAAGTCTCTGTATTTTTGCGAGTTCATCATGCCTTCGATCGGCACAAGGCATCCGGTACCTTTATAAGAAAAGCAGCCCCAGAACATCTTCTTTAACGGATGTTTAACTGTTTGATCAATATGAGTTGTCTTAAGTTTTTCGTTGTCACTTTTTCTAACGAAACGAGATCGCTATCCTTGTACCAAAAAATGGCTCTCATCTGAGAACAGCACTTTTCTCCAATCTTCAACAGTCCAGCTCACATATTTTTTTGCCCAATCATATCGTTTTGTCATCATGGCAGCAGTCAATAACTGTTTTTTTTTTAGGTCTGACTGTTTTTCTTCCTCCTTCTATAAGTCATTTTTGTACAGTGGAGTCATGAACAATAACTCCAGCGTGTGCTAAGTCTTGCTGAAGTTCTTGGCTGGTTTTCCTAGGGTTTAATTTACTTTCCCTTATTAAAAAAGATTCATCCCTTGCTGTTGTCTTTCTTATCCTTCCACATTTCCCTTTTCTGTTCACTTCAGTCGTCCCAGTGTCCCTTTTTTGCTTCAAAATCTTGTTGACAGCTCCTAAACTCACACCACACTCCTTGGTAATATCTCTTTGAGTCATTGATGTGTGTTCACTCAAAGTAACAATTTTAGTGCGCTTTTTGGGAGTAATATCCATCTTCAAAAATAAAAAGCAAATAAAGCCTTAGTTCAGCTTACTTCAGCAAAAACAATAATTCTAAAAAAAAAAAAAAAAATGCAACGCGTCTGTAGCTTGCTATGTTTCATTACTCACTGACTGTCAGAATAGTAAAACAAAATGGCCGCTACTTTGACATAAAAGTGTTGCCAACTGTGAAAAAAAAGTAAAATTGTGATAATTATGATGTGTTCACATTAATTCGCACAATACTGTACATAGTGTTACTAATTTCACAAGTCCACAAAATTTGTAATTATTAAATTCCACTCTAACCCATTATTAATACTTAATCATTTGCCTGTTAACAGAAACTGCACATTGCTTTTTATTGCATTATGTTGAAAAAAGGATTTTAATGTACTTGTTTGGTTATAGGCCTACGTTAGATTGTACTGTGTTCTAAATTGGAAGTAGGTTTTAATTCCGGTACTTCGAATAAATACAGCCTTTTATCCATATAATAAATACAGCCTTTGAATGTACACTAAATAAGGAAATGTTTGTTAAGACTAATTAATTTTAAAAATCTAAAAGGTTAAGTTAGATAATTAAACGTAGACACAACCTCCCAAAATCGTCTCTGTACCGTAATTATGTGCGATAAATGGAAACTAATTTCTGTACTTCCAATAAATACACCCTTTTAATAAAATATGTACCAATAAACTCCAATAAAATATGTACGAATAACGTAGCCTACTAGGTTATACGTTCTAAATTGGAAGTACCGATAGGTTTTAATTCGAATAAATACAGCCTTTTATCCATACAATAAATACGGCCTTTGGATGTACACTAACAAAGGAAATTTTTGTAAATCTAATTAATTTTAAAAATCTAAAAGGTTAAGTTACATTGTTAAACGTAGACACAACCTCCAAAAATCGTCTGTGTACCGTAATTATGTGCGATAAATGGAAAATAATTTCTGTACTTCCAGTAAATACACCCTTTTATTGTACACTAACAAAGTAAATTTTATTGAAGTTACATTGTCGTACATAACCTCCATAACAGTCTAGTGCCAATTGAGCTTCGACCTGCTGAGGAGGGAAATAAGAGGTCTACACATAGTACATGTCCGTTAAACACCTGTTGTATTTTACATAAATCGTTAAATATATATTGTAAGTAAACGGGTATTACTGGGTTAAGCCCCACGTTGGGCGCCAATTTGTAAGTAAACGGGTATTACTGGGTTAAGCCCCACTGTTGGGTTCGTCAATTTGTAACGAAACGAGTACGTGCGTCTCGTTATTTTCACACAATATAAGCCTATTCGTTGCTATGAACGGGTATGTTCCTCTGTCTTTACTCTCTTAGGTCGTTTTAATTTACTTCAATTATTTAAATATCTGAGATATTTGGAGTTGTGGGATATAGTGATTTAATTAACTAATATTAACTTATCTCTCTAAAAAAATATCAGTGTTAGTGTACTTGAAACTTAAATAATTAATGTGTTATTCTGTAATTTCGTTCAACCCTATTATACCTTGAAGAGAATTATGTATAATTTTGTATTTTAACACTCTCTCTTTGGTGTCGGAGAATTCCGCTATAAGCGCTGTAGTACCGGGGCAACGAAACTTAGAGGTTAATTCACTGTTTATGTTAACCAATTATTCTATACTTAGTCAGTTACTTTTTTATTCCCAACTCATTAAATAATACTCCAAATGACAAGATTTTGCAACTATACAAAGGTTCTTTATTTGTTTACTTCCTCAAAATTGAATAAGATATGTTCCAACTGGCATACACAAAGGCTATAGATTGTGTGAATCGATTATTGATCAGTCCGATACTTTATTTAGATTCGGTTATATAATGTGTTTTAGTTTGTAATTAACTTAATTCAGGGTGTGAAGGTTCTTGTAACTGTGGGGAAGATTAAAAATACATAGATAAGAATGCAAGATTTACAAATTTGAAGTGTTGTGTAGTTAATATGACTTATACAATAATAATTTACCAGACTAGAACGAAGCGAATCGTGTGGGCGGTTGGTTGATAACTTCACTGTTCTGGATGATTATGCTGTACGATTTTCTTTCTTTGATTTAATAAAATGGAATTCTTGTCCTGTTCACCTCGGAAATACAGATCCCTGGATAGATTGACGGCCAGACTGATGTTCCTTCTGCAATTTCTGGATCCAAATACGTTCTTCTCTCATTTGAAATAATTAGTGATGTTCCGTGTATTTGAAAGGTTATGAGTTCCAGTGTAATGTATATTATTGGTTGTGATACGGTTAACTCTTTATATTGGGTTTAGTATATCGTCAATTCCTTTCGGGTATAGGACAATTCAAGTCCTTCCTTGTAGAACCCAGTTATTTATTTTTTTTATTGTGATATCATACTATAGTCTCTTTTGGTTAAACTGTACTGGTAAGAGTCAATGATATTATCATTAAAATTTTGTGTTTTATAAGAGTATCAAATAATTTAGAATATTCCGATTATATTAGACATTTCTTAGGTTTTTTAATCTCATCACATTCAGATCATAAAAGGCAATAATTGAAAATCAACAACTTCATTTCCTGTAGTCCATAGCAACCCATTATTTTTCTTCCTTCTCCATGTTTTGTATATAGTGTTTATTTCATATATTTTTTGTCTATTCCTTATTAATTTGCTATCATATCGGAATATAACTTTACCGATAGTTGGTTTATTATTTTCTACATATATTTTGCTGGTTTTTTGAAATGAGCCTGTTTCTTTTATATTTATTACTTTTTTCGATATCAAACGTTATCAATCGATATCACGGCATTGTGGCATTATCATAATTTGTATAAATTGAGATGGTTTATTATATATCATTACTAATTTAATGTTTTTTCCTAGCTCTTCGAACCGTATTCATTAATTATTATTAACTTATGTACCTAACCTTTATGTTATGAGTGGTTATATAGTGTTATTGGCTGTTAGGCCTTTTATTGTATATGGACCTACCTTTGTTTATAACTGGTGAACAACTATAGCCCTTTTACATAAATTCATACACATAATCAAATCTTAACTATTAACATTTACATAAACAATTATTCTTTTCATATCTAATGACAATTTTATCTTGATCTATGGATCACATATAAGAAAATTGAAATCTATTAACGCTAACTAGCTGCTTCCCACATCATTCTATAACAGTAATTGAATAATACATCTTGTTTCATTACCTTTCATTAACTCAACAAGTAATTGGTATAACATAACATAAACTTTATCATAACATTCGTTGTCACAAAATAATATCATTTAATTCAGAATCCTTACTTGCTATTGCTATAAGGTAAATTATTGTTTCATTTTTGTTTACTTTCATGGTCATTTACTTTGACAATTTCTGTACTATTCTACTTCTTACACTTCTCATCAGTATCATATTGATTTACTTTTCACTGAACATAGATCATTAACTATTGTCTAACTTACAGGTTTGTTTATTCTCGTTATTTCTACCTTGCATCCTTATTTATCTTTATCTATAATTATAAATGTAATTATTAGACTTTTGTTTTATCATGGAGTTAGATATTGACTTGCTTATTATTTTGTTAATATAATATTTATGTAACATGGATGACAGCATTTCTGTTGCGTTACAATATTCATCAAATAAATTAATAGGCAAAAAGTGATAAGTAAAAGGATGATTATGTCAAAAGATGTGTATATAATGTATTTTCATTTATTATGTTAGGGTAATATTAGTGGAATGATAATATTCTACCACTACTGTATTACAATATACAAATGTAGTGATATATCTTGGGGCACAATACTATGTAATAAATTTGGATAAAAGGCTCATTTCAAATAGAGAGTAAAGCTGGTGTGATCAGACATAACAAATTTGTATTAGTTTTTTGAGAATGTATTCCTATCAAACTGCAATAAGCATATTTTCAAACCTTTATGGATGTGTGTCATGTAATTTACAGATTGTACCAAAAGAAACAATAAAAATATTTCTTTTCAATTAAACAAAAATTGGTCTTGTAACATGAGTCGGTAGTACACCAGGAACTAATAAGTTAATTGCTATTACAAAATGCCTTATTCCTTTTTCATGATGATCAGATTTTGCTATACGGCTGCATAAATAAAAATTATTAAAATGCTTAACTCTCAATGCAAAGTATTTAAACTATCTCACATGAAAAGTTCATCATGTCACATATTCTAGTAACAAGGTAAGTTTTGGGAATAGAGTTTTAGCTGAATTTATACACTAGGAGGACACAGCATTTAGTTTGTGTGTGTAACTCTGGTTAATCAAAGAGAATTATTTGTGTAAATTCAAATTTAGTAATACAAATCTACTACCATAAAGGCCTGGAATGCCTTTGTTTACCCCACTAAAGAATTTTAACTAACTTCATATTGTAACGTCTCGCGCGTATCCTCTCGGAGTATATAGTAATTTTACGTCTATTTGTACTCTTCAAAAATCTCGCTTTATTAAGAGTCACAGAATTTGTTATATTTATGTTCTATGCTTTCAAAATCGAGTGTGTGTGATTATGCAAAGATTTTCTTAGATTTTATTTATGTAAAATCAATACCGTTGTTTGACAGTAGTTAGGAGAGAGGGATGCAAAGAGAATTACTCTCTTAGTATACGATTAATTATTTCAAATTTTTCTGCTCGTGGTACCAGCTGACTGCTACGTTTACGAACACATTTGAGGTTAAAGTAACTCCAAATGGTACGTAATAAATACTGGATGTCCGTTCTCTTCTCGGTCTTCTGACAATCTGTAACTAACTACCATCTACTGAAAATAATACACATTTGTATTATTATTATTATATATAAAAAGTATTTACTCACACTGAGGAAGAGGCACATCACCCTGAAACGTTTGTGAAAGTGATAACTTAAGTAAGTTCAATTGTGAAAGTTTGTTATATATAATAATATTTAAAAAAAAGTAAAAAAAAAAGTGAACAAAGAGGATGAATCAACAAGATATTTACATTTTTATTATTCAAACAACAAGGCATTCCTTGAATTTATTTAGCATTTTTTATAGTCTCCCAAAACATAAAGGGATAATCGATTCTTACATAAAACACAGAGTTAGTTCGATCTTATTTTTCAAACATATAGCATATAACAAATATTTTTATTTCAATTTTAATAACAAGAAAGAAATAATGAATTAATTTCCCAGGGTTATTTTAGAGTTCTTTGTACTTTGAGAAAGTCAGAAATGTATATGGGTCAGTACCAAGCTTTACATAAATGATTTTTAAATTTTGTACTATTTATATTATGCAGTTGATTTGTTGACCGCTAGAGCGCAGGTCGCTTTTCTTCACTGATGAAAAAAAATAAACACTATTTAATGGCTTCGGTAAAGTTAATAACCAAACAACGTTTTGCTGTTTTTTGGGTTAAAAAGAATAATAAAGTTTATGTTCACCTCTTTTCCAGAAGTATTTAAAGAGATTGTGCTGTTTCTAGTGTTATAAGTTTATAGTTGAGGTATAATTTAGTTAAATTTTAATAGGTAACGATCTCACCAACAATGTCAAATTTCTGTAGGCTAGGCTTGGAAATGGAAGCTGATTTTTTCAAGTTTTCATCAATTTGCAGGCGTGAATTATTCTGTTCGAAGGATGTCTAATATGTAGTGGATATCACTCATTGATTTTATTAATTTGTTACTGATTCTTTCCAAATGGTATTTATAAATTTCTTAAATTTTTCTAGACATTACACTTTTTTTAAATTGCTCACTTCCAATATCTTTGAACAATTAATTTATTCTTGTTAGTTAGTTACTCTTAGTAACCAAGAATTGTTTATGGTTTTTTATTGGTTAATCTATATACCTTTTAGTATCTAGGCTATTAATAATTGTAATAATATTTTGTTATTTTGAATGTTTTATTTTATTGTGTTTTTGTGTTTAAAGATAGAATTTTACAGAGGTATAATGTATTTTCAGATGTAACTTGTGTATAACGTATGTAGGTCAAGGTTATTGACTTGACCCAGTTTTGATCAGCTGATAGGTGAGGTTCTATACTAGACACGTGTAGCAAGGAAGTAAAGCCAATTTTGCTTTTAATCAATTTGAACAATTTTTTAAATAATTTCAATATAAAAAAGGAAAATATATATTTTAATAAATTAAATTTTTGGAATTTAAAATTTTTTTGAAAAAAAAAAAGAAATTTTTCTTGATTTTGCGCCTGCCAGCTAATGGATATTTTAACTTTGATGATGTTATTGTTTGTGTATTATTAGTGTTTTATTTGCATTGTATTGTTAGGGCATATGTAGAATCACCTGTTAGGTTAAGGATGTTCCTATTTTAAGAAATGTTTCAATTTGTGTATTTTCTGATAACAAAAAACTAATGAAGAGAATTTTTTTGGTAAAAGATTTTAGTTCGATTTTTGGATTTTTCACTTAAATGAAATAATATAGCAAAGAATATGTCAATGTTTACAGTATGTAATATAAGTGTGTGTGTGTGTGAGCCCAGTAACTGCTAAAGGCAGCCCAGTTTGCATATAAGGGGGAAACATATCGGTTGAGGATCTGGCATGATGTAAGCCAGGGATTTGGATTTTTGGGGAAACATGTTAGAAGGTGAGGTGCGCTGTGGTGCGTATCTGTTCGGTTTTTCGGTGTTAGGAACTCGCACAGAGAAGTCCAGTGATCTCGTTCAGATGCGTCCATAGTCGCCGAGCCAGGGGGGTCGTTTACCCATGAAGTGTAAGAGCAAAAGGGGTTGTTGGCACCAGTTCCTCACCGGTCCTCTTAGGGGTTTTAGCAATGAGATTTCTTCTGTTTTGGCAGAAGACCTCTCATTGGGGGGGGGGGGGTATTGTAACGGGCCAAATTTGCGGGTTATTTTATTTTATTAAATTTGGGGTTTTATTAAAATATTTGTAAATTTTAATTTCCCATTGTGACAGACCACGTGTTGAAAGAACAGTGTTGTAACAAAGCAGTAATACGTGTCCATAGTTGTGCAATCGGTAACCAGGAATGCCCTCAGCCTCAGTTTCCAAGAACTTTGCGAGAATGTGGCAGGGCGCCCGTATGCATCACACGAGCATCCGCGCGGACCCACGCCGACTTATGAAACTAAAATGGCCAAGATGCTTAAATTCTGTTCACTTAGCTTGCCAAGGTGACGGATGTAAAACTTAAGTCACGCCTATCTGGTGACGTCGGCCAGTAAGCGTCTAAATATCATCGACGTACAACACGGAAAAAACTGCTATGTGTCATGTACAAAGCCACTAAACTGCAACAACTCAGGCTGTGAGCGACGACGAAATTCGTTCGCCGGCATGGCATTAATGTCCAGCCGCATGGAATAAAGCAGTCAACTCACCGGGGCGGCGTCAGCCTGACGCTCGCTAAGGTTGGTGGCCACAAACAAAATTTAAAATCATAAACCAAATCATGTAAAAGTGTTGTCGGGCGTATAGAGTGGGAGCGGACCGTGGTAGTGAGTTGTTGAAGTGACGGAACAGTGAAGGAGTGACCGGACTATTTTCGGACTGAATATGTGGACATGTAAGGAAGGACGCCGGTGGGGTAATGCGTAAAGACAAACTATTATTTTATTTTAATAAAAGGGGTTTTTAAATGGTGTGGATGTGTGTGTGAGCAAAGCTGGGCTGTTTTATATAGTGTAAGAAGTGTATTTAAATGTAAGAACTATTTATCCATTTCAGAATGTGTTTTGTTCTTTTGTGTTTTGTTTTAATGATTTCCGTCTGTCTGTAAGTAAAACTATTCATTTCATGAGATAAAATGTGTTAGTCCAAGTTATTTCGTCATTACCACTTTCTCATTTCTGTGCTGCAAGATTCGTCTAAATGTTCCCGGATATCTTCTGAATTATTATTGGGGGGTAGTCAGATTGCTAAATTGTCCCGTTTTATTAAGGTAAAGTGTGAAGGTTTTCGATATTTTAACCTATAAAAATATCGTGGCGACTCTGGGCTTCTGAGAAAAATTTATGCAGCACGTAAGTGAAAACGAGCGCAGGTAAGTCCTGGCAGTATTTTTATTTATTTTATATTTCGATCTCTTTTGTATCTTTACACTTTTTACATGTTAAATTTAGAATTTTGTGTGCACACGTTCTTTTTATTTCACACCCGGCCGGGTTGAGAACTTTTTTAACTGGGACGAGAGTCACTAACAAAATCTCCCACCAGAAAACTAGGCATAGCGGAATTGTTCGTCACTGTTCTTATGCTCTGAATCGTTCGTCACTGTTCAAGTAACCCGTGTTATTCCCGTGTGTCGGGCGTTGACGAAATCTGGTGTCCACTGGTTTATGTCACTGAGAAGGTGTGTCCTTAAACTCGCATCCGCCGTGCACCGAACACATGTTTAACCAACTTCGCGAAAAGCCATTTTGCTCGACTTCGCTAAGCGTCGGTTATGCGCTCCGCAGATGTACGTCTGTGTGCATTACACAGTACTGAGGTTCTGCGAATTAAACCGTTGTCGACAACACGACACATTCCATTGTAACTACTTCGCCCCACAGCTCCTTTGTTTGATAATGCTTCTATTTAACATGTGGCTGGCCACACAAAGGGGAAACAAAGTTATGATATTTTTAATAAATAAAAACCCTTCCTTTCAGCCCCGTTACAATACCCCCCCCCCCAATGAGAGATCTTCTGCCGAAACAGAAGAAATCTCATTGCTAAACCCCTAAGAGGATTGGTGAGGATATGGTGCCAACAACCTCATTAGTTCTTACACATCATGGGTAAACTACCCACCTGGTTCGACGACTATGGCTGCACCTGAACGAGATTACTGGACTTCTCTATACAAGATCCCAACACCATAAAGTCGAACAGACACGCACCACAGCGCACCTAACCTTCTAACATGCCACCCCAAACTCCAAATCCCTGGCCTTATACCATGCCAGATCCTCAACCGATATGTTCCCCCTTGTCATGCATACTGGGTCGCCTTCAGCAATACTGGGCGCATACATATACTTATTAATACCTCCTAACAAAATTTATTCTCAAATCCAAAATTTCGTTTAAATTAAAATCAAATTGTTATATTACCATTACTTTCTCAAAAAATCAAAATAAAAATCTTTTGCATGAATCCATCAACTCTCCACTACGACAATCACAAAGAAAAAACAAATTGAACATCTTATTAAAACATGAATAATGTTTAATACTCTATATTCTAAACAATATAACTCAATAAAGCACTAGTAATACACATAAACAATAATACACATGAAATTCAAACCTCACTTATATGGCAGGCATAAAAATCAAAAATTTTTTTTCAAAAAAAATTTAAATTTGTCAAAATATTATTTTTTTTTCATTTCGGAAAAAATCAAAATCATTTAATTCAATGAAGCAACCAAATTGCATCAATCAATTGCCAGAAACTGGTCTTGTCTATAACATCAACCATCAGCTGATCTCTCTGGGTCAAGTCAACAACCTTGACATACATATGTTATACACAGAGCTACATCATAAAGTACATAAAATTTCTTATCTTCAAACAGAATACAATAAGACATTTAAAATTAACATGGTTATTATTACAATTAACAATAAAATTGACATTTAAATTGACCAAAAATTACACATTTTATAGCTTTAATTACTTTTAATTTCTATTAAAATCTGTCACTTGTTTCAATTAATTTTATATTTTGACTATGACTTTCTTTTTTAATATTCGCAATCTCAATTAATTTGGGTGACTCAACTATTCATAATAATTTGATTTACAACTTGGCATTACTACTCTAACTCAATTCGCATCATTCTACCCTTATAAAAAATATACTCTACCCCTTTGTACTCAGGATGTGTGTTTCCCTCCCAAAGCTCACTCCCATATGTTGGTTCCTGGACTTCCCCTAGGCAACCCTTTCCAGCACTAATCGGTCCCTTCCTGTCCCAACACCTTTCGTTGCGGACTCCTTATCACACCACCCCCTTTACAAAATCCCCATCAACTAATTACTCTCCCAATACCTCACTTTCATCTACAAAATATCTCCATTTATTTATTAACTCAATATATCAATCAATACTCTACATATTTTCCCATAGCTACTGTGTCACTATCAATACTCAATTTCTACCTTACATTAATTCACAACAATATTATTCTCTCTAGTACCCCTTTAAGCTTAACCTGGACTGATCTAAATGTCCTAACGAAATATTAATCACCCAAAATCAACTTTACCGCCTTTTACAAACCATTTAAAACTCTTAACTATCTCAAATTACTCCCATCATTTAAATTACAATCTTTACCCACATTGAAGTCATTATATTCAAGCATTTAATGATATTCAAAAATTTGCAAATCATTATTAAGTGATATTCTACGGCTGATCAGCTGATTTTCTTAGCAAGGTGAATGATCTTACCCTAACTACATTTCCAGACATTACATCATGGGAAATACATTACACGTTTACAAACCTTATATCCTAACATAATAAAATAAGAACACAATAAGACCTACTAAACACAATATAATAAACATCTAATGCACCTATTTCTCGAATCAAGATACAATTATTTAATTATCTCAGGAGCAAGTCACCATCATTAAGTTACAAAATTTTAATTCGTTACTCCCCTGAGCAACCTCCCTGCCACACACATTATTGAAACCCCCACTGAACTGTGGCATTCAGCTGCTTCCACAAGGACGGCATTGGTGGAGGAATTTTGTCATCTCCTTGTCCTTGCTTCCGCGTTACATTTTAAAATAGTTAGATATCATATCTATTGTTTCATATTTACAAGCCCTTAATGCGGGTCTACCACCTGGTTTACTGTTCCCACGTGAACAGAGTGGCAGCCGCTGTTCCATAGTTCCGGGGATTTCCCCTAAAGTCACCCCCCTTTAATTTCAAATCTATACCAATTTCAAGCACAGCTATGGTCAAGTTTACAATTTTTTGGCCATAGCTGGCCGCCATCCAAAACCACGATTAGTGCTGGTAAGGCAGTAATCGCCCGAAAAGGTGGGGAAATCAACTTTCCTTTAAAGCATGTTTGACTTCGTTTTATGATACACTGCACGGCAACAAATCAGCATATAATATAAAATTATATAAAAGTTGTGCAGTATATTTTACGCCAGTTTGGCCTCCGATGGAGGTAACACTCTCTGTTACCCCCAACACTTACTGCTACCTACAGTGGCACATGCCACCACTGTACTAGCCGACCTATATCTAAACTTAATGTCCTTCTACAGTTGCAGTCTCTACATTCCGTAAGTATATCACTTCTATTGACACCACACAACCCCCCAAAATTACCCACATATCTTGTATGAAAACATAATACACATTTACCTTGAACATTGACATTTTTACATTACTAAACAATTCTCATTTAAATAATTTTTATAGAAAATTATAAACATTACAATCCGAAATCTTTATCAACTAATTTATATATCATCATTTAATTATTTATCCATTGCTGCAATTAGATTCCTCAAAATTTTCAAATTTATTATTAACCTATTTATTTTAACGATCATGTTATTCCACAAACTAAACAATTAAACCTTTATTTATTTATTAATTGTTATCAAATTGAAATCTCATAAAATAATTTAACTTCATTATCACAACTCAATTGTATAACATTTTAAATCCAACAAAAAATATTTTATCATCTCAAATTATTTACTTCAATCAATTATTAAAAACACAACATATTTAATTACCTTACTTCCACAATTACAATTCATTAATTACCAACTCATTATTTCTTTTGTCTGATAAAATATTATTATTATTAAAATCAATTTCTACTACATACACATTGTTTACATTACATAGTTGTTACAATACACACACAATTAATTTCACTAAAATTTATTTACAAATCTTCATCATTAATCGTTCAATTTTACCACACTACATTTCCTAATTCTGCCGGGTCATAACCATACATTAAAATATTTAATATATTTAAAATGTCCAGTTATTGATTTCTGATCTAACCGCCATCGTTGTATAACAGTCTTACTTTTTTATAACACTTCTCATTTTTATTCACACTCAATTTATTATTATTATTATTATTATAATAACCCATTAACTTTATTTCATTCATTATACCATTATAATTTATAGGATTATTCCCTATTATTATTTCATAAACCTTGTCAACATTAGTTAATTTTGTCCAGTCTCCATCAGTATTATTGGTTAACATCAGGTAAGTTATTTTATCATCATTATATTCTTCTACTACAACATCAGGTAAGTTATTATTATTTATACAGGTATCATCAAAATAATTATCAATCTTTATTTTACAAGGTAAGTATTTTACATCATTTATCTTCACCACTTCTAACCTCTCTTTCAACTCATTATAATTTCTCTTCAACTGATATAATTCTATCTCTCTATCAATACACGACTCTCTCTCAAAACATCTTTCATCTATATAACACCTGTCACTACCCCCCTGAACTATCTCATTCCATGCAAAGGGCCACACAAACTTAATATATGTCTTGGCACTTCCAAGATCATCACAAAAAATAAAGGGACCATTTTGAGACACCATGTCTCCCACATAACTACTGGAGGAAACTCTGTCCTCATCAACAACCTGTGAAACCTCTGTTTCACTATAAACTTGGGGAAAATTTGCCCTTTGCCCATCTAAATTTTTATTACACTCTCTCACACTTTCATCAGCACTCGCTAACAACACTTCGTTACTAAATTCTACTTCAACATCTTCCTTAATCACCTTACTCTCTAATACCACGTTTTTACACATATCATTATAATTTTCACTTGTTTTACTCTTACCTGTATTTATCACTGTGACGATAAAAAATATGCCAAAATATAAAATAAATAAAATCCACTACCAGGACTTAAATTACTTACCTGCTGCGGAAATTTTATCAGAAGCCCAGAGTCGCCACCTATATCTTTGAAGGACAGATATGGAGACCTTTACACTTTACCTTAATAAAACGGACAATTTAGCAATCTGACCCCACCCAATTAACAATTCAGAAGATTCCGGAACGTTAGACGAATTTTTTCAACACAGAAATGAGAACGTGGTAATGACGAAATAACTTAGACTAACACATTTTATCTGGAACTTACATACTTTAATTACTTGAAAATTAGTTTAAATATTTTGAAAAGTGAATTATACATGTAGGTATTATATTTACATTGAAATATTAATGCATTAAGTATTGTATTTAAATATTCACTATAAAGCAGCCCATTCTGCCATTCACTCATTCACACCGTATAATATATATATTCCCCTTATTTTTTGCTCGAGTCTTAAATTGAATAATACGTTCTGAAAATGGATAATAGTTCGTGAATAATAATTATTAAAATTGAATAACCATGGTACGTTACGTAACGCTTAGAGTCCCATTCACCACGTGCTGATGGATAGATGCATCTGAATATTTGTCCGTTACGAACACTTTTAACTTTCTTAGATCACTTCATTTACTACCATTCATAGTGTCACTCCACTTATTCACACCGTTGCTCTTTTTTCGCTGAAACTTAGTTTTTTGTAACCGCGAGTCTTGGCTAGCATGCGGCCGCCGCCGCGGCCATATGTAGACTGGAACGGTAAAGTAACAGGTACTTCTTGCTTCCACCGGCGGGAACGGTGGTTCACTGCCACTATGTTTTCATCGCTCAAGCCTCAGTTGTTGTGAGGTAACCACTTTATGCATAGAATAGCAGAGTTATATTCTGGATACCAAAGGACGATATTGGCTTCGGCTCTGCTGATGTCATTAATAGTAGGCGGAGCTTTAACAGTATTTCCGGATGGTCTTTGAGAAGACGATGAATACTCTTGCGCTCTGGCCATCTTGAGTTTTAGTCAAGAGCGTCCCTTGTGCTCGTGGTCGTACAGTTGCGTATGGGCGATGCCACACAAGTACGGATTTCTGAGAATTTTGAAGGAGGTAAATTCTTTGCTCGCCGCGTTACACAATAACAACTGCGTATCGCTTTGTTACCACTGTTTCTTAACATCGTTCTGCTACACGGAAAAGAACGTTGCACAATAATTTTCATAACTTTTGACAAACCCGCCCAAAATGAAAGAAATAAAAGATATAAATGCCCCATACTGTAAAAAATTAAAAACACCCAAAATTGACCTGCTACAATACCCCCTCGATGAGACTTCTGCTGTTCACAACAGAAGAAATCTCATCGACAAACCCCGAAGAGGACCGGTGAGGAACTGGTGCCAACAACCCCCTTGTTCTTAATCTGCATGGGTACACGACCCCCCTGGCTCAGCGACTATGGACTCATCTGAACGAGATCACTGGACTTCTCCGTAAGAGATCCCAACACCGAGAAATCGAACAGACTCGTACCACAGCGCACCTCACCTTCTAACATGCTACCCCCCAAAATCCTCAATCCCTGGCTCAGACTATTCCAGATCCTCCACCGATATGTTTCCCCTTTTATGAAAGCTGGGCTGCCTTTAGCAAATACTGGGCTGACACACTCTCACATTCCATGTTGACATACCACATAGTAAAATTGAAAAATTATCTTTTAAGATTTATAACAAATTTAAAAAATTCAAAATAATATTTTATCAAAAAAAATTCTCTTCATTATTTTTTTTTTCTTTTAAAATGACTTAAATTAAGCGTTTCTTCTACTTGAACAAATCCTTAACCTAACATGTCTTAGTCTAACGATACAGTGCAGTACAAGAAATCAGTAAACTAACATGGTAAATACACACATAATAAAACAATCACTACCTAAAATATGCATTCGCTGGCAGGCGAAAAATCTTTTTTTTTTTCACAAAAAATTAAAATTTCCAAAAATTTTAAAATTCAAAAAAAAATTTAAATTTATTTAAATGTTTTCTTCTTATTTAGACATTATTTTAAAATTGGTTTAAATTGATTAAACAAACAAATTAAAATTGACTTCCTACTATACAAGCTTAGTAGGTGTATGACCTCATCAGCTGATCAAAACTAGGTCAAGTCTAAAACCCTTGACCTAGTTATGTTATGCACAATCTCTATCTGAAATACATTTGACCTCTGTAACAATCTACCTTGAAATACAAAACATAATAAAATACAACATTAAAACAAACAAAATATTAATATAATAATCAAGTTGACATTTAAATTATTTAAAATAAACAACTCTTACTTGTACCTTATTTTCAAATTTTATCAAGATTCTGTCACTGGTTTAAAAAAATGAAACCAGATCTGTATACATATATAATCTTTATTCCCCTGACTCTAACCATTAACCACTTCAAGTAACATGACACCCATCTCTAGTAAAATCTCTACCCCAGCAGTCTCTAAATCCCAACTTATCATTTAACGCAATTCGCCGCCTTCTACATATAAAAAATACTCTCTAACCCTTTGTACATAGGATATGTGTTTCCCTCCCCAAAGCTCATTCCCTTATGTTGGTTCCTGGACCCTCCCTAGGTAACCCTTTCTGGCGCCAATCGGTCCTAATCCCGTCCCAACCCTTGTTGCGGACTCTCCAAATACACTACCCCCTAATACAAAATTGCCATCCCCAAAAATCTCAATCTCATTACCTTACTACAACTACAACAAAATAACATCATTAATTATAAACAACAATATAGCACTCAAAATCTATATAATTCTCCATTACTACTGTGTCAACATCAATACTTCACAAAATTCTACAATATACATTACTCAAAAACAACATTACATTATCTCCATCTCTATTATTTCTTTAACTTCAATTTTGATTTTAACTTGGACAGATATATGTGTCCCATAAATTACGCATCACCCAAAAACTATCTTTTGTTAACTTGCATAAATTATTACTTTACTTCTCATTTTATCAAATTATTTTTTATCATTACTTCAAAACATCTGTAATACATCAAACATTACATTGAACTTTAATTACTTGTAACATTTACAAACCAATATACCAGTGACATGGTATTGCTGATCAGCTGATACCCTAATACAATGAAAACACATCTCAAACTTGAACAAATTCATGAAACATATATTTATCAATACTCCTCACCTTCTTGTTTCCCATTTTTCTCTAATTCTGACAATTCATATTGACTGCCTGCCAGACGATTTAATTATTGGCTTAGAAAAAAAAAATACACACATAATGAAGACACATACTGTTACCAATGCTTATATCTAACGTACAACAATAAAATAATACATTTAGAATTATAGTATGAACACCTTATATTTAAACATCTAAGCAGCTAGTTACCTGAACAGAGCACAAGCAGTTTTATTTGATCAAACTTTGAATAAAAAATGTTATGTTATAAAATTTACATTCGTGACTCCTTTGCGTCACCTCCCATCCACACACACTATTTCAAATTATGGAGGACTATGGCGCCCTTTCGCTTCGACAGAGACTGTATATTTTGGAGCAGGTTTTACCTCTCCGTGTCTTTGCTTCCGCTATTATATTTAAAAGTATTGAACATCAACATGTTCTCGTTACTAAATCACACACCCTTAATGCTGGTCTACCACCTTTCTCTGCTACCCCCAAGCGGGCAGAGTGGCAGCCGCTGTTTCATAGTTCCGGAGATTTCCCCTAATTGTCTCCCCCCATTGAATTTCTAATATATACCAATTTCAAGTCAGCTATGGTCAAGGGACTTGATATGACCATAGCTGGCCGCTAGCCAAATCCACGATTAGTGCTGGTAAGGCAGTAATCGCCCGAAAAGTCGGGGAAATCTAAACTTCAATTTGACTGCCTGTTACACATCAATCTCGTTATGTGCGACACGGTCATTTAGCAGGGTGTAAATTTTAATTTACACGGATAAGGTGCGCCGCACATTTTCGCCATTTTGGCCTCCGATGGAGGTAACACTCTCTGTTACCCCCAACCCATTTCGCTATTTACGAGAGCACAGGCCACCCCCGCAATAGCCGCTTAATAACTAACTACTGGCTTAAAAAGTTTATATACATTATATTATAATATTTCCACCAATAATCACTTCACTCATTCCTAATTTTCTACCATTTGACTTTCTTAAAATTTTCAAAATTTATATTTAATAATCATTATATATCATTTTTCATTTATTATAAAAAAATTTTGTAATTATCGTATTTATTAAACACAACGATTGCATTAAAATCTCACTATTGCATTAACACCTCAATCACACCTGTAAACATTTTTATTATACATGATTATCAAATTTTGTCTACTTACAATCCATTTAACATGATATACACCAAAAACATAATCACCATCATCTCTGAAACATTTTACACAAAATTTATTAGTTTAAATTAAATAATTTATCATTCATTACCAAATTTCCATCTCGTAAAATAATTTGAATTCATTAAAAAATTTAATTAATTAACATTTAAACAAGCAATCAAAATATCTAACATGTATCAAATTGTTTTAATTACATTAATTACCAAAAATATAAATTATATAGTTATCGAAACAATTACAATTAATCAATTACCGTTTTCAAAATCAATTCTGATATTTATTTATTTAAATTGCAAATATTTCACTATTATTATCACACCAATCATCTTACGTACACACATTATTTACTTAACATTCCACAATGTACACAAATAAATTCACTATATTTTATTTACAAACTCTTGTTATTAATTGTTTCAGTTTTTTCCGCACTTCATTTGTCCAAATTTGCCATGTCAAGAAACCATAAAACATAATGTTTATACTGTCTTTTATTGTTTTAATAGTTTACCCTCCATCGTCAAAAATAAGTCTTGTTTTTATATAACATCGTTCAATTTTATCACCACACAAATAACTGTTTTGTGTGTTGTAACCATACAAACTAAACTCATTTATTTTATCCACATAATCATTAAGCCAGTCAACATTAGGCATATTTGTTACGTCTCCATCGGTAAATATATTCATGATTGGTTTAATTACTTTATTCAAATCATTATAGTTATTATCATTCACATATACTTTCAAACTTTCTTTCCAATCGTCATATTTTCTATGCAAATTATACAATTCTGTTACATACCATTCTCTACTTACTTCTCTCTCTTCATAACACCACATCACACTCTCACAATCATTCCGGACAGAGGGTACACAATTACTCAACAAAAATAAACACCTTAATTCATCTATTACTACGGGACCCTTGCCCTTCGACAACACTTGTGACCACATCAAATCATCATCATAAACATCATAAATAATAAAGGGAAAATTTGCCCTCTGTCCCCACTCCACTACAACATTATTTTTCCTCTCTCTCTCTAACTCATACACACACATTAACATTTCATTATCACTACATTCCACCAACTCATCAATACTCTCATTCTTTATTTTTACCGTATCAATCTCCGATACTAATTCTTCAAATACATTACTATTATTCTCACGATTTTCAACATTATTGTTGTCATTTATTAACTCTTTCTCTGGTATCATATTTTTACATTTGTCACTACACTTTTCATTGGTTTTATTATTTTTACTCATCACATGTACTCCCATCCGCTCAACACTCTGTTCTAATTTATTCAAGCTAGTTCTTATTGTTTCATTAGTATTTCCTAAACATTTATTTAATTCTTGAATCTCGTTTTTTAACTCGTCAAACTTGTCATTAATTTTATTGTATTTGACATTGGAATCAATTTGTTGCTCTTTATAATTGCTATTTATATTTTCAGACATGGTTTTCATTAGATTAAACAGATCGTCTATTGACACCTTTTTTTCTTCTACCCCTACGCTATCGTTGGGTTTATTCATATCTTGTACCTCGGTCATTTTCAAAATTTCTTTATATCATACCCTTTATATAACGTCCCCTTAAATCAAAATACCCCATACATAAAACAGTTATCAATACGTAAAAGTAAACACCCGCTCGCTCTACCTAAACATAACCTTATTTAGCGTAATTATATACGATAATATTACATAAGTACGTCATTACCACATCCTATTTTCTGTGTATTAAAATAGGTCTATCTCGTATAAAATTAAAATTAAACGAAAATCCTGGCAGCGCGTCGACATTGTGACGATAAAAAATATGCCAAAATATAAAATAAATAAAATCCACTACCAGGACTTAAATTACTTACCTGCTGCGGAAATTTTATCAGAAGCCCAGAGTCGCCACCTATATCTTTGAAGGACAGATATGGAGACCTTTACACTTTACCTTAATAAAACGGACAATTTAGCAATCTGACCCCACCCAATTAACAATTCAGAAGATTCCGGAACGTTAGACGAATTTTTTCAACACAGAAATGAGAACGTGGTAATGACGAAATAACTTAGACTAACACATTTTATCTGGAACTTACATACTTTAATTACTTGAAAATTAGTTTAAATATTTTGACAAGAACCCTATGACCAAAAGTGAATTATACATGTAGGTATTATATTTACATTGAAATATTAATGCATTAAGTATTGTATTTAAATATTCACTATAAAGCAGCCCATTCTGCCATTCACTCATTCACACCGTATAATATATATATTCCCCTTATTTTTTGCTCGAGTCTTAAATTGAATAATACGTTCTGAAAATGGATAATAGTTCGTGAATAATAATTATTAAAATTGAATAACCATGGTACGTTACGTAACGCTTAGAGTCCCATTCACCACGTGCTGATGGATAGATGCATCTGAATATTTGTCCGTTACGAACACTTTTAACTTTCTTAGATCACTTCATTTACTACCATTCATAGTGTCACTCCACTTATTCACACCGTTGCTCTTTTTTCGCTGAAACTTAGTTTTTTGTAACCGCGAGTCTTGGCTAGCGTGCGGCCGCCGCCGCGGCCATATGTAGACTGGAACGGTAAAGTAACAGGTACTTCTTGCTTCCACCGGCGGGAACGGTGGTTCACTGCCACTAGCAGAGTTATATTCTGGATACCAAAGGACGATATTGGCTTCGGCTCTGCTGATGTCATTAATAGTAGGCGGAGCTTTAACAGTATTTCCGGATGGTCTTTGAGAAGACGATGAATACTCTTGCGCTCTGGCCATCTTGAGTTTTAGTCAAGAGCGTCCCTTGTGCTCGTGGTCGTACAGTTGCGTATGGGCGATGCCACACAAGTACGGATTTCTGAGAATTTTGAAGGAGGTAAATTCTTTGCTCGCCGCGTTACACAATAACAACTGCGTATCGCTTTGTTACCACTGTTTCTTAACATCGTTCTGCTACACGGAAAAGAACGTTGCACAATAATTTTCATAACTTTTGACAAACCCGCCCAAAATGAAAGAAATAAAAGATATAAATGCCCCATACTGTAAAAAATTAAAAACACCCAAAATTGACCCGCTACATCACATCCACTCCCATTCTCTCCATATTCTGTTCCAATTTATTCAAGTTATTTTTAAATATTTCATGGGTATTATCTACATGCTTTTTGATCTCATTGATATGGTTTTTTAACTCATCAAATTTAATATTCTGTATGTCAAATTTAATATTTTGTTCATTGAATCGACTATTTTGTTCATCTAATTTCTCATTTACACTACTTTTAATTTCTTGGATTTTGTTTTTCTGTTCATCGAATTTACTATCCAATTTATTCATATCCCCTCTTAGTTCACTGAAATTATTATACATCATATTATACAATCGTGTTAACACATTGTCCTCATCGGACTTCTTATTTTGGTTGACTGAAATCGGTGTCGATTGATGTTCGACATCTTTCATTATTTTTGATTCGGTTAATTGGCTTTCTACATTACTATTAGTGAAGCTGACTTATTCATTACTTTCACTCGTTAACAGTGACTCTGTTTGGATACCTGAATCGCTTTTTGTTTGACTTTCTGTCTGGCTGTCAGTGAAGCTGACTTCATTGTTTCTATTTTCATTAGTATCCATGATTTATTCTTTATAATATTTATTGACTTAATCTACTCAATTTAACTACTCATAACACCATTTCAATCTTATATTCAATATTTTCTCATCTTGTGTGTCTTAACTACTTATACTACTTATCGTTCAAGCTGTACTTAATTCACGCACTTTTACGTAATTTTTACGTAGTTACTTAACCTTGAATCACACTTGCATTTTATTTGTAGGTGTGGTCTTTATATTTTAGTTTCAATCTATAAAAACTGTCCCTGCTTCGGACGCGCCAACTGTGAAGTTAATTACATTTTAATACATTAAAATCATAAAATTATTTATCTTCCACTTACCTTGTTTTGCCCTCTCAGCCCAGAGTTCGTCACACGAACGTTGAAATGCAAGGATGATTGCAAGGTTATATTAGTAACAGACTCAACTCCCATTTATGAAGAGAAGCAAATTAAAATTTTATTTTATTCTTTAAACTTTCAACATTTTAGTTATTTACTTTTAAAATTTTACTCAAAGTTACTCAAATTTACTACTGACTTAAACTTCTCTGCCTTCACATCCTTAACAGCAACTTTTATTATTTAAAACATAAACAAGACCTTGAATCATTTTTATACAGACAAATATATATTTCTTAATACATGAACATAATTATTTTATTTTCTTATAGACTTTTATATACTTATATTATAGGCGACCCAGATTGCTGCACACTCTACTCTCATTCCATTATAAAAACCCCTATTATATTAACATATTTGAAGAACCCTTTGTAAAAACATTTTAAATTATTCTGATGGGTTACCCAACGGCGTCACTCTTCTCGCTGCCATGTGCCTCGTGTATTTTAAGTATCCGAAAATTTGCGATTCCCCTTTTATTTCGCCCGTTCACTTCACTGATTTTGTTTATTTATATTAAATCATTTTTTTAACTTTGTTTCACTTTTTACATGTTAAATTTAGAATTCTGTGTGCACACGTTCTTTTTATTTCACACCCGGCCGGGTTGAGAACTTTTTTTAACTGGGACGAGAGTCACTAACAAAATCTCCCACCAGAAAACTAGGCATAGCGGAATTACAATGCCTTATGCTCTGAATCGTTCGTCACTGTTCAAGTAACCCGTGTTATTCCCGTGTGTCGGGCGTTGACGAAATCTGGTGTCCACTGGTTTACGTCACTGAGAAGGTGTGTCCTTAAACTCGCATCCGCCGTGCACCGAGCACATGTTTAACCAACTTCGCGAAAAGCCATTTTGCTCGACTTCGCTAAGCGTCAGTTATGCGCTCCGCAGATGTGCGTCTGTGCGCATTACACAGTACTGAGGTTCTGCGAATTAAACCGTTGTCGACAACACGACACATTCCATTGTAACTACTTCACCTCACAGCTCCTTTGTTTGATAATGCTTCTATTTAACATGTGGCTGGCCACACAAAGGGGAAACAAAGTTATGATATTTTTAATAAATAAAAACCCTTCCTTTTAGCCCCGTTACAAGATGCTCTTTTTAAAGGTTTACACTTTCACCGAGTACACTATGTTCCACTTTGTACACTGCACTCTTATTATTATTGTTTACAGTGTTTTTAGAGTACAAAGGTTCTCATAGCTTGGTACCTAATCCCCATTTCTGACTTTTAAAAATGGGTGATTACTGGTTTTAACTCTGGTGATTATGTTATCATATTTGGGCAGGGGTTATGTAGCGTTACATAAAGCTCCCCCACCAGAACAGATTTATTTTTATTTACTTGTTTTAAAAATAATCGTTGAACTCTTCAATCTTCGAATTCTTTCATCATTCTTCATAATATCTCTTTATTTCTGATTGGTTATACACCTGTTATTCGGTTAAATTGTAATAGGCTTGATTTCATACTCAACTCTCTCTCCCTTGGAGGCACATTCATTAATGATTTAATTTCTCATGGTGGTGGTCTTTCAAACATCCCTTGATAAGGATTGGTCACACTAATCAATAAAAACTTGTTTTAACACTCATATTTCTATTTACTTTTATAAATTTGTTTTCTCAATTGAGCTTTTGTCTGCTATCTTTTTTCTGTTTTCTTTCTTCATACTTTTGGAATCTGATATCAATCTTTTCAGCTATTTTATTATCCCTTAAATATTCAATTTCCCTAACATTTTTTCCCTATCCTGTGCGGTGGTTCAGTTCGGGTGGCCACTTTTGGGTCCATTACTCCGCTGTCCATCCTTACACCTTCTGAGACCAGAGGAAAATGATTGCTGGAACATTTCTACAGTCAATTCATTATAATAAAAAACTTACAAGTAGTCGATTGGCGACTAATACTAAACACTTTTGGGATTCTCCATGCTTTTGCTGTTTGCATTTAATTATATATTTCTTTTTCTTCTTGATTCCTTCTTATTTGTCAGTAACTAATTGCAGATAACATTATTGATAGGCATTATTTTAAAATCCTTTTGACTTTCCTTTTTGTGACCGATGTTCTTCGTATCATTTCTTCCTATATCATTTTCAACTCCAAGAAATTTTAAATCGTAGTTGTATTAATCATTATCATTCTTTAGCTTCATTGTAGTCCTTAAATTATTCGTTATTTTACCTTCTTATCTGAGCACCTTACCATTAATTGTTTTTATTTATTTATTTATTCTTCTTTTTGTTCCCATCAAAATATTATTTTTTCTATTATTTCATTTTAAATCAGTTATTTATAAATAAATTATGTAATAATCTGTTCTTACATTAAATCATATTGTCTTTTTATTTTATATTATATTGTTTCAAAATATTTAGTAAGTTGTACTTACATGCTTTTTATTAAATCAAATTGTTGCAAAATATCTTAAGTAAGTTGTACTTACGTAGTTTTTGAATTTTGGGGTTTACCTTTTCCAATGGGTGGCTTGGTCGGTATCCTTAAAATCAGTCCCCTTGGTTGGCTATTTCTTGTTTTAACCATGGTCCATTAACTCAGGTACTCCCTTTCCTCGGATAACGGCAGTGTTCGTAATGATTTTTGTCCTTGTTAAATACCTCTCTATCATCTGGTATTGTAACTCTGCTGATACGAAACCTTCATTTAAGTCACAGTTTTCCGTCATAGTTAGTCCCTTTTTAACTATCAGGTACTGTACCTCCTCTAATCTAACATAATCACTCATATTTGATACCATTCCATTCCCTTTGACCTCTGGATTATTTACCAAATATTTTACTGGTATATTCCGCATTGAAGATATAACTGATATTGTCTGATACTCTTCGATCGTCGACATATTTAAATGATATCCAAACTTATTTAAGTTTTTCTTTATTATTTTATGGTGGTTTACTTTTGACATTTCTATTGAGTTTTTTCTATAATTCTTAACTTTACTTAACTCCTTTCGTTCATTAATTGGGAGGTTAAATGCATTAATTAATCCGCCTGTAATCATCTCCAATTCTTCTCTTGTATTTATTATTTTCTTTCTACATTTTTTCTTATTTTCTTGGTCTTCTTTTCCAGGTATTGATTATCCTCTTTGTTGTGGCTATTTTTACTTTCAGATAATATTACACCTTGGTATTCTCTAATTTCTATTTCCTTCCTGCTCTCTTCTGTATTCGGACTTACTTTAATACTTTCGGAAGTGCTGTCTAGTGTTTCATTCACATTCTTAAAATCACTGTCCATTGTTTCCTCTAACTTTCCGAAACATTCATCCATTTGCTTATTTGTCTCCCCCTTGTATTCATCTGTTTTTTGGCTAAGTGTGTTACTGATCATTTCAATCTTTTCATGAATTTGTTTTATATTTTTATTACTTTCTTCAAATTTTGTGTTCATATATTCCCTTTGTCTGTTAATAATTTCTTTCAATTCGTGATATTGTTCATTCATGGTTTGTCTGATATCTCCATGAATGATCTCAATTTTTTCATTGAGTTGTTTTACTAAACTTTCCTGAATACTATCTATTTTCTCATTGGTTTGTTTGTTTTGTTCCTCCTGTTTCCTAAAATTCTCCTTATTTTCTTCATTGGTTTGCTTTGAGTTTTCCTCCTGTTTACTAAATTGTTCTGCCATAAATTTCATCATTTCCTGCCAATTTGGTTCTTCTCTGGCTACCGCTTTATCTGGTTGGTCCCCTTGGGCATCCACTTCAACTATTTCCCTTTCCGTGTCCATAATTGCTTCAGTTTCTTCTTTATCGCCTGTCTGTTGTTTCATTTCACTGTCCGTGACTACTTCTATTTCTCGTTCCTGTCCACCTTCTTTCTTCCTTCTCCTTGTCTTCTGCCCTCTTCTTCGATCTGCCTCTGGTATTATGCATTTCTTGTTTTCTTATAATTGCCGACAAAAATTAGGTTTCTTGTTATATTATCTTTCGTATATCTCGAAATTTCTTTCCTAATTAAAGCCATTTTAAGTTGAGCGCCATCTTGTAACGTCTCGCGCCGAGCTTAATAGTATCGTTTGATCTTATCGTCACTCTTGCGATCGTCACTGTAATTATTTCATGAAATCTATGTTTTATTTGCCCCGTGTTGAAGCAGCTATCTTGTAACGTCTCGCGGGTATTCTCTCGGAGTATATAGTAATTTTACGTCTATTTGTACTCTTCGAAAATCTCGCTTTATTAAGAGTCACAGAATTTGTTATATTTATGTTCTATGCTTTCAAAATCGAGTGTGTGTGATTATGCAAAGATTTTCTTAGATTTTATTTATGTGAAATCAATACCGTTGTTTGACAGTAGTTAGGAGAGAGAGTGCAAAGAGAATTACTCTCTCAGTATACGATTAATTATTTCAAATTTTTCCGCTCGTGGTACCAGCTGACTGCTACGTTTACGAACACATTTGAGGTTAAAGTAACTCCAAATGGTACGTAATAAATTCTGGATGTCCGTACTCTTCTCGGTCTTCTGACAATCTGTAACTAACTACCATCTACTGAAAATAATACACATTTTTATTATTCAAACAACAAGGCATTCCTTGAATTTTTTTAACATTTTTTATAGTCTCCCAAAACATAAAGGGATAATCGATTCTTACATAAAACACAGAGTTAGTTCGATCTTATTTTTCAAACATATAGCATATAACAAATATTTTTATTTCAATTTGGGTCTTGGGGAATAGTCGGGTCTTTCACAATAGCCTGCGGGGGTCTTCCGCTATAGCCTGCGGCAAAAGGCAACTTCCGTCTCCACGTTTGTATTATTTTTCCGTGTTCGATGTGTACTAGAACTGTTTTTTCACAAGTAACTAATGCCAGGTTATGGAGGTTATGTACCACAATGTAACTTAAATAAAATTTACTTTGTTAGTGTACAATAAAAGGGTGTATTTACTGGAAGTACAGAAATTATTTTCCATTTATCGCACACAATTACGGTACACAGACGATTTTTGGAGGTTGTGTCTACGTTTAACAATGCAACTTAACCTTTTAGATTTTTAAAATTAATTAGATTTAACAAAAATTTCCTTTGTTAGTGTACATTCAAAGGCTGTATTTATTGTATGGATAAAAGGCTGTATGTATTCGAATTAAAACCTATCGGTACTTCCAATTTAGAACGTATAACCTAGTAGGCTACGTTATTCGTACATATTTTATTGGAGTTTATTGGTACATATTTTATTAAAAGGGTGTATTTATTGGAAGTACAGAAATTAGTTTCCATTTATCGCACATAATTACGGTACAGAGACGATTTTGGGAGGTTGTGTCTACGTTTAATTATCTAACTTAGATAGTAGGCTTCGTTATTGATGCATATTTTATTGGGGTTTATTGGCACATATTTTATTAAAAGGGTGTATTTATTGGAAGTACAGAAATTAGTTTCCATGTATCGCACATAATTACGGTACAGAGACGATTTTGGGAGGTTGTGTCAACGTTTAATTATCTAACTTAGATAAGTTAGATAGTAGGCTTCGTTATTGGTGCATATTTTATTGGGGTTTATTGGCAAATATTTTATTAAAAGGGTGTACTTATTGGAAGTACAGAAATTAGTTTCCATTTATCGCACATAATTACGGTACAGAGACGATTTTGGGAGGTTGTGTCTATGTTTAATTATCTAACTTAACCTTTTAGATTTTTAAAATTAATTAGACTTGTAGGGGTGTGCATGGCAGAACTACTTGTAGGGGTGTGCACCCACTTTATAATCATATTTTTGGTAACACTGAGAACTTTAAGCCTTCTTTTATGCTTAAACAAATTATATATACACTTAATTATAGAAAAGCAAAAAGCAAATATGTAATTCAAAAGACTAATTTGCTCTAATAAACACATGCTGAAGTTGAAAACAAAAGAGTTTTTACTTGCCTAACTAATCATTAGTTACTAATGTGACAGTTGGGGCTGCTTTTTCTGCAAAAGCTGGGGTATGTTGGATTCAAGAGTGGTTAAATTAAGTCATAAATCTGAGTGTGCGTCAAGTCTATTTCTGTGCTTGCTTTTCACTTCAGATGAAAATCCCATTTCACTCAAGACAGAGGTGGGGAATGGGATGAGCAACTCCGAAAGTTCAGGATATTCATCTCTTAAAGATATCCAGAACTTTGTTAAGTCAGAATCTAAAAGTTTATGGATTTTGTTGTCCATGACATGTCTCATGTTATCACTAACTATACAAAATAAATTACTAAAAATTTAGTTTTAATCCCAGCATCACAGATGATATCACACAATTGCTCATTTAGTTTTACTGAGAACATGTTAGAACTTTCAAAATACAAGAATGGGTCTTGAATCCAATTGAGTTCACTGTATCCCTCTGGGAAGCAAATTTCAATCTGGTTATAGAGAGTTAAACATCAGAGCTGGTAAAAAGCAATGGTAGAGCATGAATAACAAAAATGTACAGTTTAGACTATGTACAAAACAGGTTGAATTTAAATTGTTAAAATGATATATCTTAGTTATTTACATGTAGTAGGTTTTTAAGACACAGTAAATAAATTTCCGAACCTGACTTTGCAACCCTCCAAATGCCCTCTCGGGACCCAGCAGTGGCTCATGCCCAATAGGTTAAGAAATGCTGAACTAAAGGCATGTTTGTGGAGTGAAACATAAAAGATAACCCAGACTTCTAAAATGCTCTTAGTGAAATGGGATTTTCAGGAGTAACAACACACTATTTGGTTAACAAGCACATTTTACTAATATTGTAATACCAAGTCAATTAGATAGCTTAAATGTGTAGTACTCTATGTGATGCTGATCACATACTGTTAATCAGCAGCACTGCAGAATATTCTAGAGCCACACTCTTGGCATTCATCTGGAACCAGCTGAGTTTTAGAAAGTTGGTGTAATAGGTTGTGCATTCATATAGGATGATATTAGACAGCAGTTTTTAATGAAAGTGACAAATGATCAATTGTTTATTTGTGTTGTAAACTATTGTGATTTTTTTATTACTGTTTGTAGGCTATACAATGTGTCCTGGATAATTATATAAAGAGAACTGTTGTAATATAAGTGTGTTTGTTTTAGCAATTGAGAGTATCTAGTATTCAATAATTCATTCCACGGTTTTAAGTTCATAATTCTTGTCACTGGTTGTAAGAATATTATTTTCATTAATTTTCCAATTCTATGAAGTCTTCAGTAGTTTTACCACGATGAGACTCAACTTTATCACTGAAGATGCCACATCACTGAATAAGCAAAACTTTTCGTTAATAATCTCAACAAAGCATGGTTATCAGCTGCAAAAAGTTTTAGTATTAAAAGTTTTAATCACGCAAATCTATAAGGGATACTAAAAAGAAATAATATAATAATTGTATTGGACATAAAGTTATGTCCACAAAACAGATTTTGTTGGAAATAAATAAAACACAATTTGACACAAATATATTAATTTTATGAATACTTGTTTGGCACATATTACAGAAGGTTACACCATTAAATGAGTTTGCCTAAGTATAAAATTCTTGTCAGATGAAAAACGTGTACAGTCAGAATACTATTTGTTATGTACAATACAAATGATTCACTATGGGTAGCAGTGACACATAAACACTAGACATTGACACTGAATTATACTTGTTTTGAATGATTCATTGTGTGCTACCTGACCAGAGTACAGGTATTAACCAAGAGATGTTTAGCATACTGCTGTGTAACTGCTACAATGATGAATTATAAGTAGTACTTTTTGTTTTGGTCATCAACCTTGAAAAGGATAATAGAAACTTTGTATACCATGCTTCCAGCAGTTTTACATGATACATTCCTAGCACAAATAAGAAAACTTTAAATCTGCTGATGATCTAAAGGAGTGATAGTTATTTGCAGACTGACAGGGTTATAAAATAATTCTGAAAGAATTTTTTGCTTTTACAATACCATCCTTTATGAACTGACTACTCAAATCTGCCAGTTTTTCACAGAAACTGAAGTTTGATGATTAGATCCATCATGATGACTTAGTGATGCTCCAAACATTTCAAGGATTCTCCTAGCCTTAAAAAACTGGACTGGCCTCATTGATTGACATGATTAATGTTAAATTTACTTTGGGATACTTCCAAACATAATACAGTTTACAATAAAAAAAAAATTTTTATGCCAGTCTAATTTTTCCAGAACTGTATACACATAATTTGATCTGGATAGAACGTGTATTAAACAATAATACTATTTGTGCAAATAATTAAAATATCGGTGTGGAGAATCATACATGACTTTCATGTTTTAAGATTTATATTTAAAATCGTTTTAGAAATGAAATATTTCTACAGAAACTACTTCTATCTTCAGCCTCAACCACAGAAAACACACACACACACGCACACACACACACGCACACACACACACACACACAATTCCTTTTTTCTTTATTTAATTTGAATTCAGAGTATTGGCACATATTTTATTAAAAGGTGTATTTATTGGAAGTACAGATTTAGTTTCCATTTATTGCACATAATTACGGTACACAGACGATTTTTGGAGGTTGTGTCTACGTTTAACAATGTAACTTAACCTTTTAGATTTTTAAAATTAATTAATATTTAACAAAAATTTCCTTTGTTAGTGTACATTCAAAGGCTGCATTTATTGTATGGATAAAAGGCTGTATATAACGTTAAAGGTTGTATTTATTCGAAGTACCGGAATTTACTTGCAATTTATAACCTAGTACAATAACGTATAACCAAACAAGTACATTAAAATCCTTTTTACTTGCATGTTCCTTAAGGAAATGGAAGTATAGTGATGGCAAAAAAAAATTGTGTTCGAGATTATTGCAGATTCTGATTGTACTACACTCAAAACATGAAAAAAAGTCGTTTTTCGAAAAGTGTGTGTGTGTGTGTGTGTGTGTGTGTGTGTGTCTGTCTGTCTATAGATTTTTTTTCTATGGCAAACGATAACAGCCGCAAATTCAAACAGAATCAAATAATTTTTTGCATACAGCCCTGATTTGTAGAGTACTCAAGACCTATTGTTTTTGGTGAAGATTGGTTAAGGGAAAAGGGTAGTTTACCTGCAACATTTTTTTTTAAATCAAGGGTAATTTGTTTCTATGGCAAACAATAACAGCCCCAAATTCAAACACAATCAAATAATATTTTGCATGCAGCCCTTAATTGTAGAGTTCTCAAGACCTATTGATTTTGGTAAAGATCGGTTAAGGGAAAGGGGTAGTTTACCTGCAACATTATATGTTTTAACAAGGGTATTTACTATGGAAAACGACAACAGCCGCAAATTCAAACATAATCAAATAATGTTTTGCATACTGCCCTGAATTGTAGAGATCTCAAGACCTATTGTTTTTGGTGAAGATCGGTTAAGGGAAACGGGTAGTTTACCTGCAACGGTTTACGTTTTAACGAGAGTGAAGTACTTAATTCTGATAAATAAAGTATCCTGAAAAGAAAATCATACATAAAACATCCTTCAATTTGTCAAACATAAAACACAATTTACAAGGAACACACATAAGTTGTTAGAAATTATCGAACCGAATTCAAATAAATGATTTTAAATATAAACATTAGAAAATGGAAGTCATGTATGGTTCTCCATACCGATATTTTCAATTTCAAGAGGAGTGTCAGTTTTTTAGTTTTAAAGGATAAAGAAAACACTTGTTTACAATTACTTCTAAGATGTCAAGGGTAATTGTAAATTGGGGTACCCGTAAATTGAATTTTAGAGCTGTATTTATTATTTATATTTAAACAATTTTTTGTACGCAACATAATAACAAAAGGTTGAAATATTTGCAGTTATTTCAATTTTAAAACGTATACGCAATTTTTAATCAATCAAAATGTTTCAATCCATTTTCCGTTTACAATTACCCCACCTAACCGCAAATGTATGGTGTGTCGCTATCTTCAGTTAGCACTTTTAATTTTAATTGCTATGAAAATAAATTGAAATAACATGTATGAAAAAGAAACATTAATTTTAGTAGACTTTAAATGACTTAATACAGGGAGTCTTTAAATTTGTTTTAAAGTTTTTTCCTAAAGCTCTTTAACTTTGCTTAGAATAGCCAAAGACACCACGTGGTCTTTTATTTTACATTACACTTTACACCACGTGGTAAAATTGTGTTGTTACAATGGCTGATGCGCGAATAGATATGAAGCTTGTTCCCATGTTTCATTACATTTTTAATCAGTGTTGTGTTGTGAGTTTGACATTCATTTAATTAAAGAATGATTAGCTACGATGAACTGTTGAGTGTTATTAGTACAGAAGAGGATGCAATTTCTTTTCTTCAAGAAAAAGGTTTGGTTCACAATCCTCGTCAATGTGAACAAGGACACGACATGGTTTTGGCCCTTGGGCAACAACAGCGTTGGTGTTGCAATAAAACGACTTGCCGTGAGTATAAGGTAGTTCGCAATGGCACATTTTTACAGGGGTCCAGATTACCGCTGAGAACAATAATAAAATTTATTTATTTGTGGTGTGAAGGCCAAAGTAGTGTTAAAAACAGTAAAAAACAACTGGAAATCGGCGTCAACACACACACAGAGTGGACGGCTTACTTAAGATATATCTGTACCGTAGACGTCACGAGAAACCCAAAGAAAATTGGAGGACCAAATTTAACAGTTGAAATCGACGAGAGTGTGTTTGCCAAGAGAAAAAATAATGTTGGCCGAGTGTATCCACAGCAGTGGGTGTTCGGTGGATACTGCCGAGAAACGAAGGAATGCTTTCTGTGTAGTGTGGAAGATAGATCAGCCGCTACCCTGCTACCTCTCATAGTGGCAAATATTGAACCAGGGTCTACTATAATGTCAGATGAGTGGCGTTCGTACCGTCAAATTGTTAATTTGCCACAACAGTACAGTCATTTGACTGTAAACCATAGTTATAACTTTGTGGATCCTCAAACTGGTGCGCATACTCAAGGCGTCGAAAGCATGTGGCGGTCCTGTAAACGGCAAAACATGATTGAATGTGGTACGAGAAGGGAACGCTTAAATTCCTATTTAAGTGAGTTCATGTGGCGAACAAGAAATAGAAATGAGGATTTGTTCCAGAAAATGCTGGAAACCATCAACAAATATGAGGCCCCTTTTTACTACCAAATATGATTTTGGTAAGTATTATCAATTTTGGTAAGTATGTTCTATTTAGTGTGAGAGATATTATTTAATATTGGAATTATATTGTCAAATACAGTTAGACAACACGTTGATTAGAAAAGACTTTATTCACTGAACTAACCTTCCTAGAATACATACATCCGTTATAACAATAATAATACGCGCATGCGTATTGTACATACATTGTTTAACCATATTTATATAGTACATATGATATATTTGGCATTTAGAATACGTTTTCATAATGATATTGACTTTGAAATCACATGCTTAGTTTAATTATTCATTGCTCAAACTTAATCCAATACCATTTTCAAGGATTTTAAGTATTCTGTAAAAGTATTTTGTTTCCTTATTGAACACAGTACATGACACATTAAAAGTATTCAGTACTTAAAAGTAGGTTAGGTTACATTATTTAATCTAAACAACTTCACAGCAGCTGTAACAAAGTTAATTATAAAATAATAATCATTTTGTATATTTTCTTTTACAAGTGGATTTTAAGCCAAAAAGCTGATATCATATAAAGTGTAATAATCATGTGCAGTGTATTATTATTTTTAATATCATAGGTTACAGATTAAACTAACCTTATACTCACGAGGTATAATTGTACTGATTTCACCTGTAAAAGAACGGTTGGCTGAAAATAAGACACAATTGTAACACATATCAGAACCTGTGTGTGTGTGTTTTGGTGGACGGGTCAATAATCTGTAAACCCTTTAATATTGGTCTCCTAGAATGTTGACTGATTAAACAAAATAATTGATTAATGTTCATATGTCAGTACTTTATGTGTCCGGTGATGTAGGCCTAATTTATTTTTCTTTGCAGGCACAAGAAAAGGGTAGAAACATTTAGGCCTACATCATCATTACGCAGGCTGAGGAACTGAAACTTCCAGCACTATATTCAGGTTTGTAATTTACACAGTGAAACCAGTCGAAACAAAGTATTAAAATCCTTTGAAAATATTAGAAGCAGGCACATTACATCATACATACACAGTATCATCATTGTATGGTGTTCTGTTGTGTGACAGGTCCCAGATATTACCAATCATCTCCATTCATATGTATTTGCCTTGAACTTTTGAGCTTTCATCTCTACATAAGATACTCCACTTCGCATTTCGTACACAAGCTCATCTTCTCTCCTTTCATGGTTCTTTCAAAAACTGGTGTTAATTGTTCATTTTCTCTCAGGATTAAATATACTTATACTTAATATTCAATGAATGTTTTAGTGGATAGTTAGTGAGGATCGGTCAATAATACAACTTTTAGTTATTTTGCGTCGACGTTTCGACAATATTTATTGTCATCTTCAGGACCTGTGTATGAAATACAATAGAAATATCAAACATAACGACACAATTAAATATTTGGGTGAACGTGTTGGTGATGTGAGTGTGTGCGTGTGTATGTATGTATCATTTTTTATGTGAAGACTTATGATAGTTTGTTTACATCTTCAAATTATCTTTAAGAAAGCGAGCAAATTATAGTATGAGAGAACTTAATTTATACAGTATTACAATTTAAATTACTAAATATAATGTTATTTTAATTAATTAAACAAACAGTAATCTAATCTAATATCCAATTGTTGGTTACTGTTTATCTAATGAAAATGCTGGAAACCATCAACAAATATGAGGCCCCTTTTTACTACCAAATATGATTTTGGTAAGTATTATCAATTTTGGTAAGTATGTTCTTTTTAGAATACGTTTTCATAATGATATTGACTTTGAAATCACTTGCTTAGTTTAATTATTCATTGCTCAAGCTTAATCCAATACCATTTTCAAGGATTTTAAGTATTCTGTAAAAGTATTTTGTTTCCTTATTGAACACAGTACATGACACATTAAAAGTATTCAGTACTTAAAAGTAGGTTAGGTTACATTATTTAATCTAAACAACTTCACAGTAGCTGTAACAAAGTTAATTATAAAATAATAATCATTTTGTATATTTTCCTTTACAAGTGGATATTAAACAAAAAACCGATATATTCTTATACCATAAGAAGTAATATAATCACGTTATGTTCATGATGAGTTCTATTTCTTGTGTATAGTGTGTTTCAGTGTTTGCATTAAACAAAATATTTTTAAATCAGTGTTGAACACTTGCCAAGTAGTGTGCCTGATATTTTCCAACAAATTCGTATACTGCATGAGAGTAGACTATTGATGTATACTACTTTACACATCAGAAGTATAACGATATATTTACAAATTACTTTATTCTATATTCTTATGTTATTTCTTGGATTTCGTTGTCCATGATGTGTCCGTTACTTAACTAAATATCACTATTACATTAACAACTCGGAACACTATTTTTTTTTATAAGTAAAAGCGTAAAGTTTTACCTTACAGCCTGAACCGGTTTTCTCCTTTAAAAGGCTTCTTCAGAGGCTGCCGCTGGTAGCGCTGTCCGTCTTGTTGTGGGTGACGAAATCGAATTTTGAAAGATCGATGCTGTGTGTGTGGGGTGAGATATGTTCGAATAATGCGTGCGATTTGAATTGTGTCTGTTCGTTTAGCATGTCGTTTTTATTTGTTTTTGTGTGTTTGTATATTTCTAATTGTTCTAGAGTGTCTAGTTTTCGGCCTTTTGTGTGTACGTGTAGAATGTTCATGTTATTGTCGATGTTTTTATATGTGTGGTTTGCTTCAATGAGGTGGTTTGCGAAGGTAGATTCTGTAGTGGTGTGGAGTGCCTTTGTGTGTTCAATGTATCTCTGTTTGAAGCTACGTCCTGTCTGGCCTATGTAGAATTTATTGCAATTTGAGCAATTTAGCTTGTAAACACCGGGTAGATCGAATTTGTTTTGTGCTTTGTGTGTGTGTTTTGATAGTGTGTGTTCTGTTTTGTTAGTAGTTTTGTAAGCGATTCTGTATCCTGCTTTTTTAAATTTGTGGGCTATTTTTTCAATTTGTTTGTTGATGTATGTTAGTGTTATGAATTTGTTGTTTTCTGTCTTTGTCTGTTGTTTGTTTTGTGTTTTGTGTAGGAGTTTACTGACTATTGTTCTGTCATATCCATTAGATTCTGCTAGATATTTTATAGTGTTTAGTTCGTCTTTGTAGTCTTTTTCATCTAAGCGGATGTTGTTAAGTCTATGTATCATGGCTCTGAAGGCAGCTAGTTTGTAACATTCTGTAACAATGACATTCAGTATTTACTCCCACTGAAGAAGGGGCACATCACCTTGAAACGTATGGGAAAGTGATAACCAAAGTAAGTTCATATCTGAAAGTTTATATATATATATATATATATAATAATAAGAGTAAAGTACTTAATTTAGTATAAATTATCCTGATAAGAAGATCTTAATAATCCACTGTAGAAACGTAGATGAAATATCTATAAATGAAGAGGCTAGTTGAACGGGGTGGGGGTAATTTTCTATAAATGAAAATTATAGTTGAAGGGGGAGGGGATAATTTTTATATGTGTACTACGTTATCGGCAACAAAGTAGTAGTTTGTTGTTAAAATTCCTTCCCGGGCTGTTTGGCCGTAGTCCAATGTTTTCTGCAAAACCAGACGTTTCCGCAGTGCCGTCGACTGCCATCATCAGTGAAAATCGAGTGCGATAACGTGTGGTGGTATACGTTAGTGACTACAGCACTGTGGTTAAGGCTGAAGCAATAAGTGGAAAGAAGTAGCTTCTATGGAAACATTTCATTTCGTAAATGATTTTAAATATAAATCTTAGAACATGGAAGTCACGTATGGTTCTCCACACCGATATTTGGTTAAGTGACCAAAATACCAGGTAAAGTGGTGAGTAAACAGCCATTCCAATCTCCTCAGCCTACACATAGATATTATTGCCTGTCTTCTTTATTTACAGTGTGGAACAGTAGATCCTGTTACAGTATACTGGATTTACTACTGGGTTGAGGCACAGATACTTCTAAAATAATACGTCTACTCTACATGAGTGTTGTGGTTGGTTAGGTAATGATAGTACATTATTGTGTGTAATGATAGTACATTGGGTTTGACGTTTCTTTACAAACCCAATTGACTCTGTAGTGCTCAATTCTATGTCTTTTGACCTCACTGTAACTGTTTATTCTCCGTTTCTTCCAGCAATTGTTCTTGTAACCTGTCTTGTATGTTACTGTACTAATTTTTAAAATAAACATGTATCTTGTAGCATAAGCTATTAACCGTAGTGCATACTCCTTCTTTATCTAAAAAGTGGTAGATATGTAATACTAACCTATTAAAACTGTGTATTTAATAATACTAACTTATTAACCATAATGCATGTTCCGTTGAATATTGTTTTTACAGAAACACCAGCTAGCCACAGGTGGTCGTGAGTGGTAAGGAGGTGACTCTATACGCTTCTCGATACATCACCTGGAATGATATTCTGGACCTCTGCGGACCTCCACATGTACTCACTTAAATAGGAATCTAAGTGTTCCCTTCTCGTACCATATTCAATCATGTTTCGGCGTTTACAGGACCGCCACATGCTTTCTACGCCTTGTGTATGCGCTCCCGTTTCAGGTCCACAAAGTTATAACTATGGTTTACAGTCAAATGACTGTACTGTTGTGGCAAATTAACAATTTGACGGTACGAACGCCACTCATCTGACATTATAGTAGACCCTGGTTCAGTATTTGCCACTATGAGAGGTAGGAGGGTAGCTGCTGATCTATCTTCCACACTACACAAAAAGCATTCCTTCGTTTCTCGGCAGTATCCATCGAATACCCATTGTTGTGGATACACCCGGCCAACATTATTTTTTCTCTTGGCAAACACACTTTCGTCAATTTCAACTGTTAAATTCGGTCCTCCAATTTTCCGTGGGTTTCTAATGACGTTACGGCACAGATATATCTTAAGTAAGCCGTCCACTCTGTGTGTGTGTTGACGCCGATTTCCAGTTGATTTTTACAGTTTTTCACACTACTACGGCCTTCACACCAGAAATAAATAAATTTTATTATTTTTCCCAGCAGTAATTTGGACCCCTGTAAAAATGTGCCCTTGCGAACTACCTTATACTCACGGCAAGTCGTCTTACTGCAACACCAACGCTGTTGCTGCCCAAGGGCTAATACCATGTCGTGTCCTTGTTCACATTGACGAGGATTGTGAACCAAACCTTTTTCTTGAAGAAAAGAAACTGCAGCATCCTCTTATGTACTAATAACACTCAACCATCGTAGCTACTTACAACACAACACTAATTAAAAATGTAATAAAACTGGAACAAGCTGTAACAACACCAATAAATTAGCAAATTCATAAGTGTGTTTTATTTTGGTTTCCACTGTACTATGTGACGATCGGTGAGACCGTCGTAACAATTTAACGAAACATCCCAATTAATTCAATATTATATGTTGAGGATTATAATTTTACATATACACTAATGTAAAATATAAAACATTATTGTTATCTGATTTCAAGCTTGCAGAGTCAATCCAAATAAATTATGTCTGAATGTATGTACACACATAACAGGCAAAATACAAGTGTTCTGTCTTGTCTGCTGTCATAGAAAATATATTCTGTATTTCTTTATGGTTGCAACTTCATTCATGTGAGTGAAAATTAATTTATATAAATCTCAAATCATCACCGGAATCTACACTGTTGACTGTAAACAAATACAATAAATTCCTTTTGTGATCACTTTGGGCCAATATGAATTTAATAGCACTAGCCGAATAATAACAATAACTGATAACAAGATTATGCAAGATTTGCCATTACTTTCCTATACCTGTGATTACAGGCATATTGATATACCTGTTACTATGTATAGAGGAGTTACTATATATATTGTATGTTAAAACTGTGAGGTGTATTTTATAATCTGGAACATTTTATACCAAATGATTTAATCACAAAAGATTATGTAAAACACAAAATTACAACAAACACACCAAAAGTATCTATAGAAATTAAAAAAAAAAACAAAATTATATAAATGACAAATTATTCAATAAATGATTAAATATGTACCATAATTTATTAGATACTGCAATTATTTTTTATAGAAACAAACATCCACTAGCAGCTACAAAACCAATTTTCCCTATAATGTACCTAGCAAGATCCTGATCTTTTCGATACATTGTTGGATTGTTAATGCTAGCATTTTTTTATTCTTTTCCCTAAACATTTTGAAACCATAATTTCAAAGCGATACTACCTGAGATGCCTTTCCATTGTGTTTCCTTTTGCTCCAAAAAAAAATATTTTGTGGTATTGATGTCTTTATTCTTTAAAATTTTGTGTGAGGGAGATTGCAAAATTTTTAACTGAACTGTAGCATTTCATTGTCTCAGTTTTTTGTCATTTTTTGTGCTACTGTAAAGTGTTCACTTTTTATTTACACCTAAGTCATGCCGTTTTTATTTTACATTTTTACACTTTCTGTCAAGCTACTGTAAAGCTACATTAAAATATACAATTTTATTTAAAAAAATGATCAAATCAAGCACTTGTCTGTAATGAACAGAACACTGTGTAATAACTGAAATACATGAGAGTTTTATTTAAGGTTATTGCTGGCTCTCACATCCTACCTTCCAGTATTTGCGTATCATCCGTCAGAACAGTGAATAACTCAACAGGATACTAAGTCATTCTTACTACTGTTCAGATGCATTTAGCATATACACCAGAGGCAGATTTATGCATAGGCAAAGTAGGCTACTGCCTACGGGTGGCAAATTTTGTAAAGGTTGTTATGTTGTTTTTATACCTAAGAGATGTTTCAAATGCCGCTCCATTTCGTCTCAATATGATAAGAAGCTTTTAAAAATACAGTATATGTTGTTTAGTAACAAGGCTTATTACATAAAGAGAATAGTTCATCATTTACTTCTGATCTGTATATGAAGTAGGCCCTACATCGTATTTTCACAATTACATTTACATACATTATATATGCGATACTTCCATTATATTAATTATTTAACTATTAATTTGTTTATATTCAAATTTCGAACATTCTTTACCGACTCTGTAATTTGACATGAGTGAATGTCAATAGATGCCACTAGCTGCTAACAGACAGACTATGAGCATAGTATAATTTCATACCCAACTCTAGTGCCAGTTGAGCTTCAACCTGCCGAGGAGGGAAATAAGAGGTCTACACATAGTACGTGTCCGTTAAACACCTGTTGTACTTTACATAAATCGTAAAATATATATTCATCAAATAAATTGATAGGCAAAAAGTGATAAGTGAAAGGATGATTATGTCAAAAGATGTGTATATAATGTATTTTCATTTATTATGTTAGGGTAATATTAGTGGAATGATAATATTCTACCACTACTGTATTACAGTATACAAATGTAGTGATATATCTTGGCATAATACTATATAATAAATCTGGATAAAAGGCTCATTTCAAATAGAAAGGATAGCTGGTGTGATCAGACATAACAAATTTGTATTCGTTTTTTGAGAATGTATTCCTATCAAACTGCAATAAGCATATTTTCAAACCTTTATGGATGTGTGTCATGGAATTTACAGATTGCACCAAAAGAAACAGTTAAAATATATCTTCAATTAAACAAAAATTGGTCTTGTAATATGAGTCAGTAATACAGCAGGAACTAATCAGTTAATTGCTATTACAAAATGCCTTATTCCTTTTTCATGATGATCAGATTTTGCTATACGCCTGCATAAATAAAAATTAGGTAAATTGCTTAACTCTCAACACAAAGTATTTAAACTATTTAACATGAAAAGTTCATCATGTCACATATTCTAGTAACAAGGTAAGTTTTTGGAATAGTGTTTTAGCTGAATTTATACACTAGGAGGACACTCAGCATTTAGTTTGTGTGTGTAACTCTGGTTAATCAAAGAGAATTATTTGAGTAAATTCAAATTTAGTAATACAAATCTACTACCATAAAGGCCTGGAATGCTATGCGTTAAAGAATTTTAATTAACTTTATATGGGGAAATCTGGTTTACATACATTATTTCTGAAAATAATAATCCTGAAATGTAATCAGTACTTATATCAAGTTAAGTGCAATAATTAAATAGATTATTCAACTTGCACGTTGCAAACTTCAGGTGCTAATCCTTTACATTATTTTTAATTCAACATCAATTTATGTTCGGCAACGTTAAAAAGAACATGTTATGGCCTCTGAGAAAGTACACAGTGAGTGGAAGCTGGCTTAAATGAAGGTAAACATTTTATCTAATAATTAGTGTCCCGTGTTAGAAAACATGTGCAATACATATTATAAAAAGAAGGATATTGTTTTTACTTCCATGTTCCATAAGGACATGGATGGCAAAAAAAATCGTGTTCGAGATAAGGGCTGATTCTCATTGTACTACCCTCAAAACATAAAGAAGTAATTTTTAAAGAAGTACATAACATTAAAGGCTGTATTTATTCGAAGTACCGGAATTAAAACCTAGTTCCAATTTAGAATGTAGACCTATAACCTATTTGCATATTTTATTGGGGTTTATTGGCACATATTTAAGTAAAAGGGTGTATTTATTGGAAGTACAGAAATTAGGGGTCTTTCACTATAGCCTGCGGCCAAAGAAAACTTCTGTCTCCACGTTTGTATTGTTTTTCCGTGTTCGATGTGTACTAAAACTGTTTTCTTCACAAGTAACTAAAGCCAGGTTATGGAGGTTATGTACGACAATGTAACTTAAATAAAATTTACTTTGTTAGTGTACAATAAAAGGATGTATTTACTGGAAGTACAGAAATTAGTTTCCATTTATCGCACATAATTACGGTACACAGACGATTGTTGGAGGTTGTGTCTACGTTTAACAATGCAACTTAACCTTTTCGATTTTTAAAATTAATTAGATTTAACAAAAATTTCCTTTGTTAGTGTACATTCAAAGGCTGTATTTATTGTATGGATAAAAGGCTGTATATACATTAAAGGCTGTATTTATTCGAATTAAAACCTATCGGTACTTCCCATTTAGAACGTATAACCTAGTAGGCTACGTTATTCGTACATATTTTATTGGAGTTTATTGGTACATATTTTATTAAAAGGGTGTATTTATTGGAAGTACAGAAATTAGTTTCCATTTATCGCACATAATTACGGTACAGAGACGATTTTGGGAGGTTGTGTCTACGTTTAATTATCTAACTTAGATAGTAGGCTTCGTTATTGGTGCATATTTTATTGGGGTTTATTGACACATATTTTATTAAAAGGGTGTATTTATTGGAAGTACAGAAATTAGTTTCCATTTATCGCACATAATTACGGTACAGAGACGATTTTGGGAGGTTGTGTCTACGTTTAATTATCTAACTTAACCTTTTAGATTTTTAAAATTAATTAGACTTGTAGGGGTGTGCACCCACTTTATAATCATATTTTTGGTAACACTGAGAACTTTAAGCCATCTTTTATGCTTAAACAAATTATATATACACTTAATTATAGAAAAGCAAAAACCAAATATGTAATAAAAAAGACTAATTTGCTCTAATAAACACATGCTGAAGTTAAAAACAAAAGAGTTTTTACTTGCCTAACTAATCATTAGTTACTAATGTGACAGTTCGGGCTGCTTTTTCTGCAAAAGCTGGGGTATGTTGGATTCAAGAGTGGTTAAATTAAGTCATAAATCTGAGTGTGCGTCAAGTCTATTTCTGTGCTTGCTTTTCACTTGAGATGAAAATCCCATTTCACTCAAGAATGAGGTGATGAATGTGATGAGCAACTCCGAAAGTTCAGGATATTCATCTCTTAAAGATATCCAGAACTTTGTTAAGTCAGAATCTAAAAGTTTATGGATTTTGTTGTCCATGACATGTCTCATGTTATCACTAACTATACAAAATAATTTACTGAAAATTTAGTTTTAATCCCAGCATCACAGATGATATCACACCATTGCTCATTTAGTTTTACTGAGAACATGTTAGAACTTTCAAAATACAAGAATGTGTCTTGAATCCAATTGAATTCACTGTATCCCTCTGGGAAGCAACTTTCAATCTGGTTGTAGAGAGTTAAACATCAGAGCTGGTAAAAAGCAATGGTAGAGCATGAATAACAAAAATGTACAGTTTAGACTATGTACAAAACAGGTTGAATTTAAATTGTTAAAATGATATATCTTAGTTATTTACATGTAGTAGGTTTTTAAGACACAGTAAATAAATTTCCGAACCTGACTTTGCAACCCTCCAACTGCCCTCTCGGGACCCAGCAGTGGCTCATGCCCAATAGGTTAAGAAATGCTGAACTAAAGGCATGTTTGTGGAGTGAAACATAAAAGATAACCCAGACTTCTAAAATGCTCTTAGTGAAATGGGATTTTCAGGAGTAACAACACACTATTTGGTTAACAAGCACATTTTACTAATATTGTAATACCAAGTCAATTAGATAGCTTAAATGTGTAGTACTCTATGTGATGCTGATCACATACTGTTAATCAGCAGCACTGCAGAATATTCTAGAGCCACACTCTTGGCATTCATCTGGAACTTTCTCACATTAGCCTGATAATTAGGATGTTGCCACCAGCTGAGTTTTAGAAAGTTGGTGTAGTAGGTTGTGCATTCATATAGGATGATATTAGACAGCAGTTTTTAATGAAAGTGACAAATGATCAATTGTTTATTTGTGTTGTAAACTATTGTGATTTTTTTATAACTGTTTGTAGGCTATACAATGTGTCCTGGATAATTATATAAAGAGAACTGTTGTAATATAAGTGTGTTTGTTTTAGCAATTGAGAGTATCTGGTATTCAATAATTCATTCCACTGTTTTAAGTTCATAATTCTTGTCACTGGTTGTAAGAATATTATTTTCATTAATTTTCCAATTCTATGAAGTCTTCAGTAGTTTTACCACGATGAGACTCAACTTTATCACTGAAGATGCCACATCACTGAATGAGCAAAACTTTTCGTTAATAATCTCAACAAAGCATGGTTATCAGCTGAAAAAAAGTTTTAGTATTAAAAGTTTTAATCACGCAAATCTATAAGGGATACTAAAAAGAAATAACATAATAATTGTATTGGACATAAAGTTATGTCCACAAAACAGATTTTGTTGGAAATAAATAAAACACAATTTGACACAAATATATTAATTTTATGAATACTTGTTTGGCACATATTACAGAAGGTTACACCATTAAATGAGTTTGCCTAAGTATAAAATTCTTGTCAGATGAAAAACGTGTACAGTCAGAATACTATTTGTTATGTTCAATACAAATGAGTCACTATGGGTAGCAGTGACACATAAACACTAGACAGTGACACTGAATTGTACTTGTTTTGAATGATTCATTGTGTGCTACCTGACCAGAGTACAGGTATTAACCAAGAGATGTTTAGTATACTGCTGTGTAACTGCTACAATGATGAATTATAAGTAGTACTTTTTGTTTTGGTCATCAACCTTGAAAAGGATAATAGAAACTTTGTATACCATACTTCCAGCAGTTTTACATGATACATTCCTAGCACAAATAAGAAAAGTTTAAATCTGCTGATGATCTAAAGGAGTGATAGTTATTTGCAGACTGACAGGGTTATAAAATAATTCTGAAAGAATTTTTTGCTTTTACAATACCATCCTTTATGAACTGACTACTCAAATCTGCCAGTTTTTCACAGAAACTGAAGTTTGATGATTAGATCCATCATGATGACTTAGTGATGCTCCAAACATTTCAAGGATTCTCCTAGCCTTAAAAAATTGGACGGGCCTCATTGATTGACATGATTAATGTTAAATTTACTTTGGGATACTTCCAAACATAATACAGTTTAAAATAAACAAAAAAAATTTTATTTCTAATTTTTCCAGAACTGTATACACATAATTTGATCTGGATAGAACGTGTATTAAACAATAATACTATTTGATGCAAATAATGAAAATATCCGTATGGAGAACTATACATGACTTCTATGTTTTAAGATTTATATTTAAAATCGTTTTAGAAATGAAATATTTCTACAGAAACTACTTCTATCTTCAGCCTCAACCACAGAAAACACACACACACACACAATTCCTTTTTTATTTATTTAATTTGAATTCAGAGTATTGGCACATATTTTATTAAAAGGGTGTATTTATTGGAAGTACAGATTTAGTTTCCATTTATTGCACATAATTACGGTACACAGACGATTTTTGGAGGTTGTGTCTACGTTTAACAATGTAACTTAACCTTTTAGATTTTTAAAATTAATTAGATTTAACAAAAATTTCCTTTGTTAGTGTACATTCAAAGGCTGCATTTATTGTATGGATAAAAGGCTGTATATACATTAAAGGCTGTATTTATTCGAATTAAAACCTATCCGTACTTCCAATTTAGAACGTATAACCTAGTAGGCTACGTTATTCGTACATATTTTATTGGTGTTTATTGGTACATATTTTATTAAAAGGGTGTATTTATTGGAAGTACAGAAATTAGTTTCCATTTATCGCACATAATTACGGTATAGAGACGTTTTTGGGAGGTTGTGTCTACGTTTAATTATCTAACTTAGATAGTAGGCTTCGTTATTGGTGCATATTTTATTGGGGTTTATTGGCACATATTTTATTAAAAGGGTGTATTTATTGGAAGTACAGAAATTAGTTTCCATTTATCGCACATAATTACGGTACAGAGACGATTTTGGGAGGTTGTGTCAACGTTTAATTATCTAACTTAACCTTTTAGATTTTTAAAATTAATTAGACTTAACAAACATTTCCTTACTTAGTGTACATTCAAAGGCTGTATTTATTGTATGGATAAAACGCTGTATTTATCCAGTACCGGAATTAAAACCTACTTCCAATTTAGAACACAGTACAATCTAACGTAGGCCTATAACCAAACCAGTACATTAAAATCCTTTTTTCAACATAATGCAATAAAAAGCAATGTGCAGTTTCTGTTAACACGCAAATGATTAAGTATTAATAATGGGTTAGAGTGGAATTTAATAATTACAAATTTTGTGGACTTGTGAAATTAGTAACACTATGTACTAATGTGTGATTATCAGTTGAATTTCTGAATTCCTTTGATTCATTAATAAATTTTACTAATTTGTTTCTTTATGTCTATTTAATGATTTCTTATTAGTTTTTAATCTCTGTGTTTTCATTATTCGTTTGTAAATTCTTGGATTTTGTTGTCCATGACATGTCCATTGATTAACTAATTATCATTAAAACACACAGAGGGCTGATCTTCTTTTGCTAGATCACAAGTATGTTTCAAGACCATTTGCAGGTCAGGCATTGTTCTGTCTGTTCATTTTCTGAAAGTGGTTGAGGAGCAAGGGGGAAGATGTCTCCATTAAAACACACACACACTAGCACGCACACAATTCCTTTTTTCCTTTATTTAATTTGAATTCTGTATTAGCACAAATGTTTTCAGAGTTTACAAATTTTTTTTTTTAATTTATTGGATCAAACAATGCACAATGTTTGATTTGTTCTTGTATTCCATACTTCCAGCAGTTTTACATGATACATTCCTAGCACGAATAAGAAAAGTTTAAATCTGCTGATGATCTAAAGGAGTGATAGTTATTTGCAGACTGACAGGGTTATAAAATAATTCTGAAAGAATTGTTGCTTTTACAATACCATCCTTTATCAAGTGGCTACTCAAATCTGCCAGTTTTTCACAGAAACTGAAGTTTGATGATTAGATCCATCATGATGACTTAGTGATGCTCCAAACATTTCAAGGATTCTCCTAGTCTTAAAAAACTGGACTGGCCTCATTGATTGACATGATTAATGTTAAATTTACTTTGGGATACTTCCAAACATAATACAGTTTACAATAAACAAAAAAAATTTTATGCCAGTCTAATTTTTCCAGAACTGTATACACATAATTTGATCTGGATAGAACGTGTATTAAACAATAATACTATTCTTCGTATTCTTTAAATTAGCAGCCTTACTATTTCTTTTATGAATTTGCTAACTGCTATAATTTTTTATTGTTCGACTAAGTATTTCGTCATTACTGACATCTTCAGGTCTTAAACAACCCTGACCATCTTCAGGTTGTTTAAGACCTGAAGATGTCAGTAATGACGAAAAGCTTAGTCGAACAATAAAAAATTATAGCAGTTAGCAAATTCATAAAAGAAATAATAATACTATTTGTGCAAATAATTAAAATATTGGTGTGGAGAATCATACATGACTTCCATGTTTTAAGATTTATATTTAAAATCGTTTTAGAAATGAAATATTTCTACAGAAACTACTTCTATCTTCAGCCTCAACCACAGAATTATGGTCACTAACATATACCACCTCACGTTAGCGCACTTGATTTTCACTGATGATGGCACTTCCGAAACGTATGGTTTTGCAGAAAACATTGGACCACGGCCAAACAGCCTGGAAAGGAATTTTATCAACAATCTACTTCATCGTTGCTGATAACGTAGTACACATATAAAAAATTATCCCCTCCACTTCACCTATCATTTTAAATTATAGAAAATTATCCCCTCCCCCTTCAACTTCCCCCTACCCCTTTTCATTTATGGATATTTCATGTACCTTTCTAGAGTGGATTATTATGACCTTTTCAGGATACTTTATTTATCAAAATTAAGTACTTTACTCTTGTTAAAACATAAAACGTTGCAGGTAAACTACCCCTTCTCCTTAACTGATCTTCACCAAAATCAACAGACCTTGAGTCCTCTACAATGTGCAAAAAATTATTTGAATTTGCGGCAGTTATCATTCGCCATAGACAAAATTCTACACACAGACTAATTTCAAAAAATTACTTCTTTATGTTTTGAGGGTAGTACAATCAGAATCAGCCCTTATCTCGAACACGATTTTTTTTGCCATCCATTTCCTTATGGAACATGGAAGTGAAAACAATATCCTTCTTTTTATAATATGTATTGCACATGTTTTCTAACACGGGACACTAATTATTAGATAAAATGTTTACCTTCATTTAAGCCAGCTTCCACTCACTGTGTACTTTCTCAGAGGCCATAACATGTTCTTTTTAACGTTGCCGAACATAAATTGATGTTGAATTAAAAATAATGTAAAGGATTAGCACCTGAAGTTTGCAACGTGCAAGTTGAATAATCTATTTAATTATTGCACTTAACTTGATATAAGTACTGATTACATTTCAGGATTATTATTTTCAGAAATAATGTATGTAAACCAGATTTCCCCATATAAAGTTAATTAAAATTCTTTAACGCATAGCATTCCAGGCCTTTATGGTAGTAGATTTGTATTACTAAATTTGAATTTACACAAATAATTCTCTTTGATTAACCAGAGTTACACACACAAACTAAATGCTGAGTGTCCTCCTAGTGTATAAATTCAGCTAAAACACTATTCCAAAAACTTACCTTGTTACTAGAATATGTGACATGATAAACTTTTCATGTTAAATAGTTTAAATACTTTGTGTTGAGAGTTAAGCAATTTACCTAATTTTTATTTATGCAGGCGTATAGCAAAATCTGATCATCATGAAAAAGGAATAAGGCATTTTGTAATAGCAATTAACTGATTAGTTCCTGCTGTATTACTGACTCATATTACAAGACCAATTTTTGTTTAATTGAAGATATATTTTAACTGTTTCTTTTGGTGCAATCTGTAAATTCCATGACACACATCCATAAAGGTTTGAAAATATGCTTATTGCAGTTTGATAGGAATACATTCTCAAAAAACTAATACAAATTTGTTATGTCTGATCACACCAGCTATCCTTTCTATTTGAAATGAGCCTTTTATCCAGATTTATTATATAGTATTGTGCCAAGATATATCACTACATTTTTATACTGTAATACAGTAGTGGTAGAATATTATCATTCCACTAATATTACCCTAACATAATAAATGAAAATACATTATATACACATCTTTTGACATAATCATCCTTTCACTTATCACTTTTTGCCTATCAATTTATTTGATGAATGTATATTTTACGATTTATGTAAAATGCAACAGGTGTTTAACGGACACGTACTATGTGTAGACCTCTTATTTCCCTCCTCGGCAGGTTGAAGCTCAACTGGCACTAGAGTTGGGTATGAAATTATACTATGCTCATAGTCTGTCTGTTAGCAGCTAGTGGCATCTATTGACATTCACTCATGTCAAATTACAGAGTCGGTAAAGGATGTTCGAAATTTGAATGTAAACAAATTAATAGTTAAATAATTAATATAATGGAAATATCACATATATAATGTATGTAAATGTAATTGTGAAAAAACGATGTAGGGCCTACTTCATATACAGATCAGAAGTAAATGATGAACTATTCTCTTTATGTAATAAGCCTTGTTACTAAACAATATATATATTTTTAAAAGCTTCTTATCATATTGAGACGAAATGGAGCGACATTTGAAACATCTCTTAGGTATAAAAACAACATAACAACCTTTACAAAATTTGCCGCCCGTAGGCAGTAGCCTACTTTGCCTATGCATAAATCTGCCTCTGGTGTACATGCTAAATGCATCTGAACAGTAGTAAGAATGACTTAGTATCCTGTTGAGTTATTCACTGTTCTGACGGATGATATGCAAATACTAGAAGGTAGGATGAGAGAGCCAGCAATAACCTTAAATAAAACTCTCATATATTTCAGTTATTACACAGTGTTCTGTTCATTACAGACAAGTGCTTGATTTGATCATTTTTTAAAAATAAAATTGTATATTTTAATGTAGCTTTACAGTAGCTTGACAGAAAGTGTAAAAATGTAAAATAAAAACGGCATGACTTAAGTGTAAATAAAAAGTGAACACTTTACAGTAGCATAAAAAATGACAAAAAACTGAGACAATGAAATGCTACAGTTCAGTTAAAAGTTTTGCAATCTCCCTCACACAAAATTTTAAAGAATAAAGACATCAATACCACAAAATATTTTTTTTGGAGCAAAAGGAAACACAATGGAAAGGCATCTCAGGTAGTGTCGCTTTGAAATTATGGTTTCAAAATGTTTAGGGAAAAGAATAAAAAAATGCTAGCATTAACAATCCAACAATGTATCGAAAAGATCAGGATCTTGCTAGGTACATTATAGGGAAAATTGGTTTTGTAGCTGCTAGTGGATGTTTGTTTCTATAAAAAATAATTGCAGTATCTAATAAATTATGGTACATATTTAATCATTTATTGAATAATTTGTCATTTATATAATTTTGTTTTTTTTTTAAATTTCTATAGATACTTTTGGTGTGTTTGTTGTAATTTTGTGTTTTACATAATCTTTTGTGATTAAATCATTTGGTATAAAATGTTCCAGATTATAAAATACACCTCACAGTTTTAACATACAATATATATATATATATATATATATATATATATATATGTATATATATATATATATAATGTAATTCTGTTTCACGATATATATATACACACACAATATATACAGTTCATCGTAGCTAATCATTCTTTAATTAAATGAATGTCAAACTCACACACAACACTGATTAAAAATGTAATGAAACATGTGAACAAGCTTCATATCTATTCGTGCATCAGCCATTGTAACAACACAATTTTACCACGTGGTGTAAAGTGTAATGTAAAATAAAAGACCACGTGGTGTCTTTGGCTATTCTAACCAAAGTTAAAGAGCTTTAGGAAAAAACTTTAAAACAAATTTAAAGACTCCCTGTATTAAGTCATTTAAAGTCTACTAAAATTAACGTTTCTTTTTCATACATGTTATTTCAATTTATTTTCATAGCAATTAAAATTAAAAGTGCTAACTGAACATAGCGATACACCATACATTTGCGGTTAGGTGGGGTAATTGTAAATGGAAAATGGATTGAAACATTTTGATTGATTAAAAATTGTGTATACGTTTTAAAATTGAAATAACTGCAAATATTTCAACCTTTTGTTATTATGTTGCGTACAAAAAATTGTTTAAATATAAATAATAAATACAGCTCTAAAATTCAATTTACGGGTACCCCAATTTACAATTACCCTTGACATCTTAGAAGTAATTGTAAACAAGTGTTTTCTTTATCCTTTGAAACTAAAAAACTGACACTCCTATTGAAATTGAAAATATCGGTATGGAGAACCATGACTTCCATGAGACGTCATGAATATGAACATGACTTCCATGTTCTAATGTTTATATTTAAAATCATTTATTTGAATTCGGTTCGATAATTTCTAACAACTTATGTGTGTTCCTTGTAACTCATGTTTTATGTTTGACAAATTGAAGGATGTTTTATGTATGATTTTCTTTTCAGGATACTTTATTTATCAGAATTAAGTACTTCACTCTTGTTAAAACGTAAACCGTTGCAGGTAAACTACCCCTCTCCCTTAACCGATCTTCACCAAAATCAATAGGCCTTGAGTCCTATACAACTCAGGTGCATATGCAAAAAATTATTTGGTTCTGTTTGAATTTTCGACAGTTATCGTTCGCCATAGAAAAAATTCTACATACAGACACACACAGACGTTTTTCGGAAAATGACTTTTCTTCATGTTTTGAGGGTAGTACAATCAGAATCAGCCTTTATCTCGAACATGATTTTTTCGTGATCACCATACTTCTATATAAGACTAAACAACATTGCTATCTTTAAACTGTTTGAAAAACGTGTGATAACATCCTGAAATCAATCCCAATAAAATAAACTAAAATAACACGATAAAAATAGGCGTTATTGAAACATTATTTAGAAGATACTTATTGACTGAATTGATTTTCCTATATTTCATATATCAAACATATACGCAAATGCTGTATAATAAAACTGTTTGTATATTTAAATAAAAATTTATTCAGTTCTGTTTGAATTTACAGCAGTTATCGTTCATGAAAAAATTTCTCTTGTTACAACATAAAATGTTGCTGGTAAACTACCCCTTTCCCTTAACCAAAATCAACAGGCCTTAAGGTTTCTACAATATAGGGGTGTATGAAAAAACGTATTTGATTATGTTTGAATTTACGGCAGTTATCGTTCGTCATATAAACAATTACTCTTGTTAAAACATTAAAGGTGGCAGGTAAACGACCCCTTTCCCTTCACCGATCTTTACCAAAATCATTAGACCTTCAGCTCTTTATAATTCAGGAAAGTATACAAAAAATTATTTGATTCTCCTTGAATTTACGGCAGTTATCGTTCGTCATAGAAAAAATTACCCTTGTTAAAACATAAAATGTAGCAGGTAGACTATCCCTTTCCCTTAACTGATCTTCACCGAAAACAACAGATCGTGAGTACTCTACAAATAAGGGATGTATGCAAAAAATTATTTGATTCTGTTTGAATTTGCGGATATTATCGTTTACCATAGAAAAAGTAAAAATTACCCTTGATAAAAAACCGTTGCAGGTAAACTACCCCTTTTCCTTAACCGATCTTCACCAAAAACAATAGGTCTTGAGATCTCTACAATTCAGGGCAGTATGCAAAACATTATTTGATTATGTTTGAATTTGCGGCTGTTATCGTTTGCCATAGAAGATACCCTTGTTAAAACATAAAATGTTGCAGGTAAACTACCCCTTTTCCTTAACCGATCTTTACCAAAATCAATAGGTCTTGAGAACTCTACAATTAAGGGCTGCATGCAAAATATTATTTGATTGTGTTTGAATTTGGGGCTGTTATTGTTTGCCATAGAAACAAATTACCCTTGATTAAAAAAAAATGTTGCTGGTAAACTACCCTTTTCCCTTAACCAATCTTCACCAAAAACAATAGGTCTTGAGTACTCTACAAATCAGAGCTGTATGCAAAAAATTATTTGATTCTGTTTGAATTTGCGGCTGTTATCGTTTGCCATAGAAAAAAATCTATAGACAGACAGACACACACACACACTTTTTGAAAAACGACTTTTTTCATGTTTTGAGTGTAGTACAATCAGAATCTGCAATAATCTCGAACACGATTTTTTTTTGCCATCACCATACTTCCATTTCCTTAAGGAACATGGAAGTAAAAAGGATTTTAATGTACTTGTTTGGTTATACGTTATTGTACTAGGTTATAAATTGGAAGTAAATTCTGGTACTTCGAATAAATACAAGCTTTAATGTTATATACAGCCTTTATCCATACAATAAATGCAGCCTTTGAATGTACACTAACAAAGGAAATTTTTGTTAAATCTAATTAATTTTAAAAATCTAAAAGGTTAAGTTACATTGTTAAACGTAGACACAACCTCCAAAAATCGTCTGTGTACCGTAATTATGTGCAATAAATGGAAACTAAATCTGTACTTCCAATAAATACACCCTTTTAATAAAATATGTGCCAATACTCTGAATTCAAATTAAATAAAGAAAAAAGGAATTGTGTGTGTGTGTGTGTGTGTGTGTGTGTGTGTGTGTGTGTGTGTGTGTGTGTGTGTGTGTGTGTGTGTGTGTGTGTGTGTGTGTGTGTGTGTGTGTGTGTGTGTGTGTGTGTGTGTGTGTGTGTGTGTGTGTGTTTTCTGTGGTTGAGGCTGAAGATAGAAGTAGTTTCTGTAGAAATATTTCATTTCTAAAACGATTTAAAATATAAATCTTAAAACATGGAAGTCATGTATTTCTCCACACGGATATTTTCATTATTTGCATCAAATAGTATTATTGTTTAATACACGTTCTATCCAGATCAAATTATGTGTATACAGTTCTGGAAAAATTAGAAATAAAATTTTTTTTTGTTTATTTTAAACTGTATTATGTTTGGAAGTATCCCAAAGTAAATTTAACATTAATCATGTCAATCAATGAGGCCAGTCCAGTTTTTTAAGGCTAGGCGAATCCTTGAAATGTTTGGATCATCACTAGGTCATGATGGATCAAATCATCAAACTTCAGTTTCTGTGAAAAACTGGCAGATTTGAGTAGCCACTTGATAAAGGATGGTATTGTAAAAGCAACAATTCTTTCAGAATTATTTTATAACCCTGTCAGTCTGCAAATAACTATCACTCCTTTAGATCATCAGCAGATTTAAACTTTTCTTATTTGTGCTAGGAATGTATCATGTAAAACTGCTGGAAGTATGGTATACAAAGTTTCTATTATCCTTTTCAAGGTTGATGACCAAAACAAAAAGTACTATTTATAATTTATCATTGTAGCAGTTACACAGCAGTATACTAAATATCTCTTGGTTAATACCTGTACTCTGGTCAGGTAGCACACAATGAATCATTCAAAACAAGTACAATTCAGTGTCAATGTCTAGTGTTTATGTGTCACTGCTACCCATAGTGAATCATTTGTATTGTACATAACAAATAGTATTCTGACTGTACACGTTTTTCATCTGACAAGAATTTTATACTTAGGCAAACTCATTTAATGGTGTAACCTTCTGAAATATGTGCCAAACAAGTATTCATAAAATTAATATATTTGTGTCAAATTGTGTTTTATTTATTTCCAACAAAATCTGTTTTGTGGACATAACTTTATGTCCAATACAATTATTATGTTATTTCTTTTTAGTATCCCTTATAGATTTGCGTGATTAAAACTTTTAATACTAAAACTTTTTTTCAGCTGATAACCATGCTTTGTTGAGATTATTAACGAAAAGTTTTGCTTATTCAGTGATGTGGCATCTTCAGTGATAAAGTTGAGTCTCATCATGGTAAAACTACTGAAGACTTCATAGAATTGGAAAATTAATGAAAATAATATTCTTACAACCAGTGACAAGAATTATGAACTTAAAACAGTGGAATGAATTATTGAATACCAGATACTCTCAATTGCTAAAACAAACACACTTATATTACAACAGTTCTCTTTATATAATTATCCAGGACACATTGTATAGCCTACAAACAGTTATAAAAAAATCACAATAGTTTACAACACAAATAAACAATTGATCATTTGTCACTTTCATTAAAAACTGCTGTCTAATATCATCCTATATGAATGCACAACCTACTACACCAACTTTCTAAAACTCAGCTGGTGGCAACATCCTAATTATCAGGCTAATGTGAGAAAGTTCCAGATGAATGCCAAGAGTGTGGCTCTAGAATATTCTGCAGTGCTGCTGATTAACAGTATGTGATCAGCATCACATAGAGTACTACACATTTAAGCTATCTAATTGACTTGGTATTACAATATTAGTAAAATGTGCTTGTTAACCAAATAGTGTGTTGTTACTCCTGAAAATCCCATTTCACTAAGAGCATTTTAGAAGTCTGGGTTATCTTTTATGTTTCACTCCACAAACATGCCTTTAGTTCAGCATTTCTCAACCTATTGGGCATGAGCCACAGCTGGGTCCCGAGAGGGCATTTGGAGGGTTGCAAAGTCAGGTTCGGAAATTTATTTACTGTGTCTTAAAAACCTACTACATGTAAATAACTAAGATATATCATTTTAACAATTTAAATTCAACCTGTTTTGTACATAGTCTAAACTGTACATTTTTGTTATTCATGCTCTACCATTGCTTTTTACCAGCTCTGATGTTTAACTCTCTATAACCAGATTGAAAGTTGCTTCCCAGAGGGATACAGTGAATTCAATTGGATTCAAGACCCATTCTTGTATTTTGAAAGTTCTAACATGTTCTCAGTAAAACTAAATGAGCAATTGTGTGATATCATCTGTGATGCTGGGATTAAAACTAAATTTTTAGTAATTTATTTTGTATAGTTAGTGATAACATGAGACATGTCATGGACAACAAAATCCATAAACTTTTAGATTCTGACTTAACAAAGTTCTGGATATCTTTAAGAGATGAATATCCTGAACTTTCGGAGTTGCTCATCACATTCATCACCTCATTCTTGAGTGAAATGGGATTTTCATCTCAAGTGAAAAGCAAGCACAGAAATAGATTTGACGCACACTCAGATTTATGACTTAATTTAACCACTCTTGAATCCAACATACCCCAGCTTTTGCAGAAAAAGCAGCCCCAACTGTCACATTAGTAACTAATGATTAGTTAGGCAAGTAAAAACTCTTTTGTTTTTAACTTCAGCATGTGTTTATTAGAGCAAATTAGTCTTTTTTATTACATATTTGGTTTTTGCTTTTCTATAATTAAGTGTATATATAATTTGTTTAAGCATAAAAGAAGGCTTAAAGTTCTCAGTGTTACCAAAAATATGATTATAAAGTGGGTGCACACCCCTACAAGTCTAATTAATTTTAAAAATCTAAAAGGTTAAGTTAGATAATTAAACGTAGACACAACCTCCCAAAATCGTCTCTGTACCGTAATTATGTGCGATAAATGGAAACTAATTTCTGTACTTCCAATAAATACACCCTTTTAATAAAATATGTGTCAATAAACCCCAATAAAATATGCACCAATAACGAAGCCTACTATCTAAGTTAGATAATTAAACGTAGACACAACCTCCCAAAATCGTCTCTGTACCGTAATTATGTGCGATAAATGGAAACTAATTTCTGTACTTCCAATATATACACCCTTTTAATAAAATATGTACCAATAAACTCCAATAAAATATGTACGAATAACGTAGCCTACTAGGTTATACGTTCTAAATTGGAAGTACCGATAGGTTTTAATTCGAATAAATACAGCCTTTAATGTATATACAGCCTTTTATCCATACAATAAATACAGCCTTTGAATGTACACTAACAAAGGAAATTTTTGTTAAATCTAATTAATTTTAAAAATCTAAAAGGTTAAGTTACATTGTTAAACGTAGACACAACCTCCAAAAATCGTCTGTGTACCGTAATTATGTGCGATAAATGGAAACTAATTTCTGTACTTCCAATAAATACACCCTTTTAATAAAATATGTGCCAATAAACCCCAATAAAATATGCAAATAGGTTATAGGTCTACGTTCTAAATTGGAACTAGGTTTTAATTCCGGTACTTCGAATAAATACAGCCTTTAATGTTATGTACAGCAGCCTTGTATCCATACAATAATTTAATGTACACTAACAAAGGAAATTTTTGTTAAATCTAATTAATTTTAAAAATCGAAAAGGTTAAGTTGCATTGTTAAACGTAGACACAACCTCCAACAATCGTCTGTGTACCGTAATTATGTGCGATAAATGGAAACTAATTTCTGTACTTCCAGTAAATACACCCTTTTATTGTACACTAACAGAGTAAATTTTATTTAAGTTACATTGTCGTACATAACCTCCATAACCTGGCATTAGTTACTTGTGAAGAAAACTGTTTTAGTACACATCGAACACGGAAAAGCAATACAAACGTGGAGACGAAAGTTGCTTGGGCCGCAGGCTATAGAGAATGACCCGAAATTAGTTTCCATTTATCGCACATAATTACGGTACAGAGACGATTTTGGGAGGTTGTGTCAACGTTTAATTATCTAACTTAGATAAGTTAGATAGTAGGCTTCGTTATTGGTGCATATTTTATTGGGGTTTATTGGCACATATTTTATTAAAAGGGTGTATTTATTGGAAGTACAGAAATTAGTTTCCATTTATCACACATAATTACAGTACAGAGACGATTTTGGGAGGTTGTGTCTATGTTTAATTATCTAACTAAACTATTTAGATTTTTAAAATTAATTAGACTTGTAGGGGTGTGCATGGCAGAACTACTCATAGGGGTGTGCACCCACTTTATAATCATATTTTTGGTAACACTGAGAACTTTAAGCCTTCTTTTATGCTTAAACAAATTATATATACACTTAATTATAGAAAAGCAAAAACCAAATATGTAATTCAAAAAACTAATTTGCTCTAATAAACACATGCTGAAGTTAAAAACAAAAGAGTTTTTACTTGCCTAACTAATCATTAGTTACTAATGTGACAGTTGAGGCTGCTTTTTCTGCAAAAGCTGGGGTATGTTGGATTCAAGAGTGGTTAAATTAAGTCATAAATCTGAGTGTGCATCAAGTCTGTTTTTGTGCTTGCTTTTCACTTGAGATGAAAATCCCATTTCACTCAAGAATTAGGTGGTGAATGGGATGAGCAACTCCGAAAGTTCAGGATATTCATCTCTTAAAGATATTCAGAACTTTGTTAAGTCAGAATCTAAAAGTTTATGGATTTTGTTGTCCATGACATGTCTCATGTTATCACTAACTATACAAATAATTTACTAAAAATTTAGTTTTAATCCCAGCATCATAGATGATATCACACAATTGCTCATTTAGTTTTACTGAGAACATGTTAGAACTTTCAAAATACAAGAATGGGTCTCGAATCCAATTGAATTCACTGTATCCCTCTGGGAAGCAACTTTCAATCTGGTTATAGAGAGTTAAACATCAGAGCTGGTAAAAAGCAATGGTAGAGCATGAATAACAAAAATGTACAGTTTAGACTATGTACAAAACAGGTTGAATTTAAATTGTTAAAATGATATATTTTAGTTATTTACATGTAGTAGGTTTTTAAGACACAGTAAATAAATTTCCGAACCTGAATTTGTAACACTCCAAATGCCCTCTCGGGACCCAGCAGTGGCTCATGCCCAATAGGTTAAGAAATGCTGAACTAAAGGCATGTTTGTGGAGTGAAACATAAAAGATAACCCAGACTTCTAAAATGCTCTTAGTGAAATGGGATTTTCAGGAGTAACAACACACTATTTGGTTAACAAGCACATTTTACTAATATTGTAATACCAAGTCAATTAGATAGCTTAAATGTGTAGTACTCTATGTGATGCTGATCACATACTGTTAATCAGCAGCACTGCAGAATATTCTAGAGCCACACTCTTGGCATTCATCTGGAACTTTCTCACATTAGCCTGATAATTAGGATGTTGCCACCAGCTGAGTTTTAGAAAGTTGGTGTAGTAGGTTGTGCATTCATATAGGATGATATTAGACAGCAGTTTTTAATGAAAGTGACAAATGATCAATTGTTTATTTGTGTTGTAAACTATTGTGATTTTTTTATAACTGTTTGTAGGCTATACAGTGTGTCCTGGATAATTATATAAAGAGAACTGTTGTAATATAAGCGTGTTTGTTTTAGCAATTGAGAGTATCTGGTATTCAATAATTCATTCCACTGTTTTAAGTTCATCATTCTTGTCAATGGTTGTAAGAATATTATTCTCATTAATTTTCCAATTCTATGAAGTCTTCAGTAGTTTTACCACGATGAGACTCAACTTTATCACTGAAGATGCCACATCACTGAATGAGCAAAACTTTTCGTTAATAATCACAACAAAGCATGGTTATCAGCTGAAAAAAAGTTTTAGTATTAAAAGTTTTGATCACGCAAATCTATAAGGGATACTAAAAAGAAATAACATAATAATTGTATTGGACATAAAGTTATGTCCACAAAACAGATTTTGTTTGAAATAAATAAAACACAATTTGACACAAATATTAATTTTATGAATACTTGTTTGGCACATATTACAGAAGGTTACACCATTAAATGAGTTTGCCTAAGTATAAAATTCTTGTCAGATGAAAAACGTGTACAGTCAGAATACTATTTGTTATGTATAATACAAATGATTCACTATGGGTAGCAGTGACACATAAAACTAGACATTGACACTGAATTATACTTGTTTTGATTGATTCATTGTGTGCTACCTGACCAGAGTACAGGTATTAACCAAGAGATGTTTAGTATACTGCTGTGTAACTGCTACAATGATGAATTATAAGTAGTACTTTTTGTTTTGGTCATCAACCTTGAAAAGGATAATAGAAACTTTGTATACCATGCTTCCAGCAGTTTTACATGATACATTCCTAGCACAAATAAGAAAAGTTTAAATCTGCTGATGATCTAAAGGAGTGATAGTTATTTGCAGACTGACAGGGTTATAAAATAATTCTGAAAGAATTTTTTGCTTTTACAATACCATCCTTTATGAACTGACTACTCAGATCTGCCAGTTTTTCACAGAAACTGAAGTTTGATGATTAGATCCATCATGATGACTTAGTGATGCTCCAAACATTTCAAGGATTCTCCTAGCCTTAAAAAACTGGACTGGCCTCATTGATTGACATGATTAATGTTAAATTTACTTTGGGATACTTCCAAACATAATACAGTTTAAAATAAACAAAAAAAAATTTTATTTCTAATTTTTCCAGAACTGTATACACATAATTTGATCTGGATAGAACGTGTATTAAACAATAATACTATTTGATGCAAATAATGAAAATATCCGTGTGGAGAACTATACATGACTTCCATGTTTTAAGATTTATATTTAAAATCGTTTTAGAAATGAAATATTTCTACAGAAACTACTTCTATCTTCAGCCTCAACCACAGAAAACACACACACACACACACACACACACACACACACACACACACACACACACACACACACACACACACACACACACACAATTCCTTTTTTCTTTATTTAATTTGAATTCAGAGTATTGGCACATATTTTATTAAAAGGGTGTATTTATTGGAAGTACAGATTTAGTTTCCATGTATTGCACATAATTACGGTACACAGACGATTTTTGGAGGTTGTGTCTACGTTTAACAATGTAACTTAACCTTTTAGATTTTTAAAATTAATTAGATTTAACAAAAATTTCCTTTGTTAGTGTACATTCATAGGCTGCATTTATTGTATGGATAAAGGCTGTATATAACATTAAAGGTTGTATTTATTCGAAGTACCGGAATTTACTTCCAATTTATAACCTAGTACAATCTAACGTATAACCAAACAAGTACATTAAAATCCTTTTTTCAATTTCAAGAGGAGTGTCAGTTTTTTAGTTTCAAAAGATAAAGAAAACACTTGTTTACAATTACGTCTAAGATGTCAAGGGTAATTGTAAATTGGGGTACCGTAAATTGAATTTTAGAGCTGTATTTATTATTTATATTTAAACAATTTTTTGTACACAACATAATAACAAAAGGTTGAAATATTTGCAGTTATTTCAATTTTAAAACGTATACACAATTTTTAATCAATCAAAATGTTTCAATCCATTTTCCGTTTACAATTACCCCACCTAACCGCAAATGTATGGTGTGTCGCTATCTTCAGTTAGCACTTTTAATTTTAATTGCTATGAAAATAAATTGAAATAACATGTATGAAAAAGAAACGTTAATTTTAGTAGACTTTAAATGACTTAATACAGGGAGTCTTTAAATTTGTTTTAAAGTTTTTTCCTAAAGCTCTTGAATTTTGCTTAGAATAGCCAAAGACCCAATGCCATTTGTACACCACGTGGTAAAATTGTGTTGTTACAATGGCTGACGCGCGAATAGGTGTGACGCTTGTTCGCTTGTTTCATTTAATCAGTGTTGTGTTGTGAGTTTGACATTCATTTAATTAAAAAATGATTAGCTACGATGAACTGTTGAGTGTTATTAGTACAGAAGAGGATGCAATTTCTTTTCTTCAAGAAAAAGGTTTGATTCACAATCCTCGTCAATGTGAACAAGGACACGACATGGTATTAGCTCTTGGGCAGCAACAGCGTTAGTGCTGTAATAAGAGGACTTGCCGTGAGTATAAAGTACTTCGCAAGGGCACATTTTTAGAGGGGTCCAAATTACCGCTGGGAACAATAATAAAATTTATTTATTTGTGGTGTGAAGGCCATAGTAGTGTGAAAAACAGTAAAAACAACTGGAAATCGGCGTCAACACACACAGAGTGGACGGCTTACTTAAGATATATCTGTACCGTAGACGTCATGAGAAACCCACAGAAAATTGGAGGACCGAATTTAACAGTTGAAATTGACGAGAGTGTGTTTTCCAAGAGAAAAAATAATGTTGGCCGAGTGTATCCACAACAATGGGTATTCAGTGGATACTGCCGAGAAACGAAGGAATGCTTTCTGTGTAGTGTGGAAGATAGATCAGCCGCTACCCTCCTACCTCTCATAGTTGCAAATATTGAACCAGGGTCTACTATAATGTCAGATGAGTGGCGTTCGTACCGTCAAATTGTTAATTTGCCACAATAGTACAGTCATTTGACTGTAAACCATAGTTATAACTTTGTGGATCCTGAAACTGGAGCTCATACTCAAGGCGTAGAAAGCATGTGGCAGTCCTGTAAACGCCGAAACATGATTGAATGTGGTACGAGAAGGGAACGCTTAGATTCCTATTTAAGTGAGTTCATGTGGCGAACAAGAAATAGAAATGAGGATTTGTTCCAGAAAATGCTGGAAACCATCAACAAATATGAGGCCCCTTTTTACTACCAAATATGATTTTGGTAAGTATTATCAATTTTGGTAAGTATGTTCTATTTAGAATACGTTTTCATAATGATATTGACTTTGAAATCACTTGCTTAGTTTAATTATTCATTGCTCAAGCTTAATCCAATACCATTTTCAAGGATTTTAAGTATTCTGTAAAAGTATTTTGTTTCCTTATTGAACACAGTACATGACACATTAAAAGTATTCAGTACTTAAAAGCAGGTTAGGTTACATTATTTAATCTAAACAACTTCACAGTAGCTGTAACAAAGTTAATTATAAAATAATAATCATTTTGTATATTTTCCTTTACAAGTGGATATTAAACAAAAAACCGATATATTCTTATACCATAAGAAGTAATATAATCACGTTATGTTCATGATGAGTTCTATTTCTGGTGTATAGTGTGTTTCAGTGTTTGCATTAAACAAAACATTTTTAAATCAGTGTTGAACACTTGCCAAGTAGTGTGCCTGATATTTTCCAATAAATTCGTATACTGTATGATAGTAGACTATTGATGTATACTACTTTACATGTCAGAAGTATAACGATATATTTACAAATTACTTTATTCTATATTCTTATGTTAATTCTTGGATTTCGTTGTCCATGACGTGTCCGTTACTTAACTAAATATCACTATTACATTAACGACTCAGAACACTATTTTTTTTATAAGTGAAAGCTTAAAGTTTTACCTTACAGCCTGAACCGGTTTTCTCCTTTAAAAGGCTTCTTCAGAGGCTGCCACTGGTAGCGCTGTCCGTCTTGTTGTGGATGACGGAATTGAATTTCGAAAGATCGATGCTGTGTGTGTGGGGTGAGATATGTTCGAATAATGCGTGCGATTTGAATTGTGTCTGTTCGTTTAGGATGTCGTTTTTATTTGTTTTTGTGTGTTTGTATATTTCCAATTGTTCTAGAGTGTCTAGTTTACGGCCTTTTGTGTGTACATGTAGAATGTTCATGTTACTGTCAATGTTTTTATATGTGTGGTTTGCTTCAATGAGGTGGTTTGCAAAGGTGGATTCTGTAGTGGAGTGGAGTGCCTTTGTGTGTTCAATGTTTCTCTGTTTGAAGCTATGTCCTGTCTGGCCTATGTAGAATTTATTGCAATTAGAGCAATTTAGCTTGTAAACACCGGGTAGATCGAATTTGTTTTATGGATCGAGAGGTCTAAGAAGTTTATGGTATTGTTGTGTTCGTATTCGGCAGTAAAGGTTATGTTTTTATGTATTTTGTTATGTGCATTAGTAACTGTTCACATTGTCTTTTGTTTCCCCTGTATAGTATTAGAATGTCATCAACGTATCTGTGCCAATATAGTATTTTATGTGAGTGTCTGTCATTGTTTGTGAGTATTTTTGTTTTTTCTAAGTGTTGGAGGAAGACTTCTGCTAGAATGCTGGATATGGGGGAGCCCATGGGTAAGCTCTCCATCACAAAACTAGAACACAGGCACAAATTCAGTATATACAGAAAACCAACTACAACTGACACACTAATACACAACACCTCCAATCACCCAATACAATACAAACTAGCTGCCTTCAGAACCATGATACATAGACTTAACAACATCCCCTTAGATGAAAAAGACTACAAAGACGAACTAAACATGATAAAATATCTAGCAGAATCTAATGGATATGACAGAACAATAGTCAGTAAACTCCTACACAAAACACAAAACAAACAACAGAGAAAGACAGAAAACAACAAATTCATAACACTAAAACATCAACAAACAAACTGAAAAAATAGCCCACAAATTCAAAAAAGCAGGATACAGAATCGCTTACAAAACTACTAACAAAACAGAACACACACTATCAAAACACACACACAAAGCACAAAACAAATTCGATCTACCCGGTGTTTACAAGCTAAATTGCTCAAATTGCAGTAAATTCTGCATACGCCAGACAGGACGTAGCTTCAAACAGAGATACATTGAACACACAAAGGCACTCCACTCCACTACAGAATCCACCTTTGCAAACCACCTCATTGAAGTAAACCACACATATAAAAACATCGACAATAACATGAACATTCTACACGTACACACAAAATGCCGAAAACTAGACACTCTAGAACAATTGGAAATATACAAACACACAAAAACAAATAAAAACGACATCCTAAACGAACAGACACAATTCAAATCGCACGCATTATTCGAACATATCTCACCCACACACACAGCATCGATCTTTCGAAATTCGATTTCGTCACCCACAACAAGACGGACAGCGCTACCTGCGGCAGCCTCTGAAGAAGCCTTTTAAAGGAGAAAACTGGTTCAGGCTGTAAAGTAAGACTTTACGCTTTTACTTATAAAAAAAAAATAGTGTTCCGAGTCGTTAATGTAATAGTGATATTTACTTATGTTATTATTATTATTCAATAAAAAATAAAATACTTTTTAACAAAAATATGCTTTTATTTTAATTATTGTATTGTATTTAATATTACTTCAGAAACATAAATACCGTATAATTAAAGTAAAAATAAATAGTTGTATGTTCCTTAAGGAAATGGAAGTATGGTGATGGCAAAAAAAATCGTGTTCGAGATTATTGCAGATTCTGATTGTACTACCCTCAAAACATGAAAAAAAGTCATTTTTCAAAAAGTGTCTGTGTGTGTGTGTCTGTAGATTTTTTTTCTATGGCAAACGATAACTGCCGTAAATTCAAACAGAATCAAATAATTTTTTACATATGAGCTTGAGTTGTAGAATACTCGAGGCCTATTGATTTTGGTGAAGATCGGTTACGGGGAAAGGGCAGTTTACCTGACACATTTTTTGTTGTAACAAGAGTAAAGTAAATATCTTGTTGATTCATCCTCTTCGTTCACTTTTTTTAAATATTATTATATATATAAACTTTCACATATGAACTTACTTTGGTTATCACTTTCCCATACGTTTCAAGGTGATGTGCCTCTTCTTCAGTATTTACTCCCACTGAAGAAGAGGCACATCACCTTGAAACGTATGGGAAAGTGATAACCAAAGTAAGTTCATATGTGAAAGTTTATATATATAATAATAAGAGTAAAGTACTTAATTTAGATATAAAGTATCCTGATAAGAAGATCTTAATAATCCACTGTAGAAACGTAGATGAAATGTCTATAAATGAAGAGGCTAGTTAAACGGGGTGGGGGTAATTTTCTATAAATGAAAATTATAGTTGAAGGGGGAGGGAGTCATTTTTATATGTGTACTACGTTATCGGCAACAAAGTAGTAGTTTGTTGTTAAAATTCCTTCCCGGGCTGTTTGGCCGTAGTCCAATGTTTTCTGCAAAACCAGACGTTTCCGCAGTGCCGTCGACTGCCATCATCAGTGAAAATCGAGTGCGATAACGTATGGTGGTATACGTTAGTGACTACAGTACTGTGGTTAAGGCTGAAGCAATAAGTGGAAAGAAGTAGTTTCTATGGAAACATTTCATTTCGTAAATGATTTTAAATATAAATCTTAGAACATGGAAGTCACGTATGGTTCTCCATACCGATATTTGGTTAAGTGACCAAAATACCAGGTAAAGTGGTAAGTAAACAGCCATTCCAATCTCCTCAGCCAACACATAGATATTGTAACGTAACAGAGTTGAGGTCCCCGACGTTACATAAAAAACTAGGTAAATATGATTTAAAACAATGCCCAAAGCCTGTTATAATTAAATACAAGAGGGCCCATCTCACCTGAAGAATGCATTAGAGGTACATAGTAAGGTTACTAAGTAATTAAAACATCAAAAGTGTACCTAAATCTAAAATATGTAATGAGTAGTATGAGATGTAAAACATAAACATTGTGTCTAATGGGAGGAGTTTAATGTGTAGGAGTTGAGTATAATATACTGTTCAATTAATATTTAATGTGTTATAAAATGTATTTGGTGTTGTACTGTAGCATGATATAGTGTTTACAGGATATTTATTTTATGTTTGTGGATAGTAAGTGTGGAGCTGTTGCTTTAAGGAAGTACTAAGTCCTAGGTACTCAATTTATTTATGTTAAAATTGTATTTAAATAATTAGGTATAAGTACATTTATTAGTTATGATACTATGTTAAATGTATTTACTTTAATTGATTAATGAAGGTGTTTAAAATAATGTTTGTAAACTTGGCCAGGAAGGCAATAAGTGTTAAAAAGTTGGCAAGTAGTTCTTATAGTTATGTTAAAAAATAATGAAGGGTTCAATGATGAACTAGATAATATAATGAATTGAAACCAGGAAATTAAAATTGATGTAAGTGGCCATAAGCCAGTGACTATTTGTACAGTAGGTCAGGTAAAGAAAAATTAAGTTAAAAACAAAACTAAATTATAACAGGTGTAAGAAAACCAATAGGCCTAAATTTAATGTTTGTAAAAGGAAATTAATACCTTTTTAATAAGTCCAGTCAGATGAAACTATAGTAAAATATATATGGTTTAATAAGGCAGATTAAGTGAGAGTTTTATGTGATTTGGTGTAATTCCAAGCATGGAGTATTTTATTTAAAAAGAGTAGTAATATTTTCTAATTCTGGCTCTAGGATATCGAATATTAACCAATGACAGAAACTAATGGTTGTTAGGGTAACAAAAATGCAAGAAATTTTGTTGATTTCAACATTCGATTGTTATATGCTATTGGGAACAGTTCGGTAGACAAATTTAAACAAAAAAATAAAATAAAATAAAATGAATCAACCTCAATAAATCAAATGTATTAAAGCCAGTCCATTCAAACTAAACTGATGAATAATTACCGAACTAGATTTTGGGAAATATAATTATACACCTTCCAATGGTAGCGGAATTACTAATTTCTTCTTCAAACTAATTCCATTAGAAATAATGATGAACCCGATTTACAATTGAACCAAGATACTAAGTAATAACCGTCAAAGTAAGTAATAACAAGAAGTCAAAATTAATACATATATAAACCGAATATACACAAGAACCTTTGGTATTGGAGACATTAAACTCACTTCCAAGAGATTGAAGAATTCTTGGATTTCGTTGTCCATGACGTGTCCGTTACTTAACTAAATATCACTATAATATTGACGACTCGGAACACTAAGTTTTTTATAAGTAAAAACGTAAAGTTTTACCTTACAGCCTAAACCGGCTTTCACCTATAGAAGGCTTCATCAGAGGCTGTCGTTAGTAGCGCTGCTCGTCTTGTTGTTGGCGACGAGATAGTGTTTCGAAAGATTGAAGCTGTGTGTGTGTGGTGAGATGTGTTCGAATAATGCGTGCGATTTGAAACGACATCCTAAACGAACAGACACAATTCAAATCGCACGCATTATTCGAACACATCTCACCACACACACACACACACACACACACACACACACACACACACACACACACACACACACACACACACACACAGCTTCAATCTTTCGAAACACTATCTCGTCGCCAACAACAAGACGAGCAGCGCTACTAACGACAGCCTCTGATGAAGCCTTCTATAGGTGAAAGCCGGTTTAGGCTGTAAGGTAAAACTTTACGTTTTTACTTATAAAAAACTTAGTGTTCCGAGTCGTCAATATTATAGTGATATTTAGATTGAAGAAATTATAATACTACACCAATTCCACTGGGACCGGCAACCACAAGGCTCGCGAAGAAGAACGAAGAACAGAAGAATTCCTGTTACACTCCGGGACATCAACTTTCAACCTTTATTGATAATCTGGACACATTTCCTGGTCAAAATAACCTCATCAGTACGTCTTCATGCGGTTGTAAACAGCCACGGCTATCTTGCGCATCGCCTTGTACGGTAACACCAGCTTATATTTAATTTTATACATTAAGAATTAATAACAATTTGTAATACTTAGTAACCTTAATTTTGCATTACCTGGCCTTACTAATCGTTAAAAGAATCACATGTACCCTGGGATAAGAGATAAACAAAAATTATATTTAAATTGTATTATATAGTACTAGTCCATTAACAAATCGATTCAGCATTGTACGATCGATATTACGATCAAATAAACTGTGAAGAATACTGTTGGAAATTAAAAAGTAATATGAATAAAGAATCCTTCTTGTATGTAATGATGTTCTGTGTTTTGTAGAATAGGTATTGTATTTTGATGGGGGAGTAATTTACAGATAATGAAGGTGATTAAACTATCAAGTGAAACTAACTAACCTATAAAAATAAGTCAATTACGAATGGCAGCGCTTGCTGCAGACAGCTGGTGGAAACGAGAGATTGCCGAACTAACGTATTCTCTTCGCCACATTTGAATTAATTTAAATCATACGGACCGAATAGGGTTGGAGAGAATTACCGAATTATTAACTAAGATACCTGTAATATAGAGTTATTCTCTGGTAAAACACTTAGTAATTGATCAACACAGGGCTATGTTCAATCTAAGAGTTGCAGGAGATCGCATCTACAATAACATAATAAACATTTTCCACAAACAGATCGAATTAGTTAATTTAAATTTTTTGAAATTAATTACAAACTGTAATACAAATAGAAACCCAAAGAGAGTTATTTGTAACAATATATATTATTGCCTGTCTTCTTTATTTACAGTGTGGAACAGTAGATCCTGTTACATTATACTGGATTTAGTACTGGGTTGAGGCACAGATACTTCTTAAATAATACATCTACTCTACATGAGTGTTGTGGTTGGTTAGGTAATGATAGTACATTATTGTGTGTAATGATAGTACATTGGGTTTGACGTTTCTTTACAAACCCAGTTGACTCTGTAGTGCTCAATTCTACGTCTTTTGACCTCACTGTAACTGTTTATTCTCCGTTTCTTCCAGCAATTGTTCTTGTAACCTGTCTTGTATGTTACTATACTAATTTTTAAAATAAACACATGTATCTTGTAGCATAAGCTATTAACCATAGTGCATACTCCTTCTTTATCTAAAAAGTGGTAGATACGTAATACTAACCTATTAAAACTGTGTATTTAATAATACTAACTTATTAACCATAACGCATATTCCTTCTTTATCTAGAAAATGTTAGACGTTGAATATTGTTTTTACAGAAACACCGGCTAGCCACAGGTAGTCGTGAGTGGTAAGGAGGTGACTCTATACGCTTCTCGATACATCACCTGGAAAGATATTCTGGACCTCTGCAGACCTCCACATGAACTCACTTAAATAGGAATCCTTCTCGTACCACATTCAATCATGTTTCGGCGTTTACAGGACCGCCACATGCTTTCTACGCCTTGTGTATGCGCTCCCGTTTCAGGATCCACAAAGCTATAACTATGGTTTACAGTCAAATGACTGTACTGTTGTGGCTAATTAATAATTTCACGGTACGAACGCCACTCATCTGACATTATAGTAGACCCTGGTTCAGTATTTGCCACTATGAGAGGTAGGAGGGTAGCTGCTGATCTATCTTCCACACTACACAAAAAGCATTCCTTCGTTTCTCGGCAGTATCCATCGAATACCCATTGTTGTGGATACACCTGGCCAACATTATTTTTTCTCTTGGCAAACACACTCTCGTCAATTTCAACTGTTAAATTCGGTCCTCCAATTTTCCGTGGGTTTCTCATGACGTTACTGCACAGATATATCTTAAGTAAGCCGTCCACTCTGTGTGTGCGTTGACGCCGATTTCCAGTTGATTTTTACTGTTTTTCACACTACTACGCTCTTCACACCCGAAATAAATAAATTTTATTATTTTTCCCAGAGGTAATTTGGACCCCTGTAAAAATGTGCCCTTGCGAACTACCTTATACTCACGGCAAGTCGTCTTACTGCAACACCAACGCTGTTGCTGCCCAAGGGCTAATACCATGTCGTGTCCTTGTTCACATTGACGAGGATTGTGAACCAAACCTTTTTCTTGAAGAAAAGAAACTGCAGCATCCTCTTATGTACTAATAACACTCAACCATCGTAGCTACTTACAACACAACACTAATTAAAAATGTAATAAAACTGGAACAAGCTGTAACAACACCAATAAATTAGCAAATTCATAAGTGTGTTTTATTTTGGTTTCCACTGTACTATGTGACGATCGGTGAGACCGTCGTAACAATTTAACGAAACATCCCAATTAATTCAATATTATACTTTGAGGATTATAATTTTACATATACACTAATGTAAAATATAAAACATTATTGTTATCTGATTTCAAGCTTGCAGAGTCAATCCAAATAAATTATGTCTGAATGTATGTACACACATAACAGGCAAAATACAAGTGTTCTGTCTTGTCTGCTGTCATAGAAAATATATTCTGTATTTCTTTACGGTTGCAACTTCATTCATGTGAGTGAAAATTAATTTATATAAATCTCAAATCATCGCCGGAATCTACACTGTTGACTGTAAACAAATACAATAAATTCCTTTTGTGATCACTTTGGGCCAATATGAATTTAATAGCACTAGCCGAATAATAACAATAACTGATAACAAGATTATGCAAGATTTGCCATTACTTTCCTATACCTGTGATTACAGGCATATTGATATACCTGTTACTATGTATAGAGGTGTTACTATATATATTGTATGTTAAAACTGTGAGGTGTATTTTATAATCTAGAACATTTTATATCAAATGATTTAATCAAAAAAATTATGTAAAACACAAAATAACAACAAACACACCAAAAGTACTATAGAAATTTAAAAAAAAAACAAAATTACATAAATGACAAATTATTCAATAAATGATTAAATATGTACCATATTTTATTAGATACTGCAATTATTTTTTATAGAAACAAACATCCACTAGCAGCTGCAAAACCAATTTTCCCTATAATGTACCTAGCAAGATCCTGATCTTTTCGATACATTGTTGGATTGTTAATGCTAGCATTTTTTTATTCTTTTCCCTAAACATTTTGAAACCATAATTTCAAAGCGATACTACCTGAGATGCCTTTCCATTGTGTTTCCTTTTGCTCCAAGAAAAATATTTTGTGGTGTTGATATGTCTTTATTCTTTAAAATTTTGTGTGAGGGAGATTGCAAAATTTTTAACTGAACTGTAGCATTTCATTGTCTCAGTTTTTTGTCATTTTTTGTGCTACTTGAAAGTGTTCACTTTTTATTTACACCTAAGTCATGCCGTTTTTATTTTACATTTTTACACTTTGTGTCAAGCTACTGTAAAGCTACATTAAAATATACAATTTTATTAAAAAAAAAAGATCAAATCAAGCACTTGTCTGTAATGAACAGAACACTGTGTAATAACTGAAATATATGAAAGTTTTATTTAAGGTTATTGCTGGCTCTCACATCCTACCTTCCAGTATTTGTGTATCACCCGTCAGAACAGTGAATAAATCAACGGGATACTAAGTCATTCTTACTACTGTTCAGGTGCGTTTAGCATGTACACCAGAGGCAGATTTATGCATAGGCAAAGTAGGCTACTGCCTACGGGCGGCAAATTTTGTAAAGGTTGTTATGTTGTTTTTATACCTAAGAGATGCTTCAAATGCCGCTCCATTTCGTCTCAATATGATAAGAAGCTTTTAAAAATACAGTATATGTTGTTTAGTAACAAGGCTTATTACATAAAGAGAATAGTTCATCATTTACTTCTGATCTGTATATGAAGTAGGCCCTACATCGTTTTTTCACAATTACATTTACATACATTATATATGTGATACTTCCATTATATTAATTATTTAACTATTAATTTGTTTACATTCAAATTTCGAACATTCTTTACCGACTCTGTAATTTGACATGAGTGAATGTCAATAGATGCCACTAGCTGCTAACAGACAGACTATGAGCATAGTATAATTTCATACCCAACTCTAGTGCCAGTTGAGCTTCAACCTGCCGAGGAGGGAAATAAGAGGTCTACACATAGTACGTGTCCGTTAAACACCTGTTGTATTTTACATAAATCGTTAAATATATATTCATCAAATAAATTGATAGGCAAAAAGTCTTGGATTTCGTTGTCCATGACGTGTCCGTTACTTAACTAAATATCACTATAATATTGACGACTCGGAACACTAAGTTTTTTATAAGTAAAAACGTAAAGTTTTACCTTACAGCCTAAACCGGCTTTCACCTATAGAAGGCTTCATCAGAGGCTGTCGTAAGTAGCGCTGTTCGTCTTGTTGTTGGCGACGAGATAGTGTTTCGAAAGATCGAAACTGTGTGTGTGTGTGTGTGTGTGTTGTGAGATGTGTTCGAATAATGCGTGCGATTTGAATTGTGTCTGTTCGTTTAGCATGTCGTTTTTATTTGTTTTTGTGTGTTTGTATATTTCTAATTGTTCTAGAGTGTCTAGTTTTCGGCCTTTTGTGTGTACGTGTAGTATGTTCATGTTATTGTCGATGTTTTTATATGTGTGGTTTGCTTCAATGAGGTGGTTTGCGAAGGTAGATTCTGTAGTGGTGTGGAGTGCTTTTGTGTGTTCAATGTATCTCTGTTTGAAGCTACGTCCTGTCTGGCCATCTGGCCTATGTAGAATTTATTGCAATTTGAACAATTTAGCTTATATACACCGGGTAGATCGAATTTGTTTTGTGCTTTGGGCATGCGTTTTGATAGTGTGTGTTCTGTTTTGTTAGTAATTTTGTAAGCGATTCTGTATCCTGCTTTTTTGAATTTGTGGGCAATTTTTTCTGTTTGTTTGTTGATGTATGTTAGTGTTATGAATTTGTTGTTTTCTATCTTTGTCTGTTGTTTGTTTTGTGTTTTGTGTAGGAGTTTACTGACTATTGTTCTGTCATAACCGTTAGATTCTGCTAGATATTTTATCGTGTTTAGTTCGTCTTTGTAGTCTATTTCATCTAAGGGGATGTTGTTAAGTCTATGTATCATGGTTCTAAAAGCAGCTAGTTTGTGTTGTATTGGGTGATTGGAGGTGTTGTGTATTAGTGTGTCAGTTGTAGTTGGTTTTCTGTATATACTGAATTTGTGCCTGTGTTCTAGTTTTGTGATGGAGAGGTCTAAGAAGTTTATGGTATTGTTGTGTTCGTATTCGGCAGTGAAGGTTATGTTTTTATGTATTTTGTTTATGTGCGTTAGTAACTGTTCACATTGTCTTTTGTTTCCCCTGTATAGTATTAGAATGTCATCAACGTATCTGTGCCAATATAGTATTTTATGTGAGTGTCTGTCATTGTTTGTGAGTATTTTTGTTTTTTCTAAGTGTTGGAGGAAGACTTCTGCTAGAATGCTGGATATGGGGGAGCCCATGGGTAGGCCATCGTTCTGTATGTAGTATTTATTGTTATAAGTAAAGTAGTTTTGTTTTGTGATAATGTTCAGAGTTTCTGTTATTTCATTGATAAGTTCGTCTGGTGTGTTGTTCTGTTTGAGTTTGTTTTGTAGGATGGTGATTGTTTCAGAGATGGGGATGTTTGTGTACAGGTTTTTAATGTCAAAGGAGGCTAATGTGGCGTTATGGGGGATGTGTATGTCTTTTATTTTTGTTACTAGGTCAGTGTTGTTTTTTACTGCAATGTTGTTGTCTATTTGTGTGTGTTGTCTAATAATTTTGTCTAGATATTTTGCCAGTTTGTGTGCAGGGGCATTACGGTAGTTGATAATGGGGTGGATCGGAATGTCTTCTTTATGGATTTTGGGAAGCGCTTGGAGTGTAGGTGCTGATGGTCGGATTTGTTTCATGTAGGGCTTTTGTTTATGTGTCATAATGTGTTTGGCTTTGTTGACTATTTGTTTTACTGAGTTTTGGTATCTGTCGGTGGGGTCGTGTTTTAGTTCTGTGATGTTGTTCTGTTCCATGAAGTCTTGTACTTTTTTGTGTAGGTTGTCTGTGGGGATAATTACAGTCGTGTTGCCTTTGTCAGCTTTTACAAATGTGATGTTGTGTTTGTGTGCCTTTTCCCTCAGTTTGATGGCTGTGTGTATTTCTGAGTTTTGGTTGTTGTTGTCTGGTGTCTTATGTACTCCTATTGTGTTGTTTATATTATGTCTTAATGTGTCTTGATGTTCTGGTGCTGTGTTTTGTATATTTGTTTCTGTGTCAATTATGAGCTTTGTTAGTGTTTGGTTGTTATGTTTGTAATGTATGTTATGTTTTAGGTTATGTTATGTATGTTATGTACATTACAAACATAACAACCAAACACTAACAAAGCTCATAATTGACACAGAAACAAATATACAAAACACAGCACCAGAACATCAAGACACATTAAGACATAATATAAACAACACAATAGGAGTACATAAGACACCAGACAACAACAACAACAACTCAGAAATACACACAGCCATCAAACTGAGGGAAAAGGCACACAACACAACATCACATTTGTAAAAGATGACAAAGGCAACACGACTGTAATTATCCCCACAGACAACCTACACAAAAAAGTACAAGACTTCATGGAACAGAACAACATCACAGAACTAAAACACGACCCCACCGACAGATACCAAAACTCAGTAAAACAAATAGTCAACAAAGCCAAACACATTATGACACATAAACAAAAGCCCTACATGAAACAAATCCGACCATCAGCACCTACACTCCAAGCGCTTCCCAAAATCCATAAAGAAGACATTCCGATCCGCCCCATTATCAACTACCATAATGCCCCTACACACAAACTGGCAAAATATCTAGACAAAATTATTAGACAACACACACAAATAGACAACAACATTGCAGTAAAAAACAACACTGACCTAGTAACAAAAATAAAGACATACACATCCCCCATAACGCCACATTAGCCTCCTTTGACATTAAAAACCTGTACACAAACATCCCCATCTCTGAAACAATCACCATCCTACAAAACAAACTCAAACAGAACAACACACCAGACGAACTTATCAATGAAATAACAGAAACTCTGAACATTATCACAAAACAAAACTACTTTACTTATAACAATAAATACTACATACAGAACGATGGCCTACCCATGGGCTCCCCCATATCCAGCATTTTAGCAGAAGTCTTCCTCCAACACTTAGAAAAAACAAAAATACTCACAAACAATGACAGACACTCACATAAAATACTATATTGGCACAGATACGTTGATGACATTCTAATACTATACAGGGGAAACAAAAGACAATGTGAACCGTTACTAACGCACATAAACAAAATACATAAAAACATAACCTTCACTGCCGAATACGAACACAACAATACCATAAACTTCTTAGACCTCTCCATCACAAAACTAGAACACAGGCACAAATTCAGTATATACAGAAAACCAACTACAACTGACACACTAATACACAACACCTCCAATCACCCAATACAACACAAACTAGCTGCTTTTAGAACCATGATACTGCTACGACAGCATAGAACAATCTACGCGTTTATCGAATACGCCAGAAAGATCTCGACGTAAGCGTGTGGTGTACGTGCTACTAAACGCATTTTGCGAGAATTTTCTCGACTGTGCCAGGCTCCGCTCGGGCGCTCGGACTGTGTCAAGGCCGTAGCAATTTACGTAGTTCGCGAGAGATAAGACGCAGTTTGGAAGCTTCTGGTGTGTGAGCGTAACTATAAATACATCGCGTCGCGGCCTTAGTTTTCAGTTCAATGCGAGATTTTTGACTGTGCGGTTCGAGAGTATTAGTGCGATATATTTACAGAGCGGTTCGGGTTATTACGGTGTACGTTCAAGTAGTTATTAGTGAAGTGTTGCGTTTATATTCGGACGGTATAATTGTAATACAGTTGAGTTTTAATATTAGTGGACATTTTATTGCGTATGAACAATTTCATTTGCTTTGTTGTAGACACTGTGTTGTTAATTACGAACTGTTTTACTATAACAATTAAAGGTGTGATTAGTGACTTAATTGGTGTCTTGTACTTATTTTGTTTCCACTGTACCTACGACGATAGAGTAGACCGTCGTAACAGTGGTGTCAGAAGTGGGATAGAACGGTTAACAGTGGAAACAGTGGATACTTTGTACAAGACGAGTGTAATTCGTAATTAATCGAAAAACAATGGATGCCAGTCAGATGATGGAAAATTTCCAGGCGCTGTTGTTGCAGACAGAAGAACGACGACGACAGGATGCAGAAGAAGCAGAAAAACGACAGGATGAAAAACGCAGGCAGGAAAGAGAAGAAGCTGAGGAACGTCAGAAAGCACTAATGCTAGAAACAGAAGAAAGACAGGATGAAAAACGTAAGCAAGAAGCAGATAAAACGGAAGCTCTCTTTGAAGTTATGCAGAAACAGTTGCAAGAACACAGTACCGCAGAATTGGGTATCCTACGAGGTGAGCTTAATAAACAAGTTACTAAAATATCGGAGGTACAAGAATCAATGACATTAAAAATAGCTGAAGTAGAAAAATCTGTCTTGACTGTTGAAGAATCGATGTCTGCAAAAATATCTGTTATAGAAGAATCTGTTTCAAATAAAATATCTGCAGTAGAAAACTCAATGGCAAACATAAGAGAACAAATTAAAATTGAAGTTGAACAGTGCATGAAGATTCAACCAAAACAAATTTATGAACAGACTGTACCAGTGATCAAGACAGAAAAATACACAGAAAATAAGTTAACAGAGAAAGTCACTTTGCCTGCAGTAGGGACAGTCCATGTCAAAGCTCCAACCTTTGACGGAAGCACTCACTGGGCAACGTACCTCCGCCAATTTGAAGCTGCTGCATGCGCAAATAATTGGACAGAAAAAGACAAGGCTGTTTCGCTCGTTCTCTCATTAAAAGGACCCGCGGCAGAACTATTACAGAAAGTGCCACCTGACAGCCAGAACACCTATGCCGAGTTGATAAAAAGCTCTGGAATTACGGTATGGTGATAAACATTTGCGAGAGGTGTACTACGCTCAGTTGAGAACAAGACGACAACGTTCCGGGGAAAGTCTGCAAGAATTTGAAGCAAGTATCGACAGATTGATTAGATTGGCCTATCCTGAAGCACCAGAAGACTTCCGAATAAGGTTTACGGTGCAGACATTTATTGATGGCATCGGAGATTGTGAACTTCAGCAAGTGTTACGAATGGCAAGACACCGAGATAGCTCAGAAGCTCTTGTTCACGCCCTAGAGTTTGAAGCTGCCAAGTCAGCGTCCCGCTACATTAATGGGTTTGTGCCATCACGTTGCAGTCAGAAGATCCCTGTATCACATTACCGTTACGATGGGTGCAGAAAAACAGTGTTGTCGGACAAACAGTTCAAAAGTTCAAGAGAGTCGCAACGATTTGAAAAAGACAGAAGACCGAAATGTTACAACTGTGGAAAACGTGGTCATCTACAGGTAGACTGTTGGGAGAAGAAGATACAGAGAGAAGAGACTGATCGCACCAATTGGAGAAGTAAAGGCCCAGAACAGCACACAGTTTCCACGCTACATAAGATCAGTGGAAACTTGATTGTTAGTGGATTTGCGGATGGTAAACCAACATCATTTACAGTTGACACGGGCGCAACAGTGTCCATTGTGCGCCCTGACTTAGTCTGTAACCGCCATCCTCTAATTAGCTCTTGTACAATACAGACTGTGACTGGAAGCCCCGTCAAGGTGCTAGGAAAGGTAGACGTACGTGTACGCCTGGGTCTTCTTGAGTTTAGCCACCAAATGCTCGTTGCAGACATTGTCGATGAATTGATTCTTGGCACGGACATTATGAATGCCTACGGATTCGTTGTGGACTTAAGAGAGAATGTCCTGAAAGTTGGCCAAGAGAAGATAAAGCTTTGCATGGCTAAAATGACAGGGTCTACCAACCATTCGATTAAGCGAGTGGCATTAGTCGAAGAAAAATTCAACAAGTCTGGTCAAGAGGAAACCTCCCTGTTGCAAGCGGAAATAGAGGCAGAACTAGCAGAGGAAGTACAAATAAGTATAACGACAAAAGAAGTGATTGGAGAGCCAACTATGGGTGTCGAGACAAAACTCTTGCTTGTTCCTGAGCTGATAGAAGCGGCCGAGGGTAAAGTGGCTGATGATGAGGTTACGCAAGAGGTTGTTGACGAGAACCAAACCAACTTGGATCAGCCAGTGGTATTTAGGTCATTAGTACATGACGCAACGAGAGTGATTCCAGCGAAGCTAGTGGTAGCGCGAAAGATTCGCATTCCTGGGAACGTGATGTTCGGATCACACGAGACTGAATTCGAAGAACGGGAAAATTATCCTTCGCAAGGATGGCCACCTAGATCGCCTGGTCGAGTATTACTTCGAAGACGCTTTGCCAGTTCGGGACGAACAGGCTTAAGGAGGGGGAGGTGCTACGACAGCATAGAACAATCTACGCGTTTATCGAATGCGCCAGAAAGATCTCGACGTAAGCGTGTGGTGTACGTGGTACTAAACGCATTTTGCGAGAATTTTCTCGACTGTGCCAGGCTCCGCTCGGGCGCTCGGACTGTGTCAAGGCCGTAGCAATTTACGTAGTTCGCGAGAGATAAGACGCAGTTTGGAAGCTTCTGGTGTGTGAGCATAACTATAAATACATCGCGTCGCGGCCTTAGTTTTCAGTTCAATGCGAGATTTTTGACTGTGCGGTTCGAGAGTATTAGTGCGATATATTTACAGAGCGGTTCGGGTTATTACGGTGTACGTTCAAGTAGTTATTAGTGAAGTGTTGCGTTTATATTCGGACGGTATAATTGTAATACAGTTGAGTTTTAATATTAGTGGACATTTTATTGCGTATGAACAATTTCATTTGATTTGTTGTAGACACTGTGTTGTTAATTACGAACTGTTTTACTATAACAATTAAAGGTGTGATTAGTGACTTAATTGGTGTCTTGTACTTATTTTGTATCCACTGTACCTACGACGATCGAGTAGACCGTCGTAACAATACATAGACTTAACAACATCCCCTTAGATGAAATAGACTACAAAGACGAACTAAACACGATAAAATATCTAGCAGAATCTAACGGTTATGACAGAACAATAGTCAGTAAACTCCTACACAAAACACAAAACAAACAACAGACAAAGATAGAAAACAACAAATTCATAACACTAACATACATCAACAAACAAACAGAAAAAATTGCCCACAAATTCAAAAAAGCAGGATACAGAATCGCTTACAAAACTACTAACAAAACAGAACACACACTATCAAAACGCATGCCCAAAGCACAAAACAAATTCGATCTACCCGGTGTATATAAGCTAAATTGTTCAAATTGCAATAAATTCTACATAGGCCAGACGGCCAGACAGGACGTAGCTTCAAACAGAGATACATTGAACACACAAAAGCACTCCACACCACTACAGAATCTACCTTCGCAAACCACCTCATTGAAGCAAACCACACATATAAAAACATCGACAATAACATGAACATACTACACGTACACACAAAAGGCCGAAAACTAGACACTCTAGAACAATTAGAAATATACAAACACACAAAAACAAATAAAAACGACATCCTAAACGAACAGACACAATTCAAATCACACGCATTATTCGAACACATCTCACAACACACACACAGCTTCGATCTTTCGAAACACTATCTCGTCGCCAACAACAAGACGAACAGCGCTACTTACGACAGCCTCTGATGAAGCCTTCTATAGGTGAAAGCCGGTTTAGGCTGTAAGGTAAAACTTTACGTTTTTACTTATAAAAAACTTAGTGTTCCGATTCGTCAATATTATAGTGATATTTAGGCAAAAAGTGATAAGTGAAAGGATGATTATGTCAAAAGATGTGTATATAATGTATTTTCATTTATTATGTTAGGGTAATATTAGTGGAATGATAATATTCTACCACTACTGTATTACAGTATACAAATGTAGTGATATATCTTGGCACAATACTATGTAATAAATTTGGATAAAAGGCTTATTTCAAATAGAAAGGATAGCTGGTGTGATCAGACATAACAAATTTGTATTAGTTTTTTGAGAATGTATTCCTATCAAACTGCAATAAGCATATTTTCAAACCTTTATGGATGTGTGTCATGGAATTTACAGATTGCACCAAAAGAAACAGTTAAAATATATCTTCAATTAAACAAAAATTGGTCTTGTAATATGAGTCAGTAATACAGCAGGAACTAATCAGTTAATTGCTATTACAAAATGCCTTATTCCTTTTTCATGATGATCAGATTTTGCTATACGCCTGCATAAATAAAAATTATTAAATTGCTTAACTCTCAACACAAAGTATTTAAACTATTTAACATGAAAAGTTCATCATGTCACATATTCTAGTAACAAGGTAAGTTTTTGGAATAGTGTTTTAGCTGAATTTATACACTAGGAGGACACTCAGCATTTAGTTTGTGTGTGTAAATCTGGTTAATCAAAGAGGATTATTTGTGTAAATTCAAATTTAGTAATACAAATCTACTACCATAAAGGCCTGGAATGCTATGCGTTAAAGAATTTTAATTAACTTTATATGGGGAAATCTGGTTTACATACATTATTTCTGAAAATAATAATCCTGAAATGTAATCAGTACTTATATCAAGTTAAGTGCAATAATTAAATAGATTCTTCAACTTGCACATTGCAAACTTCAGGTGCTAATCCTTTACTTTATTTTTAATTCAACATCAATTTATGTTCGGCAACGTTAAAAAGAACATGTTATGGCCTCTGAGAAAGTACACAGTGAGTGGAAGCTGGCTTAAATGAAGGTAAACATTTTATCTAATAATTAGTGTCCCGTGTTAGAAAACATGTGCAATACATATTATAAAAAGAAGGATATTGTTTTTACTTCCATGTTCCATAAGGAAATGGATGGTGAAAAAAATCGTGTTCGAGATAAGGGCTGATTCTGATTGTACTACCCTCAAAACATAAAGAAGTAATTTTTTGAAATTAGTCTGTGTGTAAAATTTTGTCTATGGCGAACGATAACTGCCGCAAATTCAAATAATTTTTTGCATATTGTAGAGGACTCAAGGCCTGTTGATTTTGGTGAAGATCGGTTAAGGAGAAGGGGTAGTTTACCTTCAACGTTTTATGTTTTAACAAGAGTAAAGTACTTAATTTTGATAAATAAAGTATCCTGAAAAGGTCATAATAATCCACTCTAGAAAGGTAGATGAAATATCCATAAATGAAAAGGGGTAGGGGATAATTTTCTATAATTTAAAATGATAGGTGAAGTGGAGGGGATAATTTTTTATATGTGTACTACGTTATCAGCAATGATGAAGTAGTTTGTTGATAAAATTCCTTTCCAGGCTGTTTGGCCGTGGTCCAATGTTTTCTGCAAAACCTGACATTTCGGAAGTGCCATTGACTGCCATCATCAGTGAAAATCAAGTGCGCTAACGTGAGGTGGTATATGTTAGTGACCATAATTCTGTGGTTGAGGCTGAAGATAGAAGTAGTTTTTGTAGAAATGTTTCATTTCTAAAACGATTAGAAATATTTCATTTCTAATACATCTTAAAACATGGAAGTCATGTACGGTTCTCCACACCGATATTTTAATTATTTTCATCAAATAGTATTATTGTTTAATACACATTCTATCCAGATCAAATTATGTGTATACAGTTCTGGAAAAATTAGACTGGCATAACATTTTTTTTGTTTATTGTAAACTGTATTATGTTTGGAAGTATCCAAAAGTAAATTTAACATTAATCATGTCAATCAATGTGGCCAGTCCAGTTTTTTAAGGCTAGGAGAATCCTTGAAATGTATGGAGCATCACTAGGTCATCATGATGGATCTAATCATCAAACTTCAGTTTCTGTGAAAAACTGGCAGATTTGAGTAGCCACTTGATAAAGGATGGTATTGTAAAAGCAACAATTCTTTCAGAATTATTTTATAACCCTGTCAGTCTGCAAATAACTATCACTCCTTTAGATCATCAGCAGATTTAAACTTTTCTTATTTGTGCTAGGAATGTATCATGTAAAACTGCTGGAAGTATGGTATACAAAGTTTCTATTATCCTTTTCAAGGTTGATGACCAAAACAAAAAGTACTACTTATAATTCATCATTGTAGCAGTTACACAGCAGTATACTAAACATCTCTTGGTTAATACCTGTACTCTGGTCAGGTAGCACACAATGAATCATTCAAAACAAGTACAATTCAGTGTCAATGTCTAGTGTTTATGTGTCACTGCTACCCATAGTGAATCATTTGTATTGTACATAACAAATAGTATTCTGACTGTACATGTTTTTCATCTGACAAGAATTTTATACTTAGGCAAACTCATTTAATGGTGTAACCTTCTGTAATATGTGCCAAACAAGTATTCATAAAATTAATATTTGTGTCAAATTGTGTTTTATTTATTTCGAACAAAATCTGTTTTGTGGACATAACTTTATGTCCAATACAATTATTATGTTATTTCTTTTTAGTATCCCTTATAGTTTGCGTGATCAAAACTTTTAATACTAAAACTTTTTTTCAGCTGATAACCATGCTTTGTTGAGATTATTAACGAAAAGTTTTGCTCATTAAGTGATGTGGCATCTTCAGTGATAAAGTTGAGTCTCATCGTGGTAAAACTACTGAAGACTTCATAGAATTGGAAAATTAATGAAAATAATATTCTTACAACCAGTGACAAGAATTATGAACTTAAAACAGTGGAATGAATGATTGAATACCAGATACACTCAATTGCTAAAACAAACACACTTATATTACAACAGTTCTCTTTATATAATTATCCAGGACACATTGTATAGCCTACAAACAGTAATAAAAAAATCACAACAGTTTACAACACAAATAAACAATTGATCATTTGTCACTTTCATTAAAAACTGCTGTCTATCATCCTATATGAATGCACAACCTACTACACCAACTTTCTAAAACTCAGCTGGTGGCAACATCCTAATTATCAGGCTAATGTGAGAAAGTTCCAGATGAATGCCAAGAGTGTGGCTCTAGAATATTCTGTAGTGCTGCTGATTAACAGTATGTGATCAGCATCACATAGAGTACTACACATTTAAGCTATCTAATTGACTTGGTATTACAATATTAGCAAAATGTGCTTGTTAACCAAATAGTGTGTTGTTACTCCTGAAAATCCCATTTCACTAAGAGCATTTTAGAAGTCTGGGTTATCTTTTATGTTTCACTCCACAAACATGCCTTTAGTTCAGCATTTCTTAACCTATTGGGCATGAGCCACTGCTGGGTCCCGAGAGGGCATTTGGAGGGTTGCAAAGTCAGGTTCGGAAATTTATTTACTGTGTCTTAAAAACCTACTACATGTAAATAACTAAGATATATCAAAAATTATCTTGTTGTTGCATCCTCTTCGTTCACTTTATTAATTTAATAATATATATAAACTTTCACTAATGAACTTACTGTTGTCACTTCCCAAACGTTTCGAGATGTTGTTTCTCTTCTTCAGTGGGTGTATACTGATTGTCGATTACAGAATAACCATTACGGAAAAATGGTGTGTGTGGTGGGGGTTGATGGTGGGAAGGGATTGGCGCTGAGGTTCGAATTGTGTGTGTGGGTCAGTGTATCGAATAGTGTATGTGATTTATAATGTATTTGTTCATTTAATATGTTGTTTGGTTGTAGTGTGTGATATCTGTATATTTCAAATTGTTCAGCTGTGTTTAGTTTTCTACTTTTAGGTAAGTAGTGTAATATTTCCATGTTGTGTTCTATGTTTGTGTAACTGTGGTTTTCGTTATGTAAATGTGTGGCAAATGTGGAATGTATGTAGTTTGTGGTGAGGGCTTTTAAATTTTCAGATTTTTCTTCCAGATTTTCTGAACATTTAAAAGCCCTCACCACAAACTACATACATTCCACATTTGCCACACATTTACATAACGAAAACCACAGTTACACAAACATAGAACACAACATGGAAATATTACACTACTTACCTAAAAGTAGAAAACTAAACACAGCTGAACAATTTGAAATATACAGATATCACACACTACAACCAAACAACATATTAAATGAACAAATACATTATAAATCACATACACTATTCGATACACTGACCCACACACACAATTCGAACCTCAGCGCCAATCCCTTCCCACCATCAACTCCCACCACACACACCATTTTTCCGTAACGGTTATTCTGTAATCAACAATCAGTATACACCCACTGAAGAAGAGAAACAACATCTCGAAACGTTTGGGAAGTGACAACAGTAAGTTCATTAGTGAAAGTTTATATATATTATTAAGATATATCATTTTAACAATTTAAATTCAACCTGTTTTGTACATAGTCTAAACTGTACATTTTTGTTATTCATGCTCTACCATTGCTTTTTACCAGCTCTGATGTTTAACTCTCTATAACCAGATTGAAAGTTGCTTCCCAGAGGGATACAGTGAATTCAATTGGATTCAAGACCCATTCTTGTATTTTGAAAGTTCTAACATGTTCTCAGTAAAACTAAATGAGCAATTGTGTGATATCATCTGTGATGCTGGGATTAAAACTAAATTTTTAGTAAATTATTTTGTATAGTTAGTGATAACATGAGACATGTCATGGACAACAAAATCCATAAACTTTTAGATTCTGACTTAACAAAGTTCTGGATATCTTTAAGAGATGAATATCCTGAACTTTCGGAGTTGCTCATCCCATTCATCACCTCATTCTTGAGTGAAATGGGATTTTCATCTCAAGTGAAAAGCAAGCACAGAAATAGACTTGACGCACACTCAGATTTATGACTTAATTTAACCACTCTTGAATCCAACATACCCCAGCTTTTGCAGAAAAAGCAGCCCTAACTGTCACATTAGTAACTAATGATTAGTTAGGCAAGTAAAAACTCTTTTGTTTTTAACTTCAGCATGTGTTTATTAGAGCAAATTAGTCTTTTGAATTACATATTTGCTTTTCTATAATTAAGTGAATATATAATTTGCTTAAGCATAAAAGAAGCCTTAAAGTTCTCAGTGTTACCAAAAATATGATTATAAAGTGGGTGCACACCCCTACAAGTAGTTCTGCCATGCACACCCCTACAAGTCTAATTAATTTTAAAAATCTAAAAGGTTAAGTTAGATAATTAAACGTAGACACAACCTCCCAAAATCGTCTCTGTACCGTAATTATGTGCGATAAATGGAAATAATTTCTGTACTTCCAATAAATACACCCTTTTAATAAAATATGCACCAATAACGAAGCCTACTATCTAAGTTAGATAATTAAACGTAGACACAACCTCCCAAAATCGTCTCTGTACCGTAATTATGTGCGATAAATGGAAACTAATTTCTGTACTTCCAATAAATACACCCTTTTAATAAAATATGTACCAATAAAACAATAAATGTATAGAGGTGTTACTATATTTATTGTATGTTAAAACTGTTAGGTGTATTTTATAATCTGGAACATTTTACACCAAATGATTTAATCACAAAAGATTATGTAAAACACAAAATTACAACAAACACACCAAAAGTACCTATAGAAATTACAACAGTCATAATGAACAAACAAGAAATAAACATAATTGCAAAGAAGGAACCAAGGTAATTCTAATATTTAAGAAATAAACAATAAAACTGAGAAATTCTTCTCCGAAAACAATATAACTCAAATAACCAAAGATCCCACAATAAAATACCAAAAACAAATTCATAAATAATGCAAAATACATAATCCAAACAGAAAACATAAAATACCTAAAAAGAAATTAAACCTAACCCCCCAAAACTAAACGCATTACCAAAAATACACAAACCCAATATACCCATTTGACCTTTGATAAATAACACACAAGCACCCTCCCACAAAATCGCCAGACACCTAGATAAACTAATCAGAAAACATATAAATCTAACCAACAAACAACATAAATCTAACCAACAAACAACACTTCTGTTAAAAACAACATAGAACTTGTCAAAAAACTAGAACACATCCATATACCACACAACTCAACATTAGCATCATTTGACATAGCGAATTTATACACCAATGTACCTGTTGAAGACACCATAGTAACAAGGTAAGTGTTTGGAATACTGTTTTATGAACATGAGGTGGTATATGTTAGTGATCACAATTCTGTGGTTGAGGCTGAAGGTAGAAGTAGTTTCTATAGAAATATTTCATTTCTAAAATGATTTCAAATATAAATCTTAGAACATGGTAGTCATGTATGGTTCTCCATACCGATATTTTAATTATTTGCATCAAATAGTATTATTGTTTAATAAATGTTCTATCCAGATCAAATTATGTGTATACAGTTCTGGAAAAAATTAGACAGGCATAATATTTTGTTTGTTTATTGTAAACTGTATTATGTTTGGAAGTATCCCAAAGTAAATTTAACATTAGTCATGTCAATCAATGAGGCCAGTCCAGTTTTTTAAGGCCAGGAGAATCCTTGAAAAGTTTGGAGCATCACTAGGGGATCTGTGAAAAACTGGCAGATTTGAGTAGTCACTTGATAAAGGATGGTGTTGTAAAAGCAACAATTCTTTCAGAATTTTTTATAACCCTGTCAGTCTGCAAATAATACACTGTATTACAGTATACAAATGTAGTGTAACATCTTAGCACAATACTATATGATAAATTTGGATAAAAGTCTCATTGCCAATAGACAGGATAGCTGGTGTGATCAGACATAACAAATTTGTATTAGTTTTTTGAAAATTTATTCCTATCAAACTGGAGTAAGAATATTTTCAAACCTTTATGGACGTGTGTCATGGAATTTACAGGTTGCACCAAAAGAAACAATTAAAATATATCTTTTCAATTAAACAAAAATTGGTCTTGTAATATGATTCGGTAATATAGCAGGAACTAATCAGTTAATTGCTATTACAAAATGCCTTATTCCTTTTCCATGATGATCAGATTTTGCTATACGCCTGCATAAATATAAATTATTAAAATGCTTAACTCCCAACACAAAGTTGAACACATGATGAAAAGTTCATCATGTCACATATTCTAGTAACAAGGTAAGTTTTTGGAATACTGTTTTAGCTGAATTTATACACTAGGAGGACACTCAGCATTTAGTTTGTGTGTGTAACTCTGGTTAATCAAAGAGAATTATTTGTGTAAATTCAAATTTAGTAAAACGAATCTACTACTGTAAATGCCTGGAATGCTATGCACTAAAGAATTTTAATTAACTTTATATGGGGAAAACTGGTTTACATACATTATTTCTGAAAATAATAATCCTGAAATGTAATCAGTACTTATATCAAGTTAAGCGCAATAATTAAATATATTCTTCAACTTGCACGTTAAATAGATCCCTTCTCCTTCACTTACCAGGCACATAAGGGAAGCTCTACTAAATACAGGATTTCTTGGAACTGTGTAGAGTGGGATCAGTGGAGTAACTTGCGGAGGGGGGTTATCAGGGGATCAATTCCCCTCCAGAACTATTCGAAATTTCAGCAGAATTCCATAATTTCCTAAGTAGACCCATTTCTAAGCCAGTTTTGTTTGTACAAAGTAATACTTATAAATAATTATAGAAATAAAAGTAATTACAATATTGTAACATTATGTTTTCCCCTTACATAAAATAGGCCCCAACTTAAACCATTTCATGACCATGATACATGAAGAACAAAATACTAAGTCATTAACTAAATTGTATACTATAAATATTGTCTGAGATACGGTAATAAAAAGAGATAAGAATAATGTAATGAAACTGATAAGAACATTATCAATAAGAAGATTTTACTCCAGTAAACTGCATTAAAAATTGTTAAAAAAGATAAAGCTAATGAAAGTTAAAAATAAAGCTAATGAGTTATTCTTAGATGACATCATTAATCTTATTGGTAATGGTGTAAAAGTCTTCCCACAGCGGTTGCAGGTTTGGGCTGATTTATTTCTTCCTTATCATGTTATAGAACTAGGCCTGGCAGCAGGTGTGAGCCCTGAAGAAATTGCAACCAGTCTTCATCTTTGTATTTGCCAAAATAAAGTTGTTCTGAGCCACGTCATGTAAATTCAGGTTAGGCCAAGTTGCTCATTAGATTTTGTCTACATTTTAAAGATATAAAGTGTTGATAAAGATTTTAGGACCGTACATTAAAAACATTGTTTGCACATATGAGTAGGAAGCAGATGTATTAATATAATGTTACCCAACAAGATACAGGAACAATTATGTATATTTAATTAAGTAGTTAGTGGACCTGCAGTAGAAACTCTAGTTTTTATAAAACAAATAGGGAGAGAATTGAAGATTTGATGTTTGTAAATGTTATATCTATTTTCTTCTAAGTAACTAATGGCTGGTTATTTGTAATCACGTTTTCTCATAATGTATGTTGTTAATGACCTTTTTTTAAGGGTATGAAAAACAACAACAGATATTGGTATTTGAAAAAAGGTGAATTTTATTGGTACATACTAAAGTATAGAGTCAAATTTGTTTCTATTCATTAACAAAGGTCCGTACTGCAATAATTTTGTGTGTAATATACAAGCATTCTTTAATATGTTTACGAGATTCTCCCAATTTTATTTGCATTAATTCAGACCGTAGTAACATTAAATTCCACTGTAACCCATTATTAATACTTAATCATTTGCATGTTAACAGAAACTACACATTGCTTATTATTGCATTATGTTGAAAAAAGGATTTTAATGTACTTGTTTGGTTATACATTAGATTGTACTAGGTTCTAAATTGGAAGTACGTTTTAATTCCGGTACTTTGAATAAAGACAGCCTTTAATGTTATATACAGCCTTTGAATGTACACTAACTAAGGAAATGTCTGTTAAGTCTAATTAATTTTAAAAATCTAAAAGGTTAAGTTAAATAATTAAACGTAGCCACAACCTGCCAAAATTGTCTCTGTACCGTAATTATGAGCGATAAACTAATTTCTGTACTTCCAATAAATACACCCTTTTAATGTACACGAACAAAGTAAATTTTAGTTAAGTTACATCCCATTGTCGTACACAACCTCCATAAGCTGGCATTACTTACTTCGAATAAATACAGCCTTTTCTCCATACAATAAATATAGCCTTTGAATGTACACTAACTAAGGAAATGTCTGTTAAGTCTAATTAATTTTAAAAATCTAAAAGGTTAAGTTAAATAATTAAACGTAGCCACAACCTGCCAAAATCGTCTCTGTACCGTAATTATGTGCGATAAACTAATTTCTGTACTTCCAATAAATACACCCTTTTAATGTACACGAACAAAGTAAATTTTATTTAAGTTACATTGTCGTACATAACCTCCATAAGCTGGCATTACTTACTTCGAATAAATACAGCCGTTAATGTTATATACAGCCTTTTATCCATACAATAAATACAGCCTTTGAATGTACACTAACTAAGGAAACGTTTGTTAAGTCTAATTAATTTTAAAAATGTAAAAGGTTAAGTTATATTGTTAAACTTAGCAACAACCTCCCAAAATCGTCTCTGTACCGTAATTATGTGCGATAAATATAAACTAATTTCTGTACTTCCAATAAATACACCCTTTTAATGTACACTGACAAAGTAAATTTTATTTAAGTTACATTGTGGTACATAACCTCCATAAGCTGGCATTAGTTACTTGTGAAGAAAACAGTTGGATGTACACATCGGACACCGAAATATAGTACACGCGCGGCGCCGGAATTTTCATTTTGCCGCTGAATATTCCCCAAGACCCGACTACTAGATCTGTTTTATTCACAAGTAACTAATGGCAGGTTATGGAAGTTATGTACGACAATGTAACTTAAATAAAATTTCCTTTGCTAGTGTACAATAAAAGGGTTAGTTTATTGGAAGTACAGAAATTAGTTTCCATTTATCGCACATAATTACGGTACAGAGACGATTTTTGGAGGTTGTGTCTACGTTTAACAATGTACCGTAACTTAACCTCTTAGATTTTTAAAATTAATTAGACTTAACAAAAATTTCCTTAGTTAGTGTACATTAAAAGGCTGTATTTATTGTATGGATAAAAAGTTGTATATAACATTAAAGGCTGTATTTATTCGAAGAACTGGAATTAAAACCTACTTCCAATTTAGAACGTATAACCTAGTACGTTATTGGTACATATTTTATTAAAAGGCTGTATTTACTGGAAGTACAGAAATTAGTTTCCATTAACCTTATTAACCTTAGATTTTTAAAATTAATTAGACTTAAAAAAAATTTCCTTAGTTAGTGTACATTCAAAGGCTGTGTTTATTGTATGGATAAAAGGGTGTATAGAACATTAAAGGCTGTATTTATTCGAAGATCATTATTAGAACGCATAACCAAACAAGTACATTAAAATCCTTTTTTCAACATAATGCAATAAAAAGCAGTGTGCAGTTTCTGTTTCTGTTAACATGCAAATGATTAAGTATTAATAATGGGTTACAGTGGAATTTAATGTTGCTACGGTCTGAATTAATGCAAATAAAATTGGAGAATCTCGTAAACATATTAAAGAATGCTTGTACAGATATTACACACAAAATTATTACAGTACGGACCTTTGTTAATGAATAGAAACAAATAGGACTCTATACTTCAGTATGTACGGTACCAATAAAATTCACCTTTTTTCAAGTACAGTATCTATTGTTTTTTCATACTCTTAAAAAAGGCCATTAACAACATTTTAGTTACATTTTAGTTGTGAAGAAAACAGATATAACATTTCCAAACAAGAAATCTTCAATTCTCTCCCTATTTGTTTTATAAAAACTGGAGTTTCTACTGCACGTTTTTAAGTCCACTAACTACTTAATTTAATATACATAATTGTTCCTGATCTTGTTGGGTAACATTATATTAATACATCTGCTTCCTACTCATATGTGCAAACAATGTTTTTAATGTACGGTGCTAAACATCTTTACAATTGAGACAAAGTGTAATGAGCAATTTGACCTAACCTGTATTACTACATCTAAGAATATCTTATTAGGTCATTTAGCTTTATTTATATATTTAATGCATCTTAATTAGTACACTAATAGCACTGCTCTGTCTTACAGTAACACAACATGTTACACTAACTCAACAGAATTTCTTGTTTTCAGTTTAAGAAAGTTGAAATTGTGTATTTCTTTTCTTTTCCATTCACTTTTTATGGAAACGTGCTTTACATTAATATGTGTACCTTTACTGTATTACGGTCCTAAACATCTTTATCAACACTTTATATCTTTAAAAGTTAGACAAAGTGTAATGAGCAATTTGACTTAACCTGAATTTACATGACCTGGCTCAGAATAACGTTGTTTTGGCAAATACAAAGATGAAGACTGTACACCCTGGTTACAATTTCTTTGGGGCTCACACCTGCTGCCAGGCTTAGTTCTATAACATAATCAGGAAGAAAGGAATCAGCTTGAACCTGCAACCACTGTGGAAAGGCTTGTACACCATCACCAAGAAGATTAATGATGTCATCTACGAATAACTCATTATGCCATTTAGCTTTATTTATACATTTAATGCATCTTAATTAGTACACTAACAGCACTGCTCTGTCTTACAGTAACACAGTACATTACACTAACTCTAAAGAATTTCTTGTTCACAGTTTAAAAAAGTTGAAATTGTGTATTCTTTTCTTTTCCATTCACTTTTTATGAAATAATCTACATTAATATGTGTACGCTTACTATATTGAAATCCAGTGTTCACTATCCAATAGTTAAAAATTTTGTGAAATTAGTGACACTATGTACTAATATGTGATTATCAGTTGAATTTCTGAATTCCTTTGATTCATTAATAAATTTACTAATTTGTTTCTTTATGTCTATTGAATGATTTCTTATTAGTTTTTAAGCTTTGCGTTTTCATTATACAACAGGTGTTTAACAGACATATAGTATAGCCTTTAAAATTAATGATCATGGAAAAAAGATGTCATTCCATGGCACACACACTTTTATAAATGTGTACATCAGAGGCGGGTTTACCGTCTAATACTGAATTCAAATTAAATACAGAACTGTAAAAAAGAATTTATTGGGTCTTTGGCTATTCTAAGCAAAATTCAAGAGCTTTAGGAAAAAACTCTTTAAAACAAATTTAAAGACTCTCGGTTATTAAGTCTTTTAAAGTCTACTAAAATTTACGTTTCTTTTTCATACACATGTTATTTCAATTTATTTTCATAGCAATTAACATTAAAAGTGCTAACTGAAGATAGAGACACACCATACTCTTGTGGTTAGGTGGGGTAATTGTAAACCGAAAATGGATTGAAACATTTTGATTGATTAAAAATTGTGTATAGGTTTTAAAATTGAAATAACTGCAAATAATAATAACGCAAATAATTTTAAAGTAGCTTTTTAAAAATGAAACCGGTTCAGGTTGTAAGGTAAAACTTTATGTTTTTACTCATAAAAAACTTTGTGTTCCGAGTCGTTAATGAAATAGTTGTATTTGCAAATAAGAGTTATTTCAACCTTTGCTATTATGTTGCGTACAAAAAATTGTTTAAATATAAATAATAAACACAGCTCTAAAATTCAATTTACAATTACCCTTGACATCTTAGAGGTACGGTACTTGTAAACAAGTGTTTCCTTTATCCTTTGAAATATTGAAACAAAAATAGTGACAACTGTAAACTAGTTGACATTGTACTATTTCATGTGTTTATAATCCTAACTGCATGTTTACAATTACCCTGTCTTCGTCTATATGGAAAATAAATGGAAACAAATACTATGTATATTAAAAATCATAAATAAATAATAAAGAAATGTTGTTCTGTTACATAATGTAACAAGTAAATGATAGAATAAAAGTTTATCATTGTTCAAACACTTCCAGGGAACTTGTAGACAATTTGTCTGTCAATTTCCTTCATTTCTGTATTGGGCAAACTTGTCTATATTTGTTAAAAGCAAACAGGACTTTCATCATTTTCTTTTAATGTAAACTTTGTAGAAATTCCATTTTTGCTATGTGTACATAGTTCTGGAAAAATTAGATAGGCATAAAATTTTGTTTATTGTAAACTGTATTATGTTGGAAGTATCCCAAAGTTAATTTAACATTAATAATATCAATCAATGGGCCCAGTCTATTTTTTTAAAGCTAGGAGAATCCTTGAAATGTTTGGAGCATCACTAGGTCATGATGGATCTAATAGTCAAACTTCAGTTTGCTGTGAAAAACTGGCAGTCGCATTTCATTGTCTCAATTTTTGTCATTTTTTGTGCTACTGTAAAGTGTTCACTTTTTATTTACACTTAAGACATGCCGTTTGTATTTTACATTTTTACACTTTCTGTCAAGCTACTGTAAAGCTACAGTAAAATATAAAATTTAATTAAAAAAAATTATCAAACCAAACACTTGTCTGTAATGAACAGAACACTGTGTAATAACTGAAATATATGAGAGTTTTATTTAAGGTTATTGCTGGCTCTCACATCCTACCTTCCACTATTTGTGTATCACCCGTCAGAACAGTGAATAACTCAACGGGATACTAAGTCATTCTTACTACTGTTCAGGTGCATTTAGCATGTACACCAGAGGCAGATTTATGCATAGGCAAAGTAGGGAACTGCCTATGGGCAGCAAATTTTGTAAAAGGTCGTTATGTTGTTTTTATACCTAAGAGATGTTTCAAATGCCGCTCCATTTCGTCTCAATATGATAAGAAGCTTTTAAAAATATATATTGTTTAGTAACTAGGGTTATTACATAAAGAGAATAGTTCATCATTTACTTCTGATCTGTATATGAAGTAGGTCATACATCGTGTTTTCACAATTACATTTAGATACATTATTTATGTGATACTTCCATTATATTAATTATTTAACTATTAATTTGTTTACATTCAAATTTCGAACATCCTTTACCGACTCTGTAATTTGACATGAGTGAATGTCAATAGATGCCACTAGCTGCTAACAGACAGACTATGAGGTTAGCATAATTTCATACCCAACTCTAGTGCCAATTGAGCTTCGACCTGCTGAGGAGGGAAATAAGAGGTCTACACATAGTACGTGTCTGTTAAACACCTGTTGTATTTTACATAAATCGTTAAATATATATTCATCAAATAAATTAATAGGCAAAAAGTGATAAGTGAAAGGATGATTATGTCAAAAGATGTGTATATAATGTATTTTCATTTATTATGTTAGGGTAATATTAGTGGAATGATAATATTCTACCACTACTGTATTACAGTATACAAATGTAGCGATATATCTTGGCACAATACTATGTAATAAATTTGGATAAAAGGCTCATTTCAAATAGAAAGGATAGCTGGTGTGATCAGACATAACAAATTTGTATTAGTTTTTTGAGAATGTATTCCTATCAAACTGCAATAAGCATATTTTCAAACCTTTATGGATGTGTGTCATGGAATTTACAGATTGCACCAAAAGAAACAGTTAAAATATATCTTCAATTAAACAAAAATTGGTCTTGTAATATGAGTCAGTAATACAGCAGGAACTAATCAGTTAATTGCTATTACAAAATGCCTTATTCCTTTTTCATGATGATCAGATTTTGCTATACGCCTGCATAAATAAAAATTATTAAATTGCTTAACTCTCAACACAAAGTATTTAAACTATTTAACATGAAAAGTTCATCATGTCACATATTCTAGTAACAAGGTAAGTTTTTGGAATAGTGTTTTAGCTGAATTTATACACTAGGAGGACACTCAGCATTTAGTTTGTGTGTGTAACTCTGGTTAATCAAAGAGGATTATTTGTGTAAATTCAAATTTAGTAATACAAATCTACTACCATAAAGGCCTGGAATGCTATGCGTTAAAGAATTTTAATTAACTTTATATGGGGAAATCTGGTTTACATACATTATTTCTGAAAATAATAATCCTGAAATGTAATCAGTACTTATATCAAGTTAAGTGCAATAATTAAATAGATTCTTCAACTTGCACATTGCAAACTTCAGGTGCTAATCCTTTACTTTATTTTTAATTCAACATCAATTTATGTTCGGCAACGTTAAAAAGAACATGTTATGGCCTCTGAGAAAGTACACAGTGAGTGGAAGCTGGCTTAAATGAAGGTAAACATTTTATCTAATAATTAGTGTCCCGTGTTAGAAAACATGTGCAATACATATTATAAAAAGAAGGATATTGTTTTTACTTCCATGTTCCATAAGGAAATGGATGGTGAAAAAAATCGTGTTCGAGATAAGGGCTGATTCTGATTGTACTACCCTCAAAACATAAAGAAGTAATTTTTTGAAATTAGTCTGTGTGTAGAATTTTGTCTATGGCGAACGATAACTGCCGCAAATTCAAATAATTTTTTGCATATTGTAGAGGACTCAAGGCCTGTTGATTTTGGTGAAGATCGGTTAAGGAGAAGGGGTAGTTTACCTTCAACGTTTTATGTTTTAACAAGAGTAAAGTACTTAATTTTGATAAATAAAGTATCCTGAAAAGGTCATAATAATCCACTCTAGAAAGGTAGATGAAATATCCATAAATGAAAAGGGGTAGGGGATAATTTTCTATAATTTAAAATGATAGGTGAAGTGGAGGGGATAATTTTTTATATGTGTACTACGTTATCAGCAATGATGAAGTAGTTTGTTGATAAAATTCCTTTCCAGGCTGTTTGGCCGTGGTCCAATGTTTTCTGCAAAACCTGACATTTCGGAAGTGCCATTGACTGCCATCATCAGTGAAAATCAAGTGCGCTAACGTGAGGTGGTATATGTTAGTGACCATAATTCTGTGGTTGAGGCTGAAGATAGAAGTAGTTTTTGTAGAAATATTTCATTTCTAAAACGATTAGAAATATTTCATTTCTAATACATCTTAAAACATGGAAGTCATGTACGGTTCTCCACACCGATATTTTAATTATTTTCATCAAATAGTATTATTGTTTAATACACATTCTATCCAGATCAAATTATGTGTATACAGTTCTGGAAAAATTAGACTGGCATAACATTTTTTTTGTTTATTGTAAACTGTATTATGTTTGGAAGTATCCAAAAGTAAATTTAACATTAATCATGTCAATCAATGTGGCCAGTCCAGTTTTTTAAGGCTAGGAGAATCCTTGAAATGTATGGAGCATCACTAGGTCATCATGATGGATCTAATCATCAAACTTCAGTTTCTGTGAAAAACTGGCAGATTTGAGTAGCCACTTGATAAAGGATGGTATTGTAAAAGCAACAATTCTTTCAGAATTATTTTATAACCCTGTCAGTCTGCAAATAACTATCACTCCTTTAGATCATCAGCAGATTTAAACTTTTCTTATTTGTGCTAGGAATGTATCATGTAAAACTGCTGGAAGTATGGTATACAAAGTTTCTATTATCCTTTTCAAGGTTGATGACCAAAACAAAAAGTACTACTTATAATTCATCATTGTAGCAGTTACACAGCAGTATACTAAACATCTCTTGGTTAATACCTGTACTCTGGTCAGGTAGCACACAATGAATCATTCAAAACAAGTACAATTCAGTGTCAATGTCTAGTGTTTATGTGTCACTGCTACCCATAGTGAATCATTTGTATTGTACATAACAAATAGTATTCTGACTGTACATGTTTTTCATCTGACAAGAATTTTATACTTAGGCAAACTCATTTAATGGTGTAACCTTCTGTAATATGTGCCAAACAAGTATTCATAAAATTAATATTTGTGTCAAATTGTGTTTTATTTATTTCGAACAAAATCTGTTTTGTGGACATAACTTTATGTCCAATACAATTATTATGTTATTTCTTTTTAGTATCCCTTATAGTTTGCGTGATCAAAACTTTTAATACTAAAACTTTTTTTCAGCTGATAACCATGCTTTGTTGAGATTATTAACGAAAAGTTTTGCTCATTAAGTGATGTGGCATCTTCAGTGATAAAGTTGAGTCTCATCGTGGTAAAACTACTGAAGACTTCATAGAATTGGAAAATTAATGAAAATAATATTCTTACAACCAGTGACAAGAATTATGAACTTAAAACAGTGGAATGAATGATTGAATACCAGATACACTCAATTGCTAAAACAAACACACTTATATTACAACAGTTCTCTTTATATAATTATCCAGGACACATTGTATAGCCTACAAACAGTAATAAAAAAATCACAACAGTTTACAACACAAATAAACAATTGATCATTTGTCACTTTCATTAAAAACTGCTGTCTATCATCCTATATGAATGCACAACCTACTACACCAACTTTCTAAAACTCAGCTGGTGGCAACATCCTAATTATCAGGCTAATGTGAGAAAGTTCCAGATGAATGCCAAGAGTGTGGCTCTAGAATATTCTGTAGTGCTGCTGATTAACAGTATGTGATCAGCATCACATAGAGTACTACACATTTAAGCTATCTAATTGACTTGGTATTACAATATTAGCAAAATGTGCTTGTTAACCAAATAGTGTGTTGTTACTCCTGAAAATCCCATTTCACTAAGAGCATTTTAGAAGTCTGGGTTATCTTTTATGTTTCACTCCACAAACATGCCTTTAGTTCAGCATTTCTTAACCTATTGGGCATGAGCCACTGCTGGGTCCCGAGAGGGCATTTGGAGGGTTGCAAAGTCAGGTTCGGAAATTTATTTACTGTGTCTTAAAAACCTACTACATGTAAATAACTAAGATATATCAAAAATTATCTTGTTGTTGCATCCTCTTCGTTCACTTTATTAATTTAATAATATATATAAACTTTCACTAATGAACTTACTGTTGTCACTTCCCAAACGTTTCGAGATGTTGTTTCTCTTCTTCAGTGGGTGTATACTGATTGTCGATTACAGAATAACCATTACGGAAAAATGGTGTGTGTGGTGGGGGTTGATGGTGGGAAGGGATTGGCGCTGAGGTTCGAATTGTGTGTGTGGGTCAGTGTATCGAATAGTGTATGTGATTTATAATGTATTTGTTCATTTAATATGTTGTTTGGTTGTAGTGTGTGATATCTGTATATTTCAAATTGTTCAGCTGTGTTTAGTTTTCTACTTTTAGGTAAGTAGTGTAATATTTCCATGTTGTGTTCTATGTTTGTGTAACTGTGGTTTTCGTTATGTAAATGTGTGGCAAATGTGGAATGTATGTAGTTTGTGGTGAGGGCTTTTAAATTTTCAGATTTTTCTTCCAGATTTTCTGAACATTTAAAAGCCCTCACCACAAACTACATACATTCCACATTTGCCACACATTTACATAACGAAAACCACAGTTACACAAACATAGAACACAACATGGAAATATTACACTACTTACCTAAAAGTAGAAAACTAAACACAGCTGAACAATTTGAAATATACAGATATCACACACTACAACCAAACAACATATTAAATGAACAAATACATTATAAATCACATACACTATTCGATACACTGACCCACACACACAATTCGAACCTCAGCGCCAATCCCTTCCCACCATCAACTCCCACCACACACACCATTTTTCTGTAACGGTTATTCTGTAATCAACAATCAGTATACACCCACTGAAGAAGAGAAACAACATCTCGAAACGTTTGGGAAGTGACAACAGTAAGTTCATTAGTGAAAGTTTATATATATTATTAAGATATATCATTTTAACAATTTAAATTCAACCTGTTTTGTACATAGTCTAAACTGTACATTTTTGTTATTCATGCTCTACCATTGCTTTTTACCAGCTCTGATGTTTAACTCTCTATAACCAGATTGAAAGTTGCTTCCCAGAGGGATACAGTGAATTCAATTGGATTCAAGACCCATTCTTGTATTTTGAAAGTTCTAACATGTTCTCAGTAAAACTAAATGAGCAATTGTGTGATATCATCTGTGATGCTGGGATTAAAACTAAATTTTTAGTAAATTATTTTGTATAGTTAGTGATAACATGAGACATGTCATGGACAACAAAATCCATAAACTTTTAGATTCTGACTTAACAAAGTTCTGGATATCTTTAAGAGATGAATATCCTGAACTTTCGGAGTTGCTCATCCCATTCATCACCTCATTCTTGAGTGAAATGGGATTTTCATCTCAAGTGAAAAGCAAGCACAGAAATAGACTTGACGCACACTCAGATTTATGACTTAATTTAACCACTCTTGAATCCAACATACCCCAGCTTTTGCAGAAAAAGCAGCCCTAACTGTCACATTAGTAACTAATGATTAGTTAGGCAAGTAAAAACTCTTTTGTTTTTAACTTCAGCATGTGTTTATTAGAGCAAATTAGTCTTTTGAATTACATATTTGCTTTTCTATAATTAAGTGAATATATAATTTGCTTAAGCATAAAAGAAGCCTTAAAGTTCTCAGTGTTACCAAAAATATGATTATAAAGTGGGTGCACACCCCTACAAGTAGTTCTGCCATGCACACCCCTACAAGTCTAATTAATTTTAAAAATCTAAAAGGTTAAGTTAGATAATTAAACGTAGACACAACCTCCCAAAATCGTCTCTGTACCGTAATTATGTGCGATAAATGGAAATAATTTCTGTACTTCCAATAAATACACCCTTTTAATAAAATATGCACCAATAACGAAGCCTACTATCTAAGTTAGATAATTAAACGTAGACACAACCTCCCAAAATCGTCTCTGTACCGTAATTATGTGCGATAAATGGAAACTAATTTCTGTACTTCCAATAAATACACCCTTTTAATAAAATATGTACCAATAAAACAATAAATGTATAGAGGTGTTACTATATTTATTGTATGTTAAAACTGTTAGGTGTATTTTATAATCTGGAACATTTTACACCAAATGATTTAATCACAAAAGATTATGTAAAACACAAAATTACAACAAACACACCAAAAGTACCTATAGAAATTACAACAGTCATAATGAACAAACAAGAAATAAACATAATTGCAAAGAAGGAACCAAGGTAATTCTAATATTTAAGAAATAAACAATAAAACTGAGAAATTCTTCTCCGAAAACAATATAACTCAAATAACCAAAGATCCCACAATAAAATACCAAAAACAAATTCATAAATAATGCAAAATACATAATCCAAACAGAAAACATAAAATACCTAAAAAGAAATTAAACCTAACCCCCCAAAACTAAACGCATTACCAAAAATACACAAACCCAATATACCCATTTGACCTTTGATAAATAACACACAAGCACCCTCCCACAAAATCGCCAGACACCTAGATAAACTAATCAGAAAACATATAAATCTAACCAACAAACAACATAAATCTAACCAACAAACAACACTTCTGTTAAAAACAACATAGAACTTGTCAAAAAACTAGAACACATCCATATACCACACAACTCAACATTAGCATCATTTGACATAGCGAATTTATACACCAATGTACCTGTTGAAGACACCATAGTAACAAGGTAAGTGTTTGGAATACTGTTTTATGAACATGAGGTGGTATATGTTAGTGATCACAATTCTGTGGTTGAGGCTGAAGGTAGAAGTAGTTTCTATAGAAATATTTCATTTCTAAAATGATTTCAAATATAAATCTTAGAACATGGTAGTCATGTATGGTTCTCCATACCGATATTTTAATTATTTGCATCAAATAGTATTATTGTTTAATAAATGTTCTATCCAGATCAAATTATGTGTATACAGTTCTGGAAAAAATTAGACAGGCATAATATTTTGTTTGTTTATTGTAAACTGTATTATGTTTGGAAGTATCCCAAAGTAAATTTAACATTAGTCATGTCAATCAATGAGGCCAGTCCAGTTTTTTAAGGCCAGGAGAATCCTTGAAAAGTTTGGAGCATCACTAGGGGATCTGTGAAAAACTGGCAGATTTGAGTAGTCACTTGATAAAGGATGGTGTTGTAAAAGCAACAATTCTTTCAGAATTTTTTATAACCCTGTCAGTCTGCAAATAATACACTGTATTACAGTATACAAATGTAGTGTAACATCTTAGCACAATACTATATGATAAATTTGGATAAAAGTCTCATTGCCAATAGACAGGATAGCTGGTGTGATCAGACATAACAAATTTGTATTAGTTTTTTGAAAATTTATTCCTATCAAACTGGAGTAAGAATATTTTCAAACCTTTATGGACGTGTGTCATGGAATTTACAGGTTGCACCAAAAGAAACAATTAAAATATATCTTTTCAATTAAACAAAAATTGGTCTTGTAATATGATTCGGTAATATAGCAGGAACTAATCAGTTAATTGCTATTACAAAATGCCTTATTCCTTTTCCATGATGATCAGATTTTGCTATACGCCTGCATAAATATAAATTATTAAAATGCTTAACTCCCAACACAAAGTTGAACACATGATGAAAAGTTCATCATGTCACATATTCTAGTAACAAGGTAAGTTTTTGGAATACTGTTTTAGCTGAATTTATACACTAGGAGGACACTCAGCATTTAGTTTGTGTGTGTAACTCTGGTTAATCAAAGAGAATTATTTGTGTAAATTCAAATTTAGTAAAACGAATCTACTACTGTAAATGCCTGGAATGCTATGCACTAAAGAATTTTAATTAACTTTATATGGGGAAAACTGGTTTACATACATTATTTCTGAAAATAATAATCCTGAAATGTAATCAGTACTTATACCAAGTTAAGCGCAATAATTAAATATATTCTTCAACTTGCACGTTAAATAGATCCCTTCTCCTTCACTTACCAGGCACATAAGGGAAGCTCTACTAAATACAGGATTTCTTGGAACTGTGTAGAGTGGGATCAGTGGAGTAACTTGCGGAGGGGGGTTATCAGGGGATCAATTCCCCTCCAGAACTATTCGAAATTTCAGCAGAATTCCATAATTTCCTAAGTAGACCCATTTCTAAGCCAGTTTTGTTTGTACAAAGTAATACTTATAAATAATTATAGAAATAAAAGTAATTACAATATTGTAACATTATGTTTTCCCCTTACATAAAATAGGCCCCAACTTAAACCATTTCATGACCATGATACATGAAGAACAAAATACTAAGTCATTAACTAAATTGTATACTATAAATATTGTCTGAGATACGGTAATAAAAAGAGATAAGAATAATGTAATGAAACTGATAAGAACATTATCAATAAGAAGATTTTACTCCAGTAAACTGCATTAAAAATTGTTAAAAAAGATAAAGCTAATGAAAGTTAAAAATAAAGCTAATGAGTTATTCTTAGATGACATCATTAATCTTATTGGTAATGGTGTAAAAGTCTTCCCACAGCGGTTGCAGGTTTGGGCTGATTTATTTCTTCCTTATCATGTTATAGAACTAGGCCTGGCAGCAGGTGTGAGCCCTGAAGAAATTGCAACCAGTCTTCATCTTTGTATTTGCCAAAATAAAGTTGTTCTGAGCCACGTCATGTAAATTCAGGTTAGGCCAAGTTGCTCATTAGATTTTGTCTACATTTTAAAGATATAAAGTGTTGATAAAGATTTTAGGACCGTACATTAAAAACATTGTTTGCACATATGAGTAGGAAGCAGATGTATTAATATAATGTTACCCAACAAGATACAGGAACAATTATGTATATTTAATTAAGTAGTTAGTGGACCTGCAGTAGAAACTCTAGTTTTTATAAAACAAATAGGGAGAGAATTGAAGATTTGATGTTTGTAAATGTTATATCTATTTTCTTCTAAGTAACTAATGGCTGGTTATTTGTAATCACGTTTTCTCATAATGTATGTTGTTAATGACCTTTTTTTAAGGGTATGAAAAACAACAACAGATATTGGTATTTGAAAAAAGGTGAATTTTATTGGTACATACTAAAGTATAGAGTCAAATTTGTTTCTATTCATTAACAAAGGTCCGTACTGCAATAATTTTGTGTGTAATATACAAGCATTCTTTAATATGTTTACGAGATTCTCCCAATTTTATTTGCATTAATTCAGACCGTAGTAACATTAAATTCCACTGTAACCCATTATTAATACTTAATCATTTGCATGTTAACAGAAACTACACATTGCTTATTATTGCATTATGTTGAAAAAAGGATTTTAATGTACTTGTTTGGTTATACATTAGATTGTACTAGGTTCTAAATTGGAAGTACGTTTTAATTCCGGTACTTTGAATAAAGACAGCCTTTAATGTTATATACAGCCTTTGAATGTACACTAACTAAGGAAATGTCTGTTAAGTCTAATTAATTTTAAAAATCTAAAAGGTTAAGTTAAATAATTAAACGTAGCCACAACCTGCCAAAATTGTCTCTGTACCGTAATTATGAGCGATAAACTAATTTCTGTACTTCCAATAAATACACCCTTTTAATGTACACGAACAAAGTAAATTTTAGTTAAGTTACATCCCATTGTCGTACACAACCTCCATAAGCTGGCATTACTTACTTCGAATAAATACAGCCTTTTCTCCATACAATAAATATAGCCTTTGAATGTACACTAACTAAGGAAATGTCTGTTAAGTCTAATTAATTTTAAAAATCTAAAAGGTTAAGTTAAATAATTAAACGTAGCCACAACCTGCCAAAATCGTCTCTGTACCGTAATTATGTGCGATAAACTAATTTCTGTACTTCCAATAAATACACCCTTTTAATGTACACGAACAAAGTAAATTTTATTTAAGTTACATTGTCGTACATAACCTCCATAAGCTGGCATTACTTACTTCGAATAAATACAGCCGTTAATGTTATATACAGCCTTTTATCCATACAATAAATACAGCCTTTGAATGTACACTAACTAAGGAAACGTTTGTTAAGTCTAATTAATTTTAAAAATGTAAAAGGTTAAGTTATATTGTTAAACTTAGCAACAACCTCCCAAAATCGTCTCTGTACCGTAATTATGTGCGATAAATATAAACTAATTTCTGTACTTCCAATAAATACACCCTTTTAATGTACACTGACAAAGTAAATTTTATTTAAGTTACATTGTCGTACATAACCTCCATAAGCTGGCATTAGTTACTTGTGAAGAAAACAGTTGGATGTACACATCGGACACCGAAATATAGTACACGCGCGGCGCCGGAATTTTCATTTTGCCGCTGAATATTCCCCAAGACCCGACTACTAGATCTGTTTTATTCACAAGTAACTAATGGCAGGTTATGGAGGTTATGTACGACAATGTAACTTCAATAAAATTTCCTTTGCTAGTGTACAATAAAAGGGTTAGTTTATTGGAAGTACAGAAATTAGTTTCCATTTATCGCACATAATTACGGTACAGAGACGATTTTTGGAGGTTGTGTCTACGTTTAACAATGTACCGTAACTTAACCTCTTAGATTTTTAAAATTAATTAGACTTAACAAAAATTTCCTTAGTTAGTGTACATTAAAAGGCTGTATTTATTGTATGGATAAAAAGTTGTATATAACATTAAAGGCTGTATTTATTCGAAGAACTGGAATTAAAACCTACTTCCAATTTAGAACGTATAACCTAGTACTTTATTGGTACATATTTTATTAAAAGGCTGTATTTACTGGAAGTACAGAAATTAGTTTCCATTAACCTTATTAACCTTAGATTTTTAAAATTAATTAGACTTAAAAAAAATTTCCTTAGTTAGTGTACATTCAAAGGCTGTGTTTATTGTATGGATAAAAGGGTGTATAGAACATTAAAGGCTGTATTTATTCGAAGATCATTATTAGAACGCATAACCAAACAAGTACATTAAAATCCTTTTTTCAACATAATGCAATAAAAAGCAGTGTGCAGTTTCTGTTTCTGTTAACATGCAAATGATTAAGTATTAATAATGGGTTACAGTGGAATTTAATGTTGCTACGGTCTGAATTAATGCAAATAAAATTGGAGAATCTCGTAAACATATTAAAGAATGCTTGTACAGATATTACACACAAAATTATTACAGTACGGACCTTTGTTAATGAATAGAAACAAATAGGACTCTATACTTCAGTATGTACGGTACCAATAAAATTCACCTTTTTTCAAGTACAGTATCTATTGTTTTTTCATACTCTTAAAAAAGGCCATTAACAACATTTTAGTTGTGAAGAAAACAGATATAACATTTCCAAACAAGAAATCTTCAATTCTCTCCCTATTTGTTTTATAAAAACTGGAGTTTCTACTGCACGTTTTTAAGTCCACTAACTACTTAATTTAATATACATAATTGTTCCTGATCTTGTTGGGTAACATTATATTAATACATCTGCTTCCTACTCATATGTGCAAACAATGTTTTTAATGTACGGTGCTAAACATCTTTACAATTGAGACAAAGTGTAATGAGCAATTTGACCTAACCTGTATTACTACATCTAAGAATATCTTATTAGGTCATTTAGCTTTATTTATATATTTAATGCATCTTAATTAGTACACTAATAGCACTGCTCTGTCTTACAGTAACACAACATGTTACACTAACTCAACAGAATTTCTTGTTTTCAGTTTAAGAAAGTTGAAATTGTGTATTTCTTTTCTTTTCCATTCACTTTTTATGGAAACGTGCTTTACATTAATATGTGTACCCTTACTGTATTACGGTCCTAAACATCTTTATCAACACTTTATATCTTTAAAAGTTAGACAAAGTGTAATGAGCAATTTGACTTAACCTGAATTTACATGACCTGGCTCAGAATAACGTTGTTTTGGCAAATACAAAGATGAAGACTGTACACCCTGGTTACAATTTCTTTGGGGCTCACACCTGCTGCCAGGCTTAGTTCTATAACATAATCAGGAAGAAAGGAATCAGCTTGAACCTGCAACCACTGTGGAAAGGCTTGTACACCATCACCAAGAAGATTAATGATGTCATCTACGAATAACTCATTATGCCATTTAGCTTTATTTATACATTTAATGCATCTTAATTAGTACACTAACAGCACTGCTCTGTCTTACAGTAACACAGTACATTACACTAACTCTAAAGAATTTCTTGTTCACAGTTTAAAAAAGTTGAAATTGTGTATTCTTTTCTTTTCCATTCACTTTTTATGAAATAATCTACATTAATATGTGTACGCTTACTATATTGAAATCCAGTGTTCACTATCCAATAGTTAAAAATTTTGTGAAATTAGTGACACTATGTACTAATATGTGATTATCAGTTGAATTTCTGAATTCCTTTGATTCATTAATAAATTTACTAATTTGTTTCTTTATGTCTATTGAATGATTTCTTATTAGTTTTTAAGCTTTGCGTTTTCATTATACAACAGGTGTTTAACAGACATATAGTATAGCCTTTAAAATTAATGATCATGGAAAAAAGATGTCATTCCATGGCACACACACTTTTATAAATGTGTACATCAGAGGCGGGTTTACCGTCTAATACTGAATTCAAATTAAATACAGAACTGTAAAAAAGAATTTATTGGGTCTTTGGCTATTCTAAGCAAAATTCAAGAGCTTTAGGAAAAAACTCTTTAAAACAAATTTAAAGACTCTCGGTTATTAAGTCTTTTAAAGTCTACTAAAATTTACGTTTCTTTTTCATACACATGTTATTTCAATTTATTTTCATAGCAATTAACATTAAAAGTGCTAACTGAAGATAGAGACACACCATACTCTTGTGGTTAGGTGGGGTAATTGTAAACCGAAAATGGATTGAAACATTTTGATTGATTAAAAATTGTGTATAGGTTTTAAAATTGAAATAACTGCAAATAATAATAACGCAAATAATTTTAAAGTAGCTTTTTAAAAATGAAACCGGTTCAGGTTGTAAGGTAAAACTTTATGTTTTTACTCATAAAAAACTTTGTGTTCCGAGTCGTTAATGAAATAGTTGTATTTGCAAATAAGAGTTATTTCAACCTTTGCTATTATGTTGCGTACAAAAAATTGTTTAAATATAAATAATAAACACAGCTCTAAAATTCAATTTACAATTACCCTTGACATCTTAGAGGTACGGTACTTGTAAACAAGTGTTTCCTTTATCCTTTGAAATATTGAAACAAAAATAGTGACAACTGTAAACTAGTTGACATTGTACTATTTCATGTGTTTATAATCCTAACTGCATGTTTACAATTACCCTGTCTTCGTCTATATGGAAAATAAATGGAAACAAATACTATGTATATTAAAAATCATAAATAAATAATAAAGAAATGTTGTTCTGTTACATAATGTAACAAGTAAATGATAGAATAAAAGTTTATCATTGTTCAAACACTTCCAGGGAACTTGTAGACAATTTGTCTGTCAATTTCCTTCATTTCTGTATTGGGCAAACTTGTCTATATTTGTTAAAAGCAAACAGGACTTTCATCATTTTCTTTTAATGTAAACTTTGTAGAAATTCCATTTTTGCTATGTGTACATAGTTCTGGAAAAATTAGATAGGCATAAAATTTTGTTTATTGTAAACTGTATTATGTTGGAAGTATCCCAAAGTTAATTTAACATTAATAATATCAATCAATGGGCCCAGTCTATTTTTTTAAAGCTAGGAGAATCCTTGAAATGTTTGGAGCATCACTAGGTCATGATGGATCTAATAGTCAAACTTCAGTTTGCTGTGAAAAACTGGCAGTCGCATTTCATTGTCTCAATTTTTGTCATTTTTTGTGCTACTGTAAAGTGTTCACTTTTTATTTACACTTAAGACATGCCGTTTGTATTTTACATTTTTACACTTTCTGTCAAGCTACTGTAAAGCTACAGTAAAATATAAAATTTAATTAAAAAAAATTATCAAACCAAACACTTGTCTGTAATGAACAGAACACTGTGTAATAACTGAAATATATGAGAGTTTTATTTAAGGTTATTGCTGGCTCTCACATCCTACCTTCCACTATTTGTGTATCACCCGTCAGAACAGTGAATAACTCAACGGGATACTAAGTCATTCTTACTACTGTTCAGGTGCATTTAGCATGTACACCAGAGGCAGATTTATGCATAGGCAAAGTAGGGAACTGCCTATGGGCAGCAAATTTTGTAAAAGGTCGTTATGTTGTTTTTATACCTAAGAGATGTTTCAAATGCCGCTCCATTTCGTCTCAATATGATAAGAAGCTTTTAAAAATATATATTGTTTAGTAACTAGGGTTATTACATAAAGAGAATAGTTCATCATTTACTTCTGATCTGTATATGAAGTAGGTCATACATCGTGTTTTCACAATTACATTTAGATACATTATTTATGTGATACTTCCATTATATTAATTATTTAACTATTAATTTGTTTACATTCAAATTTCGAACATCCTTTACCGACTCTGTAATTTGACATGAGTGAATGTCAATAGATGCCACTAGCTGCTAACAGACAGACTATGAGGTTAGCATAATTTCATACCCAACTCTAGTGCCAATTGAGCTTCGACCTGCTGAGGAGGGAAATAAGAGGTCTACACATAGTACGTGTCTGTTAAACACCTGTTGTATTTTACATAAATCGTTAAATATATATTCATCAAATAAATTAATAGGCAAAAAGTGATAAGTGAAAGGATGATTATGTCAAAAGATGTGTATATAATGTATTTTCATTTATTATGTTAGGGTAATATTAGTGGAATGATAATATTCTACCACTACTGTATTACAGTATACAAATGTAGCGATATATCTTGGCACAATACTATGTAATAAATTTGGATAAAAGGCTCATTTCAAATAGAAAGGATAGCTGGTGTGATCAGACATAACAAATTTGTATTAGTTTTTTGAGAATGTATTCCTATCAAACTGCAATAAGCATATTTTCAAACCTTTATGGATGTGTGTCATGGAATTTACAGATTGCACCAAAAGAAACAGTTAAAATATATCTTCAATTAAACAAAAATTGGTCTTGTAATATGAGTCAGTAATACAGCAGGAACTAATCAGTTAATTGCTATTACAAAATGCCTTATTCCTTTTCATGATGATCAGATTTTGCTATACGCCTGCATAAATAAAAATTATTAAATTGCTTAACTCTCAACACAAAGTATTTAAACTATTTAACATGAAAAGTTCATCATGTCACATATTCTAGTAACAAGGTAAGTTTTTGGAATAGTGTTTTAGCTGAATTTATACACTAGGAGGACACTCAGCATTTAGTTTGTGTGTGTAACTCTGGTTAATCAAAGAGAATTATTTGTGTAAATTCAAACTTAGTAATACAAATCTACTACCATAAAGGCTTGGAATGCTATGCGTTAAAGAATTTTAATTAACTTTATATGGGGAAATCTGGTTTACATACATTATTTCTGAAAATAATAATCCTGAAATGTAATCAGTACTTATATCAAGTTAAGTGCAATAATTAAATAGATTCTTCAACTTGCACGTTGCAAACTTCAGGTGCTAATCCTTTACTTTATTTTTAATTCAACATCAATTTATGTTCGGCAACGTTAAAAAGAACATGTTATGGCCTCTGAGAAAGTACACAGTGAGTGGAAACTGGCTTAAATGAAGGTAAACATTTAATCTAATAATTTGTGTCCCGTGTTAGAAAACATGTGCAATACATATTATAAAAAGAAGGATATTGTTTTTACTTCCATGTTCCATAAGGAAATGGATGGCGAAAAAAATTATGTTTAAGATAAGGGCTGATTCTGATTGTACTACCCTCAAAACATAAAGAAGTAATTTTTTGAAAGATGTCTGTGTGTAGAATTTTGTCTATGGCGAATGATAACTGCTGCAAATTCAAATAATTTTTTGCATATTGTAGAGGACTCAAGGTCTGTTGATTTTGGTGAAGATAGGTTAAGGAGAAGGGGTAGTTTACCTGCAACGTTTTATGTTTTAACAAAAGTAAAGTACTTTATTTTGATAAATAAAGTATCCTGAAAAGGTCATAATAATCCACTGTAGAAATGTAGATGAAATACTATAAATGAAAAGGGGTAGGGGGAAGTTGAAGGGGGGGATAATTTTCTATAATTTAAAATGATAGGAGAAGGGGAGGGGATAATTTTTTATATGTGTACTACGTTATCAGCAATGATGAAGTAGTTTGTTGATAAAATTCCTTTCCAGGCTGTTTGGCCGTGGTCCAATGTTTTCTGCAAAACCAGACGTTTCGGAAGTGCCATCGACTGCCATCATCAGTGAAAATCAAGTGCGCTAACGTGAGGTGGTATATATTAGTGACCACAATTCTGTGGTTGAGGCTGAAGATAGAAGTAGTTTCTGTAGAAATATTTCATTTCTAAAACGATTTTAAATATAAATCTTAAAACATGGAAGTCATGTATGGTTCTCCACACCGATATTTTAATTATTTGCATCAAATAGTATTATTGTTTAATACACGGTCTATCCAGATAAAATTATGTGTATACAGTTCTGGAAAAATTAGACTGGCATAAAGTTTTGTTTGTTTATTATAAACTGTATTATGTTTGGAAGTATCCCAAAGTAAATTTAACATTAGTCACTCAATGACGCCAGTCCAGGTTTTTAAGGCTAGGAGAATCCTTGAAATGTTTGGAGCATCACTAGGTCATCATGATGGATCTAATCATCAAACTTCAGTTTCTGTGAAAAACTGGCAGATTTGAGTAGTCACTTGATAAAGGATGGTATTGTAAAAGCAACAATTCTTTCAGAATTATTTTATAACCCTGTCAGTCTGCAAATAACTATCACTCCTTTAGATCATCAGCAGATTTAAACTTTTCTTATTCATGCTAGGAATGTATCATGTAAAACTGCTGGAAGTATGGAATACAAGAACAAATCAAACATTGTACATTGTTTGATCCAAGAAATTAAAAAAAAAAACTTGTAAACTCTGAAAACATTTGTTCTAATACAGAATTCAAATTAAATAAAGAAAAAAGGAATTGTGTGCGTGCTAGTGTGTGTGTTTTAATGGAGACATCTTCCCCCTTGCTCCTCAACCACTTTCAGAAAGTGAACAGACAGAACAATGCCTGACCTGCAAATGGTCTTGAAACATACTTGTGATCTTGCAAAAGAAGATCAGTCCTCTGTGTGTTTTAATGATAATTAGTTAATCAATGGACATGTCATGGACAACAAAATCCAAGAATTTACAAATGAATAATGAAAACACAAAGATTAAAAACTAATAAGAAATCATTAAATAGACATAAAGAAACAAATTAGTAAAATTTATTAATGAATCAAAGGAATTCAGAAATTCAACTGATAATCACACATTAGTACAGTACTGTGCGAATTAATATGAACAAAAGTGATAATTTGAAAAAAACAACATTTATTAGTTATAGACGAAGAAAAAAGAGAAAAGAATACAATTTAAATTGTTTTAATAGGAAATATGTCCTCCCTTAGCTTTTATAACTTCTTCAACACGTTTTGGCATAGAATCAACAAGTTTTATACAGTTTTCTGATATTTGCTGGTCTTGAAACCATGTGTGGATTACAGCCTCAATCAGTTTTGTTTTTGTTGTGCAATCTATTTTACGAAGTCTAGCTTTTACAATAGCCCACAGATTTTCAATCGGATTAAGGTCCGGTGAGTTTCCTGGCCATTCAAGGCATGATATCTTTTTGTCCTTGAAATATTTCATCATGATCTTGGACACGTGACATGGAGCCGAATCTTGTTGAAAACTGCTTGACCGTTGGCATCAACTTTTCTTAGTTCAGCTTCCAATCTGTGTTCTAGCAAGTCTCTGTATTTTTGCGAGTTCATCATGCCTTCGATCGGCACAAGGCATCCGGTACCTTTATAAGAAAAGCAGCCCCAGAACATCTTCTTTAACGGATGTTTAACTGTTTGATCAATATGAGTTGTCGTAAGTTTTTCGTTGTCACTTTTTCTAACGAAACGAGATCGCTATCCTTGTACCAAAAAATGGCTCTCATCTGAGAACAACACTTTTCTCCAATCTTCAACAGTCCAGCTCACATATTTTTTTGCCCAATCATATCGTTTTGTCATCATGGCAGCAGTCAATAACTGTTTTTTTTTTGGTCTGACTGTTTTTCTTCCTCCTTCTATAAGTCATTTTTGTACAGTGGAGTCATGAACAATAACTCCAGCGTGTGCTAAGTCTTGCTGAAGTTCTTGGCTGGTTTTCCTAGGGTTTAATTTACTTTCCCTTATTAAAAAAGATTCATCCCTTGCTGTTGTCTTTCTTATCCTTCCACATTTCCCTTTTCTGTTCACTTCAATCGTCCCAGTGTCCCTTTTTTGCTTCAAAATCTTGTTGACAGCTCCTAAACTCACACCACACTCCTTGGCAATATCTCTTTGAGTCATTGATGTGTGTTCACTCAAAGTAACAATTTTAGTGCGCTTTTTGGGAGTAATATCCATCTTCAAAAATAAAAAGCAAATAAAGCCTTAGTTCAGCTTACTTCAGCAAAAACAATAATTCTAAAAAAAAAAAAATGCAACGCGTCTGTAGCTTGCTATGTCTCATTACTCACTGACTGTCAGAACAGTAAAACAAAATGGCCGCTACTTTGACATAAAAGTGTTGCCAACTGTGAAAAAAAAGTAAAATTGTGATAATTATGATGTGTTCACATTAATTCGCACAATACTGTACATAGTGTTACTAATTTCACAAGTCCACAAAATTTGTAATTATTAAATTCCACTCTAACCCATTATTAATACTTAATCATTTGCGTGTTAACAGAAACTGCACATTGCTTTTTATTGCATTATGTTGAAAAAAGGATTTTAATGTACTTGTTTGGTTATAGGCCTACGTTAGATTGTACTGTGTTCTAAATTGGAAGTAGGTTTTAATTCCGGTACTTCGAATAAATACAGCCTTTTATCCATATAATAAATTCAGCCTTTGAATGTACACTAAGTAAGGAAATGTTTGTTAAGACTAATTAATTTTAAAAATCTAAAAGGTTAAGTTAGATAATTAAACGTAGACACAACCTCCCAAAATCGTCTCTGTACCGTAATTATGTGCGATAAATGGAAACTAATTTCTGTACTTCCAATAAATACACCCTTTTAATAAAATATGTGCCAATAAAACCCAATAAAATATGCACCAATAACGAAGCCTACTATCTAAGTTAGATAATTAAACGTAGACACAACCTCCCAAAATCGTCTCTGTACCGTAATTATGTGAGATACATGGAAACTAATTTCTGTACTTCCAATAAATACACCCTTTTAATAAAATATGTACCAATAAACTCCAATAAAATATGTACGAATAACGTAGCCTACTAGGTTATACGTTCTAAATTGGAAGTACCGATAGGTTTTAATTCGAATAAATACAGCCTTTTATCCATACAATAAATACGGCCTTTGGATGTACACTAACAAAGGAAATTTTTGTAAATCTAATTAATTTTAAAAATCTAAAAGGTTAAGTTACATTGTTAAACGTAGACACAACCTCCAAAAATCGTCTGTGTACCGTAATTATGTGCGATAAATGGAAAATAATTTCTGTACTTCCAGTAAATACACCCATTTATTGTACACTAACAAAGTAAATTTTATTGAAGTTACATTGTCGTACATAACCTCCATAACCTGGCATTAGTTACTTGTGAAGAAAACTGTTCTAGTACACATCGAGCACGGAAAAAAAATACAAACGCGGAGACGGAAGTTTTCTTTGGCCGCAGGATATAGTGAAAGACCCCCGCTGACTATTCCCCAAGACCCTATGATGGTACGGCAAAGTTAAACTTCCGTCTCCTCCTTTGTACTGTTTTCCGTGTCCAGATTTTGGGTCTTGGGGAATATTCAGCGGCAAAATGTAACTTCCGGCGCCGCGCGTGTACTATATTTCGGTTTCCGATGTGTACATCCAACTGTTTTCTTCACAAGTAACTAATGCCAGCTTATGGAGGTTATGTACGACAATGTAACTTAAATAAAATTTACTTTGTCAGTGTACATTAAAAGGGTGTATTTATTGGAAGTACAGAAATTAGTTTATATTTATCGCACATAATTACGGTACAGAGACGATTTTGGGAGGTTGTTGCTAAGTTTAACAATATAACTTAACCTTTTACATTTTAAAAAATAAATTAGACTTAACAAACGTTTCCTTAGTTAGTGTACATTCATAGGCTGTATTTATTGTATGGATAAAAGGCTGTATATAACATTAACGGCTGTATTTATTCGAAGTAAGTAATGCCAGCTTATGGAGGTTATGTACGACAATGTAACTTAAATAAAATTTACTTTGTTCGAGTACATTAAAAGGGTGTATTTATTGGAAGTACAGAAATTAGTTTATCGCACATAATTACGGTACAGAGACGATTTTGGCAGGTTGTGGCTACGTTTAATTATTTAACTTAACCTTTTAGACTTTTAAAATTAATTAGACTTAACAGACATTTCCTTAATTAGTGTACATTCAAAGGCTGTATATAACATTAAAGGCTGTCTTTATTCAAAGTACCGGAATTAAAACGTACTTCCAATTTAGAACCTAGTACAATCTAATGTATAACCAAACAAGTACATTAAAATCCCTTTTTCAACATAATGCAATAATAAGCAATGTGTAGTTTCTGTTAACATGCAAATGATTAAGTATTAATAATGGGTTACAGTGGAATTTAATGTTACTACGGTCTGAATTAATGCAAATAAAATTGGGAGAATCTCGTAAACATATTAAAGAATGCTTGTATATTACACACAAAATTATTACAGTACGGACCTTTGTTAATGAATAGAAACAAATTTGACTCTATACTTTAGTATGTACCAATAAAATTCACCTTTTTCCAAATACCAATATCTGTTGTTGTTTTTCATACCCTTAAAAAAGGTCATTAACAACATACATTATGAGAAAACGATATTACAAATAACCAGCCATTAGTTACTTAGAAGAAAATAGATATAACATTTACAAACATCAAATCTTCAATTCTCTCCCTATTTGTTTTATAAAAACTGGAGTTTCTACTGCAGGTTTTAAGTCCACTAACTACTTAATTAAATATACATAATTGTTCCTGTATCTTGTTGGGTAACATTATATTAATACATCTGCTTCCTACTCATATGTGCAAACAATGTTTTTAATGTACAGTCCTAAAATCTTTATCAACACTTTATATCTTTAAAATTTAGACAAAGTCTAATGAGCAACTTGGCCTAACCTGAATTTACATGACCTGGCTCAGAACAACTTTATTTTGGCAAATACAAAGATGAAGACTGGTTGCAATTTCTTCAGGGCTCACACCTGCTGCCAGGCCTAGTTCTATAACATGATAAGGAAGAAATAAATCAGCCCAAACCTGCAACCGCTGTGGGAAGACTTTTACACCATTACCAATAAGATTAATGATGTCATCTAAGAATAACTCATTAGCTTTATTTTTAACTTTCATTAGCTTTATCTTTTTTAACAATTTTTAATGCAGTTTACTGGAGTAAAATCTTCTTATTGATAATGTTCTTATCAGTTTCATTACATTATTCTTATCTCTTTTTATTACCGTATCTCAGACAATATTTATAGTATACAATTTAGTTAATGACTTAGTATTTTGTTCTTCATGTATCATGGTCATGAAATGGTTTAAGTTGGGGCCTATTTTATGTAAGGGGAAAACATAACGTTACAATATTGTAATTACTTTTATTTCTATAATTATTTATAAGTATTACTTTGTACAAACAAAACTGGCTTAGAAATGGGTCTACTTAGGAAATTATGGAATTCTGCTGAAATTTCGAATAGTTCTGGAGGGGAATTGATCCCCTGATAACCCCCCTCCGCAAGTTACTCCACTGATCCCACTCTACACAGTTCCAAGAAATCCTGTATTTAGTAGAGCTTCCCTTATGTGCCTGGTAAGTGAAGGAGAAGGGATCTATTTAACGTGCAAGTTGAAGAATATATTTAATTATTGCGCTTAACTTGATATAAGTACTGATTACATTTCAGGATTATTATTTTCAGAAATAATGTATGTAAACCAGTTTTCCCCATATAAAGTTAATTAAAATTCTTTAATGCATAGCATTCCAGGCATTTACAGTAGTAGATTCGTTTTACTAAATTTGAATTTACACAAATAATTCTCTTTGATTAACCAGAGTTACACACACAAACTAAATGCTGAGTGTCCTCCTAGTGTATAAATTCAGCTAAAACAGTATTCCAAAAACTTACCTTGTTACTAGAATATGTGACATGATGAACTTTTCATCATGTGTTCAACTTTGTGTTGGGAGTTAAGCATTTTAATAATTTATATTTATGCAGGCGTATAGCAAAATCTGATCATCATGGAAAAGGAATAAGGCATTTTGTAATAGCAATTAACGGATTAGTTCCTGCTATATTACCGAATCATATTACAAGACCAATTTTTGTTTAATTGAAAAGATATATTTTAATTGTTTCTTTTGGTGCAATCTGTAAATTCCATGACACACGTCCATAAAGGTTTGAAAATATTCTTACTCCAGTTTGATAGGAATAAATTTTCAAAAAACTAATACAAATTTGTTATGTCTGATCACACCAGCTATCCTGTCTATTGGCAATGAGACTTTTATCCAAATTTATCATATAGTATTGTGCTAAGATGTTACACTACATTTGTATACTGTAATACAGTGTATTATTTGCAGACTGACAGGGTTATAAAAAATTCTGAAAGAATTGTTGCTTTTACAACACCATCCTTTATCAAGTGACTACTCAAATCTGCCAGTTTTTCACAGATCCCCTAGTGATGCTCCAAACTTTTCAAGGATTCTCCTGGCTTTAAAAAACTGGACTGGCCTCATTGATTGACATGACTAATGTTAAATTTACTTTGGGATACTTCCAAACATAATACAGTTTACAATAAACAAACAAAATATTATGCCTGTCTAATTTTTTCCAGAACTGTATACACATAATTTGATCTGGATAGAACATTTATTAAACAATAATACTATTTGATGCAAATAATTAAAATATCGGTATGGAGAACCATACATGACTACCATGTTCTAAGATTTATATTTGAAATCATTTTAGAAATGAAATATTTCTATAGAAACTACTTCTACCTTCAGCCTCAACCACAGAATTGTGATCACTAACATATACCACCTCATGTTCATAAAACAGTATTCCAAACACTTACCTTGTTACTATGGTGTCTTCAACAGGTACATTGGTGTATAAATTCGTTATGTCAAATGATGCTAATGTTGAGTTGTGTGGTATATGGATGTGTTCTAGTTTTTTGACAAGTTCTATGTTGTTTTTAACAGAAGTGTTGTTTGTTGGTTAGATTTATATGTTTTCTGATTAGTTTATCTAGGTGTCTGGCGATTTTGTGGGAGGGTGCTTGTGTGTTATTTATCAAAGGTCAAATGGGTATATTGGGTTTGTGTATTTTTGGTAATGCGTTTAGTTTTGGGGGTTAGGTTTAATTTCTTTTTAGGTATTTTATGTTTTCTGTTTGGATTATGTATTTTGCATTATTTATGAATTTGTTTTTGGTATTTTATTGTGGGATCTTTGGTTATTTGAGTTATATTGTTTTCGGAGAAGAATTTCTCAGTTTTATTGTTTATTTCTTAAATATTAGAATTACCTTGGTTCCTTCTTTGCAATTATGTTTATTTCTTGTTTGTTCATTATGACTGTTGTAATTTCTATAGGTACTTTTGGTGTGTTTGTTGTAATTTTGTGTTTTACATAATCTTTTGTGATTAAATCATTTGGTGTAAAATGTTCCAGATTATAAAATACACCTAACAGTTTTAACATACAATATATATAGTAACACCTCTATACATAGTAACAGGTATATCAATATACCTGTAACACAGGTATGGGAAAGTAATGGCAAATCTTGCATAATCTTGTTATCAGTTATTGTTATTATTCGGCTAGTGCTATTAAATTCATATTGGCCCAAAGTGATCACAAAAGGAATTTATTATATTTGTTTACAGTCATCGGTGTTGATTCCAAGTGGATTTGAAATTTATATAAATTAATTTTCACTCACATGAATGAAGTTGCAACCGTAAAGAAATACAGAATATGTTTTCTATGACAGCAGACAAGACAGGACACTTGTATTTTGCCTTTTATGTGTGTACATACATTCAGACATCATTTATTTGGATTGACTTCTGCAAGCTTGAAATCAAATACTAATAATGTTTTATGAATATTAATTACTACACTTTCACATGTGAAACTTACTTTGTTTATTTTCCTCGTACGACATTTCAGTGTGGTGTTCGCCTTCATCAGCGGGGTATGATACAGAATGTCCGGAACTTGTAACGGTTTGTTTAGTTGGTAGGTTGTGTGGGGGAGTGTGGAGGTGGAAGGGGGTTATGTAAAATTATAATCCTCAAAGTATAATATTGAATTAATTGGGATGTTTTGTTAAATTGCTACGACGGTCTCACCGATCGTCACATAGTACAGTGGAAACCAAAATAAAACACACTTATGAATTTGCAAATTACATTTATTATATTTTTAATTGGTGTTGTTACATGCTTGTTCACTTCTTTTGTTACATTTTAAATCAGTGTTGTGTTGTGATTAGCTACGATGGTAGTGTTATTAGTACAGACGAGGATGCTGCAGTTTCTTTTCTTAAAGAAAAAGATTTGGTTCACAATCCCCATCAATGTGGTAATGGACATGATATGATTTTAGCGCTTGGGCAGCAACAGCGTTGGTGTTGTAATAAGAAGACTTGCCGTGAGTATAAGCCAGTTTGCAAGGACACATTTTTAGAGGGGTCCAGATTACCCCTGAGAACAATAATAAAATTTATTTATGACTGTTGTGAAGGCCGTAGTAGTGTGAAAAACAGTAAAAATCAACTGAAAATCGACAACAAAACACACACACATTGGACGGCTTACTTAAGACATATCTGTGCTGAAGACATCATGAGCAACCCACAGAAAATTGGAGGACCAAATTTAACAGTTGAAATTGACGAGAGTCTCTTTGCCAAGAGAAAAAATAATGTTGGCCGGGTGTATCCACAACAGTGGGTTTTCGGAGGATTCTGTCGAGAAACAAAGGAATGTTTCTTGTGCCGTATCGAAGATCGGTCAGCAGCTACCCTCCTACCTCTCATAGTGGCAAATATTGAACCAGGGTCCATTATAATGTCAGATGAGTGGCGTTCATACCGTCAAATTGTTAATTTGCCACAACAGTACACTCATTTGACAGTAAACCATAGTTATAACTTCGTGGATCCTCAAACGGGAGCACATACACAAGGCGTAGAAAGCATGTGGCGGTCCTGTAAACGCCGAAACATGATTGAATGTGGTGTGAGAAGGGAATGCTTAGATTCCTATTTAAGTGAGTTCATGTGGCGAACAAGAAATGCAAACCAGGATTTGTTCGAGTTCATGTGGAGGTCCGCAGAGGTCCAGAATATCTTTCCAGGTGATGCATCGACAATAATTGTGTAGTTACTGGAACAGTCTGGGGATTCACAGACACTTAACTCGCTGTATTAATGTAGAAGTGTTTAGAGTCACCTCCTTACCACTCACGACTACCTGTAACAATATTGTAAATAATTATAAGCTGAACACTGTGGGAAAAAGTGCTAAGTGAAGGAAGAAAAAGTGTAATATAATGAATGATAAGTAATAACAGAAAAGACTGTTAAAATTAATGATTCACCCCAAATGTATGAAACAAATGAAACATAGACTATAAGTAAGATTAAGGGAGACATGATTTATATTATTCTGAATGTTCAGCAACATTGTATTAATTAGGATTTAAACCCAAGTCCCATATTTGTTTCAAGGGAAAAGACTACAATTAGAAGGTTCAATTTGTTTAATTAATTGTATTAAGAGTTAGTTATGTTTAAATATGTTTTGTGTGTAATAATGTTAGTAATGTTGCTATTAAGAATATTATGCTATTATGGCTATTATGAATTGTCAAAGAAGAAAAAGGTTGTAAGAAAATAGACACACTGTTATGTATAAAATACCATAGATACCTAAATTAGGCTCAGACACACTAAATAGAATTAATCAGTCAACAAAATTTGGCAAACTAAGGAAAAAATTACTACTATGGAATGTAAACCAGTTTGTAATAAGTAATAATCCCATCAATCAATGTAATCCCAGCCATAAAGACACAACTCTAAAGTAGCATGTCTATAATTCCTATTTTAAGGTAATATTAGTGTTGGAAGGTAATAGAAGCATTAATTTCAGATAATCAAACCACAATCACAAGCATTAATCAAATCACATAATCAAACTACTCCTTTCCCTTAACCGATCTTCACAAAGAACAATACGTCTTGAGTACTCTACACAGGGCTGTATGCAGAAAATTATTTTATTCAGTTTGAATTTGCGGCTCTTATCGTTTGCCACAGAAAATACCTTTGTTAAAATGTTGCAGGTAAACTACCCCTTTCCGTTAACCGATCTTCACCAAAACTAATAGGTCTTGAGTACTATACAAATCAGGGCTGTATGTAAAAAAATATTTGATCCTAAATATAATTATTACACTACTATTGTGTTCCGAGTCGTAGTGTAATAATTATATTTAGTTAATTAATGGACACGTCATGGACAACAAAATCCAAGTATTCGATTCTGTTTGAATTTTTGGCTGTTATCGTTTGCCATAAAAAAAAATCTACACACAAACACACACACACACACACTTTTCGAAAAATGACTTTTCATGTTTTGAGGGTAGTACAATCAGAATCTGCAAAAATCTCGAACACGATTTTTTTTTTTGCCATCACCATACTTCCATTTCCTTAAGGACATGGAAGTAAAAGGTAAGGGGCTTAACAATATCTACCACTTTTTAGATAAAGAAGGAGTATGCACTACGGTTAATAGCTTATGCTACAAGATACATAAGTGTTTATTTTAAAAATTAGTACAGTAACATACAAGACAGGTTACATGAACAACCGCTGGAAGAAACAGAGAATAAACAGTTACAGTGAGGTCGAAAGACGTAGAATTGAGCACTACAGAGTCAATTGGGTTTGTAAAGAAACATCAAACCCAATGTACTATCATTACCTAACCAACCACAACACTCATGTAGAGTAGATGTATTATTTAGGAAGTATCTGTGCCTCAACTAAGTACTAAGTCCAGTATACTGTAACAGGATCTACTGTTCCACACTGTAAATAAAGAAGACGGGCAATAATATATATTGTAACGTTTATCCTTTTTTCTTACCTTTAAATCTGTAGTATCTTGTCCTTGTAGTATTCTATATTGTAATAGATGTATTGGTATTGTTTTTGTATTCGTCAGTCTCACCTAACGTTATAGTTAAATTGTGTACCTTTAATTCAATTGTAAAGAAGACTGTTTGCATTAAATTTAATGTAATAATGTAACAATATGTATGTGTAAGCTGATTAGAATGGAATGGCTGTTTACTTACCACTTTACCTAGTATTTTGGTCACTTAACCAAAAATTTGTCCATTTTAAGTACAGACTCTAACCTATCAGATTGCAATGTAACTGGAATTTGTTGAAAACAAGATTAAACTATCACTCATATATTCAACCCCCCCCCCCACAGAGAGTGGGAGGGGAAGAGAGAGAGTTATATATCATTGTTGAATAATTAAGACATTCCTTTTAACAAAAATATACTTTTTAATTAAATTATTACAACTATTTATTTTTACTTTAATTATATTTATGTTTCTGAATAATTGAATACAATACAATAATTAAAATAAAAGTATATTGTTGTTAAAAAGTATTTTATTTTGTATTGAATAATAATAATAACATAAGAATATAAAATAAAGTAATTTGTAAATATATCGTTATACTTCTGACATGTAAAGTAGTATACATCAATAGTCTACTCTCATACAGTATACGAATTTGTTGGAAAATATCATGCACACTACTTGGCAAAGGTTCAACACTGATTTAAAAATGTTTTGTTTAATGCAAACACTGAAACACACTATACACAAGAAATAGAACTCATCATGAACATAACGTGATTATATTACTTCTTATGGTATAAGAATATGATATAGGTTTTTTATTTAATACCCACTTGTAAAGGAAAAAATACAGTTATTATTTTATAAATAACTTTGTTACAGCTGCTGTGAAGTTGTTTAGATTAAATAATGTAACCTAACCAACTTTTAAGTATTTAATATTAAGTATAAGTATATTTAATCCTCAGAGAAAATGTACAATTAACACCAGTTTTTGAAAGAACCATGAAAGGAGAGAAGATGAGCTTGTGTACGAAATGCAAAGTGGAGTATCTTATGTAGAGATGAAAGCTCAACAGTTCAAACCAAATACTGTACATATGAATGGAGATGATTGGTAATATCTGGGACCTGTCACACAACAGAACACCATACAATGATGATAGTGTGTATCACTTATTTCATCACATCTCTTACCATGTAATGTGCCTGCTTTTAATAATATTTTCAAAGGATTTTAATACTTTGTTTTGACTGGTTTCACTGTGTAAATTACAAACCTGAATATAGTCCTGGAATACATACGGTAATCAATTTTTCCATTCACAGCCACGTTTCGCATTAAATCACGAATGCCTGCAAAGAAAAATAAAGTACATCACCGGACACACCAAGTACTGACATGTGAACATTAATCAATTATTTTGTTTAATCAGTCAACATTCTAAGAGACCATATTAAAGGGTTTACAGATTATTGACGCATCCACCAAAACACACACACACAGGTTGTGGTATGTGTTACAATTGTGTCTTATTTTCAGCTAACCGTTCTTTTACAGGTGAAATCAGTACAATTGTACCTCGTGAGTATAAGGTTAGTTTAAGCTGTACCTATGATATTAAACATAATAATACACTGAACATGATTATTACACTTTATATGATATCAGCTTTTTGGCTTAATATCCACTTGTAAAAGAAAAAATACAAAATGATTATTATTTTATAATTAACTTTGTTACAGCTGTTGTGAAGTTACTTAGAATAATAATGTAACCTAACCTACTTTTAAGTACTGAATACTTTTAATGTGTCATGTACTGTGTTCAATAAGGAAACGAAATACTTTTACACAGTACTTAAAATCCTTGAAAATGGTATTGGATTAAGCTTGAGCAATGAATAATTAAACTAAGCACATGATTTCAAAGTCAATATCATAATTAACTACGTATTCTAAATAGAACATACCAAATTGATAATACTTACCAAAATCATGTAAAACAAGAATCATAAAGGGGCTTCATATTTTTTTATATCTTCAAGCATTTTCTCGAACAAATCCTGGTTTGCATTTCTTGTTCGCCACATGAACTCACTTAAATAGGAATCTAAGCGATCCCTTCTCGTACCACATTCAATCACGTTTCGGCATTTACAGGACCGCCACATGCTTTCTATGCTTTGTGTATGCACTCCAGTTTGAGGATCCACAAAGTTATAACTATGGTTTACAGTCAAATGAGTGTACTGTTGTGGCAAATTAACAATTTGACGGTATGAACGCCACTCATATGACATTATAATGGACCCTGGTTCAATATTTGCCACTATGAGAGGTAGGAGGGTAGCTGCTGACCGATCTTCGACAGGACACAAGAAACATTCCTTTGTTTCTTGACAGAATCCTCCGAAAACCCACTGTTGTGGATACGCCCGGCCAACATTATTTTTTCTCTTGGCAAAGTGACTCTCGTCAATTTCAACTGTTAAATTTGGTCCTCCAATTTTCTGTGGGTAGCTCATGATGTCTTCAGCACAGATATGTCTTAAGTAAGCCGTCCAATGTGTGTGTGTTTTGTTGTCGCTTTTCAGTTGATTTTTACTGTTTTTCACACTACTACGGCCTTCACAACAGTCATAAATAAATTTTATTATTGTTCTCAGGGGTAATTTGGACCCCTCTAATAATGTGTCCTTGCAAACTGGCTTATACTCACGGCAAGTCTTCTTATTACAACACCAACGCTGTTGCTGCCCAAGCGCTAAAATCATATCATGTCCATTACCACATTGACGAGGATTGTGAACCAAATCTTTTTCTTTAAGAAAAGAAACTGCAGCATCCTCGTCTGTACTAATAACACTACCATTGTAGCTAATCACAACACAACACTGATTTAAAATGTAACAAAAGAAGTGAACAAGCATGTAACAACACCAATTAAAAATATAATAAATGTAATTTGCAAATTCATAAGTGTGTTTTATTTTGGTTTCCACTGTACTATGTGACGATCGGTGAGACCGTCGTAACAATTTAACAAAACATCCCAATTAATTCAATATTATACTTTGAGGATTATAATTTTACATAACCCCCTTCCACCTCCACACTCCCCCACACAACCTACCAACTAAACAAACCGTTACAAGTTCCGGACATTCTGTATCATACCCCGCTGATGAAGGCGAACACCACACTGAAATGTTGTATGAGGAAAATAAACAAAGTAAGTTTCACATGTGAAAGTGTAAAAATTAATATTCATAAAACATTATTAGTATTTGATTTCAAGCTTGCAGAAGTCAATCCAAATAAATGATGTCTGAATGTATGTACACACATAAAAGGCAAAATACAAGTGTCCTGTCTTGTCTGCTGTCATAGAAAATATATTCTGTATTTCTTTACGGTTGCAACTTCATTCATGTGAGTGAAAATTAATTTATATAAATTTCAAATCCACTTGGAATCAACACCGATGACTGTAAACAAATCTAATAAATTCCTTTTGTGATCACTTTGGGCCAATATGAATTTAATAGCACTAGCCGAATAATAACAATAACTGATAACAAGATTATGCAAGATTTGCCATTACTTTCCCATACCTGTGATTACAGGAATATTGATATACCTGTTACTATGTATAGAGGTGTTACTATATATATTGTATGTTAAAACTGTAAGGTGTATTTTATAATGTGGAACATTTTACACCAAATGATTTAATCACAAAAGATTATGTAAAACACAAAATTACAACAAACACACCAAAAGTACCTATAGAAATTACAACAGTCATAATGAACAAACAAGAAATAAACATAATTGCAAAGAAGGAACCAAGGTAATTCTAATATTTAAGAAATAAACAATAAAACTGAGAAATTCTTCTCCGAAAACAATATAACTCAAATAACCAAAGATCCCACAATAAAATACCAAAAACAAATTCATAAATAATGCAAAATACATAATCCAAACAGAAAACATAAAATACCTAAAAAGAAATTAAACCTAACCCCCCAAAACTAAACGCATTACCAAAAATACACAAACCCAATATACCCATTTGACCTTTGATAAATAACACACAAGCACCCTCCCACAAAATCGCCAGACACCTAGATAAACTAATCAGAAAACATATAAATCTAACCAACAAACAACATAAATCTAACCAACAAACAACACTTCTGTTAAAAACAACATAGAACTTGTCAAAAAACTAGAACACATCCATATACCACACAACTCAACATTAGCATCATTTGACATAACGAATTTATACACCAATGTACCTGTTGAAGACACCATTGTAACAAGGTAAGTGTTTGGAATACTGTTTTATGAACATGAGGTGGTATATGTTAGTGATCACAATTCTGTGGTTGAGGCTGAAGGTAGAAGTAGTTTCTATAGAAATATTTCATTTCTAAAATGATTTCAAATATAAATCTTAGAACATGGTAGTCATGTATGGTTCTCCATACCGATATTTTAATTATTTGTATCAAATAGTATTATTGTTTAATAAATGTTCTATCCAGATCAAATTATGTGTATACAGTTCTGGAAAAAATTAGACAGGCATAATATTTTGTTTGTTTATTGTAAACTGTATTATGTTTGGAAGTATCCCAAAGTAAATTTAACATTAGTCATGTCAATCAATGAGGCTAGTCCAGTTTTTTAAGGCCAGGAGAATCCTTGAAAAGTTTGGAGCATCACTAGGGGATCTGTGAAAAACTGGCAGATTTGAGTAGTCACTTGATAAAGGATGGTGTTGTAAAAGCAACAATTCTTTCAGAATTTTTTATAACCCTGTCAGTCTGCAAATAATACACTGTATTACAGTATACAAATGTAGTGTAACATCTTAGCACAATACTATATGATAAATTTGGATAAAAGTCTCATTGCCAATAGACAGGATAGCTGGTGTGATCAGACATAACAAATTTGTATTAGTTTTTTGAAAATTTATTCCTATCAAACTGGAGTAAGAATATTTTCAAACCTTTATGGACGTGTGTCATGGAATTTACAGATTGCACCAAAAGAAACAATTAAAATATATCTTTTCAATTAAACAAAAATTGGTCTTGTAATATGATTCGGTAATATAGCAGGAACTAATCCGTTAATTGCTATTACAAAATGCCTTATTCCTTTTCCATGATGATCAGATTTTGCTATACGCCTGCATAAATATAAATTATTAAAATGCTTAACTCCCAACACAAAGTTGAACACATGATGAAAAGTTCATCATGTCACATATTCTAGTAACAAGGTAAGTTTTTGGAATACTGTTTTAGCTGAATTTATACACTAGGAGGACACTCAGCATTTAGTTTGTGTGTGTAACTCTGGTTAATCAAAGAGAATTATTTGTGTAAATTCAAATTTAGTAAAACGAATCTACTACTGTAAATGCCTGGAATGCTATGCACTAAAGAATTTTAATTAACTTTATATGGGGAAAACTGGTTTACATACATTATTTCTGAAAATAATAATCCTGAAATGTAATCAGTACTTATATCAAGTTAAGCGCAATAATTAAATATATTCTGCTCGTTAAATAGATCCCTTCTCCTTCACTTACCAGGCACATAAGGGAAGCTCTACTAAATACAGGATTTCTTGGAACTGTGTAGAGTGGGATCAGTGGAGTAACTTGCGGAGGGGGGGTTATCAGGGGATCAATTCCCCTCCAGAACTATTCGAAATTTCAGCAGAATTCCATAATTTCCTAAGTAGTCCCATTTCTAAGCCAGTTTTGTTTGTACAAAGTAATACTTATAAATAATTATAGAAATAAAAGTAATTACAATATTGTAACGTTATGTTTTCCCCTTACATAAAATAGGCCCCAACTTAAACCATTTCATGACCATGATACATGAAGAACAAAATACTAAGTCATTAACTAAATTGTATACTATAAATATTGTCTGAGATACGGTAATAAAAAGAGATAAGAATAATGTAATGAAACTGATAAGAACATTATCAATAAGAAGATTTTACTCCAGTAAACTGCATTAAAAATTGTTAAAAAAGATAAAGCTAATGAAAGTTAAAAATAAAGCTAATGAGTTATTCTTAGATGACATCATTAATCTTATTGGTAATGGTGTAAAAGTCTTCCCACAGCGGTTGCAGGTTTGGGCTGATTTATTTCTTCCTTATCATGTTATAGAACTAGGCCTGGCAGCAGGTGTGAGCCCTGAAGAAATTGCAACCAGTCTTCATCTTTGTATTTGCCAAAATAAAGTTGTTCTGAGCCAGGTCATGTAAATTCAGGTTAGGCCAAGTTGCTCATTACACTTTGTCTAAATTTTAAAGATATAAAGTGTTGATAAAGATTTTAGGACTGTACATTAAAAACATTGTTTGCACATATGAGTAGGAAGCAGATGTATTAATATAATGTTACCCAACAAGATACAGGAACAATTATGTATATTTAATTAAGTAGTTAGTGGACTTAAAACCTGCTGAGAAACTCCAGTTTTTATAAAACAAATAGGGAGAGAATTGAAGATTTGATGTTTGTAAATGTTATATCTATTTTCTTCTAAGTAACTAATGGCTGGTTATTTGTAATCACGTTTTCTCATAATGTATGTTGTTAATGACCTTTTTTCAAGGGTACGAAAAACAACAACAGATATTGGTATTTGAAAAAAGGTGAATTTTATTGGTACATACTAAAGTATAGAGTCAAATTTGTTTCTATTCATTAACAAAGGTCCGTACTGTAATAATTTTGTGTGTAATATACAAGCATTCTTTAATATGTTTACGAGATTCTCCCAATTTTATTTGCATTAATTCAGACCGTAGTAACATTAAATTCCACTGTAACCCATTATTAATACTTAATCATTTGCATGTTAACAGAAACTACACATTGCTTATTATTGCATTATGTTGAAAAAAGGATTTTAATGTACTTGTTTGGTTATACATTAGATTGTACTAGGTTCTAAATTGGAAGTACGTTTTAATTCCGGTACTTTGAATAAAGACAGCCTTTAATGTTATATACAGCCTTTGAATGTACACTAACTAAGGAAATGTCTGTTAAGTTTAATTAATTTTAAAAATCTAAAAGGTTAAGTTAAATAATTAAACGTAGCCACAACCTGCCAAAATCGTCTCTGTACCGTAATTATGAGCGATAAACTAATTTCTGTACTTCCAATAAATACACCCTTTTAATGTACACGAACAAAGTAAATTTTAGTTAAGTTACATCCCATTGTCGTACACAACCTCCATAAGCTGGCCTAACTTACTTCGAATAAATACAGCCTTTTCTCCATACAATAAATATAGCCTTTGAATGTACACTAACTAAGGAAATGTCTGTTAAGTCTAATTAATTTTAAGAATCTAAAAGGTTAAGTTAAATAATTAAATGTAGCCACAACCTGCCAAAATCGTCTCTGTACCGTAATTATGTGCGATAAACTAATTTCTGTACTTCCAATAAATACACCCTTTTAATGTACACGAACAAAGTAAATTTTATTTAAGTTACATTGTCGTACATAACCTCCATAAGCTGGCATTACTTACTTCGAATAAATACAGCCGTTAATGTTATATACAGCCTTTTATCCATACAATAAATACAGCCTTTGAATGTACACTAACTAAGGAAACGTTTGTTAAGTCTAATTAATTTTAAAAATGTAAAAGGTTAAGTTATATTGTTAAACTTAGCAACAACCTCCCAAAATCGTCTCTGTACCGTAATTATGTGCGATAAATATAAACTAATTTCTGTACTTCCAATAAATACACCCTTTTAATGTACACTGACAAAGTAAATTTTATTTAAGTTACATTGTGGTACATAACCTCCATAAGCTGGCATTAGTTACTTGTGAAGAAAACAGTTGGATGTACGAATCGGACACCGAAATATAGTACACGCGCGGCGCCGGAATTTTCATTTTGCCGCTGAATATTCCCCAAGACCCGACTACTAGATCTGTTTTATTCACAAGTAACTAATGGCAGGTTATGGAGGTTATGTACGACAATGTAACTTAAATAAAATTTCCTTTGCTAGTGTACAATAAAAGGGTTAGTTTATTGGAAGTACAGAAATTAGTTTCCATTTATCGCACATAATTACGGTACCGAGACGATTTTTGGAGGTTGTGTCTACGTTTAACAATGTACCGTAACTTAACCTCTTAGATTTTTAAAATTAATTAGACTTAACAAAAATTTCCTTAGTTAGTGTACATTAAAAGGCTGTATTTATTGTATGGATAAAAAGTTGTATATAACATTAAAGGCTGTATTTATTCGAAGAACTGGAATTAAAACCTACTTCCAATTTAGAACGTATAACCTAGTATGTTATTGGTACATATTTTATTAAAAGGCTGTATTTACTGGAAGTACAGAAATTAGTTTCCATTAACCTTATTAACCTTAGATTTTTAAAATTAATTAGACTTAAAAAAAATTTCCTTAGTTAATGTACATTCAAAGGCTGTGTTTATTGTATGGATAAAAGGGTGTATAGAACATTAAAGGCTGTATTTATTCGAAGATCATTATTAGAACGCATAACCAAACAAGTACATTAAAATCCTTTTTTCAACATAATGCAATAAAAAGCAGTGTGCAGTTTCTGTTTCTGTTAACATGCAAATGATTAAGTATTAATAATGGGTTACAGTGGAATTTAATGTTGCTACGGTCTGACTTAATGCAAATAAAATTGGAGAATCTCGTAAACATATTAAAGAATGCTTGTACAGATATTACACACAAAATTATTACAGTACGGACCTTTGTTAATGAATAGAAACAAATAGGACTCTATACTTCAGTATGTACGGTACCAATAAAATTCACCTTTTTTCAAGTACAGTATCTATTGTTTTTTCATACTCTTAAAAAAGGCCATTAACAACATTTTAGTTACATTTTAGTTGTGAAGAAACAGATATAACATTTCCAAACAAGAAATCTTCAATTCTCTCCCTATTTGTTTTATAAAAACTGGAGTTTCTACTGCACGTTTTTAAGTCCACTAACTACTTAATTTAATATACATAATTGTTCCTGATCTTGTTGGGTAACATTATATTAATACATCTGCTTCCTACTCATATGTGCAAACAATGTTTTTAATGTACGGTGCTAAACATCTTTACAATTGAGACAAAGTGTAATGAGCAATTTGACCTAACCTGTATTACTACATCTAAGAATATCTTATTAGGTCATTTAGCTTTATTTATATATTTAATGCATCTTAATTAGTACACTAATAGCACTGCTCTGTCTTACAGTAACACAACATGTTACACTAACTCAACAGAATTTCTTGTTTTCAGTTTAAGAAAGTTGAAATTGTGTATTTCTTTTCTTTTCCATTCACTTTTTATGGAAACGTGCTTTACATTAATATGTGTACCCTTACTGTATTACGGTCCTAAACATCTTTATCAACACTTTATATCTTTAAAAGTTAGACAAAGTGTAATGAGCAATTTGACTTAACCTGAATTTACATGACCTGGCTCAGAATAACGTTCTTTTGGCAAATACAAAGATGAAGACTGTACACCCTGGTTACAATTTCTTTGGGGCTCACACCTGCTGCCAGGCTTAGTTCTATAACATAATCAGGAAGAAAGGAATCAGCTTGAACCTGCAACCACTGTGGAAAGGCTTGTACACCATCACCAAGAAGATTAATGATGTCATCTACGAATAACTCATTATGCCATTTAGCTTTATTTATACATTTAATGCATCTTAATTAGTACACTAACAGCACTGCTCTGTCTTACAGTAACACAGTACGTTACACTAACTCTAAAGAATTTCTTGTTCACAGTTTAAAAAAGTTGAAATTGTGTATTCTTTTCTTTTCCATTCACTTTTTATGAAACAATCTACATTAATATGTGTACGCTTACTATATTGAAATCCAGTGTTCACTATCCAATAGTTAAAAATTTTGTGAAATTAGTGACACTATGTACTAATATGTGATTATCAGTTGAATTTCTGAATTCCTTTGATTCATTAATAAATTTACTAATTTGTTTCTTTATGTCTATTGAATGATTTCTTATTAGTTTTTAAGCTTTGCGTTTTCATTATACAACAGGTGTTTAACAGACATATAGTATAGCCTTTAAAATTAATGATCATGGAAAAAAGATGTCATTCCATGGCACACACACTTTTATAAATGTGTACATCAGAGGCGGGTTTACCGTCTAATACTGAATTCAAATTAAATACAGAACTGTAAAAAAGAATTTATTAGGTCTTTGGCTATTCTAAGCAAAATTCAAGAGCTTTAGGAAAAAACTCTTTAAAACAAATTTAAAGACTCTCGGTTATTAAGTCTTTTAAAGTCTACTAAAATTTACGTTTCTTTTTCATACACATGTTATTTCAATTTATTTTCATAGCAATTAACATTAAAAGTGCTAACTGAAGATAGAGACACACCATACTTTTGTGGTTAGGTGGGGTAATTGTAAACCGAAAATGGATTGAAACATTTTGATTGATTAAAAATTGTGTATAGGTTTTAAAATTGAAATAACTGCAAATAATAATAACGCAAATAATTTTAAAGTAGCTTTTTAAAAATGAAACCGGTTCAGGTTGTAAGGTAAAACTTTATGTTTTTACTCATAAAAAACTTTGTGTTCCGAGTCGTTAATGAAATAGTTGTATTTGCAAATAAGAGTTATTTCAACCTTTGCTATTATGTTGCGTACAAAAAATTGTTTAAATATAAATAATAAACACAGCTCTAAAATTCAATTTACAATTACCCTTGACATCTTAGAGGTACGGTACTTGTAAACAAGTGTTTCCTTTATCCTTTGAAATATTGAAACAAAAATAGTGACAACTGTAAACTAGTTGACATTGTACTATTTCATGTGTTTATAATCCTAACTGCATGTTTACAATTACCCTGTCTTCGTCTATATGGAAAATAAATGGAAACAAATACTATGTATATTAAAAATCATAAATAAATAATAAAGAAATGTTGTTCTGTTACATAATGTAACAAGTAAATGATAGAATAAAAGTTTATCATTGTTCAAACACTTCCAGGGAACTTGTAGACAATTTGTCTGAAAATTTCCTTCATTTCTGTATTGGGCAAACTTGTCTATATTTGTTAAAAGCTAACAGGACTTTCATCATTTTCTTTTAATGTAAACTTTGTAGAAATTCCATTTTTGCTATGTGTACATAGTTCTGGAAAAATTAGATAGGCATAAAATTTTGTTTATTGTAAACTGTATTATGTTGGAAGTATCCCAAAGTTAATTTAACATTAATAATATCAATCAATGGGCCCAGTCTATTTTTTTAAAGCTAGGAGAATCCTTGAAATGTTTGGAGCATCACTAGGTCATGATGGATCTAATAGTCAAACTTCAGTTTGCTGTGAAAAACTGGCAGTCGCATTTCATTGTCTCAATTTTTGTCATTTTTTGTGCTACTGTAAAGTGTTCACTTTTTATTTACACTTAAGACATGCCGTTTGTATTTTACATTTTTACACTTTCTGTCAAGCTACTGTAAAGCTACAGTAAAATATAAAATTTAATTAAAAAAAATTATCAAACCAAACACTTGTCTGTAATGAACAGAACACTGTGTAATAACTGAAATATATGAGAGTTTTATTTAAGGTTATTGCTGGCTCTCACATCCTACCTTCCACTATTTGTGTATCACCCGTCAGAACAGTGAATAACTCAACGGGATACTAAGTCATTCTTACTACTGTTCAGGTGCATTTAGCATGTACACCAGAGGCAGATTTATGCATAGGCAAAGTAGGGAACTGCCTATGGGCAGCAAATTTTGTAAAAGGTCGTTATGTTGTTTTTATACCTAAGAGATGTTTCAAATGCCGCTCCATTTCGTCTCAATATGATAAGAAGCTTTTAAAAATATATATTGTTTAGTAACTAGGCTTATTACATAAAGAGAATAGTTCATCATTTACTTCTGATCTGTATATGAAGTAGGTCATACATCGTGTTTTCACAATTACATTTAGATACATTATTTATGTGATACTTCCATTATATTAATTATTTAACTATTAATTTGTTTACATTCAAATTTCGAACATCCTTTACCGACTCTGTAATTTGACATGAGTGAATGTCAATAGATGCCACTAGCTGCTAACAGACAGACTATGAGGTTAGCATAATTTCATACCCAACTCTAGTGCCAATTGAGCTTCGACCTGCTGAGGAGGGAAATAAGAGGTCTACACATAGTACGTGTCCGTTAAACACCTGTTGTATTTTACATAAATCGTTAAATATATATTCATCAAATAAATTAATAGGCAAAAAGTGATAAGTGAAAGGATGATTATGTCAAAAGATGTGTATATAATGTATTTTCATTTATTATGTTAGGGTAATATTAGTGGAATGATAATATTCTACCACAACTGTATTACAGTATACAAATGTAGCGATATATCTTGGCACAATACTATGTAATAAATTTGGATAAAAGGCTCATTTCAAATAGAAAGGATAGCTGGTGTGATCAGACATAACAAATTTGTATTAGTTTTTTGAGAATGTATTCCTATCAAACTGCAATAAGCATATTTTCAAACCTTTATGGATGTGTGTCATGGAATTTACAGATTGCACCAAAAGAAACAGTTAAAATATATCTTCAATTAAACAAAAATTGGTCTTGTAATATGAGTCAGTAATACAGCAGGAACTAATCAGTTAATTGCTATTACAAAATGGCTTATTCCTTTTCATGATGATCAGATTTTGCTATACGCCTGCATAAATAAAAATTATTAAATTGCTTAACTCTCAACACAAAGTATTTAAACTATTTAACATGAAAAGTTCATCATGTCACATATTCTAGTAACAAGGTAAGTTTTTGGAATAGTGTTTTAGCTGAATTTATACACTAGGAGGACACTCAGCATTTAGTTTGTGTGTGTAACTCTGGTTAATCAAAGAGAATTATTTGTGTAAATTCAAACTTAGTAATACAAATCTACTACCATAAAGGCTTGGAATGCTATGCGTTAAAGAATTTTAATTAACTTTATATGGGGAAATCTGGTTTACATACATTATTTCTGAAAATAATAATCCTGAAATGTAATCAGTACTTATATCAAGTTAAGTGCAATAATTAAATAGATTCTTCAACTTGCACGTTGCAAACTTCAGGTGCTAATCCTTTACTTTATTTTTAATTCAACATCAATTTATGTTCGGCAACATTAAAAAGAACATGTTATGGCCTCTGAGAAAGTACACAGTGAGTGGAAGCTGGCTTAAATGAAGGTAAACATTTAATCTAATAATTAGTGTCCCGTGTTAGAAAACATGTGCAATACATATTATAAAAAGAAGGATATTGTTTTTACTTCCATGTTCCATAAGGAAATGGATGGCGAAAAAAATCATGTTTGAGATAAGGGCTGATTCTGATTGTACTACCCTCAAAACATAAAGAAGTAATTTTTTGAAAGATGTCTGTGTGTAGAATTTTGTCTATGGCGAATGATAACTGCTGCAAATTCAAATAATTTTTTGCATATTGTAGAGGACTCAAGGTCTGTTGATTTTGGTGAAGATAGGTTAAGGAGAAGGGGTAGTTTACCTGCAACGTTTTATGTTTTAACAAATGTAAAGTACTTAATTTTGATAAATAAAGTATCCTGAAAAGGTCATAATAATCCACTGTAGAAATGTAGATGAAATACTATAAATGAAAAGGGGTAGGGGGAAGTTGAAGGGGGGGGATAATTTTCTATAATTTAAAATGATAGGAGAAGGGGAGGGGATAATTTTTTATATGTGTACTACGTTATCAGCAATGATGAAGTAGTTTGTTGATAAAATTCCTTTCCAGGCTGTTTGGCCGTGGTCCAATGTTTTCTGCAAAACCAGACGTTTCGGAAGTGCCATCGACTGCCATCATCAGTGAAAATCAAGTGCGCTAACGTGAGGTGGTATATGTTAGTGACCACAATTCTGTGGTTGAGGCTGAAGATAGAAGTAGTTTCTGTAGAAATATTTCATTTCTAAAACGATTTTAAATATAAATCTTAAAACATGGAAGTCATGTATGGTTCTCCACACCGATATTTTAATTATTTGCATCAAATAGTATTATTGTTTAATACACGGTCTATCCAGATCAAATTATGTGTATACAGTTCTGGAAAAATTAGACTGGCATAAAGTTTTGTTTGTTTATTGTAAACTGTATTATGTTTGGAAGTATCCCAAAGTAAATTTAACATTAGTCACTCAATGACGCCAGTCCAGTTTTTTAAGGCTAGGAGAATCCTTGAAATGTTTGGAGCATCACTAGGTCATCATGATGGATCTAATCATCAAACTTCAGTTTCTGTGAAAAACTGGCAGATTTGAGTAGTCACTAGATAAAGGATGGTATTGTAAAAGCAACAATTCTTTCAGAATTATTTTATAACCCTGTCAGTCTGCAAATAACTATCACTCCTTTAGATCATCAGCAGATTTAAACTTTTCTTATTCATGCTAGGAATGTATCATGTAAAACTGCTGGAAGTATGGAATACAAGAACAAATCAAACATTGTACATTGTTTGATCCAAGAAATTAAAAAAAAAAACTTGTAAACTCTGAAAACATTTGTTCTAATACAGAATTCAAATTAAATAAAGAAAAAAGGAATTGTGTGCGTGCTAGTGTGTGTGTTTTAATGGAGACATCTTCCCCCTTGCTCCTCAACCACTTTCAGAAAGTGAACAGACAGAACAATGCCTGACCTGCAAATGGTCTTGAAACATACTTGTGATCTTGCAAAAGAAGATCAGTCCTCTGTGTGTTTTAATGATAATTAGTTAATCAATGGACATGTCATGGACAACAAAATCCAAGAATTTACAAATGAATAATGAAAACACAAAGATTAAAAACTAATAAGAAATCATTAAATAGACATAAAGAAACAAATTAGTAAAATTTATTAATGAATCAAAGGAATTCAGAAATTCAACTGATAATCACACATTAGTACAGTACTGTGCGAATTAATATGAACAAAAGTGATAATTTGAAAAAAACAACATTTATTAGTTATAGACGAAGAAAAAAGAGAAAAGAATACAATTTAAATTGTTTTAATAGGAAATATGTCCTCCCTTGGCTTTTATAACTTCTTCAACACGTTTTGGCATAGAATCAACAAGTTTTATACAGTTTTCTGATATTTGCTGGTCTTGAAACCATGTGTGGATTACAGCCTCAATCAGTTTTGTTTTTGTTGTGCAATCTATTTTACGAAGTCTAGCTTTTACAATAGCCCACAGATTTTCAATCGGATTAAGGTCCGGTGAGTTTCCTGGCCATTCAAGGCATGATATCTTTTTGTCCTTGAAATATTTCATCATGATCTTGGACACGTGACATGGAGCCGAATCTTGTTGAAAACTGCTTGACCGTTGGCATCAACTTTTCTTAGTTCAGCTTCCAATCTGTGTTCTAGCAAGTCTCTGTATTTTTGCGAGTTCATCATGCCTTCGATCGGCACAAGGCATCCGGTACCTTTATAAGAAAAGCAGCCCCAGAACATCTTCTTTAACGGATGTTTAACTGTTTGATCAATATGAGTTGTCGTAAGTTTTTCGTTGTCACTTTTTCTAACGAAACGAGATCGCTATCCTTGTACCAAAAAATGGCTCTCATCTGAGAACAACACTTTTCTCCAATCTTCAACAGTCCAGCTCACATATTTTTTTGCCCAATCATATCGTTTTGTCATCATGGCAGCAGTCAATAACTGTTTTTTTTTTAGGTCTGACTGTTTTTCTTCCTCCTTCTATAAGTCATTTTTGTACAGTGGAGTCATGAACAATAACTCCAGCGTGTGCTAAGTCTTGCTGAAGTTCTTGGCTGGTTTTCCTAGGGTTTAATTTACTTTCCCTTATTAAAAAAGATTCATCCCTTGCTGTTGTCTTTCTTATCCTTCCACATTTCCCTTTTCTGTTCACTTCAGTCGTCCCAGTGTCCCTTTTTTGCTTCAAAATCTTGTTGACAGCTCCTAAACTCACACCACACTCCTTGGTAATATCTCTTTGAGTCATTGATGTGTGTTCACTCAAAGTAACAATTTTAGTGCGCTTTTTGGGAGTAATATCCATCTTCAAAAATAAAAAGCAAATAAAGCCTTAGTTCAGCTTACTTCAGCAAAAACAATAATTCTAAAAAAAAAAAAAAAATGCAACGCGTCTGTAGCTTGCTATGTTTCATTACTCACTGACTGTCAGAATAGTAAAACAAAATGGCCGCTACTTTGACATAAAAGTGTTGCCAACTGTGAAAAAAAAGTAAAATTGTGATAATTATGATGTGTTCACATTAATTCGCACAATACTGTACATAGTGTTACTAATTTCGCAAGTCCACAAAATTTGTAATTATTAAATTCCACTCTAACCCATTATTAATACTTAATCATTTGCCTGTTAACAGAAACTGCACATTGCTTTTTATTGCATTATGTTGAAAAAAGGATTTTAATGTACTTGTTTGGTTATAGGCCTACGTTAGATTGTACTGTGTTCTAAATTGGAAGTAGGTTTTAATTCCGGTACTTCGAATAAATACAGCCTTTTATCCATATAATAAATACAGCCTTTGAATGTACACTAAATAAGGAAATGTTTGTTAAGACTAATTAATTTTAAAAATCTAAAAGGTTAAGTTAGATAATTAAACGTAGACACAACCTCCCAAAATCGTCTCTGTACCGTAATTATGTGCGATAAATGGAAACTAATTTCTGTACTTCCAATAAATACACCCTTTTAATAAAATATGTACCAATAAACTCCAATAAAATATGTACGAATAACGTAGCCTACTAGGTTATACGTTCTAAATTGGAAGTACCGATAGGTTTTAATTCGAATAAATACAGCCTTTTATCCATACAATAAATACGGCCTTTGGATGTACACTAACAAAGGAAATTTTTGTAAATCTAATTAATTTTAAAAATCTAAAAGGTTAAGTTACATTGTTAAACGTAGACACAACCTCCAAAAATCGTCTGTGTACCGTAATTATGTGCGATAAATGGAAAATAATTTCTGTACTTCCAGTAAATACACCCTTTTATTGTACACTAACAAAGTAAATTTTATTGAAGTTACATTGTCGTACATAACCTCCATAACAGTCTAGTGCCAATTGAGCTTCGACCTGCTGAGGAGGGAAATAAGAGGTCTACACATAGTACATGTCCGTTAAACACCTGTTGTATTTTACATAAATCGTTAAATATATATTGTAAGTAAACGGGTATTACTGGGTTAAGCCCCACGTTGGGCGCCAATTTGTAAGTAAACGGGTATTACTGGGTTAAGCCCCACTGTTGGGTTCGTCAATTTGTAACGAAACGAGTACGTGCGTCTCGTTATTTTCACACAATATAAGCCTATTCGTTGCTATGAACGGGTATGTTCCTCTGTCTTTACTCTCTTAGGTCGTTTTAATTTACTTCAATTATTTAAATATCTGAGATATTTGGAGTTGTGGGATATAGTGATTTAATTAACTAATATTAACTTATCTCTCTAAAAAAATATCAGTGTTAGTGTACTTGAAACTTAAATAATTAATGTGTTATTCTGTAATTTCGTTCAACCCTATTATACCTTGAAGAGAATTATGTATAATTTTGTATTTTAACACTCTCTCTTTGGTGTCGGAGAATTCCGCTATAAGCGCTGTAGTACCGGGGCAACGAAACTTAGAGGTTAATTCACTGTTTATGTTAACCAATTATTCTATACTTAGTCAGTTACTTTTTTATTCCCAACTCATTAAATAATACTCCAAATGACAAGATTTTGCAACTATACAAAGGTTCTTTATTTGTTTACTTCCTCAAAATTGAATAAGATATGTTCCAACTGGCATACACAAAGGCTATAGATTGTGTGAATCGATTATTGATCAGTCCGATACTTTATTTAGATTCGGTTATATAATGTGTTTTAGTTTGTAATTAACTTAATTCAGGGTGTGAAGGTTCTTGTAACTGTGGGGAAGATTAAAAATACATAGATAAGAATGCAAGATTTACAAATTTGAAGTGTTGTGTAGTTAATATGACTTATACAATAATAATTTACCAGACTAGAACGAAGCGAATCGTGTGGGCGGTTGGTTGATAACTTCACTGTTCTGGATGATTATGCTGTACGATTTTCTTTCTTTGATTTAATAAAATGGAATTCTTGTCCTGTTCACCTCGGAAATACAGATCCCTGGATAGATTGACGGCCAGACTGATGTTCCTTCTGCAATTTCTGGATCCAAATACGTTCTTCTCTCATTTGAAATAATTAGTGATGTTCCGTGTATTTGAAAGGTTATGAGTTCCAGTGTAATGTATATTATTGGTTGTGATACGGTTAACTCTTTATATTGGGTTTAGTATATCGTCAATTCCTTTCGGGTATAGGACAATTCAAGTCCTTCCTTGTAGAACCCAGTTATTTATTTTTTTTATTGTGATATCATACTATAGTCTCTTTTGGTTAAACTGTACTGGTAAGAGTCAATGATATTATCATTAAAATTTTGTGTTTTATAAGAGTATCAAATAATTTAGAATATTCCGATTATATTAGACATTTCTTAGGTTTTTTAATCTCATCACATTCAGATCATAAAAGGCAATAATTGAAAATCAACAACTTCATTTCCTGTAGTCCATAGCAACCCATTATTTTTCTTCCTTCTCCATGTTTTGTATATAGTGTTTATTTCATATATTTTTTGTCTATTCCTTATTAATTTGCTATCATATCGGAATATAACTTTACCGATAGTTGGTTTATTATTTTCTACATATATTTTGCTGGTTTTTTGAAATGAGCCTGTTTCTTTTATATTTATTACTTTTTTCGATATCAAACGTTATCAATCGATATCACGGCATTGTGGCATTATCATAATTTGTATAAATTGAGATGGTTTATTATATATCATTACTAATTTAATGTTTTTTCCTAGCTCTTCGAACCGTATTCATTAATTATTATTAACTTATGTACCTAACCTTTATGTTATGAGTGGTTATATAGTGTTATTGGCTGTTAGGCCTTTTATTGTATATGGACCTACCTTTGTTTATAACTGGTGAACAACTATAGCCCTTTTACATAAATTCATACACATAATCAAATCTTAACTATTAACATTTACATAAACAATTATTCTTTTCATATCTAATGACAATTTTATCTTGATCTATGGATCACATATAAGAAAATTGAAATCTATTAACGCTAACTAGCTGCTTCCCACATCATTCTATAACAGTAATTGAATAATACATCTTGTTTCATTACCTTTCATTAACTCAACAAGTAATTGGTATAACATAACATAAACTTTATCATAACATTCGTTGTCACAAAATAATATCATTTAATTCAGAATCCTTACTTGCTATTGCTATAAGGTAAATTATTGTTTCATTTTTGTTTACTTTCATGGTCATTTACTTTGACAATTTCTGTACTATTCTACTTCTTACACTTCTCATCAGTATCATATTGATTTACTTTTCACTGAACATAGATCATTAACTATTGTCTAACTTACAGGTTTGTTTATTCTCGTTATTTCTACCTTGCATCCTTATTTATCTTTATCTATAATTATAAATGTAATTATTAGACTTTTGTTTTATCATGGAGTTAGATATTGACTTGCTTATTATTTTGTTAATATAATATTTATGTAACATGGATGACAGCATTTCTGTTGCGTTACAATATTCATCAAATAAATTAATAGGCAAAAAGTGATAAGTAAAAGGATGATTATGTCAAAAGATGTGTATATAATGTATTTTCATTTATTATGTTAGGGTAATATTAGTGGAATGATAATATTCTACCACTACTGTATTACAATATACAAATGTAGTGATATATCTTGGGGCACAATACTATGTAATAAATTTGGATAAAAGGCTCATTTCAAATAGAGAGTAAAGCTGGTGTGATCAGACATAACAAATTTGTATTAGTTTTTTGAGAATGTATTCCTATCAAACTGCAATAAGCATATTTTCAAACCTTTATGGATGTGTGTCATGTAATTTACAGATTGTACCAAAAGAAACAATAAAAATATTTCTTTTCAATTAAACAAAAATTGGTCTTGTAACATGAGTCGGTAGTACACCAGGAACTAATAAGTTAATTGCTATTACAAAATGCCTTATTCCTTTTTCATGATGATCAGATTTTGCTATACGGCTGCATAAATAAAAATTATTAAAATGCTTAACTCTCAATGCAAAGTATTTAAACTATCTCACATGAAAAGTTCATCATGTCACATATTCTAGTAACAAGGTAAGTTTTGGGAATAGAGTTTTAGCTGAATTTATACACTAGGAGGACACAGCATTTAGTTTGTGTGTGTAACTCTGGTTAATCAAAGAGAATTATTTGTGTAAATTCAAATTTAGTAATACAAATCTACTACCATAAAGGCCTGGAATGCCTTTGTTTACCCCACTAAAGAATTTTAACTAACTTCATATTGTAACGTCTCGCGCGTATCCTCTCGGAGTATATAGTAATTTTACGTCTATTTGTACTCTTCAAAAATCTCGCTTTATTAAGAGTCACAGAATTTGTTATATTTATGTTCTATGCTTTCAAAATCGAGTGTGTGTGATTATGCAAAGATTTTCTTAGATTTTATTTATGTAAAATCAATACCGTTGTTTGACAGTAGTTAGGAGAGAGGGATGCAAAGAGAATTACTCTCTTAGTATACGATTAATTATTTCAAATTTTTCTGCTCGTGGTACCAGCTGACTGCTACGTTTACGAACACATTTGAGGTTAAAGTAACTCCAAATGGTACGTAATAAATACTGGATGTCCGTTCTCTTCTCGGTCTTCTGACAATCTGTAACTAACTACCATCTACTGAAAATAATACACATTTGTATTATTATTATTATATATAAAAAGTATTTACTCACACTGAGGAAGAGGCACATCACCCTGAAACGTTTGTGAAAGTGATAACTTAAGTAAGTTCAATTGTGAAAGTTTGTTATATATAATAATATTTAAAAAAAAGTAAAAAAAAAAGTGAACAAAGAGGATGAATCAACAAGATATTTACATTTTTATTATTCAAACAACAAGGCATTCCTTGAATTTATTTAGCATTTTTTATAGTCTCCCAAAACATAAAGGGATAATCGATTCTTACATAAAACACAGAGTTAGTTCGATCTTATTTTTCAAACATATAGCATATAACAAATATTTTTATTTCAATTTTAATAACAAGAAAGAAATAATGAATTAATTTCCCAGGGTTATTTTAGAGTTCTTTGTACTTTGAGAAAGTCAGAAATGTATATGGGTCAGTACCAAGCTTTACATAAATGATTTTTAAATTTTGTACTATTTATATTATGCAGTTGATTTGTTGACCGCTAGAGCGCAGGTCGCTTTTCTTCACTGATGAAAAAAAATAAACACTATTTAATGGCTTCGGTAAAGTTAATAACCAAACAACGTTTTGCTGTTTTTTGGGTTAAAAAGAATAATAAAGTTTATGTTCACCTCTTTTCCAGAAGTATTTAAAGAGATTGTGCTGTTTCTAGTGTTATAAGTTTATAGTTGAGGTATAATTTAGTTAAATTTTAATAGGTAACGATCTCACCAACAATGTCAAATTTCTGTAGGCTAGGCTTGGAAATGGAAGCTGATTTTTTCAAGTTTTCATCAATTTGCAGGCGTGAATTATTCTGTTCGAAGGATGTCTAATATGTAGTGGATATCACTCATTGATTTTATTAATTTGTTACTGATTCTTTCCAAATGGTATTTATAAATTTCTTAAATTTTTCTAGACATTACACTTTTTTTAAATTGCTCACTTCCAATATCTTTGAACAATTAATTTATTCTTGTTAGTTAGTTACTCTTAGTAACCAAGAATTGTTTATGGTTTTTTATTGGTTAATCTATATACCTTTTAGTATATAGGCTATTAATAATTGTAATAATATTTTGTTATTTTGAATGTTTTATTTTATTGTGTTTTTGTGTTTAAAGATAGAATTTTACAGAGGTATAATGTATTTTCAGATGTAACTTGTGTATAACGTATGTAGGTCAAGGTTATTGACTTGACCCAGTTTTGATCAGCTGATAGGTGAGGTTCTATACTAGACACGTGTAGCAAGGAAGTAAAGCCAATTTTGCTTTTAATCAATTTGAACAATTTTTTAAATAATTTCAATATAAAAAAGGAAAATATATATTTTAATAAATTAAATTTTTGGAATTTAAAATTTTTTTGAAAAAAAAAAAGAAATTTTTCTTGATTTTGCGCCTGCCAGCTAATGGATATTTTAACTTTGATGATGTTATTGTTTGTGTATTATTAGTGTTTTATTTGCATTGTATTGTTAGGGCATATGTAGAATCACCTGTTAGGTTAAGGATGTTCCTATTTTAAGAAATGTTTCAATTTGTGTATTTTCTGATAACAAAAAACTAATGAAGAGAATTTTTTTGGTAAAAGATTTTAGTTCGATTTTTGGATTTTTCACTTAAATGAAATAATATAGCAAAGAATATGTCAATGTTTACAGTATGTAATATAAGTGTGTGTGTGTGTGAGCCCAGTAACTGCTAAAGGCAGCCCAGTTTGCATATAAGGGGGAAACATATCGGTTGAGGATCTGGCATGATGTAAGCCAGGGATTTGGATTTTTGGGGAAACATGTTAGAAGGTGAGGTGCGCTGTGGTGCGTATCTGTTCGGTTTTTCGGTGTTAGGAACTCGCACAGAGAAGTCCAGTGATCTCGTTCAGATGCGTCCATAGTCGCCGAGCCAGGGGGGTCGTTTACCCATGAAGTGTAAGAGCAAAAGGGGTTGTTGGCACCAGTTCCTCACCGGTCCTCTTAGGGGTTTTAGCAATGAGATTTCTTCTGTTTTGGCAGAAGACCTCTCATTGGGGGGGGGTATTGTAACGGGCCAAATTTGCGGGTTATTTTATTTTATTAAATTTGGGGTTTTATTAAAATATTTGTAAATTTTAATTTCCCATTGTGACAGACCACGTGTTGAAAGAACAGTGTTGTAACAAAGCAGTAATACGTGTCCATAGTTGTGCAATCGGTAACCAGGAATGCCCTCAGCCTCAGTTTCCAAGAACTTTGCGAGAATGTGGCAGGGCGCCCGTATGCATCACACGAGCATCCGCGCGGACCCACGCCGACTTATGAAACTAAAATGGCCAAGATGCTTAAATTCTGTTCACTTAGCTTGCCAAGGTGACGGATGTAAAACTTAAGTCACGCCTATCTGGTGACGTCGGCCAGTAAGCGTCTAAATATCATCGACGTACAACACGGAAAAAACTGCTATGTGTCATGTACAAAGCCACTAAACTGCAACAACTCAGGCTGTGAGCGACGACGAAATTCGTTCGCCGGCATGGCATTAATGTCCAGCCGCATGGAATAAAGCAGTCAACTCACCGGGGCGGCGTCAGCCTGACGCTCGCTAAGGTTGGTGGCCACAAACAAAATTTAAAATCATAAACCAAATCATGTAAAAGTGTTGTCGGGCGTATAGAGTGGGAGCGGACCGTGGTAGTGAGTTGTTGAAGTGACGGAACAGTGAAGGAGTGACCGGACTATTTTCGGACTGAATATGTGGACATGTAAGGAAGGACGCCGGTGGGGTAATGCGTAAAGACAAACTATTATTTTATTTTAATAAAAGGGGTTTTTAAATGGTGTGGATGTGTGTGTGAGCAAAGCTGGGCTGTTTTATATAGTGTAAGAAGTGTATTTAAATGTAAGAACTATTTATCCATTTCAGAATGTGTTTTGTTCTTTTGTGTTTTGTTTTAATGATTTCCGTCTATCTGTAAGTAAAACTATTCATTTCATGAGATAAAATGTGTTAGTCCAAGTTATTTCGTCATTACCACTTTCTCATTTCTGTGCTGCAAGATTCGTCTAAATGTTCCCGGATATCTTCTGAATTATTATTGGGGGGTAGTCAGATTGCTAAATTGTCCCGTTTTATTAAGGTAAAGTGTGAAGGTTTTCGATATTTTAACCTATAAAAATATCGTGGCGACTCTGGGCTTCTGAGAAAAATTTATGCAGCACGTAAGTGAAAACGAGCGCAGGTAAGTCCTGGCAGTATTTTTATTTATTTTATATTTCGATCTCTTTTGTATCTTTACACTTTTTACATGTTAAATTTAGAATGTTGTGTGCACACGTTCTTTTTATTTCACACCCGGCCGGGTTGAGAACTTTTTTAACTGGGACGAGAGTCACTAACAAAATCTCCCACCAGAAAACTAGGCATAGCGGAATTGTTCGTCACTGTTCTTATGCTCTGAATCGTTCGTCACTGTTCAAGTAACCCGTGTTATTCCCGTGTGTCGGGCGTTGACGAAATCTGGTGTCCACTGGTTTATGTCACTGAGAAGGTGTGTCCTTAAACTCGCATCCGCCGTGCACCGAACACATGTTTAACCAACTTCGCGAAAAGCCATTTTGCTCGACTTCGCTAAGCGTCGGTTATGCGCTCCGCAGATGTACGTCTGTGTGCATTACACAGTACTGAGGTTCTGCGAATTAAACCGTTGTCGACAACACGACACATTCCATTGTAACTACTTCGCCCCACAGCTCCTTTGTTTGATAATGCTTCTATTTAACATGTGGCTGGCCACACAAAGGGGAAACAAAGTTATGATATTTTTAATAAATAAAAACCCTTCCTTTCAGCCCCGTTACAATACCCCCCCCCCAATGAGAGATCTTCTGCCGAAACAGAAGAAATCTCATTGCTAAACCCCTAAGAGGATTGGTGAGGATATGGTGCCAACAACCTCATTAGTTCTTACACATCATGGGTAAACTACCCACCTGGTTCGACGACTATGGCTGCACCTGAACGAGATTACTGGACTTCTCTATACAAGATCCCAACACCATAAAGTCGAACAGACACGCACCACAGCGCACCTAACCTTCTAACATGCCACCCCAAACTCCAAATCCCTGGCCTTATACCATGCCAGATCCTCAACCGATATGTTCCCCCTTGTCATGCATACTGGGTCGCCTTCAGCAATACTGGGCGCATACATATACTTATTAATACCTCCTAACAAAATTTATTCTCAAATCCAAAATTTCGTTTAAATTAAAATCAAATTGTTATATTACCATTACTTTCTCAAAAAATCAAAATAAAAATCTTTTGCATGAATCCATCAACTCTCCACTACGACAATCACAAAGAAAAAACAAATTGAACATCTTATTAAAACATGAATAATGTTTAATACTCTATATTCTAAACAATATAACTCAATAAAGCACTAGTAATACACATAAACAATAATACACATGAAATTCAAACCTCACTTATATGGCAGGCATAAAAATCAAAAATTTTTTTTCAAAAAAAATTTAAATTTGTCAAAATATTATTTTTTTTTCATTTCGGAAAAAATCAAAATCATTTAATTCAATGAAGCAACCAAATTGCATCAATCAATTGCCAGAAACTGGTCTTGTCTATAACATCAACCATCAGCTGATCTCTCTGGGTCAAGTCAACAACCTTGACATACATATGTTATACACAGAGCTACATCATAAAGTACATAAAATTTCTTATCTTCAAACAGAATACAATAAGACATTTAAAATTAACATGGTTATTATTACAATTAACAATAAAATTGACATTTAAATTGACCAAAAATTACACATTTTATAGCTTTAATTACTTTTAATTTCTATTAAAATCTGTCACTTGTTTCAATTAATTTTATATTTTGACTATGACTTTCTTTTTTAATATTCGCAATCTCAATTAATTTGGGTGACTCAACTATTCATAATAATTTGATTTACAACTTGGCATTACTACTCTAACTCAATTCGCATCATTCTACCCTTATAAAAAATATACTCTACCCCTTTGTACTCAGGATGTGTGTTTCCCTCCCAAAGCTCACTCCCATATGTTGGTTCCTGGACTTCCCCTAGGCAACCCTTTCCAGCACTAATCGGTCCCTTCCTGTCCCAACACCTTTCGTTGCGGACTCCTTATCACACCACCCCCTTTACAAAATCCCCATCAACTAATTACTCTCCCAATACCTCACTTTCATCTACAAAATATCTCCATTTATTTATTAACTCAATATATCAATCAATACTCTACATATTTTCCCATAGCTACTGTGTCACTATCAATACTCAATTTCTACCTTACATTAATTCACAACAATATTATTCTCTCTAGTACCCCTTTAAGCTTAACCTGGACTGATCTAAATGTCCTAACGAAATATTAATCACCCAAAATCAACTTTACCGCCTTTTACAAACCATTTAAAACTCTTAACTATCTCAAATTACTCCCATCATTTAAATTACAATCTTTACCCACATTGAAGTCATTATATTCAAGCATTTAATGATATTCAAAAATTTGCAAATCATTATTAAGTGATATTCTACGGCTGATCAGCTGATTTTCTTAGCAAGGTGAATGATCTTACCCTAACTACATTTCCAGACATTACATCATGGGAAATACATTACACGTTTACAAACCTTATATCCTAACATAATAAAATAAGAACACAATAAGACCTACTAAACACAATATAATAAACATCTAATGCACCTATTTCTCGAATCAAGATACAATTATTTAATTATCTCAGGAGCAAGTCACCATCATTAAGTTACAAAATTTTAATTCGTTACTCCCCTGAGCAACCTCCCTGCCACACACATTATTGAAACCCCCACTGAACTGTGGCATTCAGCTGCTTCCACAAGGACGGCATTGGTGGAGGAATTTTGTCATCTCCTTGTCCTTGCTTCCGCGTTACATTTTAAAATAGTTAGATATCATATCTATTGTTTCATATTTACAAGCCCTTAATGCGGGTCTACCACCTGGTTTACTGTTCCCACGTGAACAGAGTGGCAGCCGCTGTTCCATAGTTCCGGGGATTTCCCCTAAAGTCACCCCCCTTTAATTTCAAATCTATACCAATTTCAAGCACAGCTATGGTCAAGTTTACAATTTTTTGGCCATAGCTGGCCGCCATCCAAAACCACGATTAGTGCTGGTAAGGCAGTAATCGCCCGAAAAGGCGGGGAAATCAACTTTCCTTTAAAGCATGTTTGACTTCGTTTTATGATACACTGCACGGCAACAAATCAGCATATAATATAAAATTATATAAAAGTTGTGCAGTATATTTTACGCCAGTTTGGCCTCCGATGGAGGTAACACTCTCTGTTACCCCCAACACTTACTGCTACCTACAGTGGCACATGCCACCACTGTACTAGCCGACCTATATCTAAACTTAATGTCCTTCTACAGTTGCAGTCTCTACATTCCGTAAGTATATCACTTCTATTGACACCACACAACCCCCCAAAATTACCCACATATCTTGTATGAAAACATAATACACATTTACCTTGAACATTGACATTTTTACATTACTAAACAATTCTCATTTAAATAATTTTTATAGAAAATTATAAACATTACAATCCGAAATCTTTATCAACTAATTTATATATCATCATTTAATTATTTATCCATTGCTGCAATTAGATTCCTCAAAATTTTCAAATTTATTATTAACCTATTTATTTTAACGATCATGTTATTCCACAAACTAAACAATTAAACCTTTATTTATTTATTAATTGTTATCAAATTGAAATCTCATAAAATAATTTAACTTCATTATCACAACTCAATTGTATAACATTTTAAATCCAACAAAAAATATTTTATCATCTCAAATTATTTACTTCAATCAATTATTAAAAACACAACATATTTAATTACCTTACTTCCACAATTACAATTCATTAATTACCAACTCATTATTTCTTTTGTCTGATAAAATATTATTATTATTAAAATCAATTTCTACTACATACACATTGTTTACATTACATAGTTGTTACAATACACACACAATTAATTTCACTAAAATTTATTTACAAATCTTCATCATTAATCGTTCAATTTTACCACACTACATTTCCTAATTCTGCCGGGTCATAACCATACATTAAAATATTTAATATATTTAAAATGTCCAGTTATTGATTTCTGATCTAACCGCCATCGTTGTATAACAGTCTTACTTTTTTATAACACTTCTCATTTTTATTCACACTCAATTTATTATTATTATTATTATTATAATAACCCATTAACTTTATTTCATTCATTATACCATTATAATTTATAGGATTATTCCCTATTATTATTTCATAAACCTTGTCAACATTAGTTAATTTTGTCCAGTCTCCATCAGTATTATTGGTTAACATCAGGTAAGTTATTTTATCATCATTATATTCTTCTACTACAACATCAGGTAAGTTATTATTATTTATACAGGTATCATCAAAATAATTATCAATCTTTATTTTACAAGGTAAGTATTTTACATCATTTATCTTCACCACTTCTAACCTCTCTTTCAACTCATTATAATTTCTCTTCAACTGATATAATTCTATCTCTCTATCAATACACGACTCTCTCTCAAAACATCTTTCATCTATATAACACCTGTCACTACCCCCCTGAACTATCTCATTCCATGCAAAGGGCCACACAAACTTAATATATGTCTTGGCACTTCCAAGATCATCACAAAAAATAAAGGGACCATTTTGAGACACCATGTCTCCCACATAACTACTGGAGGAAACTCTGTCCTCATCAACAACCTGTGAAACCTCTGTTTCACTATAAACTTGGGGAAAATTTGCCCTTTGCCCATCTAAATTTTTATTACACTCTCTCACACTTTCATCAGCACTCGCTAACAACACTTCGTTACTAAATTCTACTTCAACATCTTCCTTAATCACCTTACTCTCTAATACCACGTTTTTACACATATCATTATAATTTTCACTTGTTTTACTCTTACCTGTATTTATCACTGTGACGATAAAAAATATGCCAAAATATAAAATAAATAAAATCCACTACCAGGACTTAAATTACTTACCTGCTGCGGAAATTTTATCAGAAGCCCAGAGTCGCCACCTATATCTTTGAAGGACAGATATGGAGACCTTTACACTTTACCTTAATAAAACGGACAATTTAGCAATCTGACCCCACCCAATTAACAATTCAGAAGATTCCGGAACGTTAGACGAATTTTTTCAACACAGAAATGAGAACGTGGTAATGACGAAATAACTTAGACTAACACATTTTATCTGGAACTTACATACTTTAATTACTTGAAAATTAGTTTAAATATTTTGAAAAGTGAATTATACATGTAGGTATTATATTTACATTGAAATATTAATGCATTAAGTATTGTATTTAAATATTCACTATAAAGCAGCCCATTCTGCCATTCACTCATTCACACCGTATAATATATATATTCCCCTTATTTTTTGCTCGAGTCTTAAATTGAATAATACGTTCTGAAAATGGATAATAGTTCGTGAATAATAATTATTAAAATTGAATAACCATGGTACGTTACGTAACGCTTAGAGTCCCATTCACCACGTGCTGATGGATAGATGCATCTGAATATTTGTCCGTTACGAACACTTTTAACTTTCTTAGATCACTTCATTTACTACCATTCATAGTGTCACTCCACTTATTCACACCGTTGCTCTTTTTTCGCTGAAACTTAGTTTTTTGTAACCGCGAGTCTTGGCTAGCATGCGGCCGCCGCCGCGGCCATATGTAGACTGGAACGGTAAAGTAACAGGTACTTCTTGCTTCCACCGGCGGGAACGGTGGTTCACTGCCACTATGTTTTCATCGCTCAAGCCTCAGTTGTTGTGAGGTAACCACTTTATGCATAGAATAGCAGAGTTATATTCTGGATACCAAAGGACGATATTGGCTTCGGCTCTGCTGATGTCATTAATAGTAGGCGGAGCTTTAACAGTATTTCCGGATGGTCTTTGAGAAGACGATGAATACTCTTGCGCTCTGGCCATCTTGAGTTTTAGTCAAGAGCGTCCCTTGTGCTCGTGGTCGTACAGTTGCGTATGGGCGATGCCACACAAGTACGGATTTCTGAGAATTTTGAAGGAGGTAAATTCTTTGCTCGCCGCGTTACACAATAACAACTGCGTATCGCTTTGTTACCACTGTTTCTTAACATCGTTCTGCTACACGGAAAAGAACGTTGCACAATAATTTTCATAACTTTTGACAAACCCGCCCAAAATGAAAGAAATAAAAGATATAAATGCCCCATACTGTAAAAAATTAAAAACACCCAAAATTGACCTGCTACAATACCCCCTCGATGAGACTTCTGGTGTTCACAACAGAAGAAATCTCATCGACAAACCCCGAAGAGGACCGGTGAGGAACTGGTGCCAACAACCCCCTTGTTCTTAATCTGCATGGGTACACGACCCCCCTGGCTCAGCGACTATGGACTCATCTGAACGAGATCACTGGACTTCTCCGTAAGAGATCCCAACACCGAGAAATCGAACAGACTCGTACCACAGCGCACCTCACCTTCTAACATGCTACCCCCCAAAATCCTCAATCCCTGGCTCAGACTATTCCAGATCCTCCACCGATATGTTTCCCCTTTTATGAAAGCTGGGCTGCCTTTAGCAAATACTGGGCTGACACACTCTCACATTCCATGTTGACATACCACATAGTAAAATTGAAAAATTATCTTTTAAGATTTATAACAAATTTAAAAAATTCAAAATAATATTTTATCAAAAAAAATTCTCTTCATTATTTTTTTTTTCTTTTAAAATGACTTAAATTAAGCGTTTCTTCTACTTGAACAAATCCTTAACCTAACATGTCTTAGTCTAACGATACAGTGCAGTACAAGAAATCAGTAAACTAACATGGTAAATACACACATAATAAAACAATCACTACCTAAAATATGCATTCGCTGGCAGGCGAAAAATCTTTTTTTTTTTTCACAAAAAATTAAAATTTCCAAAAATTTTAAAATTCAAAAAAAAATTTAAATTTATTTAAATGTTTTCTTCCTATTTAGACATTATTTTAAAATTGGTTTAAATTGATTAAACAAACAAATTAAAATTGACTTCCTACTATACAAGCTTAGTAGGTGTATGACCTCATCAGCTGATCAAAACTAGGTCAAGTCTAAAACCCTTGACCTAGTTATGTTATGCACAATCTCTATCTGAAATACATTTGACCTCTGTAACAATCTACCTTGAAATACAAAACATAATAAAATACAACATTAAAACAAACAAAATATTAATATAATAATCAAGTTGACATTTAAATTATTTAAAATAAACAACTCTTACTTGTACCTTATTTTCAAATTTTATCAAGATTCTGTCACTGGTTTAAAAAAATGAAAATTTTATATCTTTATGATAAATCTCTCTCTTTATTTAACAATTTCACTTTATTCTACTATGGGTGATTTAAATTATTTATTCTCATTGACTGTACTACTAGATCTGTATACATATATAATCTTTATTCCCCTGACTCTAACCATTAACCACTTCAAGTAACATGACACCCATCTCTAGTAAAATCTCTACCCCAGCAGTCTCTAAATCCCAACTTATCATTTAACGCAATTCGCCGCCTTCTACATATAAAAAATACTCTCTAACCCTTTGTACATAGGATATGTGTTTCCCTCCCCAAAGCTCATTCCCTTATGTTGGTTCCTGGACCCTCCCTAGGTAACCCTTTCTGGCGCCAATCGGTCCTAATCCCGTCCCAACCCTTGTTGCGGACTCTCCAAATACACTACCCCCTAATACAAAATTGCCATCCCCAAAAATCTCAATCTCATTACCTTACTACAACTACAACAAAATAACATCATTAATTATAAACAACAATATAGCACTCAAAATCTATATAATTCTCCATTACTACTGTGTCAACATCAATACTTCACAAAATTCTACAATATACATTACTCAAAAACAACATTACATTATCTCCATCTCTATTATTTCTTTAACTTCAATTTTGATTTTAACTTGGACAGATATATGTGTCCCATAAATTACGCATCACCCAAAAACTATCTTTTGTTAACTTGCATAAATTATTACTTTACTTCTCATTTTATCAAATTATTTTTTATCATTACTTCAAAACATCTGTAATACATCAAACATTACATTGAACTTTAATTACTTGTAACATTTACAAACCAATATACCAGTGACATGGTATTGCTGATCAGCTGATACCCTAATACAATGAAAACACATCTCAAACTTGAACAAATTCATGAAACATATATTTATCAATACTCCTCACCTTCTTGTTTCCCATTTTTCTCTAATTCTGACAATTCATATTGACTGCCTGCCAGACGATTTAATTATTGGCTTAGAAAAAAAAAATACACACATAATGAAGACACATACTGTTACCAATGCTTATATCTAACGTACAACAATAAAATAATACATTTAGAATTATAGTATGAACACCTTATATTTAAACATCTAAGCAGCTAGTTACCTGAACAGAGCACAAGCAGTTTTATTTGATCAAACTTTGAATAAAAAATGTTATGTTATAAAATTTACATTCGTGACTCCTTTGCGTCACCTCCCATCCACACACACTATTTCAAATTATGGAGGACTATGGCGCCCTTTCGCTTCGACAGAGACTGTATATTTTGGAGCAGGTTTTACCTCTCCGTGTCTTTGCTTCCGCTATTATATTTAAAAGTATTGAACATCAACATGTTCTCGTTACTAAATCACACACCCTTAATGCTGGTCTACCACCTTTCTCTGCTACCCCCAAGCGGGCAGAGTGGCAGCCGCTGTTTCATAGTTCCGGAGATTTCCCCTAATTGTCTCCCCCCATTGAATTTCTAATATATACCAATTTCAAGTCAGCTATGGTCAAGGGACTTGATATGACCATAGCTGGCCGCTAGCCAAATCCACGATTAGTGCTGGTAAGGCAGTAATCGCCCGAAAAGTCGGGGAAATCTAAACTTCAATTTGACTGCCTGTTACACATCAATCTCGTTATGTGCGACACGGTCATTTAGCAGGGTGTAAATTTTAATTTACACGGATAAGGTGCGCCGCACATTTTCGCCATTTTGGCCTCCGATGGAGGTAACACTCTCTGTTACCCCCAACCCATTTCGCTATTTACGAGAGCACAGGCCACCCCCGCAATAGCCGCTTAATAACTAACTACTGGCTTAAAAAGTTTATATACATTATATTATAATATTTCCACCAATAATCACTTCACTCATTCCTAATTTTCTACCATTTGACTTTCTTAAAATTTTCAAAATTTATATTTAATAATCATTATATATCATTTTTCATTTATTATAAAAAAATTTTGTAATTATCGTATTTATTAAACACAACGATTGCATTAAAATCTCACTATTGCATTAACACCTCAATCACACCTGTAAACATTTTTATTATACATGATTATCAAATTTTGTCTACTTACAATCCATTTAACATGATATACACCAAAAACATAATCACCATCATCTCTGAAACATTTTACACAAAATTTATTAGTTTAAATTAAATAATTTATCATTCATTACCAAATTTCCATCTCGTAAAATAATTTGAATTCATTAAAAAATTTAATTAATTAACATTTAAACAAGCAATCAAAATATCTAACATGTATCAAATTGTTTTAATTACATTAATTACCAAAAATATAAATTATATAGTTATCAAAACAATTACAATTAATCAATTACCGTTTTCAAAATCAATTCTGATATTTATTTATTTAAATTGCAAATATTTCACTATTATTATCACACCAATCATCTTACGTACACACATTATTTACTTAACATTCCACAATGTACACAAATAAATTCACTATATTTTATTTACAAACTCTTGTTATTAATTGTTTCAGTTTTTTCCGCACTTCATTTGTCCAAATTTGCCATGTCAAGAAACCATAAAACATAATGTTTATACTGTCTTTTATTGTTTTAATAGTTTACCCTCCATCGTCAAAAATAAGTCTTGTTTTTATATAACATCGTTCAATTTTATCACCACACAAATAACTGTTTTGTGTGTTGTAACCATACAAACTAAACTCATTTATTTTATCCACATAATCATTAAGCCAGTCAACATTAGGCATATTTGTTACGTCTCCATCGGTAAATATATTCATGATTGGTTTAATTACTTTATTCAAATCATTATAGTTATTATCATTCACATATACTTTCAAACTTTCTTTCCAATCGTCATATTTTCTATGCAAATTATACAATTCTGTTACATACCATTCTCTACTTACTTCTCTCTCTTCATAACACCACATCACACTCTCACAATCATTCCGGACAGAGGGTACACAATTACTCAACAAAAATAAACACCTTAATTCATCTATTACTACGGGACCCTTGCCCTTCGACAACACTTGTGACCACATCAAATCATCATCATAAACATCATAAATAATAAAGGGAAAATTTGCCCTCTGTCCCCACTCCACTACAACATTATTTTTCCTCTCTCTCTCTAACTCATACACACACATTAACATTTCATTATCACTACATTCCACCAACTCATCAATACTCTCATTCTTTATTTTTACCGTATCAATCTCCGATACTAATTCTTCAAATACATTACTATTATTCTCACGATTTTCAACATTATTGTTGTCATTTATTAACTCTTTCTCTGGTATCATATTTTTACATTTGTCACTACACTTTTCATTGGTTTTATTATTTTTACTCATCACATGTACTCCCATCCGCTCAACACTCTGTTCTAATTTATTCAAGCTAGTTCTTATTGTTTCATTAGTATTTCCTAAACATTTATTTAATTCTTGAATCTCGTTTTTTAACTCGTCAAACTTGTCATTAATTTTATTGTATTTGACATTGGAATCAATTTGTTGCTCTTTATAATTGCTATTTATATTTTCAGACATGGTTTTCATTAGATTAAACAGATCGTCTATTGACACCTTTTTTTCTTCTACCCCTACGCTATCGTTGGGTTTATTCATATCTTGTACCTCGGTCATTTTCAAAATTTCTTTATATCATACCCTTTATATAACGTCCCCTTAAATCAAAATACCCCATACATAAAACAGTTATCAATACGTAAAAGTAAACACCCGCTCGCTCTACCTAAACATAACCTTATTTAGCGTAATTATATACGATAATATTACATAAGTACGTCATTACCACATCCTATTTTCTGTGTATTAAAATAGGTCTATCTCGTATAAAATTAAAATTAAACGAAAATCCTGGCAGCGCGTCGACATTGTGACGATAAAAAATATGCCAAAATATAAAATAAATAAAATCCACTACCAGGACTTAAATTACTTACCTGCTGCGGAAATTTTATCAGAAGCCCAGAGTCGCCACCTATATCTTTGAAGGACAGATATGGAGACCTTTACACTTTACCTTAATAAAACGGACAATTTAGCAATCTGACCCCACCCAATTAACAATTCAGAAGATTCCGGAACGTTAGACGAATTTTTTCAACACAGAAATGAGAACGTGGTAATGACGAAATAACTTAGACTAACACATTTTATCTGGAACTTACATACTTTAATTACTTGAAAATTAGTTTAAATATTTTGACAAGAACCCTATGACCAAAAGTGAATTATACATGTAGGTATTATATTTACATTGAAATATTAATGCATTAAGTATTGTATTTAAATATTCACTATAAAGCAGCCCAATCTGCCATTCACTCATTCACACCGTATAATATATATATTCCCCTTATTTTTTGCTCGAGTCTTAAATTGAATAATACGTTCTGAAAATGGATAATAGTTCGTGAATAATAATTATTAAAATTGAATAACCATGGTACGTTACGTAACGCTTAGAGTCCCATTAACCACGTGCTGATGGATAGATGCATCTGAATATTTGTCCGTTACGAACACTTTTAACTTTCTTAGATCACTTCATTTACTACCATTCATAGTGTCACTCCACTTATTCACAACGTTGCTCTTTTTTCGCTGAAACTTAGTTTTTTGTAACCGCGAGTCTTGGCTAGCGTGCGGCCGCCGCCGCGGCCATATGTAGACTGGAACGGTAAAGTAACAGGTACTTCTTGCTTCCACCGGCGGGAACGGTGGTTCACTGCCACTAGCAGAGTTATATTCTGGATACCAAAGGACGATATTGGCTTCGGCTCTGCTGATGTCATTAATAGTAGGCGGAGCTTTAACAGTATTTCCGGATGGTCTTTGAGAAGACGATGAATACTCTTGCGCTCTGGCCATCTTGAGTTTTAGTCAAGAGCGTCCCTTGTGCTCGTGGTCGTACAGTTGCGTATGGGCGATGCCACACAAGTACGGATTTCTGAGAATTTTGAAGGAGGTAAATTCTTTGCTCGCCGCGTTACACAATAACAACTGCGTATCGCTTTGTTACCACTGTTTCTTAACATCGTTCTGCTACACGGAAAAGAACGTTGCACAATAATTTTCATAACTTTTGACAAACCCGCCCAAAATGAAAGAAATAAAAGATATAAATGCCCCATACTGTAAAAAATTAAAAACACCCAAAATTGACCCGCTACATCACATCCACTCCCATTCTCTCCATATTCTGTTCCAATTTATTCAAGTTATTTTTAAATATTTCATGGGTATTATCTACATGCTTTTTGATCTCATTGATATGGTTTTTTAACTCATCAAATTTAATATTCTGTATGTCAAATTTAATATTTTGTTCATTGAATCGACTATTTTGTTCATCTAATTTCTCATTTACACTACTTTTAATTTCTTGGATTTTGTTTTTCTGTTCATCGAATTTACTATCCAATTTATTCATATCCCCTCTTAGTTCACTGAAATTATTATACATCATATTATACAATCGTGTTAACACATTGTCCTCATCGGACTTCTTATTTTGGTTGACTGAAATCGGTGTCGATTGATGTTCGACATCTTTCATTATTTTTGATTCGGTTAATTGGCTTTCTACATTACTATTAGTGAAGCTGACTTATTCATTACTTTCACTCGTTAACAGTGACTCTGTTTGGATACCTGAATCGCTTTTTGTTTGACTTTCTGTCTGGCTGTCAGTGAAGCTGACTTCATTGTTACTATTTTCATTAGTATCCATGATTTATTCTTTATAATATTTATTGACTTAATCTACTCAATTTAACTACTCATAACACCATTTCAATCTTATATTCAATATTTTCTCATCTTGTGTGTCTTAACTACTTATATTACTTATCGTTCAAGCTGTACTTAATTCACGCACTTTTACGTAATTTTTACGTAGTTACTTAACCTTGAATCACACTTGAATTTTATTTGTAGGTGTGGTCTTTATATTTTAGTTTCAATCTATAAAAACTGTCCCTGCTTCGGACGCGCCAACTGTGAAGTTAATTACATTTTAATACATTAAAATCATAAAATTATTTATCTTCCACTTACCTTGTTTTGCCCTCTCAGCCCAGAGTTCGTCACACGAACGTTGAAATGCAAGGATGATTGCAAGGTTATATTAGTAACAGACTCAACTCCCATTTATGAAGAGAAGCAAATTAAAATTTTATTTTATTCTTTAAACTTTCAACATTTTAGTTATTTACTTTTAAAATTTTACTCAAAGTTACTCAAATTTACTACTGACTTAAACTTCTCTGCCTTCACATCCTTAACAGCAACTTTTATTATTTAAAACATAAACAAGACCTTGAATCATTTTTATACAGACAAATATATATTTCTTAATACATGAACATAATTATTTTATTTTCTTATAGACTTTTATATACTTATATTATAGGCGACCCAGATTGCTGCACACTCTACTCTCATTCCATTATAAAAACCCCTATTATATTAACATATTTTAAGAACCCTTTGTAAAAACATTTTAAATTATTCTGATGGGTTACCCAACGGCGTCACTCTTCTCGCTGCCATGTGCCTCGTGTATTTTAAGTATCCGAAAATTTGCGATTCCCCTTTTATTTCGCCCGTTCACTTCACTGATTTTGTTTATTTATATTAAATCATTTTTTTAACTTTGTTTCACTTTTTACATGTTAAATTTAGAATTTTGTGTGCACACGTTCTTTTTATTTCACACCCGGCCGGGTTGAGAACTTTTTTTAACTGGGACGAGAGTCACTAACAAAATCTCCCACCAGAAAACTAGGCATAGCGGAATTACAATGCCTTATGCTCTGAATCGTTCGTCACTGTTCAAGTAACCCGTGTTATTCCCGTGTGTCGGGCGTTGACGAAATCTGGTGTCCACTGGTTTACGTCACTGAGAAGGTGTGTCCTTAAACTCGCATCCGCCGTGCACCGAGCACATGTTTAACCAACTTCGCGAAAAGCCATTTTGCTCGACTTCGCTAAGCGTCAGTTATGCGCTCCGCAGATGTGCGTCTGTGCGCATTACACAGTACTGAGGTTCTGCGAATTAAACCGTTGTCGACAACACGACACATTCCATTGTAACTACTTCACCTCACAGCTCCTTTGTTTGATAATGCTTCTATTTAACATGTGGCTGGCCACACAAAGGGGAAACAAAGTTATGATATTTTTAATAAATAAAAACCCTTCCTTTTAGCCCCGTTACAAGATGCTCTTTTTAAAGGTTTACACTTTCACCGAGTACACTATGTTCCACTTTGTACACTGCACTCTTATTATTATTGTTTACAGTGTTTTTAGAGTACAAAGGTTCTCATAGCTTGGTACCTAATCCCCATTTCTGACTTTTAAAAATGGGTGATTACTGGTTTTAACTCTGGTGATTATGTTATCATATTTGGGCAGGGGTTATGTAGCGTTACATAAAGCTCCCCCACCAGAACAGATTTATTTTTATTTACTTGTTTTAAAAATAATCGTTGAACTCTTCAATCTTCGAATTCTTTCATCATTCTTCATAATATCTCTTTATTTCTGATTGGTTATACACCTGTTATTCGGTTAAATTGTAATAGGCTTGATTTCATACTCAACTCTCTCTCCCTTGGAGGCACATTCATTAATGATTTAATTTCTCATGGTGGTGGTCTTTCAAACATCCCTTGATAAGGATTGGTCACACTAATCAATAAAAACTTGTTTTAACACTCATATTTCTATTTACTTTTATAAATTTGTTTTCTCAATTGAGCTTTTGTCTGCTATCTTTTTTCTGTTTTCTTTCTTCATACTTTTGGAATCTGATATCAATCTTTTCAGCTATTTTATTATCCCTTAAATATTCAATTTCCCTAACATTTTTTCCCTATCCTGTGCGGTGGTTCAGTTCGGGTGGCCACTTTTGGGTCCATTACTCCGCTGTCCATCCTTACACCTTCTGAGACCAGAGGAAAATGATTGCTGGAACATTTCTACAGTCAATTCATTATAATAAAAAACTTACAAGTAGTCGATTGGCGACTAATACTAAACACTTTTGGGATTCTCCATGCTTTTGCTGTTTGCATTTAATTATATATTTCTTTTTCTTCTTTATTCCTTCTTATTTGTCAGTAACTAATTGCAGATAACATTATTGATAGGCATTATTTTAAAATCCTTTTGACTTTCCTTTTTGTGACCGATGTTCTTCGTATCATTTCTTCCTATATCATTTTCAACTCCAAGAAATTTTAAATCGTAGTTGTATTAATCATTATCATTCTTTAGCTTCATTGTAGTCCTTAAATTATTCGTTATTTTACCTTCTTATCTGAGCACCTTACCATTAATTGTTTTTATTTATTTATTTATTCTTCTTTTTGTTCCCATCAAAATATTATTTTTTCTATTATTTCATTTTAAATCAGTTATTTATAAATAAATTATGTAATAATCTGTTCTTACATTAAATCATATTGTCTTTTTATTTTATATTATATTGTTTCAAAATATTTAGTAAGTTGTACTTACATGCTTTTTATTAAATCAAATTGTTGCAAAATATCTTAAGTAAGTTGTACTTACGTAGTTTTTGAATTTTGGGGTTTACCTTTTCCAATGGGTGGCTTGGTCGGTATCCTTAAAATCAGTCCCCTTGGTTGGCTATTTCTTGTTTTAACCATGGTCCATTAACTCAGGTACTCCCTTTCCTCGGATAACGGCAGTGTTCGTAATGATTTTTGTCCTTGTTAAATACCTCTCTATCATCTGGTATTGTAACTCTGCTGATACGAAACCTTCATTTAAGTCACAGTTTTCCGTCATAGTTAGTCCCTTTTTAACTATCAGGTACTGTACCTCCTCTAATCTAACATAATCACTCATATTTGATACCATTCCATTCCCTTTGACCTCTGGATTATTTACCAAATATTTTACTGGTATATTCCGCATTGAAGATATAACTGATATTGTCTGATACTCTTCGATCGTCGACATATTTAAATGATATCCAAACTTATTTAAGTTTTTCTTTATTATTTTATGGTGGTTTACTTTTGACATTTCTATTGAGTTTTTTCTATAATTCTTAACTTTACTTAACTCCTTTCGTTCATTAATTGGGAGGTTAAATGCATTAATTAATCCGCCTGTAATCATCTCCAATTCTTCTCTTGTATTTATTATTTTCTTTCTACATTTTTTCTTATTTTCTTGGTCTTCTTTTCCAGGTATTGATTATCCTCTTTGTTGTGGCTATTTTTACTTTCAGATAATATTACACCTTGGTATTCTCTAATTTCTATTTCCTTCCTGCTCTCTTCTGTATTCGGACTTACTTTAATACTTTCGGAAGTGCTGTCTAGTGTTTCATTCACATTCTTAAAATCACTGTCCATTGTTTCCTCTAACTTTCCGAAACATTCATCCATTTGCTTATTTGTCTCCCCCTTGTATTCATCTGTTTTTTGGCTAAGTGTGTTACTGATCATTTCAATCTTTTCATGAATTTGTTTTATATTTTTATTACTTTCTTCAAATTTTGTGTTCATATATTCCCTTTGTCTGTTAATAATTTCTTTCAATTCGTGATATTGTTCATTCATGGTTTGTCTGATATCTCCATGAATGATCTCAATTTTTTCATTGAGTTGTTTTACTAAACTTTCCTGAATACTATCTATTTTCTCATTGGTTTGTTTGTTTTGTTCCTCCTGTTTCCTAAAATTCTCCTTATTTTCTTCATTGGTTTGCTTTGAGTTTTCCTCCTGTTTACTAAATTGTTCTGCCATAAATTTGATCATTTCCTGCCAATTTGGTTCTTCTCTGGCTACCGCTTTATCTGGTTGGTCCCCTTGGGCATCCACTTCAACTATTTCCCTTTCCGTGTCCATAATTGCTTCAGTTTCTTCTTTATCGCCTGTCTGTTGTTTCATTTCACTGTCCGTGACTACTTCTATTGCTCGTTCCTGTCCACCTTCTTTCTTCCTTCTCCTTGTCTTCTGCCCTCTTCTTCGATCTGCCTCTGGTATTATGCATTTCTTGTTTTCTTATAATTGCCGACAAAAATTAGGTTTCTTGTTATATTATCTTTCGTATATCTCGAAATTTCTTTCCTAATTAAAGCCATTTTAAGTTGAGCGCCATCTTGTAACGTCTCGCGCCGAGCTTAATAGTATCGTTTGATCTTATCGTCACTCTTGCGATCGTCACTGTAATTATTTCATGAAATCTATGTTTTATTTGCCCCATGTTGAAGCAGCTATCTTGTAACGTCTCGCGGGTATTCTCTCGGAGTATATAGTAATTTTACGTCTATTTGTACTCTTCGAAAATCTCGCTTTATTAAGAGTCACAGAATTTGTTATATTTATGTTCTATGCTTTCAAAATCGAGTGTGTGTGATTATGCAAAGATTTTCTTAGATTTTATTTATGTGAAATCAATACCGTTGTTTGACAGTAGTTAGGAGAGAGAGTGCAAAGAGAATTACTCTCTCAGTATACGATTAATTATTTCAAATTTTTCCGCTCGTGGTACCAGCTGACTGCTACGTTTACGAACACATTTGAGGTTAAAGTAACTCCAAATGGTACGTAATAAATTCTGGATGTCCGTACTCTTCTCGGTCTTCTGACAATCTGTAACTAACTACCATCTACTGAAAATAATACACATTTTTATTATTCAAACAACAAGGCATTCCTTGAATTTTTTTAACATTTTTTATAGTCTCCCAAAACATAAAGGGATAATCGATTCTTACATAAAACACAGAGTTAGTTCGATCTTATTTTTCAAACATATAGCATATAACAAATATTTTTATTTCAATTTGGGTCTTGGGGAATAGTCGGGTCTTTCACAATAGCCTGCGGGGGTCTTCCGCTATAGCCTGCGGCAAAAGGCAACTTCCGTCTCCACGTTTGTATTATTTTTCCGTGTTCGATGTGTACTAGAACTGTTTTTTCACAAGTAACTAATGCCAGGTTATGGAGGTTATGTACCACAATGTAACTTAAATAAAATTTACTTTGTTAGTGTACAATAAAAGGGTGTATTTACTGGAAGTACAGAAATTATTTTCCATTTATCGCACACAATTACGGTACACAGACGATTTTTGGAGGTTGTGTCTACGTTTAACAATGCAACTTAACCTTTTAGATTTTTAAAATTAATTAGATTTAACAAAAATTTCCTTTGTTAGTGTACATTCAAAGGCTGTATTTATTGTATGGATAAAAGGCTGTATGTATTCGAATTAAAACCTATCGGTACTTCCAATTTAGAACGTATAACCTAGTAGGCTACGTTATTCGTACATATTTTATTGGAGTTTATTGGTACATATTTTATTAAAAGGGTGTATTTATTGGAAGTACAGAAATTAGTTTCCATTTATCGCACATAATTACGGTACAGAGACGATTTTGGGAGGTTGTGTCTACGTTTAATTATCTAACTTAGATAGTAGGCTTCGTTATTGATGCATATTTTATTGGGGTTTATTGGCACATATTTTATTAAAAGGGTGTATTTATTGGAAGTACAGAAATTAGTTTCCATGTATCGCACATAATTACGGTACAGAGACGATTTTGGGAGGTTGTGTCAACGTTTAATTATCTAACTTAGATAAGTTAGATAGTAGGCTTCGTTATTGGTGCATATTTTATTGGGGTTTATTGGCAAATATTTTATTAAAAGGGTGTACTTATTGGAAGTACAGAAATTAGTTTCCATTTATCGCACATAATTACGGTACAGAGACGATTTTGGGAGGTTGTGTCTATGTTTAATTATCTAACTTAACCTTTTAGATTTTTAAAATTAATTAGACTTGTAGGGGTGTGCATGGCAGAACTACTTGTAGGGGTGTGCACCCACTTTATAATCATATTTTTGGTAACACTGAGAACTTTAAGCCTTCTTTTATGCTTAAACAAATTATATATACACTTAATTATAGAAAAGCAAAAAGCAAATATGTAATTCAAAAGACTAATTTGCTCTAATAAACACATGCTGAAGTTGAAAACAAAAGAGTTTTTACTTGCCTAACTAATCATTAGTTACTAATGTGACAGTTGGGGCTGCTTTTTCTGCAAAAGCTGGGGTATGTTGGATTCAAGAGTGGTTAAATTAAGTCATAAATCTGAGTGTGCGTCAAGTCTATTTCTGTGCTTGCTTTTCACTTCAGATGAAAATCCCATTTCACTCAAGACAGAGGTGGGGAATGGGATGAGCAACTCCGAAAGTTCAGGATATTCATCTCTTAAAGATATCCAGAACTTTGTTAAGTCAGAATCTAAAAGTTTATGGATTTTGTTGTCCATGACATGTCTCATGTTATCACTAACTATACAAAATAAATTACTAAAAATTTAGTTTTAATCCCAGCATCACAGATGATATCACACAATTGCTCATTTAGTTTTACTGAGAACATGTTAGAACTTTCAAAATACAAGAATGGGTCTTGAATCCAATTGAGTTCACTGTATCCCTCTGGGAAGCAAATTTCAATCTGGTTTTAGAGAGTTAAACATCAGAGCTGGTAAAAAGCAATGGTAGAGCATGAATAACAAAAATGTACAGTTTAGACTATGTACAAAACAGGTTGAATTTAAATTGTTAAAATGATATATCTTAGTTATTTACATGTAGTAGGTTTTTAAGACACAGTAAATAAATTTCCGAACCTGACTTTGCAACCCTCCAAATGCCCTCTCGGGACCCAACAGTGGCTCATGCCCAATAGGTTAAGAAATGCTGAACTAAAGGCATGTTTGTGGAGTGAAACATAAAAGATAACCCAGACTTCTAAAATGCTCTTAGTGAAATGGGATTTTCAGGAGTAACAACACACTATTTGGTTAACAAGCACATTTTACTAATATTGTAATACCAAGTCAATTAGATAGCTTAAATGTGTAGTACTCTATGTGATGCTGATCACATACTGTTAATCAGCAGCACTGCAGAATATTCTAGAGCCACACTCTTGGCATTCATCTGGAACCAGCTGAGTTTTAGAAAGTTGGTGTAATAGGTTGTGCATTCATATAGGATGATATTAGACAGCAGTTTTTAATGAAAGTGACAAATGATCAATTGTTTATTTGTGTTGTAAACTATTGTGATTTTTTTATTACTGTTTGTAGGCTATACAATGTGTCCTGGATAATTATATAAAGAGAACTGTTGTAATATAAGTGTGTTTGTTTTAGCAATTGAGAGTATCTAGTATTCAATAATTCATTCCACTGTTTTAAGTTCATAATTCTTGTCACTGGTTGTAAGAATATTATTTTCATTAATTTTCCAATTCTATGAAGTCTTCAGTAGTTTTACCACGATGAGACTCAACTTTATCACTGAAGATGCCACATCACTGAATAAGCAAAACTTTTCGTTAATAATCTCAACAAAGCATGGTTATCAGCTGCAAAAAGTTTTAGTATTAAAAGTTTTAATCACGCAAATCTATAAGGGATACTAAAAAGAAATAATATAATAATTGTATTGGACATAAAGTTATGTCCACAAAACAGATTTTGTTGGAAATAAATAAAACACAATTTGACACAAATATATTAATTTTATGAATACTTGTTTGGCACATATTACAGAAGGTTACACCATTAAATGAGTTTGCCTAAGTATAAAATTCTTGTCAGATGAAAAACGTGTACAGTCAGAATACTATTTGTTATGTACAATACAAATGATTCACTATGGGTAGCAGTGACACATAAACACTAGACATTGACACTGAATTATACTTGTTTTGAATGATTCATTGTGTGCTACCTGACCAGAGTACAGGTATTAACCAAGAGATGTTTAGCATACTGCTGTGTAACTGCTACAATGATGAATTATAAGTAGTACTTTTTGTTTTGGTCATCAACCTTGAAAAGGATAATAGAAACTTTGTATACCATGCTTCCAGCAGTTTTACATGATACATTCCTAGCACAAATAAGAAAACTTTAAATCTGCTGATGATCTAAAGGAGTGATAGTTATTTGCAGACTGACAGGGTTATAAAATAATTCTGAAAGAATTTTTTGCTTTTACAATACCATCCTTTATGAACTGACAACTCAAATCTGCCAGTTTTTCACAGAAACTGAAGTTTGATGATTAGATCCATCATGATGACTTAGTGATGCTCCAAACATTTCAAGGATTCTCCTAGCCTTAAAAAACTGGACTGGCCTCATTGATTGACATGATTAATGTTAAATTTACTTTGGGATACTTCCAAACATAATACAGTTTACAATAAAAAAAAAAATTTTTATGCCAGTCTAGTTTTTCCAGAACTGTATACACATAATTTGATCTGGATAGAACGTGTATTAAACAATAATACTATTTGTGCAAATAATTAAAATATCGGTGTGGAGAATCATACATGACTTTCATGTTTTAAGATTTATATTTAAAATCGTTTTAGAAATGAAATATTTCTACAGAAACTACTTCTATCTTCAGCCTCAACCACAGAAAACACACACACACACACACACACACACACACACACACACACACACACACACACACACACACACACACACACACACACACTTCCTTTTTTCTTTATTTAATTTGAATTCAGAGTATTGGCACATATTTTATTAAAAGGTGTATTTATTGGAAGTACAGATTTAGTTTCCATTTATTTCACATAATTACGGTACACAGACGATTTTTGGAGGTTGTGTCTACGTTTAACAATGTAACTTAACCTTTTAGATTTTTAAAATTAATTAATATTTAACAAAAATTTCCTTTGTTAGTGTACATTCAAAGGCTGCATTTATTGTATGGATAAAAGGCTGTATATAACGTTAAAGGTTGTATTTATTCGAAGTACCGGAATTTACTTGCAATTTATAACCTAGTACAATAACGTATAACCAAACAAGTACATTAAAATCCTTTTTACTTCCATGTTCCTTAAGGAAATGGAAGTATAGTGATGGCAAAAAAAAATTGTGTTCGAGATTATTGCAGATTCTGATTGTACTACACTCAAAACATGAAAAAAAGTCGTTTTTTGAAAAGTGTGTGTGTGTGTGTGTGTGTGTGTGTGTGTGTGTGTGTGTGTGTGTGTGTGTGTGTGTGTGTGTGTGTGTGTGTGTGTGTGTGTCTGTCTATAGATTTTTTTTCTATGGCAAACGATAACAGCCGCAAATTCAAACAGAATCAAATAATTTTTTGCATACAGCCCTGATTTGTAGAGTACTCAAGACCTATTGTTTTTGGTGAAGATTGGTTAAGGGAAAAGGGTAGTTTACCTGCAACATTTTTTTTTAAATCAAGGGTAATTTGTTTCTATGGCAAACAATAACAGCCCCAAATTCAAACACAATCAAATAATATTTTGCATGCAGCCCTTAATTGTAGAGTTCTCAAGACCTATTGATTTTGGTAAAGATCGGTTAAGGGAAAGGGGTAGTTTACCTGCAACATTATATGTTTTAACAAGGGTATTTACTATGGAAAACGACAACAGCCGCAAATTCAAACATAATCAAATAATGTTTTGCATACTGCCCTGAATTGTAGAGATCTCAAGACCTATTGTTTTTGGTGAAGATCGGTTAAGGGAAAGGGGTAGTTTACCTGCAACGGTTTACGTTTTAACGAGAGTGAAGTACTTAATTCTGATAAATAAAGTATCCTGAAAAGAAAATCATACATAAAACATCCTTCAATTTGTCAAACATAAAACACAATTTACAAGGAACACACATAAGTTGTTAGAAATTATCGAACCGAATTCAAATAAATGATTTTAAATATAAACATTAGAAAATGGAAGTCATGTATGGTTCTCCATACCGATATTTTCAATTTCAAGAGGAGTGTCAGTTTTTTAGTTTCAAAGGATAAAGAAAACACTTGTTTACAATTACTTCTAAGATGTCAAGGGTAATTGTAAATTGGGGTACCCGTAAATTGAATTTTAGAGCTGTATTTATTATTTATATTTAAACAATTTTTTGTACGCAACATAATAACAAAAGGTTGAAATATTTGCAGTTATTTCAATTTTAAAACGTATACGCAATTTTTAATCAATCAAAATGTTTCAATCCATTTTCCGTTTACAATTACCCCACCTAACCGCAAATGTATGGTGTGTCGCTATCTTCAGTTAGCACTTTTAATTTTAATTGCTATGAAAATAAATTGAAATAACATGTATGAAAAAGAAACATTAATTTTAGTAGACTTTAAATGACTTAATACAGGGAGTCTTTAAATTTGTTTTAAAGTTTTTTCCTAAAGCTCTTTAACTTTGCTTAGAATAGCCAAAGACACCACGTGGTCTTTTATTTTACATTACACTTTACACCACGTGGTAAAATTGTGTTGTTACAATGGCTGATGCGCGAATAGATATGAAGCTTGTTCCCATGTTTCATTACATTTTTAATCAGTGTTGTGTTGTGAGTTTGACATTCATTTAATTAAAGAATGATTAGCTACGATGAACTGTTGAGTGTTATTAGTACAGAAGAGGATGCAATTTCTTTTCTTCAAGAAAAAGGTTTGGTTCACAATCCTCGTCAATATGAACAAGGACACGACATGGTTTTGGCCCTTGGGCAACAACAGCGTTGGTGTTGCAATAAAACGACTTGCCGTGAGTATAAGGTAGTTCGCAATGGCACATTTTTACAGGGGTCCAGATTACCGCTGAGAACAATAATAAAATTTATTTATTTGTGGTGTGAAGGCCAAAGTAGTGTTAAAAACAGTAAAAAACAACTGGAAATCGGCGTCAACACACACACAGAGTGGACGGCTTACTTAAGATATATCTGTACCGTAGACGTCACGAGAAACCCAAAGAAAATTGGAGGACCAAATTTAACAGTTGAAATCGACGAGAGTGTGTTTGCCAAGAGAAAAAATAATGTTGGCCGAGTGTATCCACAGCAGTGGGTGTTCGGTGGATACTGCCGAGAAACGAAGGAATGCTTTCTGTGTAGTGTGGAAGATAGATCAGCCGCTACCCTGCTACCTCTCATAGTGGCAAATATTGAACCAGGGTCTACTATAATGTCAGATGAGTGGCGTTCGTACCGTCAAATTGTTAATTTGCCACAACAGTACAGTCATTTGACTGTAAACCATAGTTATAACTTTGTGGATCCTCAAACTGGTGCGCATACTCAAGGCGTCGAAAGCATGTGGCGGTCCTGTAAACGGCAAAACATGATTGAATGTGGTACGAGAAGGGAACGCTTAAATTCCTATTTAAGTGAGTTCATGTGGCGAACAAGAAATAGAAATGAGGATTTGTTCCAGAAAATGCTGGAAACCATCAACAAATATGAGGCCCCTTTTTACTACCAAATATGATTTTGGTAAGTATTATCAATTTTGGTAAGTATGTTCTATTTAGTGTGAGAGATATTATTTAATATTGGAATTATATTGTCAAATACAGTTAGACAACACGTTGATTAGAAAAGACTTTATTCACTGAACTAACCTTCCTAGAATACATACATCCGTTATAACAATAATAATACGCGCATGCGTATTGTACATACATTGTTTAACCATATTTATATAGTACATATGATATATTTGGCATTTAGAATACGTTTTCATAATGATATTGACTTTGAAATCACATGCTTAGTTTAATTATTCATTGCTCAAACTTAATCCAATACCATTTTCAAGGATTTTAAGTATTCTGTAAAAGTATTTTGTTTCCTTATTGAACACAGTACATGACACATTAAAAGTATTCAGTACTTAAAAGTAGGTTAGGTTACATTATTTAATCTAAACAACTTCACAGCAGCTGTAACAAAGTTAATTATAAAATAATAATCATTTTGTATATTTTCTTTTACAAGTGGATTTTAAGCCAAAAAGCTGATATCATATAAAGTGTAATAATCATGTGCAGTGTATTATTATTTTTAATATCATAGGTTACAGATTAAACTAACCTTATACTCACGAGGTATAATTGTACTGATTTCACCTGTAAAAGAACGGTTGGCTGAAAATAAGACACAATTGTAACACATATCAGAACCTGTGTGTGTGTGTTTTGGTGGACGGGTCAATAATCTGTAAACCCTTTAATATTGGTCTCCTAGAATGTTGACTGATTAAACAAAATAATTGATTAATGTTCATATGTCAGTACTTTATGTGTCCGGTGATGTAGGCCTAATTTATTTTTCTTTGCAGGCACAAGAAAAGGGTAGAAACATTTAGGCCTACATCATCATTACGCAGGCTGAGGAACTGAAACTTCCAGCACTATATTCAGGTTTGTAATTTACACAGTGAAACCAGTCGAAACAAAGTATTAAAATCCTTTGAAAATATTAGAAGCAGGCACATTACATCATACATACACAGTATCATCATTGTATGGTGTTCTGTTGTGTGACAGGTCCCAGATATTACCAATCATCTCCATTCATATGTATTTGCCTTGAACTTTTGAGCTTTCATCTCTACATAAGATACTCCACTTCGCATTTCGTACACAAGCTCATCTTCTCTCCTTTCATGGTTCTTTCAAAAACTGGTGTTAATTGTTCATTTTCTCTCAGGATTAAATATACTTATACTTAATATTCAATGAATGTTTTAGTGGATAGTTAGTGAGGATCGGTCAATAATACAACTTTTAGTTATTTTGCGTCGACGTTTCGACAATATTTATTGTCATCTTCAGGACCTGTGTATGAAATACAATAGAAATATCAAACATAACGACACAATTAAATATTTGGGTGAACGTGTTGGTGATGTGAGTGTGTGCGTGTGTATGTATGTATCATTTTTTATGTGAAGACTTATGATAGTTTGTTTACATCTTCAAATTATCTTTAAGAAAGCGAGCAAATTATAGTATGAGAGAACTTAATTTATACAGTATTACAATTTAAATTACTAAATATAATGTTATTTTAATTAATTAAACAAACAGTAATCTAATCTAATATCCAATTGTTGGTTACTGTTTATCTAATGAAAATGCTGGAAACCATCAACAAATATGAGGCCCCTTTTTACTACCAAATATGATTTTGGTAAGTATTATCAATTTTGGTAAGTATGTTCTATTTAGAATACGTTTTCATAATGATATTGACTTTGAAATCACTTGCTTAGTTTAATTATTCATTGCTCAAGCTTAATCCAATACCATTTTCAAGGATTTTAAGTATTCTGTAAAAGTATTTTGTTTCCTTATTGAACACAGTACATGACACATTAAAAGTATTCAGTACTTAAAAGTAGGTTAGGTTACATTATTTAATCTAAACAACTTCACAGTAGCTGTAACAAAGTTAATTATAAAATAATAATCATTTTGTATATTTTCCTTTACAAGTGGATATTAAACAAAAAACCGATATATTCTTATACCATAAGAAGTAATATAATCACGTTATGTTCATGATGAGTTCTATTTCTTGTGTATAGTGTGTTTCAGTGTTTGCATTAAACAAAATATTTTTAAATCAGTGTTGAACACTTGCCAAGTAGTGTGCCTGATATTTTCCAACAAATTCGTATACTGCATGAGAGTAGACTATTGATGTATACTACTTTACACATCAGAAGTATAACGATATATTTACAAATTACTTTATTCTATATTCTTATGTTATTTCTTGGATTTCGTTGTCCATGATGTGTCCGTTACTTAACTAAATATCACTATTACATTAACAACTCGGAACACTATTTTTTTTTATAAGTAAAAGCGTAAAGTTTTACCTTACAGCCTGAACCGGTTTTCTCCTTTAAAAGGCTTCTTCAGAGGCTGCCGCTGGTAGCGCTGTCCGTCTTGTTGTGGGTGACGAAATCGAATTTTGAAAGATCGATGCTGTGTGTGTGGGGTGAGATATGTTCGAATAATGCGTGCGATTTGAATTGTGTCTGTTCGTTTAGCATGTCGTTTTTATTTGTTTTTGTGTGTTTGTATATTTCTAATTGTTCTAGAGTGTCTAGTTTTCGGCCTTTTGTGTGTACGTGTAGAATGTTCATGTTATTGTCGATGTTTTTATATGTGTGGTTTGCTTCAATGAGGTGGTTTGCGAAGGTAGATTCTGTAGTGGTGTGGAGTGCCTTTGTGTGTTCAATGTATCTCTGTTTGAAGCTACGTCCTGTCTGGCCTATGTAGAATTTATTGCAATTTGAGCAATTTAGCTTGTAAACACCGGGTAGATCGAATTTGTTTTGTGCTTTGTGTGTGTGTTTTGATAGTGTGTGTTCTGTTTTGTTAGTAGTTTTGTAAGCGATTCTGTATCCTGCTTTTTTAAATTTGTGGGCTATTTTTTCAATTTGTTTGTTGATGTATGTTAGTGTTATGAATTTGTTGTTTTCTGTCTTTGTCTGTTGTTTGTTTTGTGTTTTGTGTAGGAGTTTACTGACTATTGTTCTGTCATATCCATTAGATTCTGCTAGATATTTTATCGTGTTTAGTTCGTCTTTGTAGTCTTTTTCATCTAAGCGGATGTTGTTAAGTCTATGTATCATGGCTCTGAAGGCAGCTAGTTTGTAACATTCTGTAACAATGACATTCAGTATTTACTCCCACTGAAGAAGGGGCACATCACCTTGAAACGTATGGGAAAGTGATAACCAAAGTAAGTTCATATCTGAAAGTTTATATATATATATATATATATAATAATAAGAGTAAAGTACTTAATTTAGTATAAATTATCCTGATAAGAAGATCTTAATAATCCACTGTAGAAACGTAGATGAAATATCTATAAATGAAGAGGCTAGTTGAACGGGGTGGGGGTAATTTTCTATAAATGAAAATTATAGTTGAAGGGGGAGGGGATAATTTTTATATGTGTACTACGTTATCGGCAACAAAGTAGTAGTTTGTTGTTAAAATTCCTTCCCGGGCTGTTTGGCCGTAGTCCAATGTTTTCTGCAAAACCAGACGTTTCCGCAGTGCCGTCGACTACCATCATCAGTGAAAATTGAGTGCGATAACGTGTGGTGGTATACGTTAGTGACTACAGCACTGTGTTTAAGGCTGAAGCAATAAGTGGAAAGAAGTAGCTTCTATGGAAACATTTCATTTCGTAAATGATTTTAAATATAAATCTTAGAACATGGAAGTCACGTATGGTTCTCCACACCGATATTTGGTTAAGTGACCAAAATACCAGGTAAAGTGGTGAGTAAACAGCCATTCCAATCTCCTCAGCCTACACATAGATATTATTGCCTGTCTTCTTTATTTACAGTGTGGAACAGTAGATCCTGTTACAGTATACTGGATTTACTACTGGGTTGAGGCACAGATACTTCTAAAATAATACGTCTACTCTACATGAGTGTTGTGGTTGGTTAGGTAATGATAGTACATTATTGTGTGTAATGATAGTACATTGGGTTTGACGTTTCTTTACAAACCCAATTGACTCTGTAGTGCTCAATTCTATGTCTTTTGACCTCACTGTAACTGTTTATTCTCCGTTTCTTCCAGCAATTGTTCTTGTAACCTGTCTTGTATGTTACTGTACTAATTTTTAAAATAAACATGTATCTTGTAGCATAAGCTATTAACCGTAGTGCATACTCCTTCTTTATCTAAAAAGTGGTAGATATGTAATACTAACCTATTAAAACTGTGTATTTAATAATACTAACTTATTAACCATAATGCATGTTCCGTTGAATATTGTTTTTACAGAAACACCAGCTAGCCACAGGTGGTCGTGAGTGGTAAGGAGGTGACTCTATACGCTTCTCGATACATCACCTGGAATGATATTCTGGACCTCTGCGGACCTCCACATGTACTCACTTAAATAGGAATCTAAGTGTTCCCTTCTCGTACCACATTCAATCATGTTTCGGCGTTTACAGGACCGCCACATGCTTTCTACGCCTTGTGTATGCGCTCCCGTTTCAGGTCCACAAAGTTATAACTATGGTTTACAGTCAAATGACTGTACTGTTGTGGCAAATTAACAATTTGACGGTACGAACGCCACTCATCTGACATTATAGTAGACCCTGGTTCAGTATTTGCCACTATGAGAGGTAGGAGGGTAGCTGCTGATCTATCTTCCACACTACACAAAAAGCATTCCTTCGTTTCTCGGCAGTATCCATCGAATACCCATTGTTGTGGATACACCCGGCCAACATTATTTTTTCTCTTGGCAAACACACTTTCAATTTCAACTGTTAAATTCGGTCCTCCAATTTTCCGTGGGTTTCTAATGACGTTACGGCACAGATATATCTTAAGTAAGCCGTCCACTCTGTGTGTGTGTTGACGCCGATTTCCAGTTGATTTTTACAGTTTTTCACACTACTACGGCCTTCACACCAGAAATAAATAAATTTTATTATTTTTCCCAGCAGTAATTTGGACCCCTGTAAAAATGTGCCCTTGCGAACTACCTTATACTCACGGCAAGTCGTCTTACTGCAACACCAACGCTGTTGCTGCCCAAGGGCTAATACCATGTCGTGTCCTTGTTCACATTGACGAGGATTGTGAACCAAACCTTTTTCTTGAAGAAAAGAAACTGCAGCATCCTCTTATGTACTAATAACACTCAACCATCGTAGCTACTTACAACACAACACTAATTAAAAATGTAATAAAACTGGAACAAGCTGTAACAACACCAATAAATTAGCAAATTCATAAGTGTGTTTTATTTTGGTTTCCACTGTACTATGTGACGATCGGTGAGACCGTCGTAACAATTTAACGAAACATCCCAATTAATTCAATATTATACGTTGAGGATTATAATTTTACATATACACTAATGTAAAATATAAAACATTATTGTTATCTGATTTCAAGCTTGCAGAGTCAATCCAAATAAATTATGTCTGAATGTATGTACACACATAACAGGCAAAATACAAGTGTTCTGTCTTGTCTGCTGTCATAGAAAATATATTCTGTATTTCTTTATGGTTGCAACTTCATTCATGTGAGTGAAAATTAATTTATATAAATCTCAAATCATCACCGGAATCTACACTGTTGACTGTAAACAAATACAATAAATTCCTTTTGTGATCACTTTGGGCCAATATGAATTTAATAGCACTAGCCGAATAATAACAATAACTGATAACAAGATTATGCAAGATTTGCCATTACGTTCCTATACCTGTGATTACAGGCATATTGATATACCTGTTACTATGTATAGAGGAGTTACTATATATATTGTATGTTAAAACTGTGAGGTGTATTTTATAATCTGGAACATTTTATACCAAATGATTTAATCACAAAAGATTATGTAAAACACAAAATTACAACAAACACACCAAAAGTATCTATAGAAATTAAAAAAAAAAACAAAATTATATAAATGACAAATTATTCAATAAATGATTAAATATGTACCATAATTTATTAGATACTGCAATTATTTTTTATAGAAACAAACATCCACTAGCAGCTACAAAACCAATTTTCCCTATAATGTACCTAGCAAGATCCTGATCTTTTCGATACATTGTTGGATTGTTAATGCTAGCATTTTTTTATTCTTTTCCCTAAACATTTTGAAACCATAATTTCAAAGCGATACTACCTGAGATGCCTTTCCATTGTGTTTCCTTTTGCTCCAAAAAAAAATATTTTGTGGTATTGATGTCTTTATTCTTTAAAATTTTGTGTGAGGGAGATTGCAAAATTTTTAACTGAACTGTAGCATTTCATTGTCTCAGTTTTTTGTCATTTTTTGTGCTACTGTAAAGTGTTCACTTTTTATTTACACCTAAGTCATGCCGTTTTTATTTTACATTTTTACACTTTCTGTCAAGCTACTGTAAAGCTACATTAAAATATACAATTTTATTTTAAAAAATGATCAAATCAAGCACTTGTCTGTAATGAACAGAACACTGTGTAATAACTGAAATACATGAGAGTTTTATTTAAGGTTATTGCTGGCTCTCACATCCTACCTTCCAGTATTTGCGTATCATCCGTCAGAACAGTGAATAACTCAACAGGATACTAAGTCATTCTTACTACTGTTCAGATGCATTTAGCATATACACCAGAGGCAGATTTATGCATAGGCAAAGTAGGCTACTGCCTACGGGTGGCAAATTTTGTAAAGGTTGTTATGTTGTTTTTATACCTAAGAGATGTTTCAAATGCCGCTCCATTTCGTCTCAATATGATAAGAAGCTTTTAAAAATACAGTATATGTTGTTTAGTAACAAGGCTTATTACATAAAGAGAATAGTTCATCATTTACTTCTGATCTGTATATGAAGTAGGCCCTACATCGTATTTTCACAATTACATTTACATACATTATATATGCGATACTTCCATTATATTAATTATTTAACTATTAATTTGTTTATATTCAAATTTCGAACATTCTTTACCGACTCTGTAATTTGACATGAGTGAATGTCAATAGATGCCACTAGCTGCTAACAGACAGACTATGAGCATAGTATAATTTCATACCCAACTCTAGTGCCAGTTGAGCTTCAACCTGCCGAGGAGGGAAATAAGAGGTCTACACATAGTACGTGTCCGTTAAACACCTGTTGTACTTTACATAAATCGTAAAATATATATTCATCAAATAAATTGATAGGCAAAAAGTGATAAGTGAAAGGATGATTATGTCAAAAGATGTGTATATAATGTATTTTCATTTATTATGTTAGGGTAATATTAGTGGAATGATAATATTCTACCACTACTGTATTACAGTATACAAATGTAGTGATATATCTTGGCACAATACTATATAATAAATCTGGATAAAAGGCTCATTTCAAATAGAAAGGATAGCTGGTGTGATCAGACATAACAAATTTGTATTCGTTTTTTGAGAATGTATTCCTATCAAACTGCAATAAGCATATTTTCAAACCTTCATGGATGTGTGTCATGGAATTTACAGATTGCACCAAAAGAAACAGTTAAAATATATCTTCAATTAAACAAAAATTGGTCTTGTAATATGAGTCAGTAATACAGCAGGAACTAATCAGTTAATTGCTATTACAAAATGCCTTATTCCTTTTTCATGATGATCAGATTTTGCTATACGCCTGCATAAATAAAAATTAGGTAAATTGCTTAACTCTCAACACAAAGTATTTAAACTATTTAACATGAAAAGTTCATCATGTCACATATTCTAGTAACAAGGTAAGTTTTTGGAATAGTGTTTTAGCTGAATTTATACACTAGGAGGACACTCAGCATTTAGTTTGTGTGTGTAACTCTGGTTAATCAAAGAGAATTATTTGAGTAAATTCAAATTTAGTAATACAAATCTACTACCATAAAGGCCTGGAATGCTATGCGTTAAAGAATTTTAATTAACTTTATATGGGGAAATCTGGTTTACATACATTATTTCTGAAAATAATAATCCTGAAATGTAATCAGTACTTATATCAAGTTAAGTGCAATAATTAAATAGATTATTCAACTTGCACGTTGCAAACTTCAGGTGCTAATCCTTTACATTATTTTTAATTCAACATCAATTTATGTTCGGCAACGTTAAAAAGAACATGTTATGGCCTCTGAGAAAGTACACAGTGAGTGGAAGCTGGCTTAAATGAAGGTAAACATTTTATCTAATAATTAGTGTCCCGTGTTAGAAAACATGTGCAATACATATTATAAAAAGAAGGATATTGTTTTTACTTCCATGTTCCATAAGGACATGGATGGCAAAAAAAATCGTGTTCGAGATAAGGGCTGATTCTCATTGTACTACCCTCAAAACATAAAGAAGTAATTTTTAAAGAAGTACATAACATTAAAGGCTGTATTTATTCGAAGTACCGGAATTAAAACCTAGTTCCAATTTAGAATGTAGACCTATAACCTATTTGCATATTTTATTGGGGTTTATTGGCACATATTTTAGTAAAAGGGTGTATTTATTGGAAGTACAGAAATTAGGGGTCTTTCACTATAGCCTGCGGCCAAAGAAAACTTCTGTCTCCACGTTTGTATTGTTTTTCCGTGTTCGATGTGTACTAAAACTGTTTTCTTCACAAGTAACTAAAGCCAGGTTATGGAGGTTATGTACGACAATGTAACTTAAATAAAATTTACTTTGTTAGTGTACAATAAAAGGGTGTATTTACTGGAAGTACAGAAATTAGTTTCCATTTATCGCACATAATTACGGTACACAGACGATTATTGGAGGTTGTGTCTACGTTTAACAATGCAACTTAACCTTTTCGATTTTTAAAATTAATTAGATTTAACAAAAATTTCCTTTGTTAGTGTACATTCAAAGGCTGTATTTATTGTATGGATAAAAGGCTGTATATACATTAAAGGCTGTATTTATTCGAATTAAAACCTATCGGTACTTCCCATTTAGAACGTATAACCTAGTAGGCTACGTTATTCGTACATATTTTATTGGAGTTTATTGGTACATATTTTATTAAAAGGGTGTATTTATTGGAAGTACAGAAATTAGTTTCCATTTATCGCACATAATTACGGTACAGAGACGATTTTGGGAGGTTGTGTCTACGTTTAATTATCTAACTTAGATAGTAGGCTTCGTTATTGGTGCATATTTTATTGGGGTTTATTGACACATATTTTATTAAAAGGGTGTATTTATTGGAAGTACAGAAATTAGTTTCCATTTATCACACATAATTACGGTACAGAGACGATTTTGGGAGGTTGTGTCTACGTTTAATTATCTAACTTAACCTTTTAGATTTTTAAAATTAATTAGACTTGTAGGGGTGTGCACCCACTTTATAATCATATTTTTGGTAACACTGAGAACTTTAAGCCATCTTTTATGCTTAAACAAATTATATATACACTTAATTATAGAAAAGCAAAAACCAAATATGTAATAAAAAAGACTAATTTGCTCTAATAAACACATGCTGAAGTTAAAAACAAAAGAGTTTTTACTTGCCTAACTAATCATTAGTTACTAATGTGACAGTTCGGGCTGCTTTTTCTGCAAAAGCTGGGGTATGTTGGATTCAAGAGTGGTTAAATTAAGTCATAAATCTGAGTGTGCGTCAAGTCTATTTCTGTGCTTGCTTTTCACTTGAGATGAAAATCCCATTTCACTCAAGAATGAGGTGATGAATGTGATGAGCAACTCCGAAAGTTCAGGATATTCATCTCTTAAAGATATCCAGAACTTTGTTAAGTCAGAATCTAAAAGTTTATGGATTTTGTTGTCCATGACATGTCTCATGTTATCACTAACTATACAAAATAATTTACTGAAAATTTAGTTTTAATCCCAGCATCACAGATGATATCACACCATTGCTCATTTAGTTTTACTGAGAACATGTTAGAACTTTCAAAATACAAGAATGTGTCTTGAATCCAATTGAATTCACTGTATCCCTCTGGGAAGCAACTTTCAATCTGGTTGTAGAGAGTTAAACATCAGAGCTGGTAAAAAGCAATGGTAGAGCATGAATAACAAAAATGTACAGTTTAGACTATGTACAAAACAGGTTGAATTTAAATTGTTAAAATGATATATCTTAGTTATTTACATGTAGTAGGTTTTTAAGACACAGTAAATAAATTTCCGAACCTGACTTTGCAACCCTCCAACTGCCCTCTCGGGACCCAGCAGTGGCTCATGCCCAATAGGTTAAGAAATGCTGAACTAAAGGCATGTTTGTGGAGTGAAACATAAAAGATAACCCAGACTTCTAAAATGCTCTTAGTGAAATGGGATTTTCAGGAGTAACAACACACTATTTGGTTAACAAGCACATTTTACTAATATTGTAATACCAAGTCAATTAGATAGCTTAAATGTGTAGTACTCTATGTGATGCTGATCACATACTGTTAATCAGCAGCACTGCAGAATATTCTAGAGCCACACTCTTGGCATTCATCTGGAACTTTCTCACATTAGCCTGATAATTAGGATGTTGCCACCAGCTGAGTTTTAGAAAGTTGGTGTAGTAGGTTGTGCATTCATATAGGATGATATTAGACAGCAGTTTTTAATGAAAGTGACAAATGATCAATTGTTTATTTGTGTTGTAAACTATTGTGATTTTTTTATAACTGTTTGTAGGCTATACAATGTGTCCTGGATAATTATATAAAGAGAACTGTTGTAATATAAGTGTGTTTGTTTTAGCAATTGAGAGTATCTGGTATTCAATAATTCATTCCACTGTTTTAAGTTCATAATTCTTGTCACTGGTTGTAAGAATATTATTTTCATTAATTTTCCAATTCTATGAAGTCTTCAGTAGTTTTACCACGATGAGACTCAACTTTATCACTGAAGATGCCACATCACTGAATGAGCAAAACTTTTCGTTAATAATCTCAACAAAGCATGGTTATCAGCTGAAAAAAAGTTTTAGTATTAAAAGTTTTAATCACGCAAATCTATAAGGGATACTAAAAAGAAATAACATAATAATTGTATTGGACATAAAGTTATGTCCACAAAACAGATTTTGTTGGAAATAAATAAAACACAATTTGACACAAATATATTAATTTTATGAATACTTGTTTGGCACATATTACAGAAGGTTACACCATTAAATGAGTTTGCCTAAGTATAAAATTCTTGTCAGATGAAAAACGTGTACAGTCAGAATACTATTTGTTATGTTCAATACAAATGAGTCACTATGGGTAGCAGTGACACATAAACACTAGACAGTGACACTGAATTGTACTTGTTTTGAATGATTCATTGTGTGCTACCTGACCAGAGTACAGGTATTAACCAAGAGATGTTTAGTATACTGCTGTGTAACTGCTACAATGATGAATTATAAGTAGTACTTTTTGTTTTGGTCATCAACCTTGAAAAGGATAATAGAAACTTTGTATACCATACTTCCAGCAGTTTTACATGATACATTCCTAGCACAAATAAGAAAAGTTTAAATCTGCTGATGATCTAAAGGAGTGATAGTTATTTGCAGACTGACAGGGTTATAAAATAATTCTGAAAGAATTTTTTGCTTTTACAATACCATCCTTTATGAACTGACTACTCAAATCTGCCAGTTTTTCACAGAAACTGAAGTTTGATGATTAGATCCATCATGATGACTTAGTGATGCTCCAAACATTTCAAGGATTCTCCTAGCCTTAAAAAATTGGACGGGCCTCATTGATTGACATGATTAATGTTAAATTTACTTTGGGATACTTCCAAACATAATACAGTTTAAAATAAACAAAAAAAAATTTTATTTCTAATTTTTCCAGAACTGTATACACATAATTTGATCTGGATAGAACGTGTATTAAACAATAATACTATTTGATGCAAATAATGAAAATATCCGTGTGGAGAACTATACATGACTTCTATGTTTTAAGATTTATATTTAAAATCGTTTTAGAAATGAAATATTTCTACAGAAACTACTTCTATCTTCAGCCTCAACCACAGAAAACACACACACACACACACAATTCCTTTTTTATTTATTTAATTTGAATTCAGAGTATTGGCACATATTTTATTAAAAGGGTGTATTTATTGGAAGTACAGATTTAGTTTCCATTTATTGCACATAATTACGGTACACAGACGATTTTTGGAGGTTGTGTCTACGTTTAACAATGTAACTTAACCTTTTAGATTTTTAAAATTAATTAGATTTAACAAAAATTTCCTTTGTTAGTGTACATTCAAAGGCTGCATTTATTGTATGGATAAAAGGCTGTATATACATTAAAGGCTGTATTTATTCGAATTAAAACCTATCCGTACTTCCAATTTAGAACGTATAACCTAGTAGGCTACGTTATTCGTACATATTTTATTGGTGTTTATTGGTACATATTTTATTAAAAGGGTGTATTTATTGGAAGTACAGAAATTAGTTTCCATTTATCGCACATAATTACGGTATAGAGACGTTTTTGGGAGGTTGTGTCTACGTTTAATTATCTAACTTAGATAGTAGGCTTCGTTATTGGTGCATATTTTATTGGGGTTTATTGGCACATATTTTATTAAAAGGGTGTATTTATTGGAAGTACAGAAATTAGTTTCCATTTATCGCACATAATTACGGTACAGAGACGATTTTGGGAGGTTGTGTCAACGTTTAATTATCTAACTTAACCTTTTAGATTTTTAAAATTAATTAGACTTAACAAACATTTCCTTACTTAGTGTACATTCAAAGGCTGTATTTATTGTATGGATAAAACGCTGTATTTATCCAGTACCGGAATTAAAACCTACTTCCAATTTAGAACACAGTACAATCTAACGTAGGCCTATAACCAAACCAGTACATTAAAATCCTTTTTTCAACATAATGCAATAAAAAGCAATGTGCAGTTTCTGTTAACACGCAAATGATTAAGTATTAATAATGGGTTAGAGTGGAATTTAATAATTACAAATTTTGTGGACTTGTGAAATTAGTAACACTATGTACTAATGTGTGATTATCAGTTGAATTTCTGAATTCCTTTGATTCATTAATAAATTTTACTAATTTGTTTCTTTATGTCTATTTAATGATTTCTTATTAGTTTTTAATCTCTGTGTTTTCATTATTCGTTTGTAAATTCTTGGATTTTGTTGTCCATGACATGTCCATTGATTAACTAATTATCATTAAAACACACAGAGGGCTGATCTTCTTTTGCTAGATCACAAGTATGTTTCAAGACCATTTGCAGGTCAGGCATTGTTCTGTCTGTTCATTTTCTGAAAGTGGTTGAGGAGCAAGGGGGAAGATGTCTCCATTAAAACACACACACACTAGCACGCACACAATTCCTTTTTTCCTTTATTTAATTTGAATTCTGTATTAGCACAAATGTTTTCAGAGTTTACAAATTTTTTTTTTTAATTTATTGGATCAAACAATGCACAATGTTTGATTTGTTCTTGTATTCCATACTTCCAGAAGTTTTACATGATACATTCCTAGCACGAATAAGAAAAGTTTAAATCTGCTGATGATCTAAAGGAGTGATAGTTATTTGCAGACTGACAGGGTTATAAAATAATTCTGAAAGAATTGTTGCTTTTACAATACCATCCTTTATCAAGTGGCTACTCAAATCTGCCAGTTTTTCACAGAAACTGAAGTTTGATGATTAGATCCATCATGATGACTTAGTGATGCTCCAAACATTTCAAGGATTCTCCTAGTCTTAAAAAACTGGACTGGCCTCATTGATTGACATGATTAATGTTAAATTTACTTTGGGATACTTCCAAACATAATACAGTTTACAATAAACAAAAAAAATTTTATGCCAGTCTAATTTTTCCAGAACTGTATACACATAATTTGATCTGGATAGAACGTGTATTAAACAATAATACTATTCTTCGTATTGTTTAAATTAGCAGCCTTACTATTTCTTTTATGAATTTGCTAACTGCTATAATTTTTTATTGTTCGACTAAGATTTTCGTCATTACTGACATCTTCAGGTCTTAAACAACCCTGACCATCTTCAGGTTGTTTAAGACCTGAAGATGTCAGTAATGACGAAAAGCTTAGTCGAACAATAAAAAATTATAGCAGTTAGCAAATTCATAAAAGAAATAATAATACTATTTGTGCAAATAATTAAAATATTGGTGTGGAGAATCATACATGACTTCCATGTTTTAAGATTTATATTTAAAATCGTTTTAGAAATGAAATATTTCTACAGAAACTACTTCTATCTTCAGCCTCAACCACAGAATTGTGGTCACTAACATATACCACCTCACGTTAGCGCACTTGATTTTCACTTCCGAAACGTATGGTTTTGCAGAAAACATTGGACCACGGCCAAACAGCCTGGAAAGGAATTTTATCAACAATCTACTTCATCGTTGCTGATAACGTAGTACACATATAAAAAATTATCCCCTCCACTTCACCTATCATTTTAAATTATAGAAAATTATCCCCTCCCCCTTCAACTTCCCCCTACCCCTTTTCATTTATGGATATTTCATGTACCTTTCTAGAGTGGATTATTATGACCTTTTCAGGATACTTTATTTATCAAAATTAAGTACTTTACTCTTGTTAAAACATAAAACGTTGCAGGTAAACTACCCCTTCTCCTTAACTGATCTTCACCAAAATCAACAGACCTTGAGTCCTCTACAATGTGCAAAAAATTATTTGAATTTGCGGCAGTTATCATTCGCCATAGACAAAATTCTACACACAGACTAATTTCAAAAAATTACTTCTTTATGTTTTGAGGGTAGTACAATCAGAATCAGCCCTTATCTCGAACACGATTTTTTTTGCCATCCATTTCCTTATGGAACATGGAAGTGAAAACAATATCCTTCTTTTTATAATATGTATTGCACATGTTTTCTAACACGGGACACTAATTATTAGATAAAATGTTTACCTTCATTTAAGCCAGCTTCCACTCACTGTGTACTTTCTCAGAGGCCATAACATGTTCTTTTTAACGTTGCCGAACATAAATTGATGTTGAATTAAAAATAATGTAAAGGATTAGCACCTGAAGTTTGCAACGTGCAAGTTGAATAATCTATTTAATTATTGCACTTAACTTGATATAAGTACTGATTACATTTCAGGATTATTATTTTCAGAAATAATGTATGTAAACCAGATTTCCCCATATAAAGTTAATTAAAATTCTTTAACGCATAGCATTCCAGGCCTTTATGGTAGTAGATTTGTATTACTAAATTTGAATTTACACAAATAATTCTCTTTGATTAACCAGAGTTACACACACAAACTAAATGCTGAGTGTCCTCCTAGTGTATAAATTCAGCTAAAACACTATTCCAAAAACTTACCTTGTTACTAGAATATGTGACATGATAAACTTTTCATGTTAAATAGTTTAAATACTTTGTGTTGAGAGTTAAGCAATTTACCTAATTTTTATTTATGCAGGCGTATAGCAAAATCTGATCATCATGAAAAAGGAATAAGGCATTTTGTAATAGCAATTAACTGATTAGTTCCTGCTGTATTACTGACTCATATTACAAGACCAATTTTTGTTTAATTGAAGATATATTTTAACTGTTTCTTTTGGTGCAATCTGTAAATTCCATGACACACATCCATAAAGGTTTGAAAATATGCTTATTGCAGTTTGATAGGAATACATTCTCAAAAAACTAATACAAATTTGTTATGTCTGATCACACCAGCTATCCTTTCTATTTGAAATGAGCCTTTTATCCAGATTTATTATATAGTATTGTGCCAAGATATATCACTACATTTTTATACTGTAATACAGTAGTGGTAGAATATTATCATTCCACTAATATTACCCTAACATAATAAATGAAAATACATTATATACACATCTTTTGACATAATCATCCTTTCACTTATCACTTTTTGCCTATCAATTTATTTGATGAATGTATATTTTACGATTTATGTAAAATGCAACAGGTGTTTAACGGACACGTACTATGTGTAGACCTCTTATTTCCCTCCTCGGCAGGTTGAAGCTCAACTGGCACTAGAGTTGGGTATGAAATTATACTATGCTCATAGTCTGTCTGTTAGCAGCTAGTGGCATCTATTGACATTCACTCATGTCAAATTACAGAGTCGGTAAAGGATGTTCGAAATTTGAATGTAAACAAATTAATAGTTAAATAATTAATATAATGGAAATATCACATATATAATGTATGTAAATGTAATTGTGAAAAAACGATGTAGGGCCTACTTCATATACAGATCAGAAGTAAATGATGAACTATTCTCTTTATGTAATAAGCCTTGTTACTAAACAATATATATATTTTTAAAAGCTTCTTATCATATTGAGACGAAATGGAGTGACATTTGAAACATCTCTTAGGTATAAAAACAACATAACAACCTTCACAAAATTTGCCGCCCGTAGGCAGTAGCCTACTTTGCCTATGCATAAATCTGCCTCTGGTGTACATGCTAAATGCATCTGAACAGTAGTAAGAATGACTTAGTATCCTGTTGAGTTATTCACTGTTCTGACGGATGATATGCAAATACTAGAAGGTAGGATGAGAGAGCCAGCAATAACCTTAAATAAAACTCTCATATATTTCAGTTATTACACAGTGTTCTGTTCATTACAGACAAGTGCTTGATTTGATCATTTTTTAAAAATAAAATTGTATATTTTAATGTAGCTTTACAGTAGCTTGACAGAAAGTGTAAAAATGTAAAATAAAAACGGCATGACTTAAGTGTAAATAAAAAGTGAACACTTTACAGTAGCATAAAAAATGACAAAAAACTGAGACAATGAAATGCTACAGTTCAGTTAAAAGTTTTGCAATCTCCCTCACACAAAATTTTAAAGAATAAAGACATCAATACCACAAAATATTTTTTTTGGAGCAAAAGGAAACACAATGGAAAGGCATCTCAGGTAGTATCGCTTTGAAATTATGGTTTCAAAATGTTTAGGGAAAAGAATAAAAAAATGCTAGCATTAACAATCCAACAATGTATCGAAAAGATCAGGATCTTGCTAGGTACATTATAGGGAAAATTAGTTTTGTAGCTGCTAGTGGATGTTTGTTTCTATAAAAAATAATTGCAGTATCTAATAAATTATGGTACATATTTAATCATTTATTGAATAATTTGTCATTTATATAATTTTGTTTTTTTTTTAAATTTCTATAGATACTTTTGGTGTGTTTGTTGTAATTTTGTGTTTTACATAATCTTTTGTGATTAAATCATTTGGTATAAAATGTTCCAGATTATAAAATACACCTCACAGTTTTAACATACAATATATATATATATATATGTATATATATATATATATATATAATGTAATTCTGTTTCACGATATATATATACACACAATATATACAGTTCATCGTAGCTAATCATTCTTTAATTAAATGAATGTCAAACTCACACACAACACTGATTAAAAATGTAATGAAACATGTGAACAAGCTTCATATCTATTCGTGCATCAGCCATTGTAACAACACAATTTTACCACGTGGTGTAAAGTGTAATGTAAAATAAAAGACCACGTGGTGTCTTTGGCTATTCTAAGCAAAGTTAAAGAGCTTTAGGAAAAAACTTTAAAACAAATTTAAAGACTCCCTGTATTAAGTCATTTAAAGTCTACTAAAATTAACGTTTCTTTTTCATACATGTTATTTCAATTTATTTTCATAGCAATTAAAATTAAAAGTGCTAACTGAACATAGCGATACACCATACATTTGCGGTTAGGTGGGGTAATTGTAAATGGAAAATGGATTGAAACATTTTGATTGATTAAAAATTGTGTATACGTTTTAAAATTGAAATAACTGCAAATATTTCAACCTTTTGTTATTATGTTGCGTACAAAAAATTGTTTAAATATAAATAATAAATACAGCTCTAAAATTCAATTTACGGGTACCCCAATTTACAATTACCCTTGACATCTTAGAAGTAATTGTAAACAAGTGTTTTCTTTATCCTTTGAAACTAAAAAACTGACACTCCTATTGAAATTGAAAATATCGGTATGGAGAACCATGACTTCCATGAGACGTCATGAATATGAACATGACTTCCATGTTCTAATGTTTATATTTAAAATCATTTATTTGAATTCGGTTCGATAATTTCTAACAACTTATGTGTGTTCCTTGTAACTCATGTTTTATGTTTGACAAATTGAAGGATGTTTTATGTATGATTTTCTTTTCAGGATACTTTATTTATCAGAATTAAGTACTTCACTCTTGTTAAAACGTAAACCGTTGCAGGTAAACTACCCCTCTCCCTTAACCGATCTTCACCAAAATCAATAGGCCTTGAGTCCTATACAACTCAGGTGCATATGCAAAAAATTATTTGGTTCTGTTTGAATTTTCGACAGTTATCGTTCGCCATAGAAAAAATTCTACATACAGACACACACAGACGTTTTTCGGAAAATGACTTTTCTTCATGTTTTGAGGGTAGTACAATCAGAATCAGCCTTTATCTCGAACATGATTTTTTCGTGATCACCATACTTCTATATAAGACTAAACAACATTGCTATCTTTAAACTGTTTGAAAAACGTGTGATAACATCCTGAAATCAATCCCAATAAAATAAACTAAAATAACACGATAAAAATAAGCGTTATTGAAACATTATTTAGAAGATACTTATTGACTGAATTGATTTTCCTATATTTCATATATCAAACATATACGCAAATGCTGTATAATAAAACTGTTTGTATATTTAAATAAAAATTTATTCAGTTCTGTTTGAATTTACAGCAGTTATCGTTCATGAAAAAATTTCTCTTGTTACAACATAAAATGTTGCTGGTAAACTACCCCTTTCCCTTAACCAAAATCAACAGGCCTTAAGGTTTCTACAATATAGGGGTGTATGAAAAAACGTATTTGATTATGTTTGAATTTACGGCAGTTATCGTTCGTCATATAAACAATTACTCTTGTTAAAACATTAAAGGTGGCAGGTAAACTACCCCTTTCCCTTCACCGATCTTTACCAAAATCATTAGACCTTCAGCTCTTTATAATTCAGGAATGTATACAAAAAATTATTTGATTCTCCTTGAATTTACGGCAGTTATCGTTCGTCATAGAAAAAATTACCCTTGTTAAAACATAAAATGTAGCAGGTAGACTATCCCTTTCCCTTAACTGATCTTCACCGAAAACAACAGATCGTGAGTACTCTACAAATAAGGGATGTATGCAAAAAATTATTTGATTCTGTTTGAATTTGCGGATATTATCGTTTACCATAGAAAAAGTAAAAATTACCCTTGATAAAAAACCGTTGCAGGTAAACTACCCCTTTTCCTTAACCGATCTTCACCAAAAACAATAGGTCTTGAGATCTCTACAATTCAGGGCAGTATGCAAAACATTATTTGATTATGTTTGAATTTGCGGCTGTTATCGTTTGCCATAGAAGATACCCTTGTTAAAACATAAAATATTGCAGGTAAACTACCCCTTTTCCTTAACCGATCTTTACCAAAGTCAATAGGTCTTGAGAACTCTACAATTAAGGGCTGCATGCAAAATATTATTTGATTGTGTTTGAATTTGGGGCTGTTATTGTTTGCCATAGAAACAAATTACCCTTGATTAAAAAAAAATGTTGCTGGTAAACTACCCTTTTCCCTTAACCAATCATCACCAAAAACAATAGGTCTTGAGTACTCTACAAATCAGAGCTGTATGCAAAAAATTATTTGATTCTGTTTGAATTTGCGGCTGTTATCGTTTGCCATAGAAAAAAATCTATAGACAGACAGACACACACACACACTTTTTGAAAAACGACTTTTTTCATGTTTTGAGTGTAGTACAATCAGAATCTGCAATAATCTCGAACACGATTTTTTTTTGCCATCACCATACTTCCATTTCCTTAAGGAACATGGAAGTAAAAAGGATTTTAATGTACTTGTTTGGTTATACGTTATTGTACTAGGTTATAAATTGGAAGTAAATTCTGGTACTTCGAATAAATACAAGCTTTAATGTTATATACAGCCTTTATCCATACAATAAATGCAGCCTTTGAATGTACACTAACAAAGGAAATTTTTGTTAAATCTAATTAATTTTAAAAATCTAAAAGGTTAAGTTACATTGTTAAACGTAGACACAACCTCCAAAAATCGTCTGTGTACCGTAATTATGTGCAATAAATGGAAACTAAATCTGTACTTCCAATAAATACACCCTTTTAATAAAATATGTGCCAATACTCTGAATTCAAATTAAATAAAGAAAAAAGGAATTGTGTGTGTGTGTGTGTGTGTGTGTGTGTATGTGTGTGTGTGTGTGTGTGTGTGTGTGTGTGTGTTTTCTGTGGTTGAGGCTGAAGATAGAAGTAGTTTCTGTAGAAATATTTCATTTCTAAAACGATTTAAAATATAAATCTTAAAACATGGAAGTCATGTATTTCTCCACACGGATATTTTCATTATTTGCATCAAATAGTATTATTGTTTAATACACGTTCTATCCAGATCAAATTATGTGTATACAGTTCTGGAAAAATTAGAAATAAAATTTTTTTTTGTTTATTTTAAACTGTATTATGTTTGGAAGTATCCCAAAGTAAATTTAACATTAATCATGTCAATCAATGAGGCCAGTCCAGTTTTTTAAGGCTAGGCGAATCCTTGAAATGTTTGGAGCATCACTAGGTCATGATGGATCAAATCATCAAACTTCAGTTTCTGTGAAAAACTGGCAGATTTGAGTAGCCACTTGATAAAGGATGGTATTGTAAAAGCAACAATTCTTTCAGAATTATTTTATAACCCTGTCAGTCTGCAAATAACTATCACTCCTTTAGATCATCAGCAGATTTAAACTTTTCTTATTTGTGCTAGGAATCTATCATGTAAAACTGCTGGAAGTATGGTATACAAAGTTTCTATTATCCTTTTCAAGGTTGATGACCAAAACAAAAAGTACTATTTATAATTTATCATTGTAGCAGTTACACAGCAGTATACTAAATATCTCTTGGTTAATACCTGTACTCTGGTCAGGTAGCACACAATGAATCATTCAAAACAAGTACAATTCAGTGTCAATGTCTAGTGTTTATGTGTCACTGCTACCCATAGTGAATCATTTGTATTGTACATAACAAATAGTATTCTGACTGTACACGTTTTTCATCTGACAAGAATTTTATACTTAGGCAAACTCATTTAATGGTGTAACCTTCTGAAATATGTGCCAAACAAGTATTCATAAAATTAATATATTTGTGTCAAATTGTGTTTTATTTATTTCCAACAAAATCTGTTTTGTGGACATAACTTTATGTCCAATACAATTATTATGTTATTTCTTTTTAGTATCCCTTATAGATTTGCGTGATTAAAACTTTTAATACTAAAACTTTTTTTCAGCTGATAACCATGCTTTGTTGAGATTATTAACGAAAAGTTTTGCTTATTCAGTGATGTGGCATCTTCAGTGATAAAGTTGAGTCTCATCATGGTAAAACTACTGAAGACTTCATAGAATTGGAAAATTAATGAAAATAATATTCTTACAACCAGTGACAAGAATTATGAACTTAAAACAGTGGAATGAATTATTGAATACCAGATACTCTCAATTGCTAAAACAAACACACTTATATTACAACAGTTCTCTTTATATAATTATCCAGGACACATTGTATAGCCTACAAACAGTAATAAAAAAATCACAATAGTTTACAACACAAATAAACAATTGATCATTTGTCACTTTCATTAAAAACTGCTGTCTAATATCATCCTATATGAATGCACAACCTACTACACCAACTTTCTAAAACTCAGCTGGTGGCAACATCCTAATTATCAGGCTAATGTGAGAAAGTTCCAGATGAATGCCAAGAGTGTGGCTCTAGAATATTCTGCAGTGCTGCTGATTAACAGTATGTGATCAGCATCACATAGAGTACTACACATTTAAGCTATCTAATTGACTTGGTATTACAATATTAGTAAAATGTGCTTGTTAACCAAATAGTGTGTTGTTACTCCTGAAAATCCCATTTCACTAAGAGCATTTTAGAAGTCTAGGTTATCTTTTATGTTTCACTCCACAAACATGCCTTTAGTTCAGCATTTCTCAACCTATTGGGCATGAGCCACAGCTGGGTCCCGAGAGGGCATTTGGAGGGTTGCAAAGTCAGGTTCGGAAATTTATTTACTGTGTCTTAAAAACCTACTACATGTAAATAACTAAGATATATCATTTTAACAATTTAAATTCAACCTGTTTTGTACATAGTCTAAACTGTACATTTTTGTTATTCATGCTCTACCATTGCTTTTTACCAGCTCTGATGTTTAACTCTCTATAACCAGATTGAAAGTTGCTTCCCAGAGGGATACAGTGAATTCAATTGGATTCAAGACCCATTCTTGTATTTTGAAAGTTCTAACATGTTCTCAGTAAAACTAAATGAGCAATTGTGTGATATCATCTGTGATGCTGGGATTAAAACTAAATTTTTAGTAATTTATTTTGTATAGTTAGTGATAACATGAGACATGTCATGGACAACAAAATCCATAAACTTTTAGATTCTGACTTAACAAAGTTCTGGATATCTTTAAGAGATGAATATCCTGAACTTTCGGAGTTGCTCATCACATTCATCACCTCATTCTTGAGTGAAATGGGATTTTCATCTCAAGTGAAAAGCAAGCACAGAAATAGATTTGACGCACACACAGATTTATGACTTAATTTAACCACTCTTGAATCCAACATACCCCAGCTTTTGCAGAAAAAGCAGCCCCAACTGTCACATTAGTAACTAATGATTAGTTAGGCAAGTAAAAACTCTTTTGTTTTTAACTTCAGCATGTGTTTATTAGAGCAAATTAGTCTTTTTTATTACATATTTGGTTTTTGCTTTTCTATAATTAAGTGTATATATAATTTGTTTAAGCATAAAAGAAGGCTTAAAGTTCTCAGTGTTACCAAAAATATGATTATAAAGTGGGTGCACACCCCTACAAGTCTAATTAATTTTAAAAATCTAAAAGGTTAAGTTAGATAATTAAACGTAGACACAACCTCCCAAAATCGTCTCTGTACCGTAATTATGTGCGATAAATGGAAACTAATTTCTGTACTTCCAATAAATACACCCTTTTAATAAAATATGTGTCAATAAACCCCAATAAAATATGCACCAATAACGAAGCCTACTATCTAAGTTAGATAATTAAACGTAGACACAACCTCCCAAAATCGTCTCTGTACCGTAATTATGTGCGATAAATGGAAACTAATTTCTGTGCTTCCAATATATACACCCTTTTAATAAAATATGTACCAATAAACTCCAATAAAATATGTACGAATAACGTAGCCTACTAGGTTATACGTTCTAAATTGGAAGTACCGATAGGTTTTAATTCGAATAAATACAGCCTTTAATGTATATACAGCCTTTTATCCATACAATAAATACAGCCTTTGAATGTACACTAACAAAGGAAATTTTTGTTAAATCTAATTAATTTTAAAAATCTAAAAGGTTAAGTTACATTGTTAAACGTAGACACAACCTCCAAAAATCGTCTGTGTACCGTAATTATGTGCGATAAATGGAAACTAATTTCTGTACTTCCAATAAATACACCCTTTTAATAAAATATGTGCCAATAAACCCCAATAAAATATGCAAATAGGTTATAGGTCTACGTTCTAAATTGGAACTAGGTTTTAATTCCGGTACTTCGAATAAATACAGCCTTTAATGTTATGTACAGCAGCCTTGTATCCATACAATAATTTAATGTACACTAACAAAGGAAATTTTTGTTAAATCTAATTAATTTTAAAAATCGAAAAGGTTAAGTTGCATTGTTAAACGTAGACACAACCTCCAACAATCGTCTGTGTACCGTAATTATGTGCGATAAATGGAAACTAATTTCTGTACTTCCAGTAAATACACCCTTTTATTGTACACTAACAGAGTAAATTTTATTTAAGTTACATTGTCGTACATAACCTCCATAACCTGGCATTAGTTACTTGTGAAGAAAACTGTTTTAGTACACATCGAACACGGAAAAGCAATACAAACGTGGAGACGAAAGTTGCTTGGGCCGCAGGCTATAGTGAATGACCCGAAATTAGTTTCCATTTATCGCACATAATTACGGTACAGAGACGATTTTGGGAGGTTGTGTCAACGTTTAATTATCTAACTTAGATAAGTTAGATAGTAGGCTTCGTTATTGGTGCATATTTTATTGGGGTTTATTGGCACATATTTTATTAAAAGGGTGTATTTATTGGAAGTACAGAAATTAGTTTCCATTTATCACACATAATTACAGTACAGAGACGATTTTGGGAGGTTGTGTCTATGTTTAATTATCTAACTAAACTATTTAGATTTTTAAAATTAATTAGACTTGTAGGGGTGTGCATGGCAGAACTACTCATAGGGGTGTGCACCCACTTTATAATCATATTTTTGGTAACACTGAGAACTTTAAGCCTTCTTTTATGCTTAAACAAATTATATATACACTTAATTATAGAAAAGCAAAAACCAAATATGTAATTCAAAAAACTAATTTGCTCTAATAAACACATGCTGAAGTTAAAAACAAAAGAGTTTTTACTTGCCTAACTAATCATTAGTTACTAATGTGACAGTTGAGGCTGCTTTTTCTGCAAAAGCTGGGGTATGTTGGATTCAAGAGTGGTTAAATTAAGTCATAAATCTGAGTGTGCATCAAGTCTGTTTTTGTGCTTGCTTTTCACTTGAGATGAAAATCCCATTTCACTCAAGAATTAGGTGGTGAATGGGATGAGCAACTCCGAAAGTTCAGGATATTCATCTCTTAAAGATATTCAGAACTTTGTTAAGTCAGAATCTAAAAGTTTATGGATTTTGTTGTCCATGACATGTCTCATGTTATCACTAACTATACAAATAATTTACTAAAAATTTAGTTTTAATCCCAGCATCATAGATGATATCACACAATTGCTCATTTAGTTTTACTGAGAACATGTTAGAACTTTCAAAATACAAGAATGGGTCTCGAATCCAATTGAATTCACTGTATCCCTCTGGGAAGCAACTTTCAATCTGGTTATAGAGAGTTAAACATCAGAGCTGGTAAAAAGCAATGGTAGAGCATGAATAACAAAAATGTACAGTTTAGACTATGTACAAAACAGGTTGAATTTAAATTGTTAAAATGATATATTTTAGTTATTTACATGTAGTAGGTTTTTAAGACACAGTAAATAAATTTCCGAACCTGACTTTGTAACACTCCAAATGCCCTCTCGGGACCCAGCAGTGGCTCATGCCCAATAGGTTAAGAAATGCTGAACTAAAGGCATGTTTGTGGAGTGAAACATAAAAGATAACCCAGACTTCTAAAATGCTCTTAGTGAAATGGGATTTTCAGGAGTAACAACACACTATTTGGTTAACAAGCACATTTTACTAATATTGTAATACCAAGTCAATTAGATAGCTTAAATGTGTAGTACTCTATGTGATGCTGATCACATACTGTTAATCAGCAGCACTGCAGAATATTCTAGAGCCACACTCTTGGCATTCATCTGGAACTTTCTCACATTAGCCTGATAATTAGGATGTTGCCACCAGCTGAGTTTTAGAAAGTTGGTGTAGTAGGTTGTGCATTTATATAGGATGATATTAGACAGCAGTTTTTAATGAAAGTGACAAATGATCAATTGTTTATTTGTGTTGTAAACTATTGTGATTTTTTTATAACTGTTTGTAGGCTATACAGTGTGTCCTGGATAATTATATAAAGAGAACTGTTGTAATATAAGTGTGTTTGTTTTAGCAATTGAGAGTATCTGGTATTCAATAATTCATTCCACTGTTTTAAGTTCATCATTCTTGTCAATGGTTGTAAGAATATTATTCTCATTAATTTTCCAATTCTATGAAGTCTTCAGTAGTTTTACCACGATGAGACTCAACTTTATCACTGAAGATGCCACATCACTGAATGAGCAAAACTTTTCGTTAATAATCACAACAAAGCATGGTTATCAGCTGAAAAAAAGTTTTAGTATTAAAAGTTTTGATCACGCAAATCTATAAGGGATACTAAAAAGAAATAACATAATAATTGTATTGGACATAAAGTTATGTCCACAAAACAGATTTTGTTTGAAATAAATAAAACACAATTTGACACAAATATTAATTTTATGAATACTTGTTTGGCACATATTACAGAAGGTTACACCATTAAATGAGTTTGCCTAAGTATAAAATTCTTGTCAGATGAAACGTGTACAGTCAGAATACTATTTGTTATGTATAATACAAATGATTCACTATGGGTAGCAGTGACACATAAAACTAGACATTGACACTGAATTATACTTGTTTTGATTGATTCATTGTGTGCTACCTGACCAGAGTACAGGTATTAACCAAGAGATGTTTAGTATACTGCTGTGTAACTGCTACAATGATGAATTATAAGTAGTACTTTTTGTTTTGGTCATCAACCTTGAAAAGGATAATGGAAACTTTGTATACCATGCTTCCAGCAGTTTTACATGATACATTCCTAGCACAAATAAGAAAAGTTTAAATCTGCTGATGATCTAAAGGAGTGATAGTTATTTGCAGACTGACAGGGTTATAAAATAATTCTGAAAGAATTTTTTGCTTTTACAATACCATCCTTTATGAACTGACTACTCAGATCTGCCAGTTTTTCACAGAAACTGAAGTTTGATGATTAGATCCATCATGATGACTTAGTGATGCTCCAAACATTTCAAGGATTCTCCTAGCCTTAAAAAACTGGACTGGCCTCATTGATTGACATGATTAATGTTAAATTTACTTTGGGATACTTCCAAACATAATACAGTTTAAAATAAACAAAAAAAAATTTTATTTCTAATTTTTCCAGAACTGTATACACATAATTTGATCTGGATAGAACGTGTATTAAACAATAATACTATTTGATGCAAATAATGAAAATATCCGTGTGGAGAACTATACATGACTTCCATGTTTTAAGATTTATATTTAAAATCGTTTTAGAAATGAAATATTTCTACAGAAACTACTTCTATCTTCAGCCTCAACCACAGAAAACACACACACACACACACACACACACACACACACACACACACACACACACACACACACACACACACACACACACACACACACACACACACACACACACACACACACACACACACACACACACACACACAATTCCTTTTTTCTTTATTTAATTTGAATTCAGAGTATTGGCACATATTTTATTAAAAGGGTGTATTTATTGGAAGTACAGATTTAGTTTCCATGTATTGCACATAATTACGGTACACAGACGATTTTTGGATGGAGGTTGTGTCTACGTTTAACAATGTAACTTAACCTTTTAGATTTTTAAAATTAATTAGATTTAACAAAAATTTCCTTTGTTAGTGTACATTCATAGGCTGCATTTATTGTATGGATAAAGGCTGTATATAACATTAAAGGTTGTATTTATTCGAAGTACCGGAATTTACTTCCAATTTATAACCTAGTACAATCTAACGTATAACCAAACAAGTACATTAAAATCCTTTTTTCAATTTCAAGAGGAGTGTCAGTTTTTTAGTTTCAAAAGATAAAGAAAACACTTGTTTACAATTACGTCTAAGATGTCAAGGGTAATTGTAAATTGGGGTACCGTAAATTGAATTTTAGAGCTGTATTTATTATTTATATTTAAACAATTTTTTGTACACAACATAATAACAAAAGGTTGAAATATTTGCAGTTATTTCAATTTTAAAACGTATACACAATTTTTAATCAATCAAAATGTTTCAATCCATTTTCCGTTTACAATTACCCCACCTAACCGCAAATGTATGGTGTGTCGCTATCTTCAGTTAGCACTTTTAATTTTAATTGCTATGAAAATAAATTGAAATAACATGTATGAAAAAGAAACGTTAATTTTAGTAGACTTTAAATGACTTAATACAGGGAGTCTTTAAATTTGTTTTAAAGTTTTTTCCTAAAGCTCTTGAATTTTGCTTAGAATAGCCAAAGACCCAATGCCATTTGTACACCACGTGGTAAAATTGTGTTGTTACAATGGCTGACGCGCGAATAGGTGTGACGCTTGTTCGCTTGTTTCATTTAATCAGTGTTGTGTTGTGAGTTTGACATTCATTTAATTAAAAAATGATTAGCTACGATGAACTGTTGAGTGTTATTAGTACAGAAGAGGATGCAATTTCTTTTCTTCAAGAAAAAGGTTTGATTCACAATCCTCGTCAATGTGAACAAGGACACGACATGGTATTAGCTCTTGGGCAGCAACAGCGTTAGTGCTGTAATAAGAGGACTTGCCGTGAGTATAAAGTACTTCGCAAGGGCACATTTTTAGAGGGGTCCAAATTACCGCTGGGAACAATAATAAAATTTATTTATTTGTGGTGTGAAGGCCATAGTAGTGTGAAAAACAGTAAAAACAACTGGAAATCGGCGTCAACACACACAGAGTGGACGGCTTACTTAAGATATATCTGTACCGTAGACGTCATGAGAAACCCACAGAAAATTGGAGGACCGAATTTAACAGTTGAAATTGACGAGAGTGTGTTTTCCAAGAGAAAAAATAATGTTGGCCGAGTGTATCCACAACAATGGGTATTCAGTGGATACTGCCGAGAAACGAAGGAATGCTTTCTGTGTAGTGTGGAAGATAGATCAGCCGCTACCCTCCTACCTCTCATAGTTGCAAATATTGAACCAGGGTCTACTATAATGTCAGATGAGTGGCGTTCGTACCGTCAAATTGTTAATTTGCCACAATAGTACAGTCATTTGACTGTAAACCATAGTTATAACTTTGTGGATCCTGAAACTGGAGCTCATACTCAAGGCGTAGAAAGCATGTGGCAGTCCTGTAAACGCCGAAACATGATTGAATGTGGTACGAGAAGGGAACGCTTAGATTCCTATTTAAGTGAGTTCATGTGGCGAACAAGAAATAGAAATGAGGATTTGTTCCAGAAAATGCTGGAAACCATCAACAAATATGAGGCCCCTTTTTACTACCAAATATGATTTTGGTAAGTATTATCAATTTTGGTAAGTATGTTCTATTTAGAATACGTTTTCATAATGATATTGACTTTGAAATCACTTGCTTAGTTTAATTATTCATTGCTCAAGCTTAATCCAATACCATTTTCAAGGATTTTAAGTATTCTGTAAAAGTATTTTGTTTCCTTATTGAACACAGTACATGACACATTAAAAGTATTCAGTACTTAAAAGCAGGTTAGGTTACATTATTTAATCTAAACAACTTCACAGTAGCTGTAACAAAGTTAATTATAAAATAATAATCATTTTGTATATTTTCCTTTACAAGTGGATATTAAACAAAAAACCGATATATTCTTATACCATAAGAAGTAATATAATCACGTTATGTTCATGATGAGTTCTATTTCTGGTGTATAGTGTGTTTCAGTGTTTGCATTAAACAAAACATTTTTAAATCAGTGTTGAACACTTGCCAAGTAGTGTGCCTGATATTTTCCAATAAATTCGTATACTGTATGATAGTAGACTATTGATGTATACTACTTTACATGTCAGAAGTATAACGATATATTTACAAATTACTTTATTCTATATTCTTATGTTAATTCTTGGATTTCGTTGTCCATGACGTGTCCGTTACTTAACTAAATATCACTATTACATTAACGACTCAGAACACTATTTTTTTTATAAGTGAAAGCTTAAAGTTTTACCTTACAGCCTGAACCGGTTTTCTCCTTTAAAAGGCTTCTTCAGAGGCTGCCGCTGGTAGCGCTGTCCGTCTTGTTGTGGATGACGGAATTGAATTTCGAAAGATCGATGCTGTGTGTGTGGGGTGAGATATGTTCGAATAATGCGTGCGATTTGAATTGTGTCTGTTCGTTTAGGATGTCGTTTTTATTTGTTTTTGTGTGTTTGTATATTTCCAATTGTTCTAGAGTGTCTAGTTTACGGCCTTTTGTGTGTACATGTAGAATGTTCATGTTACTGTCAATGTTTTTATATGTGTGGTTTGCTTCAATGAGGTGGTTTGCAAAGGTGGATTCTGTAGTGGAGTGGAGTGCCTTTGTGTGTTCAATGTTTCTCTGTTTGAAGCTATGTCCTGTCTGGCCTATGTAGAATTTATTGCAATTAGAGCAATTTAGCTTGTAAACACCGGGTAGATCGAATTTGTTTTATGGATCGAGAGGTCTAAGAAGTTTATGGTATTGTTGTGTTCGTATTCGGCAGTAAAGGTTATGTTTTTATGTATTTTGTTATGTGCATTAGTAACTGTTCACATTGTCTTTTGTTTCCCCTGTATAGTATTAGAATGTCATCAACGTATCTGTGCCAATATAGTATTTTATGTGAGTGTCTGTCATTGTTTGTGAGTATTTTTGTTTTTTCTAAGTGTTGGAGGAAGACTTCTGCTAGAATGCTGGATATGGGGGAGCCCATGGGTAAGCTCTCCATCACAAAACTAGAACACAGGCACAAATTCAGTATATACAGAAAACCAACTACAACTGACACACTAATACACAACACCTCCAATCACCCAATACAATACAAACTAGCTGCCTTCAGAACCATGATACATAGACTTAACAACATCCCCTTAGATGAAAAAGACTACAAAGACGAACTAAACATGATAAAATATCTAGCAGAATCTAATGGATATGACAGAACAATAGTCAGTAAACTCCTACACAAAACACAAAACAAACAACAGAGAAAGACAGAAAACAACAAATTCATAACACTAAAACATCAACAAACAAACTGAAAAAATAGCCCACAAATTCAAAAAAGCAGGATACAGAATCGCTTACAAAACTACTAACAAAACAGAACACACACTATCAAAACACACACACAAAGCACAAAACAAATTCGATCTACCCGGTGTTTACAAGCTAAATTGCTCAAATTGCAGTAAATTCTGCATACGCCAGACAGGACGTAGCTTCAAACAGAGATACATTGAACACACAAAGGCACTCCACTCCACTACAGAATCCACCTTTGCAAACCACCTCATTGAAGTAAACCACACATATAAAAACATCGACAATAACATGAACATTCTACACGTACACACAAAATGCCGAAAACTAGACACTCTAGAACAATTGGAAATATACAAACACACAAAAACAAATAAAAACGACATCCTAAACGAACAGACACAATTCAAATCGCACGCATTATTCGAACATATCTCACCCACACACACAGCATCGATCTTTCGAAATTCGATTTCGTCACCCACAACAAGACGGACAGCGCTACCTGCGGCAGCCTCTGAAGAAGCCTTTTAAAGGAGAAAACTGGTTCAGGCTGTAAAGTAAGACTTTACGCTTTTACTTATAAAAAAAAAATAGTGTTCCGAGTCGTTAATGTAATAGTGATATTTACTTATGTTATTATTATTATTCAATAAAAAATAAAATACTTTTTAACAAAAATATGCTTTTATTTTAATTATTGTATTGTATTTAATATTACTTCAGAAACATAAATACCGTATAATTAAAGTAAAAATAAATAGTTGTATGTTCCTTAAGGAAATGGAAGTATGGTGATGGCAAAAAAAATCGTGTTCGAGATTATTGCAGATTCTGATTGTACTACCCTCAAAACATGAAAAAAAGTCATTTTTCAAAAAGTGTGTGTGTGTGTCTGTAGATTTTTTTTCTATGGCAAACGATAACTGCCGTAAATTCAAACAGAATCAAATAATTTTTTACATATGAGCTTGAGTTGTAGAATACTCGAGGCCTATTGATTTTGGTGAAGATCGGTTACGGGGAAAGGGCAGTTTACCTGACACATTTTTTGTTGTAACAAGAGTAAAGTAAATATCTTGTTGATTCATCCTCTTCGTTCACTTTTTTTAAATATTATTATATATATAAACTTTCACATATGAACTTACTTTGGTTATCACTTTCCCATACGTTTCAAGGTGATGTGCCTCTTCTTCAGTATTTACTCCCACTGAAGAAGAGGCACATCACCTTGAAACGTATGGGAAAGTGATAACCAAAGTAAGTTCATATGTGAAAGTTTATATATATAATAATAAGAGTAAAGTACTTAATTTAGATATAAAGTATCCTGATAAGAAGATCTTAATAATCCACTGTAGAAACGTAGATGAAATGTCTATAAATGAAGAGGCTAGTTAAACGGGGTGGGGGTAATTTTCTATAAATGAAAATTATAGTTGAAGGGGGAGGGAATCATTTTTATATGTGTACTACGTTATCGGCAACAAAGTAGTAGTTTGTTGTTAAAATTCCTTCCCGGGCTGTTTGGCCGTAGTCCAATGTTTTCTGCAAAACCAGACGTTTCCGCAGTGCCGTCGACTGCCATCATCAGTGAAAATCGAGTGCGATAACGTACGGTGGTATACGTTAGTGACTACAGTACTGTTGTTAAGGCTGAAGCAATAAGTGGAAAGAAGTAGTTTCTATGGAAACATTTCATTTCGTAAATGATTTTAAATATAAATCTTAGAACATGGAAGTCACGTATGGTTCTCCATACCGATATTTGGTTAAGTGACCAAAATACCAGGTAAAGTGGTAAGTAAACAGCCATTCCAATCTCCTCAGCCAACACAGATATTGTAACGTAACAGAGTTGAGGTCCCCGACGTTACATAAAAAACTAGGTAAATATGATTTAAAACAATGCCCAAAGCCTGTTATAATTAAATACAAGAGGGCCCATCTCACCTGAAGAATGCATTAGAGGTACATAGTAAGGTTACTAAGTAATTAAAACATCAAAAGTGTACCTAAATCTAAAATATGTAATGAGTAGTATGAGATGTAAAACATAAACATTGTGTCTAATGGGAGGAGTTTAATGTGTAGGAGTTGAGTATAATATACTGTTCAATTAATATTTAATGTGTTATAAAATGTATTTGGTGTTGTACTGTAGCATGATATAGTGTTTACAGGATATTTATTTTATGTTTGTGGATAGTAAGTGTGGAGCTGTTGCTTTAAGGAAGTACTAAGTCCTAGGTACTCAATTTATTTATGTTAAAATTGTATTTAAATAATTAGGTATAAGTACATTTATTAGTTATGATACTATGTTAAATGTATTTACTTTAATTGATTAATGAAGGTGTTTAAAATAATGTTTGTAAACTTGGCCAGGAAGGCAATAAGTGTTAAAAAGTTGGCAAGTAGTTCTTATAGTTATGTTAAAAAATAATGAAGGGTTCAATGATGAACTAGATAATATAATGAATTGAAACCAGGAAATTAAAATTGATGTAAGTGGCCATAAGCCAGTGACTATTTGTACAGTAGGTCAGGTAAAGAAAAATTAAGTTAAAAACAAAACTAAATTATAACAGGTGTAAGAAAACCAATAGGCCTAAATTTAATGTTTGTAAAAGGAAATTAATACCTTTTTAATAAGTCCAGTCAGATGAAACTATAGTAAAATATATATGGTTTAATAAGGCAGATTAAGTGAGAGTTTTATGTGATTTGGTGTAATTCCAAGCATGGAGTATTTTATTTAAAAAGAGTAGTAATATTTTCTAATTCTGGCTCTAGGATATCGAATATTAACCAATGACAGAAACTAATGGTTGTTAGGGTAACAAAAATGCAAGAAATTTTGTTGATTTCAACATTCGATTGTTATATGCTATTGGGAACAGTTCGGTAGACAAATTTAAACAAAAAAATAAAATAAAATAAAATGAATCAACCTCAATAAATCAAATGTATTAAAGCCAGTCCATTCAAACTAAACTGATGAATAATTACCGAACTAGATTTTGGGAAATATAATTATACACCTTCCAATGGTAGCGGAATTACTAATTTCTTCTTCAAACTAATTCCATTAGAAATAATGATGAACCCGATTTACAATTGAACCAAGATACTAAGTAATAACCGTCAAAGTAAGTAATAACAAGAAGTCAAAATTAATACATATATAAACCGAATATACACAAGAACCTTTGGTATTGGAGACATTAAACTCACTTCCAAGAGATTGAAGAATTCTTGGATTTCGTTGTCCATGACGTGTCCGTTACTTAACTAAATATCACTATAATATTGACGACTTGGAACACTAAGTTTTTTATAAGTAAAAACGTAAAGTTTTACCTTACAGCCTAAACCGGCTTTCACCTATAGAAGGCTTCATCAGAGGCTGTCGTTAGTAGCGCTGCTCGTCTTGTTGTTGGCGACGAGATAGTGTTTCGAAAGATTGAAGCTGTGTGTGTGTGGTGAGATGTGTTCGAATAATGCGTGCGATTTGAAACGACATCCTAAACGAACAGACACAATTCAAATCGCACGCATTATTCGAACACATCTCACCACACACACACACACACACACACACACACACACACACACACACACACACACACACACACACACACACACACACACACACACACACACACACACACACACAGCTTCAATCTTTCGAAACACTATCTCGTCGCCAACAACAAGACGAGCAGCGCTACTAACGACAGCCTCTGATGAAGCCTTCTATAGGTGAAAGCCGGTTTAGGCTGTAAGGTAAAACTTTACGTTTTTACTTATAAAAAACTTAGTGTTCCGAGTCGTCAATATTATAGTGATATTTAGATTGAAGAAATTATAATACTACACCAATTCCACTGGGACCGGCAACCACAAGGCTCGCGAAGAAGAACGAAGAACAGAAGAATTCCTGTTACACTCCGGGACATCAACTTTCAACCTTTATTGATAATCTGGACACATTTCCTGGTCAAAATAACCTCATCAGTACGTCTTCATGCGGTTGTAAACAGCCACGGCTATCTTGCGCATCGCCTTGTACGGTAACACCAGCTTATATTTAATTTTATACATTAAGAATTAATAACAATTTGTAATACTTAGTAACCTTAATTTTGCATTACCTGGCCTTACTAATCGTTAAAAGAATCACATGTACCCTGGGATAAGAGATAAACAAAAATTATATTTAAATTGTATTATATAGTACTAGTCCATTAACAAATCGATTCAGCATTGTACGATCGATATTACGATCAAATAAACTGTGAAGAATACTGTTGGAAATTAAAAAGTAATATAAATAAAGAATCCTTCTTGTATGTAATGATGTTCTGTGTTTTGTAGAATAGGTATTGTATTTTGATGGGGGAGTAATTTACAGATAATGAAGGTGATTAAACTATCAAGTGAAACTAACTAACCTATAAAAATAAGTCAATTACGAATGGCAGCGCTTGCTGCAGACAGCTGGTGGAAACGAGAGATTGCCGAACTAACGTATTCTCTTCGCCACATTTGAATTAATTTAAATCATACGGACCGAATAGGGTTGGAGAGAATTACCGAATTATTAACTAAGATACCTGTAATATAGAGTTATTCTCTGGTAAAACACTTAGTAATTGATCAACACAGGGCTATGTTCAATCTAAGAGTTGCAGGAGATCGCATCTACAATAACATAATAAACATTTTCCACAAACAGATCGAATTAGTTAATTTAAATTTTTTGAAATTAATTACAAACTGTAATACAAATAGAAACCCAAAGAGAGTTATTTGTAACAATATATATTATTGCCTGTCTTCTTTATTTACAGTGTGGAACAGTAGATCCTGTTACATTATACTGGATTTAGTACTGGGTTGAGGCACAGATACTTCTTAAATAATACATCTACTCTACATGAGTGTTGTGGTTGGTTAGGTAATGATAGTACATTATTGTGTGTAATGATAGTACATTGGGTTTGACGTTTCTTTACAAACCCAGTTGACTCTGTAGTGCTCAATTCTACGTCTTTTGACCTCACTGTAACTGTTTATTCTCCGTTTCTTCCAGCAATTGTTCTTGTAACCTGTCTTGTATGTTACTATACTAATTTTTAAAATAAACACATGTATCTTGTAGCATAAGCTATTAACCATAGTGCATACTCCTTCTTTATCTAAAAAGTGGTAGATACGTAATACTAACCTATTAAAACTGTGTATTTAATAATACTAACTTATTAACCATAACGCATGTTCCTTCTTTATCTAGAAAATGTTAGACGTTGAATATTGTTTTTACAGAAACACCGGCTAGCCACAGGTAGTCGTGAGTGGTAAGGACGTGACTCTATACGCTTCTCGATACATCACCTGGAAAGATATTCTGGACCTCTGCAGACCTCCACATGAACTCACTTAAATAGGAATCCTTCTCGTACCACATTCAATCATGTTTCGGCGTTTACAGGACCGCCACATGCTTTCTACGCCTTGTGTATGCGCTCCCGTTTCAGGATCCACAAAGCTATAACTATGGTTTACAGTCAAATGACTGTACTGTTGTGGCTAATTAATAATTTCACGGTACGAACGCCACTCATCTGACATTATAGTAGACCCTGGTTCAGTATTTGCCACTATGAGAGGTAGGAGGGTAGCTGCTGATCTATCTTCCACACTACACAAAAAGCATTCCTTCGTTTCTCGGCAGTATCCATCGAATACCCATTGTTGTGGATACACCTGGCCAACATTATTTTTTCTCTTGGCAAACACACTCTCGTCAATTTCAACTGTTAAATTCGGTCCTCCAATTTTCCGTGGGTTTCTCATGACGTTACTGCACAGATATATCTTAAGTAAGCCGTCCACTCTGTGTGTGCGTTGACGCCGATTTCCAGTTGATTTTTACTGTTTTTCACACTACTACGCTCTTCACACCAGAAATAAATAAATTTTATTATTTTTCCCAGAGGTAATTTGGACCCCTGTAAAAATGTGCCCTTGGGAACTACCTTATACTCACGGCAAGTCGTCTTACTGCAACACCAACGCTGTTGCTGCCCAAGGGCTAATACCATGTCGTGTCCTTGTTCACATTGACGAGGATTGTGAACCAAACCTTTTTCTTGAAGAAAAGAAACTGCAGCATCCTCTTCTGTACCAATAACTCAACCATCGTAGCTACTTACAACACAACACTAATTAAAAATGTAATGAAACTGAACAAGCTGTAACAACACCAATGTAATAAACTAAATTAGCAAATTCATAAGTGTGTTTTATTTTGGTTTCCACTGTACTATGTGACGATCGGTGAGACCGTCGTAACAATTTAACGAAACATCCCAATTAATTCAATATTATACTTTGAGGATTATAATTTTACATATACACTAATGTAAAATATAAAACATTATTGTTATCTGATTTCAAGCTTGCAGAGTCAATCCAAATAAATTATGTCTGAATGTATGTACACACATAACAGGCAAAATACAAGTGTTCTGTCTTGTCTGCTGTCATAGAAAATATATTCTGTATTTCTTTACGGTTGCAACTTCATTCATGTGAGTGAAAATTAATTTATATAAATCTCAAATCATCGCCGGAATCTACACTGTTGACTGTAAACAAATACAATAAATTCCTTTTGTGATCACTTTGGGCCAATATGAATTTAATAGCACTAGCCGAATAATAACAATAACTGATAACAAGATTATGCAAGATTTGCCATTACTTTCCTATACCTGTGATTACAGGCATATTGATATACCTGTTACTATGTATAGAGGTGTTACTATATATATTGTATGTTACAACTGTGAGGTGTATTTTATAATCTAGAACATTTTATATCAAATGATTTAATCACAAAAGATTATGTAAAACACAAAATTACAACAAACACACCAAAAGTACTATAGAAATTTAAAAAAAAACAAAATTACATAAATGACAAATTATTCAATAAATGATTAAATATGTACCATATTTTATTAGATACTGCAATTATTTTTTATAGAAACAAACATCCACTAGCAGCTGCAAAACCAATTTTCCCTATAATGTACCTAGCAAGATCCTGATCTTTTCGATACATTGTTGGATTGTTAATGCTAGCATTTTTTTATTCTTTTCCCTAAACATTTTGAAACCATAATTTCAAAGCGATACTACCTGAGATGCCTTTCCATTGTGTTTCCTTTTGCTCCAAGAAAAATATTTTGTGGTGTTGATATGTCTTTATTCTTTAAAATTTTGTGTGAGGGAGATTGCAAAATTTTTAACTGAACTGTAGCATTTCATTGTCTCAGTTTTTTGTCATTTTTTGTGCTACTTGAAAGTGTTCACTTTTTATTTACACCTAAGTCATGCCGTTTTTATTTTACATTTTTACACTTTGTGTCAAGCTACTGTAAAGCTACATTAAAATATACAATTTTATTAAAAAAAAAAAGATCAAATCAAGCACTTGTCTGTAATGAACAGAACACTGTGTAATAACTGAAATATATGAAAGTTTTATTTAAGGTTATTGCTGGCTCTCACATCCTACCTTCCAGTATTTGTGTATCACCCGTCAGAACAGTGAATAAATCAACGGGATACTAAGTCATTCTTACTACTGTTCAGGTGCGTTTAGCATGTACACCAGAGGCAGATTTATGCATAGGCAAAGTAGGCTACTGCCTACGGGCGGCAAATTTTGTAAAGGTTGTTATGTTGTTTTTATACCTAAGAGATGCTTCAAATGCCGCTCCATTTCGTCTCAATATGATAAGAAGCTTTTAAAAATACAGTATATGTTGTTTAGTAACAAGGCTTATTACATAAAGAGAATAGTTCATCATTTACTTCTGATCTGTATATGAAGTAGGCCCTACATCGTTTTTTCACAATTACATTTACATACATTATATATGTGATACTTCCATTATATTAATTATTTAACTATTAATTTGTTTACATTCAAATTTCGAACATTCTTTACCGACTCTGTAATTTGACATGAGTGAATGTCAATAGATGCCACTAGCTGCTAACAGACAGACTATGAGCATAGTATAATTTCATACCCAACTCTAGTGCCAGTTGAGCTTCAACCTGCCGAGGAGGGAAATAAGAGGTCTACACATAGTACGTGTCCGTTAAACACCTGTTGTATTTTACATAAATCGTTAAATATATATTCATCAAATAAATTGATAGGCAAAAAGTCTTGGATTTCGTTGTCCATGACGTGTCCGTTACTTAACTAAATATCACTATAATATTGACGACTCGGAACACTAAGTTTTTTATAAGTAAAAACGTAAAGTTTTACCTTACAGCCTAAACCGGCTTTCACCTATAGAAGGCTTCATCAGAGGCTGTCGTAAGTAGCGCTGTTCGTCTTGTTGTTGGCGACGAGATAGTGTTTCGAAAGATCGAAACTGTGTGTGTGTGTGTGTGTGTTGTGAGATGTGTTCGAATAATGCGTGCGATTTGAATTGTGTCTGTTCGTTTAGCATGTCGTTTTTATTTGTTTTTGTGTGTTTGTATATTTCTAATTGTTCTAGAGTGTCTAGTTTTCGGCCTTTTGTGTGTACGTGTAGTATGTTCATGTTATTGTCGATGTTTTTATATGTGTGGTTTGCTTCAATGAGGTGGTTTGCGAAGGTAGATTCTGTAGTGGTGTGGAGTGCTTTTGTGTGTTCAATGTATCTCTGTTTGAAGCTACGTCCTGTCTGGCCGTCTGGCCTATGTAGAATTTATTGCAATTTGAACAATTTAGCTTATATACACCGGGTAGATCGAATTTGTTTTGTGCTTTGGGCATGCGTTTTGATAGTGTGCGTTCTGTTTTGTTAGTAGTTTTGTAAGCGATTCTGTATCCTGCTTTTTTGAATTTGTGGGCAATTTTTTCTGTTTGTTTGTTGATGTATGTTAGTGTTATGAATTTGTTGTTTTCTATCTTTGTCTGTTGTTTGTTTTGTGTTTTGTGTAGGAGTTTACTGACTATTGTTCTGTCATAACCGTTAGATTCTGCTAGATATTTTATCGTGTTTAGTTCGTCTTTGTAGTCTATTTCATCTAAGGGGATGTTGTTAAGTCTATGTATCATGGTTCTAAAAGCAGCTAGTTTGTGTTGTATTGGGTGATTGGAGGTGTTGTGTATTAGTGTGTCAGTTGTAGTTGGTTTTCTGTATATACTGAATTTGTGCCTGTGTTCTAGTTTTGTGATGGAGAGGTCTAAGAAGTTTATGGTATTGTTGTGTTCGTATTCGGCAGTGAAGGTTATGTTTTTATGTATTTTGTTTATGTGCGTTAGTAACTGTTCACATTGTCTTTTGTTTCCCCTGTATAGTATTAGAATGTCATCAACGTATCTGTGCCAATATAGTATTTTATGTGAGTGTCTGTCATTGTTTGTGAGTATTTTTGTTTTTTCTAAGTGTTGGAGGAAGACTTCTGCTAGAATGCTGGATATGGGGGAGCCCATGGGTAGGCCATCGTTCTGTATGTAGTATTTATTGTTATAAGTAAAGTAGTTTTGTTTTGTGATAATGTTCAGAGTTTCTGTTATTTCATTGATAAGTTCGTCTGGTGTGTTGTTCTGTTTGAGTTTGTTTTGTAGGATGGTGATTGTTTCAGAGATGGGGATGTTTGTGTACAGGTTTTTAATGTCAAAGGAGGCTAATGTGGCGTTATGGGGGATGTGTATGTCTTTTATTTTTGTTACTAGGTCAGTGTTGTTTTTTACTGCAATGTTGTTGTCTATTTGTGTGTGTTGTCTAATAATTTTGTCTAGATATTTTGCCAGTTTGTGTGCAGGGGCATTACGGTAGTTGATAATGGGGCGGATCGGAATGTCTTCTTTATGGATTTTGGGAAGCGCTTGGAGTGTAGGTGCTGATGGTCGGATTTGTTTCATGTAGGGCTTTTGTTTATGTGTCATAATGTGTTTGGCTTTGTTGACTATTTGTTTTACTGAGTTTTGGTATCTGTCGGTGGGGTCGTGTTTTAGTTCTGTGATGTTGTTCTGTTCCATGAAGTCTTGTACTTTTTTGTGTAGGTTGTCTGTGGGGATAATTACAGTCGTGTTGCCTTTGTCAGCTTTTACAAATGTGATGTTGTGTTTGTGTGCCTTTTCCCTCAGTTTGATGGCTGTGTGTATTTCTGAGTTGTGGTTGTTGTTGTCTGGTGTCTTATGTACTCCTATTGTGTTGTTTATATTATGTCTTAATGTGTCTTGATGTTCTGGTGCTGTGTTTTGTATATTTGTTTCTGTGTCAATTATGAGCTTTGTTAGTGTTTGGTTGTTATGTTTGTAATGTATGTTATGTTTTAGGTTATGTTATGTATGTTATGTACATTACAAACATAACAACCAAACACTAACAAAGCTCATAATTGACACAGAAACAAATATACAAAACACAGCACCAGAACATCAAGACACATTAAGACATAATATAAACAACACAATAGGAGTACATAAGACACCAGACAACAACAACCACAACTCAGAAACACACACAGCCATCAAACTGAGGGAAAAGGCACACAACACAACATCACATTTGTAAAAGCTGACAAAGGCAACACGACTGTAATTATCCCCACAGACAACCTACACAAAAAAGTACAAGACTTCATGGAACAGAACAACATCACAGAACTAAAACACGACCCCACCGACAGATACCAAAACTCAGTAAAACAAATAGTCAACAAAGCCAAACACATTATGACACATAAACAAAAGCCCTACATGAAACAAATCCGACCATCAGCACCTACACTCCAAGCGCTTCCCAAAATCCATAAAGAAGACATTCCGATCCGCCCCATTATCAACTACCATAATGCCCCTACACACAAACTGGCAAAATATCTAGACAAAATTATTAGACAACACACACAAATAGACAACAACATTGCAGTAAAAAACAACACTGACCTAGTAACAAAAATAAAGACATACACATCCCCCATAACGCCACATTAGCCTCCTTTGACATTAAAAACCTGTACACAAACATCCCCATCTCTGAAACAATCACCATCCTACAAAACAAACTCAAACAGAACAACACACCAGACGAACTTATCAATGAAATAACAGAAACTCTGAACATTATCACAAAACAAAACTACTTTACTTATAACAATAAATACTACATACAGAACGATGGCCTACCCATGGGCTCCCCCATATCCAGCATTCTAGCAGAAGTCTTCCTCCAACACTTAGAAAAAACAAAAATACTCACAAACAATGACAGACACTCACATAAAATACTATATTGGCACAGATACGTTGATGACATTCTAATACTATACAGGGGAAACAAAAGACAATGTGAACCGTTACTAACGCACATAAACAAAATACATAAAAACATAACCTTCACTGCCGAATACGAACACAACAATACCATAAACTTCTTAGACCTCTCCATCACAAAACTAGAACACAGGCACAAATTCAGTATATACAGAAAACCAACTACAACTGACACACTAATACACAACACCTCCAATCACCCAATACAACACAAACTAGCTGCTTTTAGAACCATGATACTGCTACGACAGCATAGAACAATCTACGCGTTTATCGAATACGCCAGAAAGATCTCGACGTAAGCGTGTGGTGTACGTGCTACTAAACGCATTTTGCGAGAATTTTCTCGACTGTGCCAGGCTCCGCTCGGGCGCTCGGACTGTGTCAAGGCCGTAGCAATTTACGTAGTTCGCGAGAGATAAGACGCAGTTTGGAAGCTTCTGGTGTGTGAGCGTAACTATAAATACATCGCGTCGCGGCCTTAGTTTTCAGTTCAATGCGAGATTTTTGACTGTGCGGTTCGAGAGTATTAGTGCGATATATTTACAGAGCGGTTCGGGTTATTACGGTGTACGTTCAAGTAGTTATTAGTGAAGTGTTGCGTTTATATTCGGACGGTATAATTGTAATACAGTTGAGTTTTAATATTAGTGGACATTTTATTGCGTATGAACAATTTCATTTGCTTTGTTGTAGACACTGTGTTGTTAATTACGAACTGTTTTACTATAACAATTAAAGGTGTGATTAGTGACTTAATTGGTGTCTTGTACTTATTTTGTTTCCACTGTACCTACGACGATAGAGTAGACCGTCGTAACAGTGGTGTCAGAAGTGGGATAGAACGGTTAACAGTGGAAACAGTGGATACTTTGTACAAGACGAGTGTAATTCGTAATTAATCGAAAAACAATGGATGCCAGTCAGATGATGGAAAATTTCCAGGCGCTGTTGTTGCAGACAGAAGAACGACGACGACAGGATGCAGAAGAAGCAGAAAAACGACAGGATGAAAAACGCAGGCAGGAAAGAGAAGAAGCTGAGGAACGTCAGAAAGCACTAATGCTAGAAACAGAAGAAAGACAGGATGAAAAACGTAAGCAAGAAGCAGATAAAACGGAAGCTCTCTTTGAAGTTATGCAGAAACAGTTGCAAGAACACAGTACCGCAGAATTGGGTATCCTACGAGGTGAGCTTAATAAACAAGTTACTAAAATATCGGAGGTACAAGAATCAATGACATTAAAAATAGCTGAAGTAGAAAAATCTGTCTTGACTGTTGAAGAATCGATGTCTACAAAAATATCTGTTATAGAAGAATCTGTTTCAAATAAAATATCTGCAGTAGAAAACTCAATGGCAAACATAAGAGAACAAATTAAAATTGAAGTTGAACAGTGCATGAAGATTCAACCAAAACAAATTTATGAACAGACTGTACCAGTGATCAAGACAGAAAAATACACAGAAAATAAGTTAACAGAGAAAGTCACTTTGCCTGCAGTAGGGACAGTCCATGTCAAAGCTCCAACCTTTGACGGAAGCACTCACTGGGCAACGTACCTCCGCCAATTTGAAGCTGCTGCATGCGCAAATAATTGGACAGAAAAAGACAAGGCTGTTTCGCTCGTTCTCTCATTAAAAGGACCCGCGGCAGAACTATTACAGAAAGTGCCACCTGACAGCCAGAACACCTATGCCGAGTTGATAAAAAGCTCTGGAATTACGGTATGGTGATAAACATTTGCGAGAGGTGTACTACGCTCAGTTGAGAACAAGACGACAACGTTCCGGGGAAAGTCTGCAAGAATTTGAAGCAAGTATCGACAGATTGATTAGATTGGCCTATCCTGAAGCACCAGAAGACTTCCGAATAAGGTTTACGGTGCAGACATTTATTGATGGCATCGGAGATTGTGAACTTCAGCAAGTGTTACGAATGGCAAGACACCGAGATAGCTCAGAAGCTCTTGTTCACGCCCTAGAGTTTGAAGCTGCCAAGTCAGCGTCCCGCTACATTAATGGGTTTGTGCCATCACGTTGCAGTCAGAAGATCCCTGTATCACATTACCGTTACGATGGGTGCAGAAAAACAGTGTTGTCGGACAAACAGTTCAAAAGTTCAAGAGAGTCGCAACGATTTGAAAAAGACAGAAGACCGAAATGTTACAACTGTGGAAAACGTGGTCATCTACAGGTAGACTGTTGGGAGAAGAAGATACAGAGAGAAGAGACTGATCGCACCAATTGGAGAAGTAAAGGCCCAGAACAGCACACAGTTTCCACGCTACATAAGATCAGTGGAAACTTGATTGTTAGTGGATTTGCGGATGGTAAACCAACATCATTTACAGTTGACACGGGCGCAACAGTGTCCATTGTGCGCCCTGACTTAGTCTGTAACCGCCATCCTCTAATTAGCTCTTGTACAATACAGACTGTGACTGGAAGCCCCGTCAAGGTGCTAGGAAAGGTAGACGTACGTGTACGCCTGGGTCTTCTTGAGTTTAGCCACCAAATGCTCGTTGCAGACATTGTCGATGAATTGATTCTTGGCACGGACATTATGAATGCCTACGGATTCGTTGTGGACTTAAGAGAGAATGTCCTGAAAGTTGGCCAAGAGAAGATAAAGCTTTGCATGGCTAAAATGACAGGGTCTACCAACCATTCGATTAAGCGAGTGGCATTAGTCGAAGAAAAATTCAACAAGTCTGGTCAAGAGGAAACCTCCCTGTTGCAAGCGGAAATAGAGGCAGAACTAGCAGAGGAAGTACAAATAAGTATAACGACAAAAGAAGTGATTGGAGAGCCAACTATGGGTGTCGAGACAAAACTCTTGCTTGTTCCTGAGCTGATAGAAGCGGCCGAGGGTAAAGTGGCTGATGATGAGGTTACGCAAGAGGTTGTTGACGAGAACCAAACCAACTTGGATCAGCCAGTGGTATTTAGGTCATTAGTACATGACGCAACGAGAGTGATTCCAGCGAAGCTAGTGGTAGCGCGAAAGATTCGCATTCCTGGGAACGTGATGTTCGGATCATACGAGACTGAATTCGAAGAACGGGAAAATTATCCTTCGCAAGGATGGCCACCTAGATCGCCTGGTCGAGTATTACTTCGAAGACGCTTTGCCAGTTCGGGACGAACAGGCTTAAGGAGGGGGAGGTGCTACGACAGCATAGAACAATCTACGCGTTTATCGAATGCGCCAGAAAGATCTCGACGTAAGCGTGTGGTGTACGTGGTACTAAACGCATTTTGCGAGAATTTTCTCGACTGTGCCAGGCTCCGCTCGGGCGCTCGGACTGTGTCAAGGCCGTAGCAATTTACGTAGTTCGCGAGAGATAAGACGCAGTTTGGAAGCTTCTGGTGTGTGAGCATAACTATAAATACATCGCGTCGCGGCCTTAGTTTTCAGTTCAATGCGAGATTTTTGACTGTGCGGTTCGAGAGTATTAGTGCGATATATTTACAGAGCGGTTCGGGTTATTACGGTGTACGTTCAAGTAGTTATTAGTGAAGTGTTGCGTTTATATTCGGACGGTATAATTGTAATACAGTTGAGTTTTAATATTAGTGGACATTTTATTGCGTATGAACAATTTCATTTGATTTGTTGTAGACACTGTGTTGTTAATTACGAACTGTTTTACTATAACAATTAAAGGTGTGATTAGTGACTTAATTGGTGTCTTGTACTTATTTTGTATCCACTGTACCTACGACGATCGAGTAGACCGTCGTAACAATACATAGACTTAACAACATCCCCTTAGATGAAATAGACTACAAAGACGAACTAAACACGATAAAATATCTAGCAGAATCTAACGGTTATGACAGAACAATAGTCAGTAAACTCCTACACAAAACACAAAACAAACAACAGACAAAGATAGAAAACAACAAATTCATAACACTAACATACATCAACAAACAAACAGAAAAAATTGCCCACAAATTCAAAAAAGCAGGATACAGAATCGCTTACAAAACTACTAACAAAACAGAACACACACTATCAAAACGCATGCCCAAAGCACAAAACAAATTCGATCTACCCGGTGTATATAAGCTAAATTGTTCAAATTGCAATAAATTCTACATAGGCCAGACGGCCAGACAGGACGTAGCTTCAAACAGAGATACATTGAACACACAAAAGCACTCCACACCACTACAGAATCTACCTTCGCAAACCACCTCATTGAAGCAAACCACACATATAAAAACATCGATAATAACATGAACATACTACACGTACACACAAAAGGCCGAAAACTAGACATTCTAGAACAATTAGAAATATACAAACACACAAAAACAAATAAAAACGACATCCTAAACGAACAGACACAATTCAAATCACACGCATTATTCGAACACATCTCACAACACACACACAGCTTCGATCTTTCGAAACACTATCTCGTCGCCAACAACAAGACGAACAGCGCTACTTACGACAGCCTCTGATGAAGCCTTCTATAGGTGAAAGCCGGTTTAGGCTGTAAGGTAAAACTTTACGTTTTTACTTATAAAAAACTTAGTGTTCCGATTCGTCAATATTATAGTGATATTTAGGCAAAAAGTGATAAGTGAAAGGATGATTATGTCAAAAGATGTGTATATAATGTATTTTCATTTATTATGTTAGGGTAATATTAGTGGAATGATAATATTCTACCACTACTGTATTACAGTATACAAATGTAGTGATATATCTTGGCACAATACTATGTAATAAATTTGGATAAAAGGCTCATTTCAAATAGAAAGGATAGCTGGTGTGATCAGACATAACAAATTTGTATTAGTTTTTTGAGAATGTATTCCTATCAAACTGCAATAAGCATATTTTCAAACCTTTATGGATGTGTGTCATGGAATTTACAGATTGCACCAAAAGAAACAGTTAAAATATATCTTCAATTAAACAAAAATTGGTCTTGTAATATGAGTCAGTAATACAGCAGGAACTAATCAGTTAATTGCTATTACAAAATGCCTTATTCCTTTTTCATGATGATCAGATTTTGCTATACGCCTGCATAAATAAAAATTATTAAATTGCTTAACTCTCAACACAAAGTATTTAAACTATTTAACATGAAAAGTTCATCATGTCACATATTCTAGTAACAAGGTAAGTTTTTGGAATAGTGTTTTAGCTGAATTTATACACTAGGAGGACACTCAGCATTTAGTTTGTGTGTGTAACTCTGGTTAATCAAAGAGGATTATTTGTGTAAATTCAAATTTAGTAATACAAATCTACTACCATAAAGGCCTGGAATGCTATGCGTTAAAGAATTTTAATTAACTTTATATGGGGAAATCTGGTTTACATACATTATTTCTGAAAATAATAATCCTGAAATGTAATCAGTACTTATATCAAGTTAAGTGCAATAATTAAATAGATTCTTCAACTTGCACATTGCAAACTTCAGGTGCTAATCCTTTACTTTATTTTTAATTCAACATCAATTTATGTTCGGCAACGTTAAAAAGAACATGTTATGGCCTCTGAGAAAGTACACAGTGAGTGGAAGCTGGCTTAAATGAAGGTAAACATTTTATCTAATAATTAGTGTCCCGTGTTAGAAAACATGTGCAATACATATTATAAAAAGAAGGATATTGTTTTTACTTCCATGTTCCATAAGGAAATGGATGGTGAAAAAAATCGTGTTCGAGATAAGGGCTGATTCTGATTGTACTACCCTCAAAACATAAAGAAGTAATTTTTTGAAATTAGTCTGTGTGTAAAATTTTGTCTATGGCGAACGATAACTGCCGCAAATTCAAATAATTTTTTGCATATTGTAGAGGACTCAAGGCCTGTTGATTTTGGTGAAGATCGGTTAAGGAGAAGGGGTAGTTTACCTTCAACGTTTTATGTTTTAACAAGAGTAAAGTACTTAATTTTGATAAATAAAGTATCCTGAAAAGGTCATAATAATCCACTCTAGAAAGGTAGATGAAATATCCATAAATGAAAAGGGGTAGGGGATAATTTTCTATAATTTAAAATGATAGGTGAAGTGGAGGGGATAATTTTTTATATGTGTACTACGTTATCAGCAATGATGAAGTAGTTTGTTGATAAAATTCCTTTCCAGGCTGTTTGGCCGTGGTCCAATGTTTTCTGCAAAACCTGACATTTCGGAAGTGCCATTGACTGCCATCATCAGTGAAAATCAAGTGCGCTAACGTGAGGTGGTATATGTTAGTGACCATAATTCTGTGGTTGAGGCTGAAGATAGAAGTAGTTTTTGTAGAAATATTTCATTTCTAAAACGATTAGAAATATTTCATTTCTAATACATCTTAAAACATGGAAGTCATGTACGGTTCTCCACACTGATATTTTAATTATTTTCATCAAATAGTATTATTGTTTAATACACATTCTATCCAGATCAAATTATGTGTATACAGTTCTGGAAAAATTAGACTGGCATAACATTTTTTTTGTTTATTGTAAACTGTATTATGTTTGGAAGTATCCAAAAGTAAATTTAACATTAATCATGTCAATCAATGTGGCCAGTCCAGTTTTTTAAGGCTAGGAGAATCCTTGAAATGTATGGAGCATCACTAGGTCATCATGATGGATCTAATCATCAAACTTCAGTTTCTGTGAAAAACTGGCAGATTTGAGTAGCCACTTGATAAAGGATGGTATTGTAAAAGCAACAATTCTTTCAGAATTATTTTATAACCCTGTCAGTCTGCAAATAACTATCACTCCTTTAGATCATCAGCAGATTTAAACTTTTCTTATTTGTGCTAGGAATGTATCATGTAAAACTGCTGGAAGTATGGTATACAAAGTTTCTATTATCCTTTTCAAGGTTGATGACCAAAACAAAAAGTACTACTTATAATTCATCATTGTAGCAGTTACACAGCAGTATACTAAACATCTCTTGGTTAATACCTGTACTCTGGTCAGGTAGCACACAATGAATCATTCAAAACAAGTACAATTCAGTGTCAATGTCTAGTGTTTATGTGTCACTGCTACCCATAGTGAATCATTTGTATTGTACATAACAAATAGTATTCTGACTGTACATGTTTTTCATCTGACAAGAATTTTATACTTAGGCAAACTCATTTAATGGTGTAACCTTCTGTAATATGTGCCAAACAAGTATTCATAAAATTAATATTTGTGTCAAATTGTGTTTTATTTATTTCGAACAAAATCTGTTTTGTGGACATAACTTTATGTCCAATACAATTATTATGTTATTTCTTTTTAGTATCCCTTATAGTTTGCGTGATCAAAACTTTTAATACTAAAACTTTTTTTCAGCTGATAACCATGCTTTGTTGAGATTATTAACGAAAAGTTTTGCTCATTAAGTGATGTGGCATCTTCAGTGATAAAGTTGAGTCTCATCGTGGTAAAACTACTGAAGACTTCATAGAATTGGAAAATTAATGAAAATAATATTCTTACAACCAGTGACAAGAATTATGAACTTAAAACAGTGGAATGAATGATTGAATACCAGATACACTCAATTGCTAAAACAAACACACTTATATTACAACAGTTCTCTTTATATAATTATCCAGGACACATTGTATAGCCTACAAACAAGTAATAAAAAAATCACAACAGTTTACAACACAAATAAACAATTGATCATTTGTCACTTTCATTAAAAACTGCTGTCTATCATCCTATATGAATGCACAACCTACTACACCAACTTTCTAAAACTCAGCTGGTGGCAACATCCTAATTATCAGGCTAATGTGAGAAAGTTCCAGATGAATGCCAAGAGTGTGGCTCTAGAATATTCTGTAGTGCTGCTGATTAACAGTATGTGATCAGCATCACATAGAGTACTACACATTTAAGCTATCTAATTGACTTGGTATTACAATATTAGCAAAATGTGCTTGTTAACCAAATAGTGTGTTGTTACTCCTGAAAATCCCATTTCACTAAGAGCATTTTAGAAGTCTGGGTTATCTTTTATGTTTCACTCCACAAACATGCCTTTAGTTCAGCATTTCTTAACCTATTGGGCATGAGCCACTGCTGGGTCCCGAGAGGGCATTTGGAGGGTTGCAAAGTCAGGTTCGGAAATTTATTTACTGTGTCTTAAAAACCTACTACATGTAAATAACTAAGATATATCAAAAATTATCTTGTTGTTGCATCCTCTTCGTTCACTTTATTAATTTAATAATATATATAAACTTTCACTAATGAACTTACTGTTGTCACTTCCCAAACGTTTCGAGATGTTGTTTCTCTTCTTCAGTGGGTGTATACTGATTGTCGATTACAGAATAACCATTACGGAAAAATGGTGTGTGTGGTGGGGGTTGATGGTGGGAAGGGATTGGCGCTGAGGTTCGAATTGTGTGTGTGGGTCAGTGTATCGAATAGTGTATGTGATTTATAATGTATTTGTTCATTTAATATGTTGTTTGGTTGTAGTGTGTGATATCTGTATATTTCAAATTGTTCAGCTGTGTTTAGTTTTCTACTTTTAGGTAAGTAGTGTAATATTTCCATGTTGTGTTCTATGTTTGTGTAACTGTGGTTTTCGTTATGTAAATGTGTGGCAAATGTGGAATGTATGTAGTTTGTGGTGAGGGCTTTTAAATTTTCAGATTTTTCTTCCAGATTTTCTGAACATTTAAAAGCTTGTTCGAATAAGCCTGTGTGTGTGGTGAGATGTGTTCGAATAATGCGTGCGATTTGAATTGTGTCTAATTAGAAATATACAAACACACAAAAACAAATAAAAACGACATCCTAAACGAACAGACATAATTCAAATCGCACGCATTATTCGAACACATCTCACCACACACACACAGCTTCGATCTTTCAAAAAACTATCCCGTCGCCAACAACAAGACGGACAGCGCTACCTATGGCAGCCTCTGATGAAGCCTTCTAAAGGTGAAAGCCGGTTTAGGCTGTAAGGTAAAACTTTACGTTTTTACTTATAAAAAACTTAGCATTCCGAGTCGTCAATACTATAGTGATATTTAGTTAAGTAACGGACACGTCATGGGCAACGAAATCCAAGAATTTAACCACAATTGTTCCTTATAACTCCCTACAACTTTTACAACAATACTAATGACAAAAATCAATAATAATTTCTTACAATTAACATACATAATTTGTCTAGGCATATTGGCCTATTATAGTTTGAACATTATTTTTTCATATTTTAACAATTCTTGTTTTTAATACAAGACAACTATTCTAAATTGTTCTTGATCCTTGGCTTTCACTTTTGTTACACTAATAATGACAATTATTAGCAATAATTGTTTACAAATAGTAGAAATAAGTTATTCAGGTATAGGGGCTACTGGCCCATTGTAGTGGACACCTTAGTTTCTTTCGTACGTTTAAAATAATTACTTTTGCTATCAGACAATTACTTTACATTGTTCTTGATACCCTTATTCAACTTTCACTACAATAATAATGACATAACTTAACAATTATTTACTATGAATAACATACAAATGTTCTAGGCTCATTTGCCTATGATATTGACCCTTAATTTCATTCATACCTTGAAAATACATGTTTCTTCCTATTACATCATTATTCTAAAACATTCTTCACAATTTACTGAAGCTTTGACAACATAGTTGTATTGTTTTTCTTACTTATTCTAGTTGTTATTATCTTCAGTATCAGTATTCTGAAGGTTTAGTCCATGTATCTTGTTTCATTATTTACTTTGTTAATACTTACTGGTTAATCATATCTTCCTTACTAGAATATTATTCTAATAATAACGATTCTAGTATTATTTATACAGTATAGTTTGTTTAATAGGTTTACATTAAAACTGTTCTTTTTACATACAATTATTGACAAGTTTTAGTTTCTCATATTTCTTCTTCTTCATGTTATAATTCAAATTACAACCATTATTATGTAGCTATTATAAGATTATTTACACTTCATCAGTAGTTTTCACCTTCTGTTTACAGTTCATGGATTTTACAATGATTTTTTGTTCTTTGTGTTGTTTAAAACATTATAATGTTACATAACCTTACTTGTAGGCTTACATTTAGCTCTATTGTTGTTTTATTATTACATTTTTGTAATACTCTTTTTGATTTACATTATTCTATTCATAATCATAAATAAAATTTGATTTCATTATTTTAGTACTTAGAAACTAATTATTGAATTAATAATTTTCTTTATTGAGTATCCAGTTTATTACTGCAGTATGGAGTATAGGTTTTATCTTTTTTAACAATTTTTAATGCAGTTTACTGGAATAAAATCTTCTTATTGATAATGTTCTTATCAGTTTCATTACCCCATTATTCTTATCTCTTTTTATTATCTCAGACAATATTTATAGTATACAATTTAGTTAATGACTTAGTATTTTGTTCTTCATGTCTCATGGTCATGAAATGGTTTAACTTGGGGCCTATTTTATGTAAGGGGAAAACATAACGTTACAATATTGTAATTACTTTTATTTCTATAACTTTTTATAAGTATTACTTGTACAAACAAAACTGGCTTAGAAATGGGTCTACTTAGGAAATTATGGAATTCTGCTGAAATTTTGAATAGTTCTGGAGGGGAATTGATCCCCTGATAACCCCCCTCCACAAGTTACTCCACTGATCCCACTCTACACAGTTCCAAGAAATCCTGTATTTAGAAGTTCAAAAGAAAGTGATACAGACTCTAAAGATCTCATTGTAGCATTCACTACTGGGACAGTTCATGGTTTAGAGCTTCCCTTATGTGCCTGGTAAGTGAAGGAGAAGGGATTATTTAACGTGCAAGTTGAAGAATATATTTAATTATTGCACTTAACTTGATATAAGTACTGATTACATTTCAGGATTATTATTTTCAGAAATAATGTATGTAAACCAGTTTTCCCCATATAAAGTTAATTAAAATTCTTTAATGCATAGCATTCCAGGCATTTACAGTAGTAGATTCGTATTACTAAATTTGAATTTACACAAATAATTCTCTTTGATTAACCAGAGTTACACACACAAACTAAATGCTGAGTGTCCTCCTAGTGTATAAATTCAGCTAAAACAGTATTCCAAAAACTTACCTTGTTACTAGAATATGTGACATGATGAACTTTTCATCATGTGTTCAACTTTGTGTTGGGAGTTAAGCATTTTAATAATTTATGTAGGCGTATAGCAAAATCTGATCATCATTTTGTAATAGCAATTAACTGATTAGTTCCTGCTGTATTACCGAACCATATTACAAGACCAATTTTTGTTTAATTGAAAAGATATATTTTAATTGTTTCTTTTGGTGCAATCTGTAAATTCCATGACACATGTCCATAAAGGTTTGAAAATATGCTTACTCCAGTTTGATAGGAATAAATTTAAAAACGTCAATGCTGCACACTTACTGACGTGAAGCCTTATTTCTTCATTCTGGCGACAGTCCTCTGTTAGGCCTACATCTTGGACCTTCCTCCACAAACACTTTTTCATGTGGAAGTAACATCCACTTATTTCAGCTGTGGGGAAAACTTGACGAAGGGCCGCAATCACAGAAGCCTCGAAGTCTACATTTACCACACTTGGACGCCAAACAAATCTGCATGGATTGTGTAGATTTGTGTAAATTGCTTACAACAGCTCTTGAATGTACCGTCCATTAAAAAATGTGAAGAGTTTCCTAGACATTCCTTTCCTTTGCTGCCACTAAAAACGATAATTCTCTCTTCTAATGCGTTATCTTTAAGAAGGAAACTGCTGCCATCGCTCATTTTTAGAATGTCTTCTGAAAGAACAATATCTTCGCAATTCTTTGGTTCATGCTGGTTTCCTTGGGCTTTACACCAATGATCCCGAATGGCTCTCTTCAATGTTTCTGCATGGGCATTACTGTGACAAATTCATAACCTCTATTATGAAGATCTCCAATTTCATCTGTGTATATCGCAGATAACTGAGTATTTTATTCACGTGCGCTCTTCTTCACCTTCTCCACACGCTTCCTCACTTCTAAGGACGCGTCATCAGGTGGTCCACACAAAAGTTCGGAAACATCTTCTTTCTTCGACGCATCTTTCCTTTACAGTGATTGGACTTCTCCCTTAAACACATCCACGTAACAACACCTTCTTTCGACTCCCAAAATTTACGATACGCATAACCGTTGTAATGGGCACAAGGTTTACCCTTAGTAGTTGTAACAACTTCCATACTCGTCTTCACTCTACGAATGTCAAACTCAAAGTGACAAATACTTGGAGTGGATTTGTACTGGTAAACTGGTGGGCAGATTCATTGACATGGTTCCACATTCTATCACACCCGAAAGGGTAGTGTCCGCAGGGCCGAGACGAGTTGCACCCGGTGTACCTGAAAATGGTCGATGTGCGTGTGTGCATAAGAGAATAATCCCTTATTCTATACCTGACCACTCGAAACCCAAACACTCGAATTGAGCAACTGACCAGAAACTTTATATATAAAATCGAAGCGAATTTATTATATAAAACCATAAAACAAAGTTTGTCACAAACGACTGTTGGTAGATACGTTAGGCTAGAAATAATAAAACGCAGGGGGGTCACAGCTACGTGGGGGACTCGAAGTAAAATGGGCGCATCTCGGACTATGACCCCGTCATAAAATTTTACAAGCGGGCGCACCTCAGATACGACCTGTCCGCAAACGTCCGATATAGAAATACTTTTGGAATTTTGTCATCCCTCTCTCAGGTAGCAAAAGGCCTAGTGTCCTCAAATCTCTGGAAATAGCTTGTTTTCGCAAATCTCCGTGTCCGCATCTCTCCGGTATTCACAAAATTTGCCGCCAGTTCCCTACTTTGCCTATGCATAAATCTCCCTCTGGAGTACATACTGCACCTGAACAGTAGTAAGAATGATTTAGTATCCTTTAGAGTTATTCACTGTCCTTTTGAAATAACATGTGTCGTTAATTTTAGTAGACTTTAAATTTAATACAGAGAGTCTTCAAATTTGTTTTAAAAGTTACCCGTTTTTTCCTAAAGGTCTTGAATTTTGCTTAGAATAGTCAAAGACCAAATGCCATTTGTACAGCACGTGGTAAAATTGTGTTGTTACGATGGCGGTAACTGAAAAAGTTATCATGCTTGTTCACCGAATTTGTTACATTTTAAATCAGTGTTGTGTTGGGAGTTTCACATTAATTATTAATTAATTATGATTAGCTATGATGCACTGTCAAGTGTTACTGGTACAGAAGAGGATGCACTTTCTTTTCTTCGAGAAAAAGGTTTGGTTCACAATCCTCGTCAGTGTGGTAATGGACATGATATGATTTTAGCGCTTGGGCAGCAACAGCGTTGGTGTTGCAATAAGAAGACTTGCCGTGAGTATAAGCCAGTTCGCAAGGACACATTTTTAGAGGGGTCCAGATTACCCCTGAGAACAATAATAAAATTTATTTATGACTGGTGTGAAGGCCGTAGTAGTGTGAAAAACAGTAAAAATCAACTGAAAATCGACAACAAAACACACCCACATTGGACGGCTTACTTAAGACATATCTGTGCTGAAGGCATCATGAGCAACCCACAGAAAATTGGAAGACCGAATTTAACAGTTGAAATTGACGAGAGTCTCTTTGCCAAGAGAAAAAATAATGTTGGCCGGGTGTATCCACAACAGTGGGTTTTCGGAGGATTCTGTCGAGAAACAAAGGAATGTTTCTTGTGTCCTGTCGAAGATCGATCAGCAGGTACTCTCCTACCTCTCATAGTGGCAAATATTGAACCAGGGTCCATTATAATGTCAGATGAGTGGCGTTCATACCATCAAATTGTTAATTTGCCACAACAGTACACTCATTTGACTGTAAACCATAGTTATAACTTTGTGGATCCTCAAACTGGAGCGCATACACAAAGCATAAAAAGCATGTGGCGGTCCTGTAAACGCCGAAACGTGATTGAATGTGGTACGAGAAGGGATCACTTAGATTCCTATTTAAGTGAGTTCATGTGGCGAACAAGAAATGCAAACCAGGATTTGTTCGAGAAAATGCTTGAAGATATAAAAAAATATGAAGCCCCTTTATGATTCCTGTTTTACATGATTTTGGTAAGTATTATTAATTTGGTATGTTCTATTTAGAATACGTAGTTAATTATGATATTGACTTTGAAATCATGTGCTTAGTTTAATTATTCATTGCTCAAGCTTAATCCAATACCATTTTCAAGGATTTTAAGTACTCTGTAAAAGTATTTCGTTTCCTTATTGAACACAGTACATGACACATTAAAAGTATTCAGTACTTAAAAGTAGGTTAGGTTACATTATTATTCTAAATAACTTCACAACAGCTGTAACAAAGTTAATTATAAAATAATAATCATTTTGTATTTTTTCTTTTACAAGTGGATATTAAGCCAAAAAGCTGATATCATATAAAGTGTAATAATCATGTTCAGTGTATTATTATGTTTAATATCATAGGTACAGATTAAACTAACCTTATACTCACGAGGTACAATTGTACTGATTTCACCTGTAAAAGAATGGTTAGCTGAAAATAAGACACAATTGTAACACATATCACAACCTGTGTGTGTGTGTTTTGGTGGATGCGTCAATAATCTGTAAACCCTTTAATATTGGTCTCTTAGAATGTTGACTGATTAAACAAAATAATTGATTAATGTTCATATGTCAGTACTTGGTGTGTCCGGTGATGTAATTTATTTTTCTTTGCAGGCATTCGTGATTTAATGCGAAACGTGGCTGTGAATGGAAAAATTGATTACCGTATGTATTCCAGGACTATATTCAGGTTTGTAATTTACACAGTGAAACCAGTCAAAACAAAGTATTAAAATCCTTTGAGAATATTATTAAAAGCAGGCACATTACATGGTAAGAGATGTGATGAAATAAGTGATACACACTATCATCATTGTATGGTGTTCTGTTGTGTGACAGGTCCCAGATATTACCAATCATCTCCATTCATATGTATTTGGCTTGAACTGTTGAGCTTTCATCTCTACATAAGATACTCCACTTTGCATTTCGTACACAAGCTCATCTTCTCTCCTTTCATGGTTCTTTCAAAAACTGGTGTTAATTGTTCATTTTCTCTGAGGATTAAATATACTTATACTTAATATTCAATACTTAAAAGTTGGTTAGGTTACATTATTTAATCTAAACAACTTCACAGCAGCTGTAACAAAGTTATTTATAAAATAATAACTGTATTTTTTCCTTTACAAGTGGGTATTAAACAAAAAACCGATATCATATTCTTATACCATAAGAAGTAATATAATCACGTTATGTTCATGATGAGTTCTATTTCTTGTGTATAGTGTGTTTCAGTGTTTGCATTAAACAAAACATTTTTAAATCAGTGTTGAACCTTTGCCAAGTAGTGTGCATGATATTTTCCAACAAATTCGTATACTGTACGAGAGTAGACTATTGATGTATACTACTTTACATGTCAGAAGTATAACGATATATTTACAAATTACTTTATTTTATATTCTTATGTTATTATTATTATTCAATAAAAAATAAAATACTTTTTAACAAAAATATACTTTTATTTTAATTATTGTATTGTATTCAATTATTCAGAAACATAAATATAATTAAAGTAAAAATAAATAGTTGTAATAATTTAATTAAAAAGTATATTTTTGTTAAAAGGAATGTCTTAATTATTCAACAATGATATATAACTCTCTCTCTTCCCCCTCCCACTCTCTGTGGGGGGGGGGTTGAATATATGAGTGATAGTTTAATCTTGTTTTCAACAAATTCCAGTTACATTGCAATCTGATAGGTTAGAGTCTGTACTTAAAATGGACAAATTTTTGGTTAAGTGACCAAAATACCAGGTAAAGTGGTAAGTAAACAGCCATTCCATTCTCCTCAGCCTACACATACATATTGTTACATTATTACATTACATTTAATGCAAACAGTCTTCTTTACAATTGAATTAAAGGTACACAATTTAACTATAACGTTAGGTGAGACTGACGAATACAAAAACAATACCAATACATCTATTACAATATAGAATACTACAAGGTAACTACAAGATACTACAGATTTAAAGGTAAGAAAAAGGGATAAATGTTACAATATATATTATTGCCCGTCTTCTTTATTTACAGTGTGGAACAGTAGTTCCTGTTACAGTATATTGGACTTAGTACTGGGTTGAGGCACAGATACTTCCTAAATAATACATCTACTCTACATGAGTGTTGTGGTTGGTTAGGTAATGATAGTACATTGTTGTGTGTAATGATAGTACATTGGGTTTGATGTTTCTTTACAAACCCAATTGACTCTGTAGTGCTCAATTCTACGTCTTTCGACCTCACTGTAACTGTTTATTCTCCGTTTCTTCCAGCAATTGTTCACGTAACCTGTCTTGTATGTTACTGTACTAATTTTTAAAATAAACACTTATGTATCTTGTAGCATAAGCTATTAACCGTAGTGCATACTCCTTCTTTATCTAAAAAGTGGTAGATATTGTTAAGCCCCTTACCTTTTACTTCCATGTCCTTAAGGAAATGGAAGTATGGTGATGGCAAAAAAAATAGTGTTCAAGATTTTTGCAGATTCTGATTGTACTACCCTCAAAACATGAAAAGTCATTTTTCGAAAAGTGTGTGTGTGTGTGTTTGTGTGTAGATTTTTTCTATGGCAAACGATAACAGCCAAAAATTCAAACAGAATCGAATACTTGGATTTCGTTGTCCATGACGTGTCCATTAATTAACTAAATATAATTATTACACTACGACTCGGAACACAATAGTAGTGTAATAATTATATTTAGAATCAAATATTTTTTTACGTACAGCCCTGATTTGTATAGTACTCAAGACCTATTGGTTTTGGTGAAGATCGGTTAACGGAAAGGGATAGTTTACCTGCAACATTTTAACAAGGGTTTTTTCTGTGGCAAACGATAAGAGCCGCAAATTCAAACTGAATAAAATAATTTTCTGCGTACAGCCCTGATTTGTAGAGTACTCAAGACGTATTGTTCTTTGTGAAGATCGGTTAAGGGAAAGGAGTAGTTTGATTATGTGATTTGATTAATGCTTGTGATTGTGGTTTGATTATCTGAAATTAATGCTTCTATTACCTTCCAACACTAATATTACCTTAAAACAGGAATTATAGACATGCTACTTTAGAGTTGTGTCTTTAATGGCTGGGATTACATTGATTGATGGGATTATTACTTATTACAAACTGGTTTACATTCCATAGTAGTAATTTTTTGCTTAGTTTGCCAAATTTTGTTGACTGATTAATTCTATTTAGTGTGTCTGAGCCTAATTCAGGTATCTATGGTATTTTATACATAACAGTGTGTCTATTTTCTTACAACCTTTTTCTTCTTTGACAATTCATAATAGCCATAATAGCATAATATTCTTAATAGCAATATTACTAACATTATTACACACAAAACATATTTAAACATAACTAACTCTTAATACAATTAATTAAACAAATTGAACCTTCTAATTGTAGTCTTTTCCCTTGAAACAAATATGGGACTTGGGTTTAAATCCTAATTAATACAATGTTGCTGAACATTCAGAATAATATAAATCATGTCTCCCTTAATCTTACTTATAGTCTATGTTTCTTTTGTTTCATACATTTGTGGTGAATCATTAATTTTAACAGTCTTTTCTGTTATTACTGATCACTCATTATATTACACTTTTTCTTCCTTCACTTAGCACTTTTTCCCACAGTGTTCAGCTTATAATTATTTACAATATTGTTACAGGTAGTCGTGAGTGGTAAGGAGGTGACTCTACACACTTCTACATTAATACAGCGAGTTAAGTGTCTGTGAATCCCCAGATTGTTCCAGTAACTACACAATTATTGTCGATGCATCACCTGGAAAGATATTCTGGACCTCTGCGGACCTCCACATGAACTCGAACAAATCCTGGTTTGCATTTCTTGTTCGCCACATGAACTCACTTAAATAGGAATCTAAGTGATCCCTTCTCACACCACATTCAATCACGTTTCGGCGTTTACAGGACCGCCACATGCTTTCTACGCCTTGTATATGTGCTCCAGTTTGAGGATCCACAAAGTTATAACTATGGTTTACAGTCAAATGAGTGTACTGTTGTGGCAAATTAACAATTTGATGGTATGAACGCCACTCATCTGACATTATAATGGACCCTGGTTCAATATTTGCCACTATGAGAGGTAGGAGAGTACCTGCTGATCGATCTTCGACAGGACACAAGAAACATTCCTTTGTTTCTCGACAGAATCCTCCGAAAACCCACTGTTGTGGATACACCCGGCCAACATTATTTTTTCTCTTGGCAAAGAGACTCTTGTCAATTTCAACTGTTAAATTCGGTCCTCCAATTTTCTGTGGGTTGCTCATGATGTCTTCAGCACAGATATGTCTTAAGTAAGCCGTCCAATGTGGGTGTGTTTTGTTGTCGATTTTCAGTTGATTTTTACTGTTTTTCACACTACTACAGCCTTCACACCAGTCATAAATAAATTTTATTATTGTTCTCAGGGGTGATCTGGACCCCTCTAAAAATGTGTCCTTGCGAACTGGCTTATACTCACGGCAAGTCTTCTTATTGCAACACCAACGCTGTTGCTGCCCAAGCGCTAAAATCATATCATGTCCATTACCACATTGACGAGGATTGTGAACCAAATCTTTTTCTTTAAGAAAAGAAACTGCAGCATCCTCGTCTGTACTAATAACACTACCATCGTAGCTAATCACAACACAATACTGATTTAAAATGTAACAAAAGAAGTGAACAAGCATGTAACAACACCAATTAAAAATATAATAAATGTAATTTGCAAATTCATAAGTGTTTTATTTTGGTTTCCACTGTACTATGTGACGATCGGTGAGACCGTCGTAACAATTTAACAAAATATCCCAATTAATTCAATATTATACTTTGAGGATTATAATTTTACATAACCCCTTCCACCTCCACACTCCCCCACACAACCTACCAACTAAACAAACCGTTACAAGTTCCAGACATTCTGTATCATACCTCGCTGAAACGTCATATCACACTGAAATGTCGTACGAGGAAAATAAACAAAGTAAGTTTCACCTGTGAAAGTGTAGTAATTAATATTCATAAAACATTATTAGTATCTGATTTCAAGCTTGCAGAAGTCAATCCAAATAAATGATGTCTGAATGTATGTACATACATAAAAGGCAAAATACAAGTGTCCTGTCTTGTCTGCTGTCATAGAAAATATATTCTGTATTTCTTTACGGTTGCAACTTCATTCATGTGAGTGAAAATTAATTTATATAAATTTCAAATCCACTTGGAATCTACACCAATGACTGTAAACAAATATAATAAATTCCTTTTGTGATCACTTTGGGCCAATATGAATTTAATAGCACTAGCCGAATAATAACAATAACTGATAACAAGATTATGCAAGATTTGCCATTACTTTCCCATACCTGTGATTACAGGCATATTGATATACCTGTTACTATGTATAGAGGTGTTACTATATATATTGTATGTTAAAACTGTTAGGTGTATTTTATAATCTGGAACATTTTACACCAAATGATTTAATCACAAAAGATTACATAAAACACAAAATTACAACAAACACACCAAAAGTACCTATAGAAATTACAACAGTCATAATGAACAAACAAGAAATAAACATAATTGCAAAGAAGGAACCAAGGTAATTCTAATATTTAAGAAATAAACAATAAAACTGAGAAATTCTTCTCCGAAAACAATATAACTCAAATAACCAAAGATCCCACAATAAAATACCAAAAACAAATTCATAAATAATGCAAAATACATAATCCAAACAGAAAACATAAAATACCTAAAAAGAAATTAAACCTAACCCCCCAAAACTAAACGCATTACCAAAAATACACAAACCCAATATACCCATTTGACCTTTGATAAATAACACACAAGCGCCCTCCAACAAAATTGCCAGACACCTAGATAAACTAATCAGAAAACATATAAATCTAACCAACAAACAACACTTCTGTTAAAAACAACATAGAACTTGTCAAAACACTAGAACACATCCATATACCACACAACTCAACATTAGCATCATTTGACATAACGAATTTATACACCAATGTACCTGTTGAAGACACCATAGTAACAAGGTAAGTGTTTGGAATACTGTTTTATGAACATGAGGTGGTATATGTTAGTGATCACAATTCTGTGGTTGAGGCTGAAGATAGAAGTAGTTTCTATAGAAATATTTCATTTCTAAAATGATTTAAAATATAAATCTTAAAACATGGTTGTCATGTATAGTTCTCCACACCGATATTTTAATTATTTGCATCAAATAGTATTATTGTTTAATAAATGTTCTATCCAGATCAAATTATGTGTATACAGTTATGGAAAAAATTAGACAGGCATAATATTTTGTTTGTTTATTGTAAACTGTATTATGTTTGGAAGTATCCCAAAGTAAATTTAACATTAGTCATGTCAATCAATGAGGCCAATCCAGTTTTTTAAGGCCAGGAGAATCCTTGAAAAGTTTGGAGCATCACTAGGGGATCTGTGAAAAACTGGCAGATTTGAGTACTCACTTGATAAAGGATGGTGTTGTAAAAGCAACAATTCTTTCAGAATTTTTTATAACCCTGTCAGTCTGCAAATAATACACTGTATTACAGTTTACAAATGTAGTGTAACATCTTAGCACAATACTATATGATAAATTTGAATAAAAGTCTCATTGCCAATAGACAGGATAGCTGGTGTGATCAGACATAACAAATTTGTATTAGTTTTTTGAGAATTTATTCCTATCAAACTGGAGTAAGCATATTTTCAAACCTTTATGGACGTGTGTCATGGAATTTACAGATTGCATCAAAAGGAACAGTTAAAATATATCTTTTCAATTAAACAAAAAATTGGTCTTGTAATATGATTCGGTAATACAGCAGGAACTAATCAGTTAATTGCTATTACAAAATGCCTTATTCCTTTTCCATGATGATCAGATTTTGCTATACACCTGCATAAATAAAAATTATTAAAATGCTTAACTCCCAACACAAAGTTGAACACATGATGAAAAGTTCATCATGTCACATATTCTAGTAACAAGGTAAGTTTTTGGAATACTGTTTTAGCTGAATTTATACACTAGGAGGACACTCAGCATTTAGTTTGTGTGTGTAACTCTGGTTAATCAAAGAGAATTATTTGTGTAAATTCAAATTTAGTAATACGAATCTACTACTGTAAATGCCTGGAATGCTATGCATTAAAGAATTTTAATTAACTTTATATGGGGAAAACTGGTTTACATACATTATTTCTGAAAATAATAATCCTGAAATGTAATCATTACTTATATCAAGTTAAGTACAATAATTAAATTTATTCTTCAAGTTGCACGTTAAATAGATCCCTTCTCCTTCACTTACCAGGCACATAAGGGAAGCTCTAAACCATGAACTGTCCCAGTAGTGAATGCTACAATGAGATCTTTAGAGTCTGTATCACTTTCTTTTGAACTTCTAAATACAGGATTTCTTGGAACTGTGTAGAGTGGGATCAGTGGAGTAACTTGCGGAGGGGGGTTATCAGGGGATCAATTCCCCTCCAGAACTATTCGAAATTTCAGCAGAATTCCATAATTTCCTAAGTAGACCCATTTCTAAGCCAGTTTTGTTTGTACAAGTAATACTTATAAAAAGTTATAGAAATAAAAGTAATTACAATATTGTAACGTTATGTTTTCCCCTTACATAAAATAGGCCCCAACTTAAACCATTTCATGACCATGATACATGAAGAACAAAATACTAAGTCATTAACTAAATTGTATACTATAAATATTGTCTGAGATAATAAAAAGAGATAAGAATAATGGGGTAATGAAACTGATAAGAACATTATCAATAAGAAGATTTTATTCCAGTAAACTGCATTAAAAATTGTTAAAAAAGATAAAACCTATACTCCATACTGCAGTAATAAACTGGATACTCAATAAAGAAAATTATTAATTCAATAATTAGTTTCTAAGTACTAAAATAATGAAATCAAATTTTATTTATGATTATGAATAGAATAATGTAAATCAAAAAGAGTATTACAAAAATGTAATAATAAAACAACAATAGAGCTAAATGTAAGCCTACAAGTAAGGTTATGTAACATTATAATGTTTTAAACAACACAAAGAACAAAAAATCATTGTAAAATCCATGAATTGTAAACAGAAGGTGAAAACTACTGATGAAGTAGTAAATAATCTTATAATAGCTACATAATAATGGTTGTAATTTGAATTATAACATGAAGAAGAAGAAATATGAGAAACTAAAACTTGTCAATAATTGTATGTAAAAAGAACAGTTTTAATGTAAACTTATTAAACAAACTATACTGTATAAATAATACTAGAATCGTTATTATTAGAATAATATTCTAGTAAGGAAGATATGATTAACCAATAAGTATAAACAAAGTAAATAATGAAACAAGATACATGGACTAAACCTTCAGAATACTGATACTGAAGATAATAACAACTAGAATAAGTAAGAAAAACAGTACAACTATGTTGTCAAAGCTTCAGTAAATTGTGAAGAATGTTTTAGAATAATGATGTAATAGGAAGAAACATGTATTTTCAAGGTATGAATGAAATTAAGGGTCAATATCATAGGCAAATGAGCCTAGAACATTTGTATGTTATTCATAGTAAATAATTGTTAAGTTATGTCATTATTATTGTAGTGAAAGTTGAATAAGGGTATCAAGAACAATGTAAAGTAATTGTCTGATAGCAAAAGTAATTATTTTAAACGTACGAAAGAAACTAAGGTGTCCACTACAATGGGCCAGTAGCCCCTATACCTGAATAACTTATTTCTACTATTTGTAAACAATTATTGCTAATAATTGTCATTATTAGTGTAACAAAAGTGAAAGCCAAGGATCAAGAACAATTTAGAATAGTTGTCTTGTATTAAAAACAAGAATTGTTAAAATATGAAAAAATAATGTTCAAACTATAATAGGCCAATATGCCTAGACAAATTATGTATGTTAATTGTAAGAAATTATTATTGATTTTTGTCATTAGTATTGTTGTAAAAGTTGTAGGGAGTTATAAGGAACAATTGTGGTTAAATTCTTGGATTTCGTTGTCCATGACGTGTCCGTTACTTAACTAAATATCACTATAGTATTGACGACTCGGAACACTAAGTTTTTTATAAGTAAAAACGTAAAGTTTTACCTTACAGCCTAAACCGGCTTTCACCTTTAGAAGGCTTCATCAGAGGCTGCCATAGGTAGCGCTGTCCGTCTTGTTGTTGGCGACGGGATAGTTTTTCGAAAGATCGAAGCTGTGTGTGTGTGGTGAGATGTGTTCGAATAATGCGTGTGATTTGAATTATGTCTGTTCGTTTAGGATGTCGTTTTTATTTGTTTTTGTGTGTTTGTATATTTCTAATTAGACACAATTCAAATCGCACGCATTATTCGAACACATCTCACCACACACACACAGCTTCGATCTTTCGAAAAACTATCCTGTCGCCAACAACAAGACGGACAGCGCTACCTATGGCAGCCTCTGATGAAGCCTTCTAAAGGTGAAAGCCGGTTTAGGCTGTAAGGTAAAACTTTACGTTTTTACTTATAAAAAACTTAGTGTTCTGAGTCGTCAATACTATAGTGATAATTAATAAAGTTAAGTAATATTATTAGAAGAAAGAGAATTAGGATGTCAGGAACACAGGTTGGGTTATGCCTAGTTAGCCAAACATGACTTTTATAAATTGGGACATTATTAATTACTGTAAATAATGTTACACTCAATGGTTAGTAAGTAAATATCATTCATTAATTTTCTTAATTCTTAACCTCATATTATGAGTACAAATGTATGCCTACTTATAAGTAACTTTACTAATGAAAAGTCTTTTTAAAAAAGAGACTTGTGTCCATGTTAACAGCAAATATGACTATTACTGAAGCTCTGAGAACTGTCATATGATAATAGGATGACAGTGTATCAGTTAGAATAATCAACAACTTATTAAGGCACACTGTAAGGAGGTATGTTTTAATCATTTTGCACACATCATTCCAGAAGTCTGTTCTAAAAACAATTATAATCAAACTGCTGTTTCAACAGTACTAATAATGCAGCATGGCAAAATTTAAACCATTTTTATTGGTCTGAACGTTTGTTTCAAGCTGAGTATACCAAATATGTTTGTAATAGGTTTATAATTTAAGATGTGAAGTATGTGAAGCCTTTACTAGTACCTATTCATTAGACAACAAATAATAACTATAATTTCCATTAATTTTGTTAATGTTCTTTGTCATTCATTATTTAGTTATTTTTTTACTGTCAGGAAAAGTTCTGATGTAATTTCTGTACGTGTTATTTTTGGTCTCTCTCTCTCTCTCTCTCTCTCTCTCTCTCTCTCTCTCTCTCTCTCTCTCTCTCTCTCTCTCTCTCTCTCTCTCTCTCTCTCTCTCTCCCTCCCCCTCACATTGTTATTTATTGAAAAAACATAAAAACAACTGACACTCCTCTGTATGTGTCCACATTGCATACAATTAAAAAAATTAAAAACATACTTGTGATCTTGCAAAAGAGGATCAGTCCTCTGTGTGTTTTAATGATAATTAGTTAATCAATGAACATGTCATGGACAACAAAATGCAAAAATTTACAAATGAATAATGAAAACACAAAGATTAAAAACTAATAAGAAATCATTAAAGACATAAAGAAACAAATTAGTAAGATTTATTAATTAATCAAAGGAATTTAGAAATTCAACTGATAATCACACATTAGTACATAGTGTCACTAATTTCACAATTCCACAAAATTTGTAATTATTGGATAGTGAACATTGGATTTTAATATAGTAAGCGTACACATATTAATTTTAAGCACGTTTTACAAATAGTGAATGGAAAAGAAAATGAATACACAATTTCAACTTTCTTAAACTGAAAATAAGAAATTCTTTTGAGTTAGTGTACGGTAACGTGTTTTGTTACTATAAGACAGAGCAGTGCTGTTAGTGTACTAATTAAGATGCATTAAATGTATAAATAAAGCTAATGAGTTATTCTTAGATGACATCATTAATCTTATTGGTAATGGTGTAAAAGCCTTCCCACAGCGGTTGCAGGTTTGGGCTGATTTATTTCTTCCTTATCATGTTATAGAACTAGGCCTGGCAGCAGGTGTGAGCCCTGAAGAAATTGCAACCAGTCTTCATCTTTGTATTTGCCAAAATAAAGTTGTTCTGAGCCAGGTCATGTAAATTCAGGTTAGGCCAAGTTGCTCATTAGACTTTGTCTAAAATTTAAAGATATAAAGTGTTGATAAAGATTTTAGGACCGTACATTAAAAACATTGTTTGCACATATGAGTAGGAAGCAGATGTATTAATATAATATGTTACCCAACAAGATACAGGAACAATTATGTATATTTAATTAAGTAGTTAGTGGACTTAAAACCTGCAGTAGAAACTCCAGTTTTTATAAAACAAATAGGGAGAGAATTGAAGATTTGATGTTTGTAAATGTTATATCTATTTTCTTCTAAGTAACTAATGGCTGGTTATTTGTAATCACGTTTTCTCATAATGTATGTTGTTAATAACCTTTTTTTAAGGGTATGAAAAAAACAACAGATATTGGTATTTGAAAAAAGGTGAATTTTATTGGTACATACTAAAGTATAGAGTCAAATTTGTTCCTATTCATTAACAAAGGTCCGTACTGTAATAATTTTGTGTGTAATATACAAGCATTCTTTAATATGTTTACGAGATTCTCCCAATTTTATTTGCATTAATTCAGACCGTAGTAACATTAAATTCCACTGTAACCCATTATTAATACTTAATCATTTGCATGTTAACAGAAACTACACATTGATTTTTATTGCATTATGTTGAAAAAAGGATTTTAATGTACTTGTTTGGTTATACATTAGATTGTACTAGGTTCTAAATTGGAAGTACGTTTTAATTCCGGTACTTTGAATAAATACAGCCTTTAATGTTATATACAGCCTTTGAATGTACACTAAATAAGGAAATGTCTGTTAAGTCTAATTAATTTTAAAAATCTAAAAGGTTAAGTTAAATAATTAATCGTAGCCACAACCTGCCAAAATCGTCTCTGTACCGTAATTATGTGTGATAAACTAATTTCTGTACTTCCAATAAATACACCCTTTTAATGTACACGAACAAAGTAAATTTTATTTAAGTTACATTTTCGTACATAACCTCCATAAGCTGGCATTACTTACTTCGAATAAATACAGCCGTTAATGTTATATACAGCCTTTTATCCATACAATAAATACAGCCTTTGAATGTACACTAACTAAGGAAATGTTTGTTAAGTCTAATTAATTTTAAAAATGTAAAAGGTTGTTATATTGTTAAACGTAGAAACAACCTCCCAAAATCGTCTCTGTACCGTAATTATGTGCGATAAATGTAAACTAATTTCTGTACTTCCAATAAATACACCCTTTTAATGTACACTGACAAAGTAAATTTTATTTAAGTTACATTGTCGTACCATAAACACTATTTAATGGCTTCGGTAAAGTTAATAACCAAACAACGTTTTGCTGTTTTTTGGGTTAACAAAAATAATAAAGTTTATGTTCACCTCTTTTCCAGAAGTATTTAAAGAGATTGTGCTGTTTCTAGTGTTATAAGTTTATAGTTGAGGTGTAATTTAGTTAAATTTTAATAGGTAACGATCTCACCAAAAATTTGTCAAATTTGTGTAGGCTAGGCTTGGAAATGGAAGCTGATTTTTTCAAGTTTTCATCAATTTGCAGGCGTGAATTATTCTGTTCGAAGGATGTCTAATATGTAGTGGATATCACTCGTTGATGTTATTAATTTGTTACTGATTCTTTCCAAATGGTATTTATAAATTTCTTAAATTTTTCTAGACATTACACTTTTTTAAACTGTTCACTTCCAATATCTTTGAACAATTAATTTTTTCTTGTTAGTTAGTTACTCTTAGTAACCAAGAATTTTTATGGTTTTTATTGGTTAATCTATATACCTTTTAGTATATAGGCTATTAATAATTATTATAATTACATTTCTTCTTTTTAGAAAAATAATCTTTATAGATTTTATCTATAATTAAATTGAATTTATTTAAGGTTTTTCTTTATATTTTTTCTTAAACTTGTCCACTGGTATTTTATATTTTAAACCCTTTTATTTTGATTTATTTATGATTTATAATTCACTTAATGTATCCTTACTCTAAACTATTTTTTACATGCCATCTTGCTAACATAGTATTATTTGATATATTATTATCATTTTATATATAACCCTGGATTATCTTACATCTAAACAAAATAATTATTTTAAACAAAATATTAATCCTAGTTACAAGACCTTTGTGGCCTACACAATACAAAATTACAAAAAATACAAAACATACAAAACTTGCCAATAGCAATATAGTCCACAGCTACAATATTGATTGGTTTTCATCTCCAGCACAAATCTGTGAGATGCTCTTTTTAAAGGTTTACACTTTCACCGAGTACACTATGTTCTACTTTGTACACTGCACTCTTATTATTATTGTTTACAGTGTTTTTAGAGTACAAAGGTTCTCATAGCTTGGTACCTAATCCCCATTTCTGACTTTTAAAAATGGGTGATTACTGGTTTTAACTCTGGTGATTATGTTATCATATTTGGGCAGGGGTTATGTAACGTTACAATATGGGGAAAACTGGTTTACATACATCATTTCTGAAAATAATAATCCTGAAATGTAATCAGTACTTATATCAAGTTAAGTGCAATAATTAAATAGATTCTTCAACTTGGACATTGCAAACTTCAGGTGCTAAGCCTTTACTTTATTTTTAATTTAACATCAATTTATGTTCGGCAACGTTAAAAAGGACATGTTATGGCCTCTGAGAAAGTACACAGTGAGTGGAAGCTGGCTTAAATGAAGGTAACCATTTTATCTAATAATTAGTGTCCCATGTTAGAAAACAAGTGCAATACATATTATAAAAAGAAGGATATTGTTTTTATTTCCATGTTCCATAAGGAAATGGATGGAAAAAAAATCGCGTTAGAGATAAGGGCTGATTCTGACTGTACTACCCTCAAAACATGAAGAAAAGTCATTTTTTGAAAGATGTCTGTGTGTAGAATTTTGTCTATGGCGAACGATAACTGCCGCAAATTCAAATAATTTTTTGCATATTGTAGAGGACTCAAGGTCTGTTGATTTTTGTGAAGATAGGTTAAGGAGAAGGGGTAGTTTACCTGCAACGTTTTATGTTTTAACAAGAGTAAAGTACTTAATTTTGATAAATAAAGTACTCTTAAAAGAAGGTCATAATTATACCACTGTAGAAAGGTAGATGAAATTTCTATAAATAAAAAGGGGTAGGGGGAAGTTGAAGGGGGAGGGGATTATTTTCTATAAATGAAAATGATAGGTGAAGGGGAGGGGATATATTTTTATATGTGTACTGCATTATCGGCAACAAAGAAGTAGTTTGTTGATAAAATTCCTTCACGGGCTGTTTAGCTGTGGTCCAATGTTTTCTGCAAAACCAGACGTTTCGGAAGTGCCATCGACTGCCATCATCAGTGAAAATCAAGTCCACTAACGTGAGGTGGTATATGTTAGTGACCACAATTCTGTGGTTGAGGCTGAAGATAGAAGTAGTTTCTGTAGAAATATTTCATTTCTAAAATGATTTTAAATATAAATCTTAGAACATGGAAGTCATGTATGGTTCTCCGTACCGATATTTAAATTATTTGCATCAAATAGTATTATTGTTTAATAAATGTTCTATCCAGATCAAATTATGTATATACAGTTCTGGAAAAATTAGACAGGCATAAAGTTTTGTTTGTTTATTGTAAACTGTATTATGTTTGGAAGTATCCCAAAGTAAATTTAACATTAGTCATGTCACTCAATGACGCCAGTCCAGTTTTTTAAGGCTAGGAGAATCCTTGAAATGTTTGGACCATCACTAGGTCATGATGGATCAAATCATCAAACTTCAGTTTGGTTGATGTGAAAAACTGGCATTTGAGTAGTCACTTGATAAAGGATGGTGTAACAGCAACAATTCTTTCAGAATTATTTTATGGCCCTGTCAGTCTGTAAATAACTATCACTCGTTTAGACCTTCAGCAGATTTAAACTTTTCTTATTCATGTTAGCAATATATCATCTAGAAGTATGGAATACAAAGACAAGTCGAGCATTGTACATTTTTAGGTTAGGTACACTTTACAAAACCTTTTCATCAGATGTTCAAAAGAGCAAGCGTGTAATTGTTGTTTTTCTTTTTTTTTTTATAAGTCCCTTAGTAAGGTTTCTCAGCAACAGCTATTGGATGTCAAAGTTTGCTTCTAGGATATGTTTTATAAAGTAGTTACTTACTTGCTAGCCAACACCCACCCTTGGCTGTTGGGCCATTAGGTGGCACGCTGACCAGTAGAGACGTGAGAGCCTTGCCGTATCATCTTCGTCTTGGACTTGCGTGTCTGAGATCAAGTCTGGACATGTAATTAGGTGATCCGCATTCATGGAAGTGTATCCACAGAGAACACATTCAGGAGACGACAACACGCCGATGCGGTGCAGGTGGGAGGCCAGGTAGTTATGACCGGTTGTAGTTCTAAAAAGAGCAACACTAGTTGCTTGGGGTAGAGTTCTGTTGATGGGGCCGTCCGTAACCAATGTTGCCCATCTTATTCCCCACACAGGCACTTAATTGTTTTCCTTTTAGCCATAGGCTTATTGAGCAGTTTATTCTTGCTTTCGCAGATGCATATGAGTTGGGGGTCTCCAGCTGAGGTAGTGCTGTGCCCATTTTGGCGAAGATGTCGGCTTTTTCATTTCCCATGATGTTGACATGGCTGGGTACCCATTGCAGTTCAATCTGCCAGCCTAATTGTACAAGGTTCTGCAGTTCTCGCCTACACTCAATTGTCAGGGAGCAGTTTGTGTCACCATTTGAGGTCACGTTTTGAATCGCTGCAGTCAAATCTATGAGGAAGACGGCTTTGTTAGGTGGTGAGATCTTGGCAAGCTCAATAGATGCTGCCTTTATGGCTGCTACCTCTCCGTCATAGTTGCTTAGGCGGACTCATACAGCGAGGTGGCCTTCAAATAGAGAGCTGTAGAAACCAGCCCCTGTTGCCCCTGTAGATGGTATAGAGGATCCGTCTGTGTAGATTCGTATCCACTGCTCAGCGGGAAAACGTTTTTGTACAGTGTGTAAGGCTGCTTGACGAAGCTCGGCTTCATTCGACTCTGTTTTTGTCTTATTATGGTCGATGAGTTTCAGGTTAGCATTTGGGAGTTGGCTAAAGAATTCACGGTGATGTATAAATGGTGCTGCCTCATTTGGTTCAATGTCATATTTGCGTTGGAGTTCTTCATAGATAGCAATCGGGCATTTCTGAGTTTTCAGCCTTTCTGCCGCTGTTTTATAGTTATTCCACCGTTGTTGGTAGGCTCTTTTACATCTCTCCCAGGATGAGGTACAGCTTTTCCCGTCTTACTTGGATAGGTTCGACTTGCAGTTGTGACTCCATGGCAAGTATAGGAGTTGATTTCGGCGCAACAGTTATCGTTCTAAGGGCCGCATTTTGGACCAAGTGCAGTTTCTGGCATGCTGCATTGGAGGCAGTAATAGTTGCTTCTGCGCCACATTCCAATAGCGGCCGAATGTAGCTCTTATACGCAGTTGTCAGAACATCTTGATTTGCTCCCCATGTAGTCGCAGTGAGTTGTTTAAGTAGCCGGCAGTGCCTAGACGCACTGTTCGCAGACTGTTCTATATGGTGCTTCCATGTCATTCTGGTGTCTATATTAACACCATAACACCCAGGTATTTAGATATGTTCACTTCTTCGAGTACCGATCCACAGTAGCGCAGATTGACCGTAGGTTGCCTTGTTGATAGAGAGAAAAGTTGGTATGTTGTCTTGGTGGTATTTACCATCATGGCATTTAGTTTGGCCCACTCTTCTAGTTTAACAAGTGCACTATTAATAGTTGCTTCAAGACCCATGATATGGCTGCTAGTTGCCCAGATGATAAGGTCATCGGCATACAGGAGCGCTTGTACTCCCGGCACACACCGAACAGCCACCAGAATATCATTGACCATAAGGTTAAATAGGCTGCAGCTGATACGGCACCTTGCGGTAGCCCTTGGCGTTGAATACGGTACTTTGAAAGGCAATTATTATAGCGGACACGAATTTGTCTTTGACTCAGGAAGGACGCTATCCAGTTAAAAAGGTTACCTGCGACGCCACTCAAAGCAACTTTGTGAAGCAACATGGGTCTCCAGACTGCGTCGTACACGTTTTTTAGGTCAACCATTACTGCCAGGGAGGACATTTTCTTGTGGTACCCATCCTTAACACTTTGTGCAAAGTAGACGACTTGGTCCATGGTGCATCGGTGCGCTCGGAAACCTGCTTGGTATTCATCAATAACCACATTCATTTCAAAGAACTGGTTCAGATGCCGCACGACCATTCTTTTGGCAACCTTGCAGCAAGCACTTGTTAATGTAATGGGGCGGTTGCCCTCAGGTGTATCACTTGGCTTTCCTTTCTTGGTAATAGGTATAATCTCCCCTTTCCTTCATTGCTGGGGGACGCGTGTTTTCCACATTAGATTAATGAGATTGGGCAAGGCTAGTTTCGCTGTGTTACCAAGATTTTTTAGGAGCTCTGGGTAGATTGCGTCGGCTCCTGCTGCCTTCTTGCCCTTTGTGTTTGATAGTGCAAATTCAAGTTCGGAGAGGCTAAAATTGCTTAGGCAAATTTTTTGTTCGGTTTTGTTGAGGCATTGCATTAGAGGTTTTTTATTCAGGTGTCTGTGTTCGTTTCTTGTCTTTCGGGTTCGGCTTATATTTGCATAGTACTTGCAAAAGGTGTTAGCTATTTTTTGGGGATCTGTGATAAGATTGAGTCCGTTTTTGAAAGGTTGTTGTCCTCTGGCTTCAGTGTCATTATTTAGCCTCGAGACAAAATGGTGTGCTTTTGCTCCATCGCGCCGGAAATCCAGCTCTGATAGGAAGGTTTTGAAGGCCGATCTTTTAGATTGCTTAATTACGTAGTATGGCCTGGGATTTTCGGAGTTGGATACAGTCAGATAGTTCTTTAGATTTCTCTGCTTTCCTTCTCAGAGAGTCTCTTGTTTTCTTGAGGGATGAAAGTCTTTTATTCCAGAACAGTCAAAAATCCTTTACTTGACCCCTTGGTACACATAATAGCGCAGATTTCAGTATAGCATCGTTCAGGGACTCTATAGCTGTTTCAGGTGAATTCCAATTTATTTTGTGTGGTATAATATCATTTGTTATCTTGCTGTATTCACTCCAGTCGACTTTTCTAAAGTTCCACCGGGGGGCACATTTGTTAATGTATGTGGCTTTTCCTGTCGCACATTTGATGAGAATGGAGCGGTGTCCACAGCCTCTTGCGTCATCCATCAAGTGAACTTTTGTCTTCTGTGCGATGTTAGGGTGCGTAAGGACGAGATCTGGTCGGGAAGTCTGTCCAGCAAACGACAGGAAGGTTGGTGGCGTGTCCTTCAGGTCAAGAAAATTTTCGTCGATGAAAAGTTCTATGCGTCTTCCTGCGGGTGTTAACCTGTCATATCCCCATCTCGGTGATTGGCTGTTGAAATCACCTATGATTATGCTATTTGCTTGGTCGTTGATTCAATTGCATCGAGGGATGGAATATTGCCAGGAGGGTTGTATAATCCTATGACTGTGAAATGTTTGTTATTTTTCCTTATATGGGCTAGAATTATTTCCACTTTGTCATCGTCTTGCATCTCATGGATTATCTCAAATTTAGAGCAGAGATTATTTTTAATTCCAACAATTATCCCCGAGGCGACTTGTCGTGATCGAGGTAAAATATGGCTGCAGTAACCAGTAGTTTGGTAAAATTCAGAGAATTCAGTCGCAGCGCCTGCTTCTACTATAACATATAGATCCACATCAATTTGGCAGATGCTTCGTTTAAATTGTAAAAATGTATCGTTGCTAAGACCTCCGGCATCCAATACAGGATACTTAGGTCCGTGTCAAGGCCCTGAAAAGGGCCGTTGGTGTTTTTGGCAAGGTTCTTTTGTATCATTTTGGTCACCGTGCTTTAGACGAACCTTTGTTGATCGTTTAGTTTATGCAGGGGGCACCACGTGCAGGCGATCAACTTCACCCCCATGTTTTATAAAGTAGTGGGAACTTGCTACTTGAACACAATACACTTGCACACAACATACCAGAAGTCTGTTCTAAAAACAATTATAATCAACCTGCTGTTTCAACAGTACTAATAATGTAGCATGGCAAAATTTAAACCATTTTTGTTGGTCTGAACGTTTGTTTCAAGCTGAGTATACCAAATATGTTTGTAATAGGTTTATAATTTAAGATGTGAAGTATATGAAGCCATTACTAGTACCTGTTCATTAGACAAGAAATTATAACTATAATTTCCATTAATTTTGTTAATGTTCTTTCCCATTCATTATTTAGTTATTTTTTTACTATCAGGAAGAGTTCTGATGAAATTTCTGTACGTGTCATTTTTTGTCTCTCTCTCTGTCCCTCCCCTCTCATTTTTATTTATCGAAAAAACATAAAAACTGACACTCCTCTGTATGTGTCCACACTGCATCAAATTAAAGAAAATTAATCCAAGAAATTGAAAAAAAATTGTAAACTCTGAAAACATTTGTTCTAATACAGAATTCAAATTAAATAAAGAAAAAAGGAATTGTGTGCGTGCTAGTGTGTGTGTTTTTTAATGGAGACATCTTCCCCCTTGCTCCTCAACCCCTTTCAGAAAGTGAACGGACAGAACAATACCTGACCTGCAAATGGTCTTGAAACATACTTGTGATCTTGCAAAAGAGGATCAGTCCTCTGTGTGTTTTAATGATAATTAGTTAATCAATGAACATGTCATGGACAACAAAATGCAAAAATTTACAAATGAATAATGAAAACACAAAGATTAAAAACTAATAAGAAATCATTATAGACATAAAGAAACAAATTAGTAAGATTTATTAATGAATCAAAGGAATTCAGAAATTCAACTGATAATCACACATTAGTACATAGTGTTACTAATTTCACAATTCCACAAAATTTGTAATTATTGGATAGTGAACATTGGATTTCAATATAGTAAGCATACACATATTAATTTTAAGCACATTTTACAAATAGTGAATGGAAAAGAAAATAAATACACGATTTCAACTTTCTTAAACTGAAAACAAGAAATTCTTTTGAGTTAGAGTAAAGTGTTGTGTTACTGTTAAGACAGAGCAGTGCTGTTAGTGTACTAATTAAGATGCATTAAATGTATAAATAAAGCTAATGAGTTATTCTTAGATGACATCATTAATCTTATTAGTAATGGTGTAAAAGCCTTCCCACAGCGGTTGCAGGTTTGGGCTGATTTCTTTCTTCCTTATCATGTTATAGTGTTATAGAACTAAGCCTGGCAGCAGGTGTGAGCCCTGAAGAAATTGCAACCAGTCTTCATCTTTGTATTTGCCAAAATAAAGTTGTTCTGAGCCAGGTCATGTAAATTCAGGTTAGGCCAAGTTGCTCATTAGACTTTGTCTAAATTTTAATGATATAAAGTGTTGATAAAGATTTGAAGACTGTACATTAAAAACATTGTTTGCACATATGAGTAGGAAGCAGATGTATTAATATAATATGTTACCCAACAAGATACAGGAACAATTATGTATAACTTTACTAAAAATGAACTTTATCTTGTGAAAAACTTACTTTTTTCGTCGGACGCGTTTCGGCTTAAGTATCCGCCTTCTTCAGCTTTTAGTCAGACTGCCATCATTTCGTAACGGTTTTTGTGTGGAAGGTGTAGTGGGGGTGGTGTGTGGAGGAAGGGGATTGGTGCAGGGATTCAACTTGATGTTTGTTTTTTGTAAAATTGTGTCAAAAAGTGTATGTGATTTATATTGTAATTGATCGTTGAGTATGTTGTTTGGTTGTGTTGTGTGGTGTTTATATATTTTTTTAATGATTATGTATTATTTATTATGTATATTTAATTAAGTAGTTAGTGGACTTAAAATCTGCAGTAGAAACTCCAGTTTTTATAAAACAAATAGGGAGAGAATTGAAGATTTGATGTTTGTAAATGTTATATCTATTTTCTTCACAAGTAACTAATGGCTGGTTATTTGTAATCACATTTTCTCATAATGTATGTTGTTAATGACCTTTTTTAAGGGTATGAAAAAAACAACAGATATTGGTATATGAAAAAAGGTGAATTTTATTGGTACATACTAAAGTATAGAGTCAAATTTGTTTCTATTCATTAACAAAGGTCCGCACTGTAATAATTTTGTGTGTAATATACTAGCATTCTTTAATATGTTTACGAGATTCTCCCAATTTTATTTGCATTAATTCAGACCGTAGTAACATTAAATTCCACTGTAACCCATTATTAATACTTAATCATTTGCATGTTAACAGAAACTGCACATTGCTTATTGCATTATGTTGAAAAAAGGATTTTAATGTACTTGTTTGGTTATACATTAGATAGTACTAGGTTCTAAATTGGAAGTACGTTTTAATTCCGGTACTTTGAATAAATACAGCCTTTAATGTTATATACAGCCTTTGAATGTACACTAACTAAGGAAATGTCTGTTAAGTCTAATTAATTTTAAAAATCTAAAAGGTTAAGTTAAATAATTAAACGTAGCCACAACCTCCCAAAATCGTCTCTGTACCGTAATTATGTGCGACAAATGTATAAACTAATTTCTGTACTTCCAATAAATACACCCTTTTAATGTACACTAACAAAGTAAATTTTATTTAAGTTACATTGTCGTACATAACCTCCATAAGCTGGCATTAGTTACTTGTGAAGAAAACAGATGGTGTACACATCGGGCACCGAAAGAGAATTGACGCTCGGAGACGGATGTTACATTTTGCCGCTGGCTATTCCCTAAGACCTGTTGTTATATATGTTTATTAAACAATAAGTTAGTAATAAACCCTATAACAGAACCGCACTTAAGAGTGAAGGACATGGGATATTTCGTACTTGTTGAAGGGACATTTCAGTCCATAAGTCCGACAACTCTGGATAGAAGTTGTTTTGGAATTCGTAACTGTTGTTGATGTACGTTTAGGGTGTGTATTATATTAAAATGATTTGTACCGTGGGAATAGATGTCATAACCTAGTTTGTTATTCAGTGAAGAAGTAACTAAAAAATCAGTTCATAACAGTTTTACTATTGAAAATTCATTTCACGTTTTTAAAGTTGGTGTGACTTTAATTGCAGTTCTGAAATGGAGAAGAGTGTAGACGCGTGTGTACAGGAAATGTATGTGTACGATAATTATCAATAGTACTAAATTAAGTGTAAATTGTATGCTGTTCAGATTTGTCTGGTAATGTTAATTTCCACTCGTATCATTCTCTTTTAAAATTTGCTTCATTAATCTTTGTGGTTCCATAGGTTAGTTTTGTAATTTCATTTCTATTTATTCAAACATAATTTTATGCCAAAGTTGAGGGAAGAATTTTACTACCTTTTTGTTTCTAAAACAGTTTAGTTGAAATGCTGGGTAGAATTGATTTGGTGTAATTTGTAACCTATATGAATTTGTAAAAATGTGGTTTTGAAAGAGTGGTCCCCAAAACAAATATCAGTAATAGTTAAGCAATGAAAGCAGTAGTTTGTTGTTACAGCCAAGATTGGAACAACATTCTCTTTATATAATTCATGATGACAATCATAATAAGTGTTGCCCTCATTTTATGTAGTTAAGTTAGGCTACATGTTTGTTATTATGATTGCTTTTTATTATCATGCACAGGTCGAATCATGCTATATAGCCTACGCTTTGTAAATTCCTCTGATCTAATTTTTACCTGGGGAGGGAGCCACATGGATTTTATTTTCCATATAGACATCTGCAATATACTGGACTCACACCAGTAATTTCTAACATTTTTTACAATGTTTATTGCCTTAACGGGCTAACTTCTTCGCAAACTCATGGTATCTTTTCTCATTCTCTTTCTTTATAAATGTGTGAATAGTGTTTATAATTTAATGATTTTGCTCAACCATGTTTTACCACTTCCAAATTTTGGTATAAAGGGTGGTATAGTAAAAACAGAAATAATTATATTCACTCTTAAAACACTAAAGTAAATATGTACGCAGAAAAACATCAACTTAGTAATTATTTATTCTGGTGAAAAAATGCAGACTTATTTTACAATGCATAGCATTAAAGAACACAATGTCGTTTAATACAAGAAAGGTGAATGCAGACTGATTTCCTGAGTACTAATTTGACACATACTGAGCTCAGCTTTTCTGCCAGTTCCTCAACTATTTGTCTGCTTACTACTAAGTAAATGCCTCTCCAGTCGTTGTCTCTAAGTGGTATCATGAACTTAATAAATATACTTATTTAGATCATATGCTTATGACCCTTTTTGTTCATGAGAACTACGTTATGGTTTTCCATTTTGTGTGTTTCATAAAAGAAATCTGGTTAGTACTTCTGTATTTGTTATCCCTTCACATGGTATCATTTCTATCATACATCTCACTACTTCAACAACTTCCTTCTATAAAATATCTGGAGTACTATCATACGTATTTTCCCATTTGGACATTTTGTGTGTGTGTGTGATTTGTTCAAAATTGAACATTTGTAGGTGAAACGCAGATATAAACTTCACTGTATGAGTAATATTATTTTGTAATCAAAACAGAAATTTATCCCATTATAAAATGAAAACTGTATACCTGATTCAAATGTTTGTACATAATACAGTGTTTTTGTATTTTCAGTGCTGCAGGTGAAGATATTACAGGATGTATACTGACAGATAAACAAGGCTTATGTCTAGCTGGTGAGTAACTTGAATTAGCTTATTTATAAAGTTTATATAAGCAGAAAACCACTTTTTATAGTATCTACATTAGAGAAGAATTGATATCCTGTTATTATTAATTTTTGTACTGCCTTAAACTTAGGATATCTAAGGTATAATGATTAGCATATCATTAGTATTTGTGTGTCCACACCTGAGAAACAGTCATTTTCATTGTAAAAATTCTTGTCAGTTTATTGTACCATAATAGTCATCCACAATTGGTGTAGAATTGTCATCTTTACAGCTTACAGAATCCTTATCATAATTTTGGATCAAAGTGTGGCTTAGTAATTGATAAAGGTAGAGAGATTGGAGTTGTGATGTGTGTAGAGTATGAGTAAAGAAGTGATTACTTCCCTCGTCTTCATATGGAGTCCGTCTTGATTCAGAAGCATGCTGCAATCGCTATGAATCAGTGGGGCGAAAGCATTGCATTAAGTACTTTGTGGCAAGGCGCGATGCGAGCCCCTCACACACCTTTTTTCTGATTGGCCGATGATGCAGTTTTTACCTGTGCGGGGGTTGCAATTAGTAAACAATTAGCACAGGTAGCATCGCGGGAAATCATTAGCCTTCACCACAGTACTCCGGGGAAAACAATTGTTGAGTACCTGATGGCATAGCGTGGTGCGAGCCAATCATACACCATCTTTATTGTGATTGGCTCATGGTGCAGTCTCTACCTGTGCACTATCCGGATTGGCTGATGGTGTCATTTTTACCTGTACATGGGACTTTGTTGAATTTATAAGTACAGGTAGCATGGCGGGACATCTTCAGCCTTTACCACAGTACTGTGGGCCTGACGTGAACACCCTATGTTTAGGATTTCTTTAAATTCCACTGATGATGGCAGCCATTGGAGCTGTTGAAACATTTGGTTTGTCATTAAACCATAGACCACGGCCAAACAGCCCAGAAAACTTGTCTTACACAAATGAAAAACAACAGTTCAAAATAATTGTTTCTTATTACAGTAACTTGTTGAACAAGTGACAGTTTTTAAACATCTGGGATGTTTAGTTAAGAGGATATGCATTGTAGAACGAGGATGATGAAGTGGTTTGTTTGGAGCATGCTCCCATATGAGGCAGACACTTTTGACATTAAGGGACGTTGAGGAAATAGGAAGAGAGGAAATTACAGGCCTTCAAGATGTGGACTTGGAGAAGGATGGAAGTTATTTCCTGGAAGGATAGAGTGACGGACAAGGGAGTGCTTGGAAGAGTAGGAGAGAAAAGGAGAGAGCTGGATTATAACGTTACACAGTCATGTCAAATAAGGTTATGACCAATATATCAAATATGTCAGTAATCTGTATAACAAATAAGTTATTGGTTTATTTCGTGTTTCTCATTAGGGAACAAGAATTTTGCTAAAATTAAATTGAAGTTCATCATTCCAGTTTTATACCATTTTATCTTTTTTACATGTGATTTTCATTTTGTCATGTTCATTAGTAACACTCAGTCGATTTTGTGATATCTGCTACCATCACAGTCCTAAATTTCCGTTACATATTGCTTTTGTAAGTATAATTCATATAAGTAGTTTTGCTATGAAATTACATAACATTCTCAAAAACTAGGCAGATGCTGTTATGTGAATGTTCTACATGTTTCTCAGACAGCCAAACAGGTGCAGTGTCTGTGTCCAGGCTGCACAGTCAAGTATCCTCTAGACTGTTTGAGTACTTGTAACTATGCAAATTATTGTGGTACACCGCCAAAAGAATGGAAAATTATTCTGAAATATCTGCAGGACCTATATAAGCAACAGTGGCCGGCTTAGAAGTCAGTTACACCTGTCGTTATTGTAGAGTGCTTGTTGTGATCAATGTAGAGTGATCAAGTGGTTGTTGAGGATTAGTGGAACGTGATTATTGTGTTAGAATAGTGCGGAACTCTAATAAATTTGACATTACTAATGTGTGTGTCAAATTTAACTTTGAATTATTGTATCAAAGTATCTTGTTGATTACAAATTGTTATTTGTGACTAATTAAAGCTGGTAATTAGTGACTTCATTGGTGTATGTACTTTGTTTCCACTGTACAACACGATGATGTGTGAGACCATTGTAACAATATGTAAGAGTTCAGAAAATCCTTTGACTAATTTCACTTAAACCGAAATGGTTTCATTAGCAGCATAACCAACTGTAACAACCTTTCTAATTAGACATGTTTTATTACAGCAGTAGGAAAAGCAAAACCAGAGTGTAGTGGTCTTATTGCGGCAATTGGCCAGCAGGTTTCCAAATTGGAACCATCACTTCCTCATCCAGTAATTTTACTTGAAGCAGATAGCAGGTATGTAACTATAACATATAACAAGGACACACTATGCCATAACAATATATGCACCTACATCTGCAGATGATTTAAGCAATTATTCTGTGGAAACATATCAGTTTTAATCACAACTAATGAGTAAGAACAAATTAAATTTAATGTAGTAATGTACTTAGAATCATTTTTGTAAGTAATTTTAGTGAATTTCGTCAGTTTTGTTTTTCGAGCTGTGTAATTGTGATGCTATTTCCAGGTTGTAGTGCTTTTCGATAATTTTGTTGTAATTTTTATAAAAATAACTCTTGTCGTAATTTGTTTGTTAAAGTTCAGTAATCCCAAATATCTAACTTAAATTAAAGACAAATAAAATTATATTTTGTTTAATGTAACCTCCAAATTGATAGTTTCAACTAGTGGGAATCCAGTGCTGTCATGTTGCACAATACCACATGTTCCACTGCAGGCAGCTTGCAGCAAACTGTTGTTTACAACAGAAGTCATGTTTAATACGTTGAAATCGTCATCATCATCATCACCACTTCATGGTAGGATTCCTCCTGTTCCGGCCTTATGACTCCCGCCATCTTGTGACTGGCCTTCCTACAGATCGTCTTCTAACTGGCTCATACTCATAAGCCAACTTCGGAAAGTGGAATTGTCCATTCTTTCTAGATGTTGTTTCCAGCACTTTCTATAATTCAGAATGAGTTCATTTAGGGAAACTATATCAAGTTCTCGTCTGATATACTCGTTTTTTATATGATCGAGTCACGTATGTCCCTTTACCGATCTCAAATAGCTCATTTCTGCAGCCTGTAATCGGCACTAGTCCTTCTTCCTTATAGTCCAGGTCTTGCATCCATTCAGCAGTGCTATTACTGCCATTGTCTTATAGAATTTGATACACATCTTCTCTTGTCTAGCTTTCCTTTTGAATACCCTCAGTATTCCACAAGTTTGGAACCTGCCTAGTTTTGTTATCTAACTCTTACTCTACCATAATAATCTCTTTACATTATAGGTGTAAATACTACCATACTATGGCACGTGTGTGTACTTACCATTTTTGATTGCTGCCGGGCTCGTAATCTTCTTATGTTATGTGCTTTTTTACCTAAGGGGTGCCAGGATTCGTTACAGCGAGATTCTTGAGTCAAAGAAGGTGACACAAATGATAACACTGTTTTAGAGTGAAAGTACTATCAAATTTTAATTGTCAACGTAAATTCATTATAAAACCATGTGCTTAAAATGGCGTCGTACAAAGTTGCAACGAAAAAATAAAACAAAATGGTGGCTATTTAGTCAGCCCTATCAGTCTTAATATTTCTGGTGGTCTCTAATCAAGATCATTAAAATGTTATCTTTATGCTGCAGTTCTAATTAATTCTTAATTCATATTTGCTGTATACACAAACCAATGCCCTTGGCATATATATATATATACTCATGGCCATGCGCTCACTCTCACACTCACATACATTCATCTGATTACGGGTACATGATTTAATTAGTTGTTTTCAATTAATGAGCTCATTATATTAAAATAGAAAATGACAAAAGGTTGACTTCTCTTAACGGTGATAGGCGTAGATCCCTCGCTGTTGTTGGTTGAGTCTCCAATGCATGGCTGGTGTTCGGCTCAAGTCTCTTTTGTTTTAATTACAGAATTATCACTGATTTTACATGTTTTAGATTTAACTGTTAATACATTTGAGCAACTAACGCTCCACCATCACATTTGTAATTTAGCTTTTGGTGATATTAAATTTTTATAGTAAATCTGAACAGACAGCGATACATCGCTGCTGCACCCTTGAAGAACTACGTTGGATTGAGACTGAGGCAAATGCAAAATTGCGCTTGTGTGTGTATATTTTACGTCACCACTCTTTGTCATACAGGACTAAGACTGGTTACATGCGTTGTAGTCAGTGCGTCATTGCTTTTGTTATGACGGATCAGTGTTATTGTCCAATCGGAATTCGTATTGTAGTCTTTTCATCACAAACACCGCCATGGTATATTTTGAGTTCAGCACGTCCATCGGCGACTTTGGTGTCTTACTCTGGCCGAAATTGCGTTGTTCCTTTTTTCCAGAGGGACAAGGTACCTAACCATTCTGTATGTTTAAAAATACATAATAAAACATTGAAAACCCCTACATAACCCACAATTATGGTATTGGGCCATTATGTACTGTTACAAACCCCCTCAAGGAAAATTTTTGTGTCGAAACCCAAAAAATTTCCTTGACTCATTCACACTTTCCTAAAAGGATCAGTCTAGATACGTCACCACAACCCCCTGTAACGTTACAAAAAAATTTTTTCATCACTTACCCTTGGTCCCATGATGTTGGTCGCACCCTCTGACCTTACTGGACTTCTCCTGAGAGATCCCTACACCATAAGGCCATGAGGCACTCTACACTCCTGTTCTGACGCTCCAGCCAGCCCAGGACTGCGGTCTCAACACCACAAAACTCTGAAACATCCAATACAAAATTCAAAATAGTGGTCTAATACATTTACGCATCTACAACTGATATGTTCCCCTTTAGACGCATTGGTTTGTGTTTGGGGCATTGGTTTGTTTCTAATTCAAAAGTTTCACTTGACCACAACAAGACTTAAAATACATTGATTTTTTACCACCACCAAATTCAACTACTTCCTTTTAAGAAAATAAACAACATATATATGTAACTACATATAACACCATATATCAACAATTCTTTAGTATACCCCAAAATACCTTCACCTAATTATTTCTATAAATTCAGCTTACAACTATCATGGCAGACACCTTTTTATTTAAACTTTGTTACTCAACTTATAATCATTTATCTATTCTGTAAATGGCAGCTTACTATAAGATTTTATTCAACTTCATTTTTAACGTTAAACTTCCAACTTTAAAATCTACTATATCTTAACACTTGTTATCGTCATTACCCCTGTAGTGACCTCCTAACCACACACTCTATTGCCCCCCAACCTAATAAAACATCATAAATCATTGTACATTACATATTAACATTGTTACATTTACCTTACATTAAACAATTTAAATTTACATGATTTGTACCAAACTTTATCACATCAATTCTCAATTAACTTTTAATTATTTGACCTTCATTAGATTCTATACAACAATTTCAAATTTATCCTTACCTTTCTGTTACATTACCTTTCTACCATGAATTCTCCTTTTCTAACCCTTCTATCCTTACTCGTTTGGGTGACTCTCTATTATTCATTATTTTCTCTGTCTTATTTTGGCATCTGTCAACCTAACCTTACTACCCCTTTTTTACACTAACCGCTTCTAACCATTAATATATTTTGACACCAATATCTCCATAATAACCCCCTTCACATATCCCATTTAAAACCTCTGGCCTTTTTGTACTAGTATGTGTGTATTCCCTCTAACCAACTCATTCCCTTATCGGTTCCTGACCCTTTCAGATAACCCTTTCCGGCACACAACAATCCCTTCCTGTCTCAACATCTCTCGTTGGACTCCTACAACAATACCCTTATTACAAAATATCACCATCAACAACAAATATAATTACCATGCACATTACTCACCTCTACATATTAGGGACACATATTACTAACCACTGTGTCCCTAAAATATCTAACACCTCTTTATATATTATCAGCATCTCAACACTTTATTTTCCTAACTCCCAATAACTCTATTTTATCCTTACTACCCAAACTCTTTTACAACATTTCAACTTAATACACCATTAGAAAATTCATCACTTACCAACTAACAACACTATCTCTCAATACCCAAATCTATTACCTGCTTACTCATTTACTAACCCTTTAGAATCTAAATCTCATAATATCATTTAAACTTCCTTTAGTTATTTAAAATCATACAATACATGCTTACCTAAAAAATTACATAAAATACATAACAGCAAAAATACACAAATACATAGACATCAATACACCAAATATACAATTCACATAATCATTAAATCATTCACCATAATTAGTCCTAATCAGTCCATTTTTAAAAACACTGTCCACACAATTAAATGTTCATAACACAATAGAAGGTCTACCCTCCATCGTTAAACAATAGTCTTATTTTTGGTCTGTACAATTTATTTTTTATTAAATACATTATATTAACATCATTAATACAATACTTATTTAAATTCTTATATTTCACCAAACCGTCATCATTAATAGGGTTATTACCTATCAATTCATCATACAACCTGTCACGATTGGTTATTGTCCTGTCACCTCCAGTATAATTCGTCACCACTAGGTATGTTATAAAGTCATTATTTCCATTATCATCTTCTCCTACTGCTATATCAGCTTCCTTACAAGGTAGGTACTTATTATTTTTATTATATATCATCTCTACACCTAACCTTTTCATAAACTCTTCATAATTTTTCTTTACTTTATATATCTCAATTTCTCTCTTTCTCAAAACATTTCTCACCATCATACCAAGCTACACACTCTCTCTCCATATATGCAGGGGACTCTACTACTTTATCACTACACCACCTGTGAAGTGCACAAAAAAAACCAGGGACCACTTTATTTGTAGACCTTTTGTCTTCCAAATACGCATTGAAGGCACTCTCGTCCTTCCTAAACACACGTGAAGTCTTTACTTCACCCCCTACTACAACATTACGGGAAAAATTTACCCCCTGCAACCCCTTTATCTGTAAATTCTCTCTATACTTTCTCTCTAATTCATCAACACTTTTTTTCACTTCATTATCAAATTCTACTCCCATTATACTTTTATCACCACTCTCAATACTCACACAATTATTTTCTAACACCATATTTGTAATTCTATTATCATAATTCTCACCACTACTTACCTTGTCTTTATTTTCATTCAATTTATATGATTCTCTACTATTCTCTACCCCAATTTTACTCTCGTAATTTTTCTCTACTTGCTTCAATTTGACATTCTGTAAAGTATTCTGCTTTTTTAGCTCACTCTCCAAACTATCTAGTTTTATATTAAGTGTACTGTTCATCTGATTTAATTTGTCTTCGAACTTACTGTTTTGTTGTTCGAATTTGTCATTGATTAATGTAAATAAATTTTCTAATGAAATGTTATTTTCAACTATTTTGGGTGTTGAACTAGCGTGTCTTTCCAATAACATGGATTCTGTCTCTGTGTTATCCATTTCCATGCTATTATTATTCTCTGCCATTTTTATTTTAAATGTTGGAATTACTATTTCGCTCTACTTGTAACAAAATTACACAATTACTATTTACTCTGTTTGTCAACATAACCTCCATAACCTCTCTTGTTAGGTTCTGGATATTATCTCGTCACCCTCTATGTCTCTGAATCTGGCTTATTTATATAAAATAATTTTATATAAAGTCAACTGTTCGGGGCCATTTGTTATCTAACTTATAAAGTCACTGTGAGGGCGGCATTTGTTATCTAACTCTTACTCTACCATAATAATCTCTTTACATTATATGTGTAAATACTACCATACTATGGCACGTGTGTGTACTTACCATTTTTGATTGCTGCCGGGCTCGTAATCTTCTTATGTTATGTGCTTTTTTACCTAAGGGGTGCCAGGATTCGTTACAGCGAGATTCTTGAGTCAAAGAAGGTGACACAAATGATAACACTGTTTTAGAGTGAAAGTACTATCAAATTTTAATTGTCAACGTAAATTCATTATAAAACCATGTGCTTAAAATGGCGTCGTACAAAGTTGCAACGAAAAAATAAAACAAAATGGTGGCTATTTAGTCAGCCCTATCAGTCTTAATATTTCTGGTGGTCTCTAATCAAGATCGTTAAAATGTTATCTTTATGCTGCAGTTCTAATTAATTCATATTTGCTGTATACACAAACCAATGCCCTTGGCATATATATATATACTCATGGCCATGCGCTCACTCTCACACTCTCACATACATTCATCTGATTACGGGTACATGATTTAATTAGTTGTTTTCAATTAATGAGCTCATTATATTAAAATAGAAAATGACAAAAGGTTGACTTCTCTTAACGGTGATAGGCGTAGATCCCTCGCTGTTGTTGGTTGAGTCTCCAATGCATGGCTGGTGTTCGGCTCAAGTCTCTTTTGTTTTAATTACAGAATTATCACTGATTTTACATGTTTTAGATTTAACTGTTAATACATTTGAGCAACTAATGCTCCACCATCACATTTGTAATTTAGCTTTTGGTGATATTAAATTTTTATAGTAAATCTGAACAGACAGCGATACATCGCTGCTGCACCCCTGAAGAACTACGTTGGATTGAGACGGAGGCAAATGCAAAATTGCGCTTGTGTGTGTATATTTTACGTCACCACTCTTTGTCATACAGGACTAAGACTGGTTACATGCATTGTAGTCAGTGCGTCATTGCTTTTGTTATGACGGATCAGTGTTATTGTCCAATCGGATTTCGTATTGTAGTCTTTTCGTCACAAACACCGCCATGGTATATTTTGAGTTCAGCACGTCCATCGGCGACTTTGGTGTCTTACTCTGGCCGAAATTGCGTTGTTCCTTTTTTCCAGAGGGACAAGGTACCTAACCATTCTGTATGTTTAAAAATACATAATAAAACATTGAAAACCCCTACATAACCCACAATTATGGTATTGGGCCATTATGTACTGTTACAGTTTATTCCTGAGATCATGACTAACTCTATAAGAAAGACTACAATCAAGGTAATTGAATGTAGAGACCTGTTCTATGAGCTGGTCATTTAACATAATTTTAGATTGAATGGGGTATTTTCCACAAAAATCCATAACCTTTGTTTTTGCAGTTGAAATTTTAAATTACATTCCTTACTTATCTGTTGGACTCCACATAAACTTTTCTCCAGTGTTCTCATTAGCCTGGATTACAGCCATATCATCTGCAAAGAGCAGCATATTTAGTGCAGGACAGTTATTTAACTTGACGCCAGAAGGAATCCCATCATAAGTCTTCTAAGTAGATCGTCAAAATACATATTAAACAATAGCGGGGACAAAGTGCACCCTTGTCTAAGCCCTCCATTAATTAAAAGTCCTTGTGAGACACGTCCCTCTCCCAATACAACTTTATTTCTGTTCCATTGTCTAAATTCTTCAATACATCAATCAAATGTTTTGGGTATCCTTTTTTTTCAATAATAGAAACGAGTTTATCTCGTTTTACCCTATCAAAAGCCTTCTCCAAATCATTGAAGGTTATATGAGTTTCCAAATTAAACTCTCTTCTTTTTTCTATTACCTGATTTAGGCAAAAATGTAGTTAGTGCAAGAGCGACCTTTCCTAAAACCTTTCTGATTTTAGGAAACTGTTCTGACACATTGAAGTAGTGGAAATATTTTCTGTTGTAATTAGTCTGAACAAACTGTCAGAGGCAGTGTGCAAGGTATTTTAGAGAATGAATTGCTTTCCAAGAAAATATTTTTATATTATAGGAATTATTGTTACACACATTATTTTTATTAGTAGTAAACTTATTATTAATAGTACTATTTTTATTATTCTTAATATTGTTTTATATTTTATTAATATTAAGTTTATTATTAGACACACACAATCCACATTTTGAAATTCTGATGTTGGAGTCTTGAATTATGAGTACTTTTCAGGTGTACTTTTTAGAGTGCATTTATTTTCAGAAACACACATATAAATTCTTGCTGAGTTTTGATAATTTCTATTGTTTATACAATAAATTTCAACTTGATGTTGATTATAATAGTCATTTATTTTCTTACCTCATTCAAAAAATAAAAACTCATAGGGGACAATACTTAAAATTCAGGTCAAATCAGCATCACAGTAGTCCATTCTGTGTCTCTGTTTTGACCATTATTAATCCAGGACGTTTGGTCACACTATTTTAACATGTTTAATGTGAGATTCGACTGTGTAATTTAATAATAATCAATAAATTATACTGGGCACTGCAAGCGTTTTGTCTTATTTACAGGTTTCAGGACATAGTTAAATTAAACTGATCATAACAAAATATTTATGAAATGAATATTATTAGAAAAAGTGAAGAAATTATAATTTTTAAGGACTAGAAATATGACAAACGAAAGTGAAACAATATTTCTTGGTTTGTAAACTATATACAAAATGGATAATTTTCATTCATATAAAAGGTGACATTAGTCATTTTTGATGTGAGTAATAATTATCAGTCTGTTACCACGGCACTAAAATATTTTTGTAATAAAACACACACATTCTAACACTTGTCACTGCAGTTTTCTTCATAAGTAACTTATGTACTATAATACTAGTTTATATTCAAGATGTTTTTTCTTACTTGTAACTAGAGCAAACTGCCTGATGCTAAAACATGTTTCAAGAAAAAATCTTGAACTAGGTTGATATTAAATTATATATATAATAATATACTACTTATCACACACACGCACATGCACGCACGGAACAAACTACTAAAAGATGAAAAATGGAATGTGTTGTATTGTTGAAAATAGGCGTGTTTGTTTATCAGTAAGGATTGGCAATGTTTGTTATTATTAGAGGGGTGTTTTAAATATCAGCTGTGAATGGCAAACTGAAAGAGTGCCAAGTCTCTACTCCTTTTGCATTCCCAACTGTCAACTTATCGTAAAGCAAACTTTTTTGTAACTGTAAATTTACATCACTGACAATATGATGAATACTCTTTACACTTCACAATACATGCTGTTGCGCACTGGAAGCTCTTGAAGTTCTTGAGTTGTTCCAAAGACGCTATGTAGAAAGGGCTGGGTTTGAAACGTAATGAAGTGGACTGTAATTCTGTTGTATAATATGCATTTATTGAAACGTTAAAGTTTAGAAGCCATTGTCGACACGTGCGGATGTTTAAGGGCCATAACGCCTGTTAATTTAGTTTTGATAAAGGTCAAGATCCATTTAAGTTAGACGAAAGTCGTCTGAGTAAATTAGCGAAAGCTGTACATGAAGATAATTGGAATTGATCCAGAAGCCGAGGCTGGAAGAGTGAATTCTGACGAGAGTAACGCTCGGAGTCTAATTGGAAACTAAACATAACTTGTCCACCGACAGTCCGTTTGACTGCCGGCAGCGCTTGATAAGCAAGTGACGTCATCCACGCGTGTCGCATTGCAGTGGTTACTACACACAGATAATAAACACAGTACAAAGTTTGAACATACTGCACGCTCAAAATCGGGACGATTTTGAAATTTAAATTAATTGTGAACAGTATATTGCAAAATATCAATGCTATATATATAAACAATACATAATATGCTTAAAGGGCTTATACATTAAATTGACCCTTGGATCAAAGTAACTCACTTCTAACATAAAATCTGTAGAAAACAAAATTCATTAAGCTAACAGAAAGGCTCAAAGTCAAAACAAAACAATTTCTGTGCTAGAAAAGGTACAAAATAAAAAAATCATGATAAAAACGAGTCTTTGCGTAACTAAACATGATCTCTCTTGAAGCATAAACATATGGATATGAAATACATATATTTAAACTTTAACAAAAACGTAAGTGACAAACCTTAATGTATATAAGAGAAACCATCTTGAACACTGCTTCATATTGTAACTCTATAAATAATCACTTTTCTGAACGTCATTTCTTATCATCCACATTTAGTAAGTTTATATTTATTAATTTTGTTCAAGTATGTTAACCACACCATAATTATCGTACTTACCATAACTATGTTGTACCTGTTGATCTGATCGTATTTGTTTATTGTGGGTCCAGGGTTTCGAATTAGGCGTGAATGTCGACTGAATTGGGCCTTGAAATAAAAAACACTAACATCTCTAAACATTGAAATCAATTTCGATTTATTATTTTCCCATTTTATACCGGACATTTAACTATCAGACAACGGCGTCTCTTAACGACCAAAAACAAAATGGCGGTCGTTACTTACATTTCTTTATTACTTATAATATACAAACTATGTTATATTTTTTCTCAAATTATACCCCTCTCTCTGTTATTTAGCAGCTGCCTTTTTACTTAAAAATGTTTCTATTTATATTTACATGGAGACTATATGCAAACCAACGCCTCAGCTTGGCTGTCGACAGTATATCATTCTCGCTTTCCTTTCTCACTCTCACTCATTCTGAATATATTCAATACATTTTATATATGAAAGTATTGGATGGCTAATTCTCTGAGCTCAATAAATTTATATGAAGGTTTTACACTTTCCTGATTGTCGACTGGAAGTTCTGGTAGATGGCCTCACATGGTGTTTCAACAAAAGTTCCTTGGTTACATTTTTACGGACTGTTATTACACTGACTCTAATTTATGACTTCTGAAAACTATTGTGCACTGATGCTACTCCATTTTTACTGATTGGTATTTATATATTACATTTTTGGTTGTTTTAGACTCACTAGGCCGGTATTGTTTGCCGGCGAATTTCTGTAACGTGTTACCGCTGATGCGGTGTTGTGAAGACTGGGGGCAGGCACTACGCACTTTTTATGTATGTGTGTGTGTGTGCGTACGTCATTATTCTTTGTCTTTAGTCAAAGAAACGCCCTGGTTCATTGCGTATTTTATGCACGTCATTCCTTTTGTTAACGACGTCTGGCATTGTTGACCAATGAAGCAAACGTATCTAGAGCCTGTATTAACTTATGCAACCATTTAAAGTGTTCTTATCCGCACGTCCGCCTTTGACCTTGGAATGATTCTGCTTCGTCGGATCTGCATCGTTTTCGGCAACACAAGGGAAAATTGTACCATACATACACATGAATGCAAAAATATAGTGAAATACAATAATTTGATACCTTTCGTACCATAAATCTGACATCAGGATTTCGTACTGTTACAAAACCCCCTCAATGAAAGGTTTTATGTCAAAACAAAAACTTTCATTGACCCATTCACACGTTCTAAAAGGATCAGCCCAGATATGGTGCCACAACCCCCTGTAGTGTTAACATAAAAAAATACAATCACTTACCCTTGGTCTGATGATGATGATCGCACCCTCTGACCTTACTGGACTTCTCAGGAGAGATCCCAACACCATAAGGCCATGAGGCACTTTACGGTTCTGGTCTGACGCACCGGCCAGCTCAGGACCGCGGTCACAACACCACCAAACTCTGAAACATGCAATACAAATTTTAAAATAGTGGCCTCCTCTATGTCCATATCCACAACTGATAAGTCTCCCCTTAGTGCATTGGTTTGCGTTTTGAGGCATTGGTTTGCTTAACTCTAAAATTTTCATACCACATATAACAAGAGTTAAGATAGAAAACTCCTTCTCCTTTTAACAACCCTGTATTTAGTACAACTTGCTGACTCCAGTCAATTATATTTACTCTCTTTACCACATGGAAACATATATTCTTATCCTAAGCAGAAAACACATTTTACTTTTCTAAGCAACAACCATTAACTCTACTATTTTACTTCATATAGCATTACTTCATATAGCATTGAAATATATATCTATCATGGCAGACAACTTCAAAACTCTTTATATTTTCTTTACAACAGAACGAAATCGTCTATTTTGTGCAAAACCACTGTTATCTTCATAGTTTTAATACATTAGTATTTTTATCGTCGCTACCCCCGTAACGACCTCCTATCCACACACACTATTGTACCATCAACATAATAAAAACAGAATAAAACATTGTACATTACACATTAACATTGTTACATTTACATTAAACAATTTACATTTAAATAACTGGTATCAAAACTTTATAACGTTACTATTATCCACTCTTTATTAACTTTTAAATTAGTGAACATTCATTTATCATTAGATTCTATACAAAAAATTTCAAATTTATCATTACCTTCCTGTTACATTACCTTCCTGCTATGAATTTTCCTTTTCTAACCCTTTTATCCTTATTAGTTTGGGTGACTCTCTATTATTCACTATTTTCTATCTCTCATTTTGGCATTTGTCAATCTAACCTTACTACCCTTTTTTTTCTACTAACCGCTTCTAACCATTAACATATTATGACACCAATATCTCTATAATAACCCCCTTCACTAATCCCATTTAAATCCTCTGGCACCGCTCATCTTTGTACTAGGATGTGTGTTCCCTACCTGGCCATACCCTCCACCAAATATCGGCAAACACTCTAACCCAAATTGCTCCCCCTGCCACAACGCTGCACGCTGGTCCCTTGCCACGTCGCACGCTGATCACTCCTTACACCGGATCCTTACTACAAAATATCATCATCATCAAATATAATTACCATTCACATTACTCACCTCTCTACATATAATCACTAACTACTGTGTCCCTAAAATATCTAACACCTCTTTATATATTATCTGTATCTCAACATTCTTATTTTCACTAACTCCCAATAACTCTATTTAACTAAGTCCATTGCCCTTATTTATCATTATTACCCAAACTCTTTTACAACATTTCACCTTAATATACCACTAGAAAATTCATCACTTACCTACTAACAACAATATCTCTCAATATCCAAATATATTACCTGCTTCATTTATTAACCATTAGAATCTAAATCTCATAATTATTTAAAATCATTATCAAACTTTTCTACAGTACATGGTTTACACAAAAATACATAAAATACACAGCAGCAAAAATACACAAATACATTGACGTTAATACACAAAAAATATACAATCCAAAATTATCATTTAACCATTTACCATAAATCAGTCAGAAAGCAGTCCATCTTGAAAAACACTATCACATTATTAAATGTTCATAAACACAATAAAATATCTACCCTCCATCGTCAAACAATAATCTTATCTTATATCTATATACATTGCTTATTATTGACTCTCTTATACTAACATCATAAATACATATACCATTCAACTTTTTATCATTATCCTCAAACTCATATAATTCATGATCGGGTATGGTTCTGTCACCTTCAGTATAATCAGTCATAATTAGGTAATTTGCAAAGTCATTATTTTCATTATCTCCTACTCCTTCAGTTTCATTACAAGGTAAGTTCTTATTTCTATTATGTATCATCTCTGCTCCTAACCTTTCCATCAATTCTTCATAGTCTCTACTTATCTTAAAAATCTCTTTCTCTTTTTCTCTCACAATACCTCTCGCTTTCAAAACATCTCTCTCTTTTAATATATCTCTCTCTACCACACCAAGCTACATTCTCTCTTTCTACGTTTGCAGGGGACACTAATTCACCATTACTGCACCACCTGTGAAGTGCACTAAAAAAACCAGGGACAACTTTATTTGTAGACCTATCGTCTCCCAAATATACATCGAAGGCACTCTCGTCCTTCCTAAACACATGGGCTTCACCCCCTACTCCATCATTAAGGGAAAATTTTACCCCCTGCAATCCCCTTACAATTATACTCTCTTTACACACTCTCTTTAACCCTTCAACACACACTATCATTCCCTTGTTATCATATTCTATTCCCCATAAAATCTCATTATCACTACCCCTGTTTACATAATCATTTTCTAATATCATACTTTTATTTATTTTGTCATAATTTTCTCCCCCACTTACCTTGTCTTTGTTTATATCCAATTTGTCTACTCCCCTCTTATTTTCTAACTCTATCTCGTCTAACCGTGTCTCTATTTCACTTATTCTTTTCTCGTAATTACAATTCTGTTTTTTGATTTCATTAATGTCACTTTTCAAATCATTAAATTTCTTATCGAATGTATTATTCTGTATTTCAAAAAGTGTTTGCATAATTTTTACAATCTTATTCTCTTCGGTTTTTTTATTTACTACAGGCGTTGACTGATCGCCTTCTCGCATAATTTGCGATTCAGTAATGCTTGTTTCGCTATCATTCGCCATTGTGAAAAAAAAATTGTTAATGAATTGTTGCTTTCTACATATGTCACAACCTAACCTACAGTTGTATTTTTGATTTCAATACCCACTCCGTCTGTGGGTATTACAACAGGATATTTTTTATATAGTCACCTGTTCGGGCACAACTCTTATAACTAATCACTTTTCTGAACGTCATTTATTATCATACACATTTAGTAAGTTTATATTTATTAATTTTGTTCAAGTATGTTAACCACACCATAATTATCGTACTTACCATAACTATGTTTTACCTGTTGATCTGATCGTATTTGTTTATTGTGGGTCCAGGGTTTTGAATTAGGCGTGAATGTCGACTGAATTGGGCCTTGAAATAAAAAACACTAACATCTCTAAACATTGAAATCAATTTCGATTTATTATTTTCCCATTTTATACCGGACATTTAACTATCAGACAACGGCGTCTCTAAACGACCACAAACAAAATGGCGGTCGTTACTTACATTTCTTTATTACTTATAATATACAAACTATGTTATATTTTTTCTCAAATTACCCCTCTCTCTGTTATTTAGCAGCTGCCTTTTTACTTAAAAATGTTTCTATTTATATTTACATGGAGACTATATGCAAACCAACGCCTCAGCTTGGCTGTCGACAGTATATCATTCTCGCTTTCCTTTCTCACTCTCACTCATTCTGAATATATTCAATACATTTTATATATGAAAGTATTGGATGGTTAATTCTCTGAGCTCAATAAATTTATATGAAGGTTTTACACTTTCCTGATTGTCGACTGGAAGTTCTGGTAGATGGCCTCACATGGTGTTTCAACAAAAGTTCCTTGGTTACATTTTTACGGACTGTTATTACATTGACTCTAATTTATGACTTCTGAAAACTATTGTGCACTGATGCTACTCCATTTTTACTGATTGGTATTTATATATTACATTTTTGGTTGTTTTAGACTCACTAGGCCGGTATTGTTTGCCGGCGAATTTCTGTAATGTGTTACCGCTGATGCGGTGTTGTGAAGACTGGGGGCAGGCACTACGCACTTTTTATGTATGTGTGTGTGTGTGCGTACGTCATTATTCTTTGTCTTTAGTCAAAGAAACGCCCTGGTTTATTGCGTATTTTATGCACGTCATTCCTTTTGTTAATGACGTCTGGCATTGTTGACCAATGAAGCAAACGTATCTAGAGCCTGTATTAACTTATGCAACCATTTAAAGTGTTCTTATCCGCACGTCCGCCTTTGACCTTGGAATGATTCTGCTTCGTCGGATCTGCATCGTTTTCAGCAACACAAGGGAAAATTGTAACATCCATACACATGAATGCAAAAATATAGTGAAATACAATAATTTGATACCTTTCGTACCATAAATCTGACATCAGGATTTCGTACTGTTACAAAACCCCCTCAATGAAAGGTTTTATGTCAAAACAAAAACTTTCATTGACCCATTCACACGTTCTAAAAGGATCAGCCCAGATATGGTGCCACAACCCCCTGTAGTGTTAACATAAAAAAATACAATCACTTACCCTTGGTCTGATGATGATGATCGCACCCTCTGACCTTACTGGACTTCTCAGGAGAGATCCCAACACCATAAGGCCATGAGGCACTTTACGGTTCTGGTCTGACGCACCGGCCAGCTCAGGACCGCGGTCATAACACCACCAAACTCTGAAACATGCAATACAAATTTTAAAATAGTGGCCTCCTCTATGTCCATATCCACAACTGATAAGTCTCCCCTTAGTGCATTGGTTTGCGTTTTGAGGCATTGGTTTGCTTAACTCTAAAATTTTCATACCACATATAACAAGAGTTAAGATAGAAAACTCCTTCTCCTTTTAACAACCCTGTATTTAGTACAACTTGCTGACTCCAGTCAATTATATTTACTCTCTTTGAATGGAAACATATATTCTTATCCTAAGCAGAAAACACATTTTACCTTTCTAAGCAACAACCATTAACTCTACTATTTTACTTCATATAGCATTGAAATATATATCTATCATGGCAAACAACTTCAAAACTCTTTATATTTTCTTTACAACAGAACGAAATCATCTATTTTGTGCAAAACCACTGTTATCTTCATAGTTTTAATACATTAGTATTTTTATCGTCGCTACCCCCGTAACGACCTCCTATCCACACACACTATTGTACCATCAACATAATAAAAACAGAATAAAACATTGTACATTACACATTAACATTGTTACATTTACATTAAACAATTTACATTTAAATAACTGGTATCAAAACTTTATAACGTTACTATTATCCACTCTTTATTAACTTTTAAATTAGTGAACATTCATTTATCATTAGATTCTATACAAAAAATTTCAAATTTATCATTACCTTCCTATTACATTACCTTCCTGCTATGAATTTTCCTTTTCTAACCCTTTTATCCTTATTAGTTTGGGTGACTCTCTATTATTCACTATTTTCTATCTCTCATTTTGGCATTTGTCAATCTAACCTTACTACCCTTTTTTTTCTACTAACCGCTTCTAACCATTAACATATTATGACACCAATATCTCTATAATAACCCCCTTCACTGATCCCATTTAAATCCTCTGGCACCGCTCATCTTTGTACTAGGATGTGTGTTCCCTACCTGGCCATACCCATTCCTAACCATTTGCCCTCCACCAAATATCGGCAAACACTCTAACCCAAATTGCTCCGCCTGCCACAACGCTGCACGCTGGTCCCTTGCCACGTCGCACGCTGATCACTCCTTACACCGGATCCTTACTACAAAATATCATCATCATCAAATATAATTACCATTCACATTACTCACCTCTCTACATATAATCACTAACTACTGTGTCCCTAAAATATCTAACACCTCTTTATATATTATCTGTATCTCAACATTCTTATTTTCACTAACTCCCAATAACTCTATTTAACTAAGTCCATTGCCCTTATTTATCATTATTACCCAAACTCTTTTACAACATTTCACCTTAATATACCACTAGAAAATTCATCACTTACCTACTAACAACAATATCTCTCAATATCCAAATATATTACCTGCTTCATTTATTAACCATTAGAATCTAAATCTCATAATTATTTAAAATCATTATCAAACTTTTCTACAGTACATGGTTTACACAAAAATACATAAAATACACAGCAGCAAAAATACACAAATACATTGACGTTAATACACAAAAAATATACAATCCAAAATTATCATTTAACCATTTACCATAAATCAGTCAGAAAGCAGTCCATCTTGAAAAACACTATCACATTATTAAATGTTCATAAACACAATAAAATATCTACCCTCCATCGTCAAACAATAATCTTATCTTATATCTATATACATTGCTTATTATTGACTCTCTTATACTAACATCATAAATACATATACCATTCAACTTTTTATCATTATCCTCAAACTCATATAATTCATGATCGGGTATGGTTCTGTCACCTTCAGTATAATCAGTCATAATTAGGTAATTTGCAAAGTCATTATTTTCATTATCTCCTACTCCTTCAGTTTCATTACAAGGTAAGTTCTTATTTCTATTATGTATCATCTCTGCTCCTAACCTTTCCATAAATTCTTCATAGTCTCTACTTATCTTAAAAATCTCTTTCTCTTTTTCTCTCACAATACCTCTCGCTTTCAAAACATCTCTCTCTTTTAATATATCTCTCTCTACCACACCAAGCTACATTCTCTCTTTCTACGTTTGCAGGGGACACTAATTCACCATTACTGCACCACCTGTGAAGTGCACTAAAAAAACCAGGGACAACTTTATTTGTAGACCTATCGTCTCCCAAATATACATCGAAGGCACTCTCGTCCTTCCTAAACACATGGGCTTCACCCCATACTCCATCATTAAGGGAAAATTTTACCCCCTGCAATCCCCTTACAATTATACTCTCTTTACACACTCTCTTTAACCCTTCAACACACACTATCATTCCCTTATTATCATATTCTATTCCCCATAAAATCTCATTATCACTACCCCTGTTTACATAATCATTTTCTAATATCATACTTTTATTTATTTTGTCATAATTTTCTCCCCCACTTACCTTGTCTTTGTTTATATCCAATTTGTGTACTCCCCTCTTATTTTCTAACTCTATCTCGTCTAACCGTGTCTCTATTTCACTTATTCTTTTCTCATAATTACAATTCTGTTTTTTGATTTCATTAATGTCACTTTTCAAATCATTAAATTTCTTATCGAATTTATTATTCTGTATTTCAAAAAGTGTTTGCATAATTTTTACAATCTTATTCTCTTCGGTTTTTTTATTTACTACAGGCGTTGACTGATCGCCTTCTCGCATAATTTGCGATTCAGTAATGCTTGTTTCGCTATCATTCGCCATTGTGAAAAAAAAAATGTTAATGAATTGTTGCTTTCTACATATGTCACAACCTAACCTACAATTGTATTTTTGATTTCAATACCCACTCCGTCTCCATTCAGGCCTATTATATAAAATTACAACAGGATATTTTTTATATAGTCACCTGTTCGGGCACAACTCTTATAACTAATCACTTTTCTGAACGTCATTTATTATCATACACATTTAGTAAGTTTATATTTATTAATTTTGTTCAAGTATGTTAACCACACCATAATTATCGTACTTACCATAACTATGTTTTACCTGTTGATCTGATCGTATTTGTTTATTGTGGGTCCAGGGTTTTGAATTAGGCGTGAATGTCGACTGAATTGGGCCTTGAAATAAAAAACACTAACATCTCTAAACATTGAAATCAATTTCGATTTATTATTTTCCCATTTTATACCGGACATTTAACTATCAGACAACGGCGTCTCTTAACGACCAAAAACAAAATGGCGGTCGTTACTTACATTTCTTTATTACTTATAATATACAAACTATGTTATATTTTTTCTCAAATTACCCCTCTCTCTGTTATTTAGCAGCTGCCTTTTTACTTAAAAATGTTTCTATTTATATTTACATGGAGACTATATGCAAACCAACGCCTGAGCTTGGCTGTCGACAGTATATCATTATCGCTTTCCTTTCTCACTCTCACTCACTCATTCTGAATATATTCAATACATTTTATATATGAAAGTATTGGATGGTTAATTCTCTGAGCTCAATAAATTTATATGAAGGTTTTACACTTTCCTGATTGTCGACTGGAAGTTCTGGTAGATGGCCTCACATGGTGTTTCAACAAAAGTTCCTTGGTTACATTTTTACGGACTGTTATTACATTGACTCTAATTTATGACTTCTGAAAACTATTGTGCACTGATGCTACTCCATTTTTACTGATTGGTATTTATATATTACATTTTTGGTTGTTTTAGACTCACTAGGCCGGTATTGTTTGCCGGCGAATTTCTGTAATGTGTTACCGCTGATGCGGTGTTGTGAAGACTGGGGGCAGGCACTACGCACTTTTTATGTATGTGTGTGTGTGTGTGCGTACGTCATTATTCTTTGTCTTTAGTCAAAGAAACGCCCTGGTTTATTGCGTATTTTATGCACGTCATTCCTTTTGTTAATGACGTCTGGCATTGTTGACCAATGAAGCAAACGTATCTAGAGCCTGTATTAACTTATGCAACCATTTAAAGTGTTCTTATCCGCACGTCCGCCTTTGACCTTGGAATGATTCTGCTTCGTCGGATCTGCATCGTTTTCGGCAACACAAGGGAAAATTGTACCATCCATACACATGAATGCAAAAATATAGTGAAATACAATAATTTGATACCTTTCGTACCATAAATCTGACATCAGGATTTCGTACTGTTACAAAACCCCCTCAATGAAAGGTTTTATGTCAAAACAAAAACTTTCATTGACCCATTCACACGTTCTAAAAGGATCAGCCCAGATATGGTGCCACAACCCCCTGTAGTGTTAACATAAAAAAATACAATCACTTACCCTTGGTCTGATGATGATGATCACACCCTCTGACCTTACTGGACTTCTCAGGAGAGATCCCAACACCATAAGGCCATGAGGCACTTTACGGTTCTGGTCTGACGCACCGGCCAGCTCAGGACCGCGGTCACAACACCACCAAACTCTGAAACATGCAATACAAATTTTAAAATAGTGGCCTCCTCTATGTCCATATCCACAACTGATAAGTCTCCCCTTAGTGCATTGGTTTGCGTTTTGAGGCATTGGTTTGCTTAACTCTAAAATTTTCATACCACATATAACAAGAGTTAAGATAGAAAACTCCTTCTCCTTTTAACAACCCTGTATTTAGTACAACTTGCTGACTCCAGTCAATTATATTTACTCTCTTTACCACATGGAAACATATATTCTTATCCTAAGCAGAAAACACATTTTACTTTTCTAAGCAACAACCATTAACTCTACTATTTTACTTCATATAGCATTGAAATATATATCTATCATGGCAAACAACTTCAAAACTCTTTATATTTTCTTTACAACAGAACGAAATCATCTATTTTGTGCAAAACCACTGTTATCTTCATAGTTTTAATACATTAGTATTTTTATCGTCGCTACCCCCGTAACGACCTCCTATCCACACACACTATTGTACCATCAACATAATAAAAACAGAATAAAACATTGTACATTACACATTAACATTGTTACATTTACATTAAACAATTTACATTTAAATAACTGGTATCAAAACTTTATAACGTTACTATTATCCACTCTTTATTAACTTTTAAATTAGTGAACATTCATTTATCATTAGATTCTATACAAAAAATTTCAAATTTATCATTACCTTCCTGTTACATTACCTTCCTGCTATGAATTTTCCTTTTCTAACCCTTTTATCCTTATTAGTTTGGGTGACTCTCTATTATTCACTATTTTCTATCTCTCATTTTGGCATTTGTCAATCTAACCTTACTACCCTTTTTTTTCTACTAACCGCTTCTAACCATTAACATATTATGACACCAATATCTCTATAATAACCCCCTTCACTAATCCCATTTAAATCCTCTGGCACCGCTCATCTTTGTACTAGGATGTGTGTTCCCTACCTGGCCATACCCTCCACCAAATATCGGCAAACACTCTAACCCAAATTGCTCCCCCTGCCACAACGCTGCACGCTGGTCCCTTGCCACGTCGCACGCTGATCACTCCTTACACCGGATCCTTACTACAAAATATCATCATCATCAAATATAATTACCATTCACATTACTCACCTCTCTACATATAATCACTAACTACTGTGTCCCTAAAATATCTAACACCTCTTTATATATTATCTGTATCTCAACATTCTTATTTTCACTAACTCCCAATAACTCTATTTAACTAAGTCCATTGCCCTTATTTATCATTATTACCCAAACTCTTTTACAACATTTCACCTTAATATACCACTAGGAAATTCATCACTTACCTACTAACAACAATATCTCTCAATATCCAAATATATTACCTGCTTCATTTATTAACCATTAGAATCTAAATCTCATAATTATTTAAAATCATTATCATACTTTTCTACAGTACATGGTTTACACAAAAATACATAAAATACACAGCAGCAAAAATACACAAATACATTGACGTTAATACACAAAAAATATACAATCCAAAATTATCATTTAACCATTTACCATAAATCAGTCAGAAAGCAGTCCATCTTGAAAAACACTATCACATTATTAAATGTTCATAAACACAATAAAATATCTACCCTCCATCGTCAAACAATAATCTTATCTTATATCTATATACATTGCTTATTATTGACTCTCTTATACTAACATCATAAATACATATACCATTCAACTTTTTATCATTATCCTCAAACTCATATAATTCATGATCGGGTATGGTTCTGTCACCTTCAGTATAATCAGTCATAATTAGGTAATTTGCAAAGTCATTATTTTCATTATCTCCTACTCCTTCAGTTTCATTACAAGGTAAGTTCTTATTTCTATTATGTATCATCTCTGCTCCTAACCTTTCCATAAATTCTTCATAGTCTCTACTTATCTTAAAAATCTCTTTCTCTTTTTCTCTCACAATACCTCTCGCTTTCAAAACATCTCTCTCTTTTAATATATCTCTCTCTACCACACCAAGCTACATTCTCTCTTTCTACGTTTGCAGGGGACACTAATTCACCATTACTGCACCACCTGTGAAGTGCACTAAAAAAACCAGGGACAACTTTATTTGTAGACCTATCGTCTCCCAAATATACATCGAAGGCACTCTCGTCCTTCCTAAACACATGGGCTTCACCCCATACTCCATCATTAAGGGAAAATTTTACCCCCTGCAATCCCCTTACAATTATACTCTCTTTACACACTCTCTTTAACCCTTCAACACACACTATCATTCCCTTATTATCATATTCTATTCCCCATAAAATCTCATTATCACTACCCCTGTTTACATAATCATTTTCTAATATCATACTTTTATTTATTTTGTCATAATTTTCTCCCCCACTTACCTTGTCTTTGTTTATATCCAATTTGTGTACTCCCCTCTTATTTTCTAACTCTATCTCGTCTAACCGTGTCTCTATTTCACTTATTCTTTTCTCATAATTACAATTCTGTTTTTTGATTTCATTAATGTCACTTTTCAAATCATTAAATTTCTTATCGAATTTATTATTCTGTATTTCAAAAAGTGTTTGCATAATTTTTACAATCTTATTCTCTTCGGTTTTTTTATTTACTACAGGCGTTGACTGATCGCCTTCTCGCATAATTTGCGATTCAGTAATGCTTGTTTCGCTATCATTCGCCATTGTGAAAAAAAAATTGTTAATGAATTGTTGCTTTCTACATATGTCACAACCAAACCTACAATTGTATTTTTGATTTCAATACCCACTCCGTCTCCATTCAGGCCTATTATATAAAATTACAACAGGATATTTTTTATATAGTCACCTGTTCGGGCACAACTCTTATAACTAATCACTTTTCTGAACGTCATTTATTATCATACACATTTAGTAAGTTTATATTTATTAATTTTGTTCAAGTATGTTAACCACACCATAATTATCGTACTTACCATAACTATGTTTTACCTGTTGATCTGATCGTATTTGTTTATTGTGGGTCCAGGGTTTTGAATTAGGCGTGAATGTCGACTGAATTGGGCCTTGAAATAAAAAACACTAACATCTCTAAACATTGAAATCAATTTCGATTTATTATTTTCCCATTTTATACCGGACATTTAACTATCAGACAACGGCGTCTCTAAACGACCAAAAACAAAATGGCGGTCGTTACTTACATTTCTTTATTACTTATAATATACAAACTATGTTATATTTTTTCTCAAATTACCCCTCTCTCTGTTATTTAGCAGCTGCCTTTTTACTTAAAAATGTTTCTATTTATATTTACATGGAGACTATATGCAAACCAACGCCTCAGCTTGGCTGTCGACAGTATATCATTCTCGCTTTCCTTTCTCACTCTCACTCACTCATTCTGAATATATTCAATACTATTTATATATGAAAGTATTGGATGGTTAATTCTCTGAGCTCAATAAATTTATATGAAGGTTTTACACTTTCCTGATTGTCGACTGGAAGTTCTGGTAGATGGCCTCACATGGTGTTTCAACAAAAGTTCCTTGGTTACATTTTTACGGACTGTTATTACACTGACTCTAATTTATGACTTCTGAAAACTATTGTGCACTGATGCTACTCCATTTTTACTGATTGGTATTTATATATTACATTTTTGGTTGTTTTAGACTCACTAGGCCGGTATTGTTTGCCGGCGAATTTCTGTAACGTGTTACCGCTGATGCGGTGTTGTGAAGACTGGGGGCAGGCACTACGCACTTTTCATGTATGTGTGTGTGTGTGCGTACGTCATTATTCTTTGTCTTTAGTCAAAGAAACGCCCTGGTTTATTGCGTATTTTATGCACGTCATTCCTTTTGTTAATGACGTTTGGCATTGTTGACCAATGAAGCAAACGTATGTAGAGCCTGTATTAACTTATGCAACCATTTAAAGTGTTCTTATCCGCACGTCCGCCTTTGACCTTGGAATGATTCTGTTTCGTCAGATCTGCGTCGTTTTCAGCAACACAAGGAAAAATTGTACCATCCATACACATGAATGCAAAAATATAGTGAAATATAATAATTTGATACCTTTCGTACCATAAATCTGACATCAGGATTTCGTACTGTTACAAAACCCCCTCAATGAAAGGTTTTATGTCAAAACAAAAACTTTCATTGACCCATCACACGTTCTAAAAGAATCAACCAAGATATGGTGCCACAACCCCCTGTAGTGTTAACATAAAAAAAAATACAATCACTTACCCTTGGTCTGATGATGATGATCGCACCCTCTGACCTTACTGGACTTCTCAGGAGAGATCCCAACACCATAAGGCCATGAGGCACTTTACGCTCCTGGTCTGACGCACCGGCCAGCTCAGGACCGCGGTCACAACACCACCAAACTCTGAAACATGTAATACAAATTTTAAAATAGTGGCCTCCTCTATATCCATATCCACAACTGATATGTCTCCCCTTAGTGCATTGGTTTGCGTTTTGAGGCATTGGTTTGCTTAACTCTAAAATTTTCATACCACATATAACAAGAGTTAAGATAGAAAACTCCTTCTCCTTTTAACAACCCTGTATTTAGTACAACTTGCTGACTCCAGTCAATTATATTTACTCTCTTTACCACATGGAAACATATATTCTTATCCTAAGCAGAAAACACATTTTACTTTTCTAAGCAACAACCATTAACTCTACTATTTTACTTCATATAGCATTGAAATATATATCTATCATGGCAAACAACTTCAAAACTCTTTATATTTTCTTTACAACAGAACGAAATCATCTATTTTGTGCAAAACCACTGTTATCTTCATAGTTTTAATACATTAGTATTTTTATCGTCGCTACCCCCGTAACGACCTCCTATCCACACACACACTATTGTACCATCAACATAATAAAAACATAATAAAACATTGTACATTAAACATTAACATTGTTACATTTACATTAAACAATTTACATTTAAATAACTGGTATCAAAACTTTATAATGTTACTATTATCCACTCTTTATTAACTTTTAAATTAGTGAACATTCATTTATCATTAGATTCTATACAAAAAAATTTCAAATTTATCATTACCTTTCTGTTACATCACCTTTCTACCATGAATTTTCCTTTTCTCTAACCTTTTCCTCAATCCTTGTCTAGTTTGGGTGACTCTCTATTATTCATTATTCTCTATATCTTTTTTTGGCATTTGTCCATCTAACCTTACTACCCCTTTTTTCTAACAACCGCTACTAACACCCATAAATATATTATGACACCAATATCTCTATAATAACCCCCTTCACTAATCCCGTTTAAATCCTCTGGCACCGCTCGTTTTTGTACTAGGATCTGTGTTCCCTACCTGGCCATATCCATTCCTAACCATTTGCCCTCCACCAAATATCGGCAAACACTCTAACCCAAATTGCTCCGCCTGCCACAACGCTGCACGCTGGTCCCTTGCCACGTCGCACGCTGATCACTCCTTACACCGGATCCTTACTACAAAATATCATCATCAACAAATATATATACCATTCACATTACTCACCTCTCTATATATAATCACTAACTACTCACCTCTCTACATATAATCACTAACTACTGTGTCCCTAAAATATCTAACACCCTTTTTATATATTATCTGTATCTCAACATTCTTATTTTCATTAACTCCCATTAACTCTATTTAACTAACTCCAGTGCCCTTATTTATCATTATCCCCAAACCTCTTTACAACATTTCACCTTAATATCCCACTAGAAAATTCATCACTTATCTTACAATCCTAAAACAACTCAATATCCAAATATATTACATGCTTCATCATTTATTAACCATTAGACTCTGAATTCCATAATTATTTAAAATCATCCTCATAATTAATTATTCTTGAATATTTAAAATTCTACAGTACATGGTTTACACAAAAAATTCATAAAATACACAACAGCCAAATACACAAATACATTGACATCAATACCTAAAAATATACAATCCGAATTATCATTTAACCATTTATCAAAATCAGTTCATAAGCAGTCCATCTTGAAAAACACTGTCCACATAATTAAATGTTCACAAACACAACAAAATATCTACCCTCCATCGTCAAACAATAATCTTATCTTATATCTATATACATTGCTTAATGTTGACTCTCTTATACTAACATCATAAATACATATACCATTCAACTTTTTATCATTATCCTCAAACTCATATAATTCATGATCGGGTATGGTTCTGTCACCTTCAGTATAATCAGTCATAATTAGGTAATTTGCAAAGACATTATTTTCATTATCTCCTACTACTTCAGTTTTATTACAAGGCAAGTATCTACTATATTTATCAATCATCTCTACTCCTAACCTTTCCATAAATTCTTCATGGTTTCTGCTCCTCTTAAAAATCTTCTTTTTCTCTCACAATACCTCTCACTTTCAAAACATCTCTCTATTTTAATATATCTCTCTCTATCACACCAAGCTACATTCTCTCTTTCTACATTTGCAGGGGACACTAATTCACAACTATTGCACCACCTGTGAAGTGCACTAAAAAAAACAAGGACAACTTTATTTGTAGACCTATCGTCTCCCAAATATACATCGAAGGCACTCTCGTCCTTCCTAAACACATGGGCTTCACCCCCTACTCCATCATTAAGGGAAAATTTTACCCCCTGCAATCCCCTTACAATTATACTCTCTTTACACACTCTCTTTAACCCTTCAACACACACTATCATTCCCTTATTATCATATTCTATTCCCCATAAAATCTCATTATCACTACCCCTGTTTACATAATCATTTTCTAATATCATACTTTTATTTATTTTGTCATAATTTTCTCCCCCACTTACCTTGTCTTTGTTTATATCCAATTTGTCTACTCCCCTCTTATTTTCTAACTCTATCTCGTCTAACCGTGTCTCTATTTCACTTATTCTTTTCTCATAATTACAATTCTGTTTTTTGATTTCATTAATGTCACTTTTCAAATCATTAAATTTCTTATCGAATTTATTATTCTGTATTTCAATAAGTGTTTGCATAATTTTTACAATCTTATTCTCTTCGGTTTTTTTATTTACCACAGGCGTTGACTGATCGCCTTCTCGCATAATTTGCGATTCAGTAATGCTTGTTTCGCTATCATTCGCCATTGTGAAAAAAAATTGTTAATGAATTGTTGCTTTCTACATATGTCACAACCTAACCTACAATCGTATTTTTGATTTCAATACCCACTCCGTCTCCATTCAGGTCTATTATATAAAATTACCACAGGATATTTTTTATATAGTCACCTGTTCGGGCACCATTTGTAACTCTATAAATAATCACTTTTCTGAACGTCGTTTATTATCATACACATTTAGTAAGTTTATATTTATTAATTTTGTTCAAGTATGTTAACCACACCATAATTATTGTACTTACCATAACTATGTTGTACCTGTTGATCTGATCGTATTTGTTTATTGTGAGTCCAGGGTTTCGAATTAGGCGTGAATGTCGACTGAATTGGGCCTTGAAATAAAAACACTAACGTCTCTAAACATTGAAATCAATTTCGATTTATTATTTCCCATTTTATACCGGACATTTAACTATCAGACAATGGCGTCTCTTAACGACCAAAAACAAAATGGCGGTAGTTACTTACATTTCTTTATTACTTATAATATACAAACTATGTTATATTTTTTCTCAAATTACCCCTCTCTCTGTTATTTAGCAGCTGCCTTTTTACTTAAAAAATGCTTCTATTTATATTATTATATACCGGATGTTCTGTGTAGCTGATGTGTTATTCTGCCACACGTTGGATGCGTCAATTTATTATATAACTCGTGTATCGTCTTCATCGTTCGTATACCTCTGTAAAATATAACAGTGTATCTGAGTGTAAATTGTGTCTGTGTTTCTTACCACTTCGTCCTCGTACAGCGGTGTAACTCACGATGTTTGGGTCCGTAGCGAATGTACTGGCGACCAGGTATCATGGTTCCTGATCTGAGGTTCACACGTAGTGGATAATCCCCGGGTGGCGCCAAATTGTTTGTATAAAACAATTAAAATTGTCTCCTTATCAATGTTTTATTCGAGCGATGCGACGAATTCAATCCGTCCCGCCTTTTCTCAATTTTTGTTAATCGATTTAGCAGTTACAGTATTCGCTACTTGCGCGCTAGGCGTCGCATCAGAAACATTCGCTATACATGATAATTTAAATATACACTTTTCTAATGAAAATAAAACACAATTTAACACACACAGTATGGATTTATTATTAATTTGAAGTTAATATTTTATAGACACAAGTTGTAATTAATTTTTCATATACAATTCTGCACCGGATAATTCTTTATAAGACTCTACTCAAGGGTTAACCAATCGATTTTGAATACATATTATAACATTGCCAAACCCTGATCACATTTGATATAAAAAAGTATGTAAAAAATGCCAAGAAACCATATATTTTGATAGATAAATCATAACGAGAATGAAGGTAGTAAATATAATCAATAGTGAAGGAGGAAGAATACAACCAAAGGTGGTCACAAAACAAGAAAATACGAACTAGACTGACAGACAACTGACGTTGACACAACCCCAGAGATTGGCCAGGTATCAACCAAAGTGAAGCGAGACAAGAAGACAGTGAAGAAAAAACAAAGAAAATAAAAAATTACATGGCCATAACAAGTAACTAACAAGATTGTTTTAAAAGAGCATAATTTTTTATTATTGTTAATAATTTATGTTTAAATTTTTATTAGTGGTGACTTGTAAATGACAGTATCTCAGCAATTGTTATACATAAAAAACCATGTGTAGATATGATTGTATGTATATCCTTATCTATAGGAGATGTGTCAGCTGTTATGTTTAAGATTACACTCATACAGACAGGGAATAGAAATGTGTGCGTAGTTCAATCAGAGAACAAATTGTATATCCTACTATATACTTTGGAACTTTTACTAAGATTATATCAGCAGTGTGTATATTATTACAGTATTATGTGTTCGAAAGTATAAGATGTTGGAGAGTTTATTTATTCAATAACATTATTGCTATTGCTACAGATATAGTAGATTTCAATTAACACAATATATTAACATTATTAAACTGTTGTTATTATTACTAATTATGACATTTCAGACCAATTTTTATCACTTTAATGACAAAATATATACAAAGTTATGTTTTATTTGAAAGATGTATTTACAATACCATGTTGTTTGCATATTATAAAATGATATGTGACAGTCTGAAGTTAACAAAAGAGACATGAACTCATTAGATACAAAAACTTTGTAATAATAGTGAGATCGTGAGAAATATAAGGGTAATTAGAGATAGGTAGGGAGTGACAAAGTTGAACAGTGAAGTGATAAGTGTAATAAAATAAACAGCATATAATCTTAAGAAAAAAGAGTTAAACAAGTGTGACAAACCCAAAATATAAGCACATGTTAAATGAGCAACTAAGTTAAGTATATTAGACTGAAAAAACACAAAATAATTGTGAATGTAAAAAAACAGAAAAAATATTATCTCAGTATAAAAATCACCAGGATGATTACTGTTATAAAAGAGATGGTGTAGGTATAGCACTCACCAAATTTGTTCATTTGTTAATTTAAAGAAAGAAGTTATTGGCTTAATGTTTAAGGCAATAATTACCAGAAGAAATAGTTTTACAGTAATATGTTAGTATGTTTTAAGTAAGTAAGGAATTTATAAAGAAAATAATAGCAATACCTTTATAAGAAATAATAGGCAAATTATATTAATTATGTGTAACGAAAGGGAACATGGCAGAATTATATTAAAACTTAGAAATAAGTAAATTATGTATTAACATAGTATTATCAATTTTGGACTAAAACATTAATACATGACTTAGACCAATCTTGTAAGATATCAAACTAATTGTTGAAAGAAAATAGGAACATCTATGTAAAGATTACAACCATTGAAATTATCCCCAAGTAAATATAGCCATTATAAAATATTTATTCAAATTAAACAAAAAATTCAAGGTTTGATAACAATGGGTTTATTTTGAGATCGACCAGGTAGAATAATTACGTTACCATGGAAACTGTGGAGTAACAAGCCAAAAAATACCGTTAGATTTTTTACTGAATGTATGACGCTTTAATGAGATAGACGCTAATTTTTGAGTGACCAAAATTGTCCATTAAAACATAGCAAATATCAGGAAAAGTTATTAATAAGTGAATACCAAGACATAAAATAAAGACTGGAGCCAGATTATTGAAGTTGAGGCCAAATTAACGAAAAAAAAAGAAAATAAATTACTACCAGTTAAACTGAAAAAGATGCCTGATGTCCTGAACCCAGCAAATTAAAGAAGATTATAGTATAACCCATGAATAACAGATCGTATGAATTCGCCATAACTACGGAAGTGATAAGTACCTCTTAAATTACCCGAAATATATAAATAAACTCACGTTAATTATCTCACTAAAGGTCGAAATCTCACTGAACTGAAATTCATTACTTTCAAAGATTAAAAAGAAATTTAAGTCACTGACAATTTATAAACTAACCAATATAAACTGTTGTTAATGATCCATAACTTGTAAACACTTTTACTACACTGCGCTAAACAAATTACACCTACACAATATGTTAGTTAAGTTTACTTGATGTAAAGGTGTGTATTTTTATTGTTTTTAAAACATTTGTAATCCTTTGAACGTAACCTCAAGATCCTATGACAAACGACATTAATAATTTGTATACAATTTTTAACAGACGCCACATTAAACGTCTGGTATCAATTCAAATATCGATTGTCAAACCCTGTAATTGTCTCATATAAATAACCGGAGCATTTGTATTAGAATAATTTGTATTAAATGAATAATAATCACTAATAAAAAATGTGTAAGTATTGAGTGTAACCACGGTGTTATAATTTCATTAGGAGGTGCACAATATTTATGTACATTTTAGCAGATGACTGACGATTTACACAGCCCACGCATCGAACGGCTGTGTGCTACAGTGGGCCTAGCTAGCGGAAATATTTGAATTATTCAAACCGCTTGAGCGGCGCTAGTCATACGTCCTTGAATTTTCTTTTAATTGTTTTAAGAAAACAATTTGGCGCCACCGGGACTTTCTCACCCCTAGTGAACGTCAAGACCTGGTTATTCGTACGTTCGCCACGAACGAAATCTACAGAAGTTGCACGCATTCGAACTACGGATCGAGAAGACACGTACACTCATTACACACAAATTGTACATTATTTACATTTTGCAGAGTAAGACGGTAGCAGTATTAACGAAAATAATACAAAGTGGCTTCCATCGCGGGGCTTAAACGAGGCGGACGTCCTCGAAAATAATACAAAGTGGCGCCCAACGTTGGGCTAGAATAATAAAGAAATTATACAAATAAACCCTATAAATTCTAGCGGCGATTACGAAAGATTACAAAATGCACACCAGAGGAGTATCGAAAAAATTGGCAAAGGAGAAGGAGATGGAAGAAAACAGAGGGGAAGAAGAGGAAGGAACACCGATTGAAGAAGTGGAGACAGTAATAACCACAACAGAACCAAGCCAAGACGAAGAAATGGAAACACATGCTGGAGATAGGGGGGAAGCCACAGGAGGAATGGATTTACAAAAATTGTGGGAATTGATTAACCAACATTTTAAGAAACAGGAGGAGAAATTCGACAAGAATGAAGAGAGTTTGAAGGAGATGACCAATAAATTTGACGGAATGAAGAAAGAAACAAATGAAAATTTTAAAAAACAGGAGGACAATTTTCAGAAACAGAAGGAAGAATTGAGACAAACCATTAACAAGAATAATGAAATATTACAACAACGATTGATGGAGGAAATTCAGCAAAGAAACGAAGAATTAAAGGAAGAATTGAAGGAACAGCTGAAGGAGGACCACGAGAAAAATAAAGAAGAAATGAAGCTGCAGATGGCATACCAATTAATGGAGTACCGAGAAGAAGCAAAACAGCAGGTTACGGAAATCAATGACAAATTAGAGGAAACGTTGGAGAAGCTAGAGAAGACCAACGAAAATGTTTCTGGAGTCCGCAAGGAGGTACTCGATAAAATGAACCGTCTCGAAGGAGAAAATAAGAGAAGAATTGAGGAAGGTCATGAAGAAACAGTCAGAAGATGTACCCAGATAGACCAGGACATACACCAAGTCCGGGAAGAAAACCAGAAAGAGGTAGCAGCTGTACGAACAGACTTGGGAGAACGAATGGAAGGAGTTTACAGTAACTTAAATAAAGTAGATAGCAAAGTAGACAAAAACCAACAGAGGATTGACGAAATGCGCAGAATAGAAGAGTCATTACGGGAAGAAGTGGATGCCTGGCGTGACCGACCATGTAATAATAATCATGTCATGAACACAGACAACAGAGATGCTATTAATTTCCGTAATTATAAAAGAAACCCTATTGAATTCTTGAAGAGGGTAGAAGAGTTAATCATCAAGAATCGAGAGACTCGATGGACTATAATAAGAGGGATGTTGGACGAAATGTTCAAGGAGACATTACGACAACTGGTGGACTGCCACTCGACCAGACATCCAAAACCTTCAAGACTTTAAGACTCAGTTCAAGGCTAAATACTGGTCTGAGTCAACTCAGAATATGGTCCGCAATAACCTGAGCAATGGCAGGTATGAAAACCAGAATGGACAATCCCTTACCTCCTACTTCTTGGGAAAAATCTGCATGGCCAGGAATTTGGAGCCACGTATACCTGAAGAGTGTCTGGTAATACAGTTATCTTACCACTACGACGACGCCATCCAAAAGGCACGGATGTACAGCCAGGTAAAGACCATCCAAGATATGGCTAGCTTACTGGAAAGCCATGAACATGAGTGGCAGTACAGGAAAAATAGAGGGTACAGCTTCAGAAATAATCGAACCAATGAGGGACAATTGTCACAGAATCAACAGGGAGATAATAAGCCACCGATAAATAACCCTAACAATTACCAAGGGAACACACGGGGCAATAACGCGCCCAGAAATTTTAACAGAAGTGGAAACCATAATAACAACAACTTCAGGAACAACCACAGGGGTAATTTCCCGTCGAATGGTTACAACAACAATTATCGCCCTGGAAACAACAGTAATCAGAACAATACTCCAGGATACCGGCCACAGGTAAATTACATAAGGGGGCAAAGACAAAGGAGCCCAAGAAGAAACTATCCCTCATCTAACTATCGGCGAACGTACTATAACCAGGTACCCGATACGAGAAGCTACCCATTCGAAGAAGATCACAGGCACAGCGTGGATAACCGGAATAATCAACAGGAGCCGAACGCTAACCAACCATCAAACACTACTGATGTTGGGGGCAATGAGGTCAACCCTCATTTAAACGCTTAAGGCCAGTGAAAACTGCGGACAGCCCATCACTGGACCAATCTCTGGGTGAATATAAGAGAACACATGGTATTAGAAGAGTGGCTGTACCAGATAGAAGAGACATATATAACACAGACAGAAACAGTGATGCACACCAGAGCAGTCCGAACAACGGAGGAAACTTATGTAATCATGGACAATGGATAAACCAAATGCAGATGAACACTGGAATATAGGACCATACACTATAACAAAAGACAAGGGCAATAACACTTACGAGATCACTCACCCCGTCACCAAGAAAATAAAGGGGGTATACAATCAAGCCTCAATTAAGAAATATTATGACAATCAACAATAACTGTAAAAAACAATTTAAAGTAAAAAACCAACAAAAATACTTTAAATAAAAAAAAAAAATAACGTGACAAACAAACAAGTCTGCCAATGTCATAAAGAAAAGATCTCTAAAGAATGTCAAAATTCCAAAACATTCGTAAGTACAGCTTACACTAAGCATTAGAGAAACCATTATGATGAATAAAAATTGTAAAAAATCAAAACAGATATGTAAGAAAAGCTTACCCAAATATCTCAATAATATTTTAGAACAAGTAAAAATGGAGAGATAAAAGTCACAAGGCATTCAGATAAAGTAAGAGCAACCAACTTACTACAATATTTAAATAAAAATTAACAATAGAGGAGTGTAGTTACAAAACATTCCTCCAAAATAAGGTTAAATTACCATAATATTTAGCCAAAAAATGAGGCATAAAAAGCATAACATACTGTAAAGGAATAAGCTACAAAAAATTCCTAACTAGTAAGAAGCCATAACTTACTATGATATTTAAAAAATTATGAAAAAATATCAATCAAAATGATCAGCTTCCACAACTATTTAGAAAGAGGGGAAGTAAAATTACCCAAACCAATGATCACAAAACAATATAAATGAAATAAACGTTCTAAGAGTTATAATGTGAAATGAGATGAAACAAAGAGTAATTAAAAATGAATAAAAATGTGAATTGTATCAATAAAAAACAATGCTTCAAATAGTATCTATAAAGAAAGATGAAACAATATATGACTCGAACTGAGCTATAATGAAGTATAAAAGTAAAAGATTCCCAACAAATATTATGATTATGATTATTATTATTATTATTTTGAGTCACGAGTTGACTATATTTAAGAATTATTAATTGAGATTGTCTGTTGAATGAACCAGCAATCATTTTACTGAGCAGGGATGATGTTCCCCTGATATCAGTATAAGAGTAGTTTTGATGAAAAATAAGATTTATAGGGAATAAGTTATAATAAAAATTCAATAAGCCAGTTCGCAATATGAGAAGATAATGAAGAAAAGACTAAGAAGAATGGAATTAAAGGATACAGAATTAATTATAAAAAATGAATGAGAAGCAGGAGAATTTGAAAAAAAATAAAAAATAAAAAAAAATTTGATACGATACAATTGATAATTTCATCAAACTCAAATTCACGTTTTATAAAATGATCAATTTTGGTGGAAGGGCATTATATAACATTGCCAAACCCTGATCACATTTGATATAAAAAAGTATGTAAAAAATGCCAAGAAACCATATATTTTGATAGATAAATCATAACGAGAATGAAGGTAGTAAATATAATCAATAGTGAAGGAGGAAGAATACAACCAAAGGTGGTCACAAAACAAGAAAATACGAACTAGACTGACAGACAACTGACGTTGACACAACCCCAGAGATTGGCCAGGTATCAACCAAAGTGAAGCGAGACAAGAAGACAGTGAAGAAAAAACAAAGAAAATAAAAAATTACATGGCCATAACAAGTAACTAACAAGATTGTTTTAAAAGAGCATAATTTTTTATTATTGTTAATAATTTATGTTTAAATTTTTATTAGTGGTGACTTGTAAATGACAGTATCTCAGCAATTGTTATACATAAAAAACCATGTGTAGATATGATTGTATGTATATCCTTATCTATAGGAGATGTGTCAGCTGTTATGTTTAAGATTACACTCATACAGACAGGGAATAGAAATGTGTGCGTAGTTCAATCAGAGAACAAATTGTATATCCTACTATATACTTTGGAACTTTTACTAAGATTATATCAGCAGTGTGTATATTATTACAGTATTATGTGTTCGAAAGTATAAGATGTTGGAGAGTTTATTTATTCAATAACATTATTGCTATTGCTACAGATATAGTAGATTTCAATTAACACAATATATTAACATTATTAAACTGTTGTTATTATTACTAATTATGACATTTCAGACCAATTTTTATCACTTTAATGACAAAATATATACAAAGTTATGTTTTATTTGAAAGATGTATTTACAATACCATGTTGTTTGCATATTATAAAATGATATGTGACAGTCTGAAGTTAACAAAAGAGACATGAACTCATTAGATACAAAAACTTTGTAATAATAGTGAGATCGTGAGAAATATAAGGGTAATTAGAGATAGGTAGGGAGTGACAAAGTTGAACAGTGAAGTGATAAGTGTAATAAAATAAACAGCATATAATCTTAAGAAAAAAGAGTTAAACAAGTGTGACAAACCCAAAATATAAGCACATGTTAAATGAGCAACTAAGTTAAGTATATTAGACTGAAAAAACACAAAATAATTGTGAATGTAAAAAAACAGAAAAAATATTATCTCAGTATAAAAATCACCAGGATGATTACTGTTATAAAAGAGATGGTGTAGGTATAGCACTCACCAAATTTGTTCATTTGTTAATTTAAAGAAAGAAGTTATTGGCTTAATGTTTAAGGCAATAATTACCAGAAGAAATAGTTTTACAGTAATATGTTAGTATGTTTTAAGTAAGTAAGGAATTTATAAAGAAAATAATAGCAATACCTTTATAAGAAATAATAGGCAAATTATATTAATTATGTGTAACGAAAGGGAACATGGCAGAATTATATTAAAACTTAGAAATAAGTAAATTATGTATTAACATAGTATTATCAATTTTGGACTAAAACATTAATACATGACTTAGACCAATCTTGTAAGATATCAAACTAATTGGTGAAAGAAAATAGGAACATCTATGTAAAGATTACAACCATTGAAATTATCCCCAAGTAAATATAGCCATTATAAAATATTTATTCAAATTAAACAAAAAATTCAAGGTTTGATAACAATGGGTTTATTTTGAGATCGACCAGGTAGAATAATTACGTTACCATGGAAACTGTGGAGTAACAAGCCAAAAAATACCGTTAGATTTTTTACTGAATGTATGACGCTTTAATGAGATAGACGCTAATTTTCGAGTGACCAAAATTGTCCATTAAAACATAGCAAATATCAGGAAAAGTTATTAATAAGTGAATACCAAGACATAAAATAAAGACTGGAGCCAGATTATTGAAGTTGAGGCCAAATTAACGAAAAAAAAAGAAAATAAATTACTACCAGTTAAACTGAAAAAGATGCCTGATGTCCTGAACCCAGCAAATTAAAGAAGATTATAGTATAACCCATGAATAACAGATCGTATGAATTCGCCATAACTACGGAAGTGATAAGTACCTCTTAAATTACCCGAAATATATAAATAAACTCACGTTAATTATCTCACTAAAGGTCGAAATCTCACTGAACTGAAATTCATTACTTTCAAAGATTAAAAAGAAATTTAAGTCACTGACAATTTATAAACTAACCAATATAAACTGTTGTTAATGATCCATAACTTGTAAACACTTTTACTACACTGCGCTAAACAAATTACACCTACACAATATGTTAGTTAAGTTTACTTGATGTAAAGGTGTGTATTTTTATTGTTTTTAAAACATTTGTAATCCTTTGAACGTAACCTCAAGATCCTATGACAAACGACATTAATAATTTGTATACAATTTTTAACAGACGCCACATTAAACGTCTGGTATCAATTCAAATATCGATTGTCAAACCCTGTAATTGTCTCATATAAATAACCGGAGCATTTGTATTAGAATAATTTGTATTAAATGAATAATAATCACTAATAAAAAATGTGTAAGTATTGAGTGTAACCACGGTGTTATAATTTCATTAGGAGGTGCACAATATTTTATGTACATTTTAGCAGATGACTGACGATTTACACAGCCCACGCATCGAACGGCTGTGTGCTACAGTGGGCCTAGCTAGCGGAAATATTTGAATTATTCAAACCGCTTGAGCGGCGCTAGTCATACGCCCTTGAATTTTCTTTTAATTGTTTTAAGAAAACAATTTGGCGCCACCGGGACTTTCTCACCCCTAGTGAACGTCAAGACCTGGTTATTCGTACGTTCGCCACGAACGAAATCTACAGAAGTTGCACGCATTCGAACTACGGATCGAGAAGACACGTACACTCATTACACACAAATTGTACATTATTTACATTTTGCAGAGTAAGACGGTAGCAGTATTAACGAAAATAATACAAAGTGGCTTCCATCGCGGGGCTTAAACGAGGCGGACGTCCTCGAAAATAATACAATATAAACAGCATGGCTTTCTCTGACGCCAATCAACAAATATTTCGATCGATGGTTGTGAGATCTTTTGGCCACGTTAAAAGGTTCAGATACAATTACAATATTAAAAATACACAACCTTACAATGTTTTTTCTTAAGTATGGTAATGTGTAATGGTAATTGTTTCGTTTGAGTGTCGTACAAGTGGTTTAAAAGTCGTACATAAATATGAGGTTAGTTCTATAGTTTAACAGATTTTCAGTGTCTTAATATTACAATTTAATCCTTGCAAGAGAATAAAAGTGATTCAGTGGTATTCAACATATATTGAGAAATATTCAAAGTGCGTTTATTTTTGGAAGTTGAAATAATTTAACTGATACTTAACAGCTTTGTAGTACGGAATTACTCTGTAGGTTGGGAAGGAATGGTTGTGACATCAATATAATTCATTTGTTCTTTATTCAAGCTTCGGCATCTTTTTCAAAGTTGTTTGGATTTATTTAGATATTTCGCCTTCAATTAAACGTCTTCTCCATCTGGTAAAGGTGTTCGGTATTCATCAAACTTCTTTACGATCAATTTCTATACATTATTTTACTTTTAAGATGTTTTAAATATGAAAATGTGTTGTACAGAATTTTCGCTTCTGGTTTTGGTGAGCGTCACTTTTTAAGTAATTGTATTCAACGGTAATTACCTCGTCAAACCGCCGTTTCCATGGTTACATCATTAATTTCATTGGACGAGCTCGATATGAATACATTGTTATCAATATTTGAATTCCTTTCAAATCTTCCCATATCTTCGGACTTCCTTCCTCCTCTTATCTTCCTTCTTAGTTATTATCTATTTGCACTGTCATTTATATTTTCTCACAAAGATTATTTTGGTACCCCACAATATTGGGTTTTTTCAAGTTTTCTAAGTTTACAATTAATTTCATACTTTACTAATTACATTTCTCTGTTTATATAATTCCTTAATTTAATATTTGGTTTTTAATAATAACTACCATTCATCCTTGGTGAATTAGTCACCTTGGATTTGTCCATTACATGGTGATTTTTATACAATCAGTAATTGCTTATGTTTGACCGTTAGGCCTGTTTCACATTTAAGTAGCCATTACTGGATTTTTGTGGCTTCATACACAATATATTTCATTTAGTCCTAAATTGTTATTTTGCATTTATAGTTAGGTTTAATGTCTCTGGATGTGTTTTAATTTAGTCTTTTTGTGATCTTTGTATGTAACAACTGTGTTATTCAATATTACTTGCTAATTATTTGCTGTTCATTTCCAATATAACATCTAACATCTAGGTCTATGGTCTGTATAACTGTCACAGCCATATCCAATTCATAAACAATAGTTTATACAATTCATTATTTCGTATTTATTGTTCTGGTGCTAAACAATCTCACCTCTATTGAACTTTTTTCATTAAACTCCCCTTCTAACATGGGTATTTACTTAATGTTAATACAGACTTATTTTCTAATGCTTTTTGCTCTCCCTTCCATGTTAACACCATCTTATTACTTTTCCTTGTGAAACACACCTTTAAACTTTTACAATACATTCTTAAGTTATAACAATACTATTTCCTAGTCATCACAGTGAATATCACTACTTAGTGTTCATTATTTACTGGGAATGTTCTATTCTAAATATTATTCATTGTAACTTTGTTAAATGTTATTGTTCACTCTTAAAACTTAAACATAGGTTATTTTACTAAGTCTTTATCTTAGCCTACTCTCCTCTTACTATTTTTATGATAGACAATATTTGTATTTATTTCTCACTTGCACTTTCTTAAATTGTTTAGTGTTCATTATAATTTACTTAGGGTTTCTTTAGTATTATATCACTCTAGGATAAATCACTTTCACTAGTTCAACTCCCATTTATTTCTCATCATTTTATTCTGTTTCTCTACACACTATCTATATAAAATTATTAATATTATGTCTTTCTTTGTTAACAAATTACATATATCCCTAAGTCTTTGGTTAGTGTACTTTTATCTATTGTCTCATATTACTGACTATTTATAATCGTCATTCAATCAATACTAACATTCATTAATAGTTTTGGTTCTTAACCGATTTCATTTTCTTTATTAATTTGGATTACATTACTTCTCCCTTCTCTATTTTTTATTCCTTGTTTGGTTTTCTTGACGCGTTTCATTTTGTTTTCTTCCTCGTGGGTTTGTTCTCTCTTGGTTTTCATTCTTCTTCTCCTTCACTCGTCTTGTTTTCTTTATTTAGGTTTCTTAACTGGCCAATCTCTGGGGTTGGGTCAATGTCGTTTGTCTGTCAGTCTATTATTTGAGTTTCTTTATTAATCACTTTTGGTTTATTACTCCTTCCCCTTCCATGTTAATTACCTTTTATATATATTTTACTCTCCACATTATTTATTTATTCAAATATAGTATTATTTAGCATTTTTTATACATACTTATTGTTATCAAAATTGATCTGAATTTGGCGATGTTATAATATTTACATGGAGACTATATGCAAACCAACGCCTCAGCTTGGCTGTCGACAGTATATCATTCTCGCTTTCCTTTCTCACTCTCACTCATTCATTCTGAATATATTCAATACATTTTATATATGAAAGTATTGGATGGTTAATTCTCAATAATTTTATATGAAGGTTTTACACTTTCCTGATTGTCGACTGGAAGTTCTGGTAGATGGCCTCACATGGTGTTTCAACAAAAAGTTCCTTGGTTACATTTTTACGGACTGTTATTACACTGACTCTAATTTATGACTTCTGAAAACTATTGTGCACTGATGCTACTCCATTTTTACTGATTGGTATTTATATATTACATTTTTGGTTGTTTTAGACTCACTAGGCCGGTATTGTTTGCCGGCGAATTTCTGTAACGTGTTACCGCTGATGCGGTGTTGTGAAGACTGGGGTCAGGCACTACGCACTTTTTACGTATGTGTGTGTGTGCGTACGTCATTATTCTTTGTCTTTAGTCAAAGAAACGCCCTGATTTATTGCGTATTTTATGCACGTCATTCCTTTTGTTAATGACGTCTGGCATTGTTGACCAATGAAACAAAGTATCTAGAGCCTGTATTAACTTATGCAACCATTTAAAGTGTTCTTACCCGCATGTCCGCCTGTGACCTTGGAATGATTCTGTTTCGTCAGATCTGCGTCGTTTTCGGCAACACAAGGGAAAATTGTACCATCCATACACATGAATGCAAAAATATAGTGAATTACAGTAATTTGATACCTTTCGTACCATAAATCTGACATCAGGATTTCATACTGCTACAGGGTAACTGACCTAAAAGTTGATTCGCGCCTCTAGCACGGAGACGGAAACAAACGATACACTTATGTATTACTGAGCAGATATAAGATTTGTCGTGAATGATCCAATATTTCTGTCTGAGCGAAGCTTGAGTCGATTGCACCCCAGAGTGCAACAAACGGATATGTTCATACTCAATTATTAATCTCGTGAGATGAGAGTGCGGGTGCAAAATTATTTGGTGTTTGCTCGCGTAGTTAAGTGGGGAGAATTGTAAGCATCCACCCACTCTTAAAATACCTGAGTCATCCAGGAAGGGGTTGAGTGCAAGAATTTTAATGCTGCGAAGAAGGCAACGATGTGCCTCAAGTTCCTTAACTTCCATGCCGAAGTGCAACTGCTGAGATTGCTGAACAAAAAACAAAAGAGTGTTATGCAACTCTTGAGCAGACAAAAAGGACGTGACCCTGTCAACAACCGGGAGCCTAGAGTTGCGAATAAATCGGTGGCAATATGCGAAGACTCCAATGAGTCTTGTAAGGGATGAATAATTTTCAACATAGCTATGGGTGGAAGAGGCGACAATCAGTGATGTTTGGATCTGCTTATGACGTTCCTGCTCAAGGTCGGGGTAAGTACAGGGAACATGAATGTCGAAGGCGCTAATGGGCCATGATGCTGACTCATGGGCTAACCAGGACGGACCATGCCACCATTGAGTATGACAGTGCAAGCTGCGAGGGAGGCAACCGCGTGATAAAATGTCGGCAGGGTTGTCAAGTGATAATACATGATGCCAAGTTCCCCTACTGCTAACAAGACGCTGTATTTCCGCGACACGGTTGGCCACAAATACCTTCCAGCGGGAAGATTGTTGATGTATCCAATGCAACACTATCATCGAGTCCGAATAGAGATATAGTCCGTCAAAATTGTAGTTGACGGCGTTTAAAACCTTAGAAGCGCCAGCAATAAACAAGCACAAAGTTCAAGCCGGGGTAGCGTTATCTGTTTCAGCGGAGCGACCCTAGATTTAGCACACAGCAGGTTTGACGATATGGCGCCGTTCGAATAGACCGCCCGCACATAAATACAACACGCGTAACCTTTAGCCGAGGCGTCGGCGAATCCGTGAAGCTGTAATGAACTAATTTGATAATTGTTCAGACTCTCAACCGACCTCGTAATCTTAAAATGAGTGTCGGAAACTAATTGAGAGTAGAGTTCCTGCCATTGATTGGCTAACGACCCAGCTAGGGGTTCGTCCCAACTTGTGCCCGCCAACCACAACTGTTGTACGAAATGTTTGCACCAAAATGTAATGGGGCCAATAAGACCCAGCGGGTCGTAAATCCCAGCAATGACCGACAACACGCTTCTTTTGTTGAACATGGTCAAATTATCACCCCGAACAGTATATAAAAAATTATCTTTGTCAACGTTCCATTGGATTCCCAATGTATGCACGTTTTGACCTTTGCTGAAGTCATGGGATACTTGGGCACTAAGGGCCATAATCTTATGGTGGTTAGAAAACCACTTATGTAACGTGAAACCATACCTTTTTAGCAATTTCACGATCTCGAATTTCATTTTAGCTAACACGTTCGGATCATCCAAACCCGTTATAAGATCATCTACATAAAAATCATTGGCGATGGCTACACAAGCCATAGGGTATTCGGATTTATTTTCGTAGGCTATCTGCGCCAGACAACGTGTAGCAAGGAAGGAAGCACTAGCAGTTCCATACGTAACCGTCCTTAAAGCGTAATGTTGTAGTTCCTTATGAGGTGCGTCACGCGAAACGATGCGCTGCAAGTTTGAATCCTTTGGGTTAACCATAATTTGACGATACATCTTTTCTACGTCTGCCATAAGTATGTATCGGTGGGTACGGAACCGAACCATGATCGAAAACAGATCCTGCTGGATCGTAGGACCGACCATTAGAGTATCGTTGAGGGACAGATTATTTGTGGTTTTAGCGGAGCTGTCAAAGACCACACGCAACTTAGTGATTAGGCTGGAGCCCTTGAGGACTGCGTGATGGTGCAAATAAAAAATATCTGATTTGTCAAGCGACAAATCATAATCATTAAGTGGAGACATATGACCAAGCTTCAAGTATTCACTCATGAACTCGCTATAGTCCTTGTAAAGGATAGGGTTCTGCTTGAACTTGAACTCTAGCGATTGGAACCTGCGGATAGCTCCACGGAGAAAATCTCCCAAATGAGATTTATCTGACCTGCGGGGCAGGGATACCACGAATCTCCCTTCGCGGTTGCGGATAGTGTTTTTCATACGGCGAGTCCTCAGAGCAGGGTTCGCGACTAGACACCTCCTCCAACTTCCAGAACTCTTTTAGTTGCGAGGAAATCTGCCTATCATCCTTACAGACCATAAAGGACGAAACTGTTTTAGTTGTCGACATTGAAGGGTAAATTACCGGCTAGAATAAATCCTAACTTAGTCTCCTGAATTATAGGAAAGTGCAGTCCGCGCATAAATTTAATAGGTTCGATTAATTGGAGATAATATTGAGCGCTGAGTAGTACATCGACTTGCGACGAGCAGTGTAGGTGAGGATCAGCCAAGAATACGTGCTTGGGTAAATTCAAAGAGGCGAGATCGAACGATTCCGCCGGTATATCATTAGTTATACTGGGTAGTACGGCACAATGCACGTTTAACGTAAAGGGTTTATAGCGAGAATGTAGCCTTACCTTTGTACGGAAGTCAGCCTGGGAGAGTGAGTTGTTTATACCCGTTATGGGCAATTGCAATTTAACCAATTGAAGGCCCATTCTACGGGCAAAATCCATTGTGCAAAAATTTGCTTGCGAGCCGGAATCCAATAGAATTCTAACGGGGAATTTTCTACCGGCCTTATTAGTGGTCATACAGACAGCAGTGGATAACAGTATTGATTTATTAGTTTGCAACTTTAGTGAGTATTGGTTATTGATGGAAGATCCGTCGTTGTTGGGGACATGAATCATGGTGTGGTGACGCCTTGCACATTTTTTACAAGAAAATTTTGATGGGCATTTCGAACTTTCGTGACCCGGACGAAGGCAATTTAAACAAAGTTTGTTTTTTATCATGACGTTTTTTCTTTCAGGGACCGAAAGCGATGTGAATTGTAAGCAGTCAATTCTATGTTTACCGTTACATAGTCTACATAAATTATTTCCGATATGAGAATGGAATGCCCCCCTTGGAGCGCTTATCGGTTTAACTGCCTTGCGATAAGGAGTCTTATCGCTGTTATTTAACTTGCTCGTTGAGGTAGTTGCGCTATCAGATTTTGTAGCAATTTTCTGCGAGAGTGTAGGAAATTCATAAAATTATTAAAATCAGGGAATTTATGTTCCGACAAGCTCTCTTTCCACAACCGGAAAGTGTAACTATCAAGTTTTTTAGCTAAGTAGTGCACGACAATGAGTTCGAACGTGTTAACTGGCAAGTTGAGATTATTTAATTCATTGATATTGGCTGAGATTTCATCAATGAATCTAGATAATGAATCTAGATATGCTAGCTTGGGATTCTTGTTGAACCAATGGTACGTCCAGGACATTCCCGACATGGTGGGCGGAGACAATTAGCTTACTGTCATATCTATTCTTCAACAGATCGATAGCCACCGCGTAATTCTCATGAGTGATTGGTAATGACTTTATTACGTTAAGCGCCTCGCCAGATAATGACGAGTGCAAATAGTGAAGTTTTTGTATGTCCGTCAGATCGGCTCTGACGTGAATTAGTTCAAGAAAAATATGATAATAATGCTGCCACTCAATAATACTTCCCGCAAACCGAGGTAATTTGATCGGTTCCAACTGAATAGGGGGTGTTTTAAGATGCTTACTTTCAGCATTAATTAAGGGTTTCTGGTTCACATGCTCAGCTTGCTCTAGCAGGTGTTGCAATTTACACTCTATGTTACAAAGATCGTCTTCAGTTTGTACCCTATCACTCGCAAAAGCAAAGTCCGCTTCCTCGGATTCGATTTGGGATTGAATCTCATCGTATTTGGTGGATAATTCCATCAAATGCCGAAGTTTTATTTTCAGCGCATGATGATCGCTGGTTTCCAAATCGAAGTTGTCCGCGAAAGTATTTACGCGTGATATCGAAGCTTTAATGGTGCCTCGTTTTTTTATTAAAGTCTTTACATCTGCCATTATTACGATTTAAAAAATACTTTGGAATAATTTGAGCGCACTGCATGTGAACCATAAACTTAAATTTTGATAAATCTGAATACGTTGCGGTAGCTAGCGATCGTTATGTATATGAACATAATACTTGCTAGAACATATGCTTACTCTCTCTATTAATCAAACTTTGTTGGCAATTAAAAATTATTAAAATTATGAATTTAAATGATAATAATACATATATTTTTATTTTTGATGTTTGAACTCACAATGAACTGCCAACCACTTACTAGTGTATTGTATAATGATGGTGTGTGTTTACACAAAGGTGTTAAAAAATAACTTTAAATGTAAAATATTGCTTGAAACGTTAAATATAAGTAAAAGGTTCATAGTCACGTGGACGTTGATCCAGACGTGCTGAAGCTGACTTCAATCCCGCTGCTCGATCCTGTTAGGAGCTGTTGCACCTCCTGTCTCTACTGGTCAGATGACACCTTATGTTGTAGCCCTCCATAATTTAAAGCTGTGGAACTTTTTGATGTAGAATCACAAATGCTGTCCTGCCGTGTCCCGTCGTCTCTGGTTTACTGCTCTGCCGAATCTTGTCGTGTTGATTGTGATGTAATTTTGAAAGTTTATAGAGGCACGCAACTGTCAGCAATTCAAAGTTGAGAATGTTGGGGCTTGAACGAAACGCCGTTTGGGCCCATTAAATGAAATATTAATTTCATGTGGACAAAGTAAGAAATCTGGTTCGGTTGGACCAAACATGTTGCGGCACTGGAAGCTCTTGAAGTTCTTGAGATGTTCCAAAGACGCTATGTAGAAAGGGCTGGGTTTGAAACGTAATGAAGTGGACTGTAATTCTGTTGTATAATATGCATTTATTGAAACGTTAAAGTTTAGAAGCCGTTGTCGACACGTGCGGATGTTTAAGGGCCATAACGCCCGTTAATTTAGTTTTGATAAAGGTCAAGATCCATTTAAGTTAGACGAAAGTCGTCTGAGTAAATTAGCGAAAGCTGTACATGAAGATAATTGGAATTGATCCAGAAGCCGAGGCTGGAAGAGCGAATTTTGACGAGAGTAACGCTCGGAGTCTAATTGGAAACTAAACATAACTTGTCCACCGACAGTCCGTTTGACTGCGGCAGCGCTTGATAAGCAAGCGACGTCATCCGCGCTTGTCGCATTGCAGTGGTTACTACACACAGATAATAAACACAGTACAAAGTTTGAACACATGCTCTGTAGTCATATTTAAGGAGTATGTGATTTAAATATTGTGCTGTCTTCAATTTTATATAGCTCTTCCATACATGGAAGACCTCTTCCATACCACTTTCTTCAACTGTTCAATTGATGGTGTACACACCACATTAATCAATCTGATACCACATTCACTCTGATACCAGTTTTGGCACTTACATCATCTTCTGTTTATTAACCACAAGGAAATATACAGCTTCACACCTACTTTAGAGACATTGGACTAGGTGCAGTATTCATAATGATCTATGAGTATTGAGAAGATCTGTATAGGCAAAACTGGTAAGATAGTTTTTGTGAGACTTCAAGAACACTAACTAACATGGAAAAGATGATAGGTCTATAAATTCATTGTAAACACACATTATAATAATTAATCATTTTAGGAAAAGTAAGTTGAAAGAAGACGTTTTAAGTAACAAAAGTAAGGAAGAAAGGTGGGAACAATGACTTTTGAGAACAAAGAAAGGTTTTACCATTTTCGGAACAGTGACGATGTTTACTACATTGGAAAAGTAAACAGAGTTAATTTTTAAGCTCCAAAGTCAACTCAGCATGTAGAAATAAGTATCACCAACGCTATGAGTAATAATAGGTGGTTGAAACAAAGTGGTGCCCACACTGCCGTAACGACTCACATAGGGAGTTTACGCTGTCCATCCTAAAACCATCCAAGTGGTACAATAGGAGTATATAATTATTAACATTTTGTACTGTGACAAACATTACAAGTTCATTTACATACAGTATAGGTAGAGATAACGCGTGTACTGACCCAAGGTGGGTGGGAGAGAAGTGAAGGCAGAGTGATATATCACTCATCCAACAAGAGGAGATAAGGTAGGGACATACTGTGTACAGCAAAATTGAAAGCTAAAAGCATATGCGCAGAAACTAGTTTCTTCATGGACGAGTCCACTTTGAAATTGTGAATGGCGGGAGGGTAATAGAGAATCAGCTACTATGCAAGTGAAGGTGTTGCCAACATACGTGTCACGTTTTAGTTACGTTGTTAATTACTGTGTTACATACTACCTCAGTCTGTATATTATTACTTCAGTTTACTATCAATTATGTTGTTGTTTTACAGTTCATTTTAATCGTTTAAATGGAACAAATCGTGGTAGCTTTAGTATATACTTGAGCGAATCTGATGGTTTTTTATTAACGTCTTGCTTATCTTTACAATAAAAATAAATAAGTATAAAACAAACAGTACAGAAATAATAGTGGAATATTAGGTGCGTGTGAGGGGGCGCGTTAATCGTTTTGAGTAATAATAAAATGAAATTGAATACATAAGTGAAAAAATTATTAAAATTTTGATTATCACATGTTATAACTTTAACTTTTTGCTTTATTTATAATAAAAGATTGTTTTGCCAACTGGTAAAACATAAATGATCTCTCTGTCAGTCATCTGTTGCTTTTACGAGTTGTAACATTTGTGGGGATAAAGGATGTTCTTAAAAGACATTATTTACCTAAAATGCTGTATTAAAATAACACGATTTTTCCTTCCACTTGAAACAGATTGTTTTTGTCTACCATTACAGGATTTTTGCAAGTAATTTAATACTGGTCCGAAGAAGTCATCTCTTTATGATAAACTGTTGAGATAGTAAAGTGTAATTAAGGAGCGGAAGTGCACAAGTGCATAGTTTGCACATTCCATTCCATTCTGATAAGAGCTGGTAGTACAGAGAGGGAGGGAGGAAGAGAGGGAGAGAGAGAGAGAGAGAGAGAGGGAGAGAGAGAGAGAGCATGCAAGTTTTAGTTACTATTCAAAATAATATTAATTTCATATGTTGGGTGCACTGACAACAATTCTCTTCTCGCATCTCAAAGAAACTCCCACCACATCACCATTCTCCTCTGACCATAAGTGTTTCGCGCATTCCCATGCCCTTAACTTTCAATTTTGCTGTACATAGGTAGGTGTGAAGTTACATAATTTCTTTAGTTAGTGACCAGAAGATGCGTAAGAATTGAAAATCTCTCATTAAAGTGAAATTCGTTTACGTGAATAGCTTTGTTTTTGCACTCTTCCATATTGTATTTTTCTGCATAGCATGTTTACGTTTGCTTTTATAGTGTAAAGTTGTATACTTATTATTTTCATACTCGTGTGTATTCACTATAAAAAATTGCAGTTTTGCAAATTTTGACAGTGACATTCCATTTCTGATCATCCAGGAAGAGTAAAATTAAATTTTATATATAGCACCCGTAGCCAGGTTCAACAATTTCACTTACAATGTCCACTTGTTCACTTTCTAGTTTAATTGCAATCTGATAAATAGCCAACATTTACAACAAAATCTCCATATTAATTTCAGCTAAAGCTAACATAGTTTTACTTAACATTCTATTGGGAATCGAATATTAGGTCTAAAGCTATGTCTGTAACTTCTTGCCTTTAGTAACTCCCTTTTCATTTCATGGAGTTTTGAAAATTGATTTTATTAAAGTTTTGTGAATAATTTTATTATATCATTTGTACCTTTTTTTCTGAGGTCATGAGGCAACAGGGCATGTTATATAAAAGAGCATAATTTGGCTGTGAAGCAGTGAAAGAAAATCAGTAGTACATTCCTTACTACAGATTCTATGAGTTTTTTTTTGTGACTAACATTAAATTCACAGATCTTGGTGTTTAAACGTGTGTTTATTTAATATTTACCTACAGAAAGTACAGTATGTTCAAAGTATGCTGAGCCAGTTGTAAATCTATAAAAGCAGTAACATTAAATTTTATGTGGCTTCTTTAAACTGTTTGTAACTTAATTTGTACCAGATCTTAGTATAGTGTGTTTTAAGAACTGTAAAATGTACTGAAATTAAGAATTATAGTACAATTTAATTGTATATATATTTTGGCTTTTTTATAAAGGTTACATGTACTGACTTCATTTAAAATTTTATGTTAATTCATTGACATATTAAATCAATCTCAGCCTACGTAGATGACGTCTTTAAATGAATATTAAATAAAGAGATGTTTAGTAGTAACAGCAGCGGCATTGGTGTTGATGGCAATGGTGATGGTGGTGGTAGTGGCAGTGTCAGTGTACTTACAGACGTTGAAAGCTTTATTGTAATTAACAAAAAAAAAAACTTAAAGTTTGTATTAAGCAGTCAGATGTTAGTTTCCTTTACTCCTTAAACTTAATTTTGTGCTCTTTTAAATAAAACTGGCAGCTTGTTCTATGGCTGGGCAGAAATAGTTACAAGAGTTTAATTAAAGTTCTTGCAGATCGTTTAGAAATCAGTTTTCACAATTCCAGAGACAAGGGAAGTTTTTGTTGCTTTCCTCATCTTGGTTGTTTATGATCTTTATAATATTCTGTGTTAACTCAAATTACTAAGAGACCTATAACATTTAAATTATTATTATTTACCCAGGATAACTCACCTTACAGTTCCAAAGTCCATCACATGAACGGCGTAATACAAGCAGGTTTTGGGGTTTTTATCAATAACATACTCGACTCTCATGTAATATAACTCTAATTTTATTTCATTTTCTTTTTACTACTTTTGACTTTACTTGTTTTACAATTTTTCTACTCAAACTGTTACTGTCATTTAAATATTTTCCTTTTCAAATCTGAACCAAAACGAAACATTTACTTAGACATTATTACTTATGCTAATTCTTAATTTAAGGAAGGCTACCCAGCTTGCTCATTCACTCACTCATACAATTTTACATCCCCATTATTTTAGAGCGCTCTTTTAATTTACAATAATTATGTCGGGAAATTAGTAGTCGGTTACTTAACTTTCGGCGTTCCCCTCATCGCCGCGTGCTGCGCTAGATATATGTCCAAATGTTTTATCAGTTTAATACACTTTTAAATTTTCTTCCTTCACTACACTTACTACATTCTGAGATATCAGTTCACTTATTTATGTCTGTTTGTCACCTTCTACAGTTAAAAGAAATATTTGGTGCACACGAGTTCTTTTGTTCACCTGGCCGGGTAAGCGTGGTTAGTCGAACTGCTGTTTATTATTTTCACATTGTTGATAAAGTTTAGCCCGGCCGGTGATGCACGCCACTACTCGTGTCTGTTATGTATGGATGTTAATCGTCGACTCCCTCGCACCTGCGAAACAGGCTCCCCACTACTGTTCGTTGCTGAACAGGAACTCACCGCCTTCAGGTTATAAATTTTTTCGTAGTCGTTCACGGTGTATAGCTTTTCCATGGACCACGTGGCTACTGTTGTTAAATGTTGACGATATAGGAGGCTTTGTGGGTGGAGCATTCACTTGACTTCCACCATCTCGAAAGCACATGGCAAGGAAATCTTATGGCTTAGCCATTTTTCTTAGCGTCAGTTTTTATGTTTAGGCGTAATAGCGGCACGCCGTCGAGTGCGTGTGCGCAGCGGACGTGACAAACACTGAATTTACAAGCGAGTCTGGCATTTTTGAACTACACTCCACTCAAAAAGTTTGTTACTGTTCATTGTTCGAATACGACCGTAGTTTATATGGGACTTGCAATGTTGACCACAAACAATTTTAAATAAATTTAATAAAAAACCCCTTTTTGCCCCATTACAATACCCCCCAATGAGAGGTTTTATGCCCAAAAGCATAAAAACTCTCATTGCTAACCTTAAGAGGATCGGTGAGGACATGGCGCCAACAACCCCCCGTTAATTTCTAAACACATCATGGGTAAACTACCACCCTAGCTCGGTAACTATGGCTGCACCTGAACGAGATTACTGGACTTCTCTGTTCGAGATCCCAACACCATAAAATCGAACAGATACTCACCATAGTACCCCTAACTTTCTATCATTCCGCCCCCAACAAAAAAAATTTAAACACTGCCCTTATACCATACCAGATCCTCAACCGATATGTTCCCCCTTACATGCATACTGGGTTGCCTTTAGCAAGTACTGGGTGCGTACACATACTCAAAATGAATCCAACAAATCATATTAAATTATTTAAATTCCGTTCAAAATTAATCTACGTCCAATATCAAAATTTTATATTACCATTACTTTCATCAAAATCCTAAAATCTTTTATATGAATCTACAATTCTTCTTCACTAGCTACGAACAATCATAAAAACAAATAAACTGAATACCTTATTAAATCATAAATTCACTTATCATTACATTTGTTTACAACACACATTATATGGACAATATAACTCAGTTAATACATTAGCAATACATATAATCCACAAAATATTCTGAACATCAAAACACAATCTATACTTCAAGCAAAAAATAATTTTGTTTTTTTGTTTTTTTCAAAAAAATTTCGATTCCCAAAATCATTTTGTCAACGAAATTTATTCTTTAATCATTTCAGTACACAAATAAAATCTACTAATCAATTGTAAAAAACATACTATATATCAAACATCAGTCATCAGCTGATCTCTCGGGGTCAAGTGAATGACCTTGCCCTAGATATATCTCAAAATTTATACAAGGTAAAATACATCACATGTTTATAATTTTTACATTCAAACATAATACAACATAATAAAACATAGAACACTCATAATTAACATTGTTATTATTACCTTACAATAAACAATTCACATACAGCTTTAATTTATTTTCAAATTCTATTGAATCTTTCACTGGTTTCGTTTATTATTACATTTTACCTATGATTTTCTCTTTAACATTTTCATTATCAATTATTTTGGGTGACTCTTAGTTATTAATAATAATTCGATTTACAAATGGGTGATTAAATACAACCTCAACCCCCTTCTGACTCTAACACTTACTAACAGATTTACATAGTCTGACACCACTCTCACAATATTTACCAATAATTCTCTAACTCCATTCACACCATTCTACCCTTATAACAAAATACCCTTCACCCTCTTTGTACTTAGGATGTGTGTTCCCTCCCTATGCTCATTCCCTTATTGGTTCCTGGTCTCCCCATGGTAACCCCGCCAATGCACATACGGTTCACCTCCCGCCACAACGCTTTTCATTGAGGACTCCTTATCACACCACCCCCCTTACAAAATTCCACCATCAGCTAATTACTCTCCAATTACATCCCTCTCATTACTTTACATTTACTCACTATCGCTACTGTGTCACTATTAATACTCAGTTTTCTATCTTACTTATATTCCCAAAATCTTATTTCTGTTTAACACCCATTTAACCTTAACTCTGACTGATTCAAATGTCCTATTAAAACCGTTATCACCCAAACTCTAACCTTTATTACTCATTGAAAATTCACAACTATCTCAAATTAATTTCATCACTTAACTTAAAACATTTTAAACACCTTGAAAATTTATTATTCGAACATTTAATTATATTGAAAAATCTGCAAATCACTTATAAGTGGCATACTACCTCTATAACCCCAGCAGTCAGCTGATGTCTCACTGTCATGTGAATGACCTTTCTCTCAACACACTTCATATAACTCACACATACACAAGATTATACAGTTATCATCATAAAATATTCTGGTGGATTTAGAATCCTTACCATTAAACCTAGTACTTAAAATTGTTTGCTCTCATAAGGGAAATACATCACTAATCATCGAGTCATAGTTATAGCAACTGTTACTGAACAGGAAATTGGGTCTTCAACCACCAACTCTCTCTATAGAGGAAGTGAAATTGATCGCCCTCTGTTTACAGATGTCATCACCCTCTCACTGATTTCTCAGTTACTCTCCTACTACATCATTTTCTTAAATTCCCCAGTTACAATTAGGTAACCACCTGCCGGATAAACCGGATCGAGCGTTTGCCTTATGCACAGATGCATTATCTGTGCCCCTGGCTTGTAACGGCCAGCTCCTTTTCCACGCACACTATTGTTTCCTGTTGGTGGACTGTAGCGCCCATTTGCCTCCCCAAGAACTGAAGTTTATATAGGGTATAGACGCTGCCTATACCGTTCTTGGTTCAACGTTATATAAAAATTTGGCATTACTGATGTCCAAGGACACCAGTAATCCTACTAAAATGATTCACACACCCTTAAAACGGCACTATCACCACCTTCGATGATAGCCGCTGTTCCATAGTTATGTAGTTTCCCCTGAGTTACCCCCCGGTTAACTTCTATGTTCACCAATTTGGAATATATTTACATTATAAATCCATGGTCAGGGTTCGGTGAAGCCGTGACCGCCCGAAAATTGGGGAAACTACCAAAAGACATAAGGTTCACACTGATACCGTTACTACAATTCTTGGATGGTAAATTCTTATATGTTTGGTTATACTATTATTTAATTTAACATCTGTGAACTTCATCTATACTTTACCATCCAAACATTAAACATTTTGCTTTATATAAATTGCATTATAAAATTCATACTTACATTACATCACTCATACACTGTCATAGACACAAAATATAAACATTGATCACCACCAAATAATGTACATAACTCCATGTATCTTCTGAAACATTATAACAATCATATGATTCCACAACTAAATACCTTTTACATTTATTATTTATTATCAAGTTCAAATCTCCTAAAATCATTTAAATTCATTCACAAAATCCAATTATACACCATTAATTAATTAATTAATCTCAAATTCTTTAATTCAATCAGTTATTGAAATCACAAGTTATTTTAATTACTTCACTCCAAAACAATTACAATTCACTTATTATCACCTTCATAATTATTCTCATTATTTATTTATTCTGCCAAAATATTATTATTATTATTACTACATCAATTTCTACTACATACAAACATTGTTTACATACCGTATATTTTACAACACAAACACAATTAATTTCACTATGAATTTATTTACAATTTCTTGTCATCATTTTTCTGTTTACCACACCTCATTTCCTAATTTAGCCAGGTCATCACCATAAACTAAAATATTTAAAATGTCCATTCACTGATTTTTATTTAACCCCCATCATCGTATAATAGTCTTATTTTTATATAACAATTATCATTCTTACTCATACTCAATTCATTATTATTAATATATAACCCATTAACTCTATGTCATTCATTATACCATTATAATTTATAGGATTGTACCTTTTTATTATTTCATAAACCTTGCCTACATTATTTACTTTTGTCCAGTCTCCGTTAGTATTTTTGGTTATTCCCATGTCATTTGTATCATCATATTCATTTACTATATCAATCACAACATCAGGTAAGTTATTATCATTTACAACAGTATTATCAAAATAATCATCAATCTTCATTTCCCAAGGTAAGCATTTCATATTGTTTATCTTCTCCACTTCTAACCTCTCTATCAACTCTTTATAATTTCTCTTTAACTGATATAATTCTATCTCCCTATCTACACACAACTCTCTCTCTAAATATCTCTCACCACAGCGTCATATCACATTTTCTCTACCATCCCATACAGAGGGTACTGCTACATTAAAACATCTCCTGATTCCTCCAGGAACAACACAAAAATTCAAAAGACAATTATTGGTAGAGCATTTATCTACCCAATACATACGTGAAGACCTTTCTTCACCCCCCACAACACCACGGAAAAATTTTACCCTCTGCCATCCTTCCACCTGTACACTCTCTTCATACTCTCTCTCTAACTGATAAACATTTGTTTCTACCCCTTTACAACCCATTACTCTCTCACTCTCACTAACTATCTACATCATCACTATCTATTTTCATTATATCACCTTTAAGTATCTCGTTTTCCACTATCTCATCACTACTACTTATTAATTCATTTTTAGAATTATCGTTATTACTCACCTTATTAATTATTTCTGCACTAATTTTCGTCATATTACTACCACTGTTACTTACCGTTATATTAACTATCTGATTTACCTTACTTTTAATCTGTTCCTCTACTGACTCTACCACTTTCTCAATACTCTGTTCTAATTTGTTAAAGTTAGTTTCAAATATTTAATTGGTTTTCTCAACATTTTTATTAACTTATTTTATTTCATTTCTAATTTCGTAAAAATTATTTTCGTTTATATCAAAACGACTATTTATTTTATCAAACTTTTCATCGAACTTATTCTTAATTTCATTGAAACTACTTTTCATTTCTTTAATTTCATTATTTTGAACGTCAAATTTAATATCATTAACATCAATTCTTTTATTAATAAGATTAAATAAGTCATTTAATGACAACTCTTTTTCTCTTATTTTAGTTGCTACGGGAGTGGAATTTGCTCCCGCCTCACTAATTATTACAGATTCATCTGTCAGGCTTGGAGTGGTCTCCATTCCTGAATCATTTATATCATCTGATTCATTTACCATGCTTTCTTTTACTGTATTTGAATCTAAATTCATTTCTACTTCCTCCGTGACAGTTAGTTCATTCATACTGACTTTATTTTCATTGTTATTCATTTTTCTATTCTTTATGAGATTTTAATCTTACAAAATTTTAGCCTTACATATATTTAATATTTTTTCACTTTGTATGTTTTACTTAACTATATCATACACATCGCTTAACCTGTACGTAATTTACATATTTCTACCCAACCTCCAAACCATGCTTGTATTTACCATAGGTGCGGTTTTTATATAAATTTTACTTTATAAAACTTGTCCCTGTTCGGGCACCATTTGTGTTAACTCAAATTACTAAGAGACTTGTAACATTTAAATTATTATTATCTACCCAGGATAACTCACCTTACAGTTCCAAAGTCCATCACACGAACGGCGTAATACAAGCAGGTTTTGGGGTTTTATCAATAACATACTCGACTCTCATGTAATATAACTCTTAATTTTATTTCATTTTCTTTTTACTACTTTTGACTTTACTTGTTTTACAATTTTTCTATTCAAACTGTTACTGTCATTTAATTATTTTCCTTTTCAAATCTGAACCAAAACGAAACATTTACTTAGACATTATTACTTATGCTAATTCTTAATTTAAGGAAGGCTACCCAGCTTGCTCATTCACTCACTCATACAATTTTACATCCCCATTATTTTAGAGCGCTCTTTTAATTTACAATAATTATGTCGGGAAATTAGTAGTCGGTTACTTAACTTTTGGCGTTCCTCTCATCGCCGCGTGCTGCACTAGATATATGTCCAAATGTTTTATCAGTTCAATACACTTTTAAATTTTCTTCCTTCACTACACTTACTATATTCTGAGATATCAGTTCACTTATTTATGTCTGTTTGTCACCTTCTACAGTTAAAAGAAATATTTGGTGCACACGAGTTCTTTTGTTCACCCGGCCGGGTAAGCGTGGGTAGTCGAACTGCTGTTTATTATTTTCACATTGTTGATAAAGTTTAGCCCGGCCGGTGATGCACGCCACTACTCGCGTCTGTTATGTATGGATGTTAATCGTCGACTCCCTCGCACCTGCGAAACATGCTCCCCACTACTGTTCGTTGCTGAACAGGAACTCACCGCCTTCAGGTTATAAATTTTTTTGTAGTCGTTCACAGTGTATAGCTTTTCCATGGACCACGTGGCTACTGTTGTTAAATGTTGACGATATAGGAGGCTTTGTGGGTGGAGCATTCACTTGACTTCCGCCATCTCGAAAGCACATGGCAAGGAAATCTTACGGCTTAGCCATTTTTCTTAGCATCAGTTTTTATGTTTAGGCGTAATAGCGGCACGCCTTCGAGTGCGTGTGCGCAGCGGACGTGACAAACACTGAATTTACAAGCGAGTCTGGCATTTTTCAACTACACTCCACTCAAAAAGTTTGTGTTACTGTTCATTGTTCGAATACGACCATAGTTTACATGGGACTTGCAATGTTGACCACAAACAATTTTAAATAAATTTAATAAAAAATAAAAACCCCTTTTTGCCCCATTACAATTCCAGGCAGTGTGTTCAGTTGTAAAAATTGTTGCTAAATGTTGGTGCACTCACACGGCAGCCATCTTCAGTAGCTACTTCATACTTCAGTAGTGAGGGCTGCTGAAAATGTTTCCGTCTTCGCAACATATATAACTAGTCCCTGCTACCAGTGAGGGTTTGTCCACAAGCTTCTAACAATTTAACACTTTTGTGTATAGTGCCATGCATGTATGGCTTTCAAAATCTCCGAGATTTGTCAAGCACCGTACATGTACGACTTTCAATATAACATTGTTTTAAATCATAAAAATCATGATATTCTTGGTGTTTGTCACCTATAATTTGAAGTAGGATATTTCTAGTGTACAGTTCTGCTACTTGATCACAGCAGCAATGCTACTAGATTGGCAGCATCATATGCTTCTGTTTTCTGCCGCATGTTTTCATAGTTGAGTGTGAAGTTTCCAAACATATCACTCAAAAAAAAAAAAAAAAAAAAAAAAAAAAGTTTAGTGCATGTAATAAAACCTGTTATGTTTATTTTATGTAATGACAATGTAAAACAACATTTAGAGGACAAATTTAAATAGTTTTGAAAAAATTAGTGTGCTATGTTATAATTAAAAGTAAAATTCCAACTTTTTTTGTTAAAACATACGTTGTATAAATTAACACAGAATTTTTTTTTGTTTCTAACTAAGGTTTATTTGTATACAGTAGATTAGAGAATACGTGAGTTGTATATGAGAATACATGAGTATATACGTTTTGCCTTAATTAGAATTATACTGTGGATTACACTGTTAGTCAGAAAATATTAAAATTGCTAGACTTAGGGGTCAGAAAATTGCAAAATCACGTAGACACGAAAGTGTTAAAAATGTTTAAGGTTTTGTAAAAGAATGATTTCATATTTAATCAACACAGTTTGTGAGGTTACGTGTGTTGACTTATAATACTCAATTCATGTAGTATGCAAATTGGTTACAACTGTTGCTTGAGGTTCGACACAGTTTTCAGAACCTCCTGCATATGATGAGGACACATGGAGGGGGGAGAACTCCGTATGTGCATAATAACATTGAAGGGTTGCTAACGTTGCAGCTCAGCAACAGTGACAGATAGTTGTGACAAAGGCTGAAGAACCCCCAATCTGGATTATCACCAGCTTCATCAACACATCAGACTTTTTTTAATTTGTGCTTTTCTAATGATGTAAAAACAGCATAAACACGACCTAATATAACTAACGTTTGATAATAATTATGTATACCAACATGTGCTTACTATGCTCACATTCAGTAGAAATTTCAGAACATCGAACCCCCAACTATCAAAATCACAAGCTGCTATTGGCTGCTACTTAAGATGGCTGCCACTGAACATTTTTTACAAGTCAACTATAGCCAAACAACCCAACATCTTTTAACAACTATTATCATTGGTGTTTGTCACATTCTTGAAAATATGATGATTAAAATTTGTATAAGTTAACAGAACTCTGAAAAGGTAATCACAACAGCCTTCTGTGATGCTTTGTGCAAGGAATGTCGCAAGCGAAAAAGTGTCATGATACACACACACACACACACACACACACACACACACACACAACAATACATTATGTAAGTCTAACAATAAAGTTCACAAACTCTGCTATAAAACTGTCATGTACCGTATTGCTGAACATCACTAGGATGGTGCATTTTAAAGTGTTCTCTTTGAAAATGTTTATGCCAGTGCCAATATCGATTCCACATCTCAAGTTTTTGAAATGTTTTGTAAAATAATGTTCAGAGCTTCATAGTATTATTTTTGATATCATATAAATGCCATCAGAAAGGATTTATTTTAATGTTTACATGATGTTTGCGAATCAGACTAAATCAAACATCTTATCCAATGAATAGGAGAGCGTGTCAGTGTAGTTAGTTTTACCAGAACAGTTGCATGATCAGGTACATTATCCTCAAACTGAAGTAGTGACATCCCCCTACCTAGAAATAGGGCTTTCTAACTGGTTCTCACATTGCACCAGTGGTCCTCAGAACCATCTGTTCCATGATTGTTCATGGCTGTAACAAGAGGTCGCTTCACATTTGGTAATGAGACTAACATGCGACTGATTTATAACTTGGATCTGTGATTATGGAAATAACCATCTAAGCTGGCCGCAGTAGTTTAACTACCTTATGATGTGGTTTCAGTCAGTGGATCATGTATCACCATCTAGGAAACGGTTTTAATAGTCTCCAGCTGGTAATTATGACACTCCCATACGGTGTTGCCACAATACTCATGCAGCAGTTATGACCTGTATTGTCAAACTTGTTTAATTGTGCTGAATGACACACAACTGTTGATTCGAATCCATTTTATTGCATTATGTTTTTAATTGTTTTATACACATATTATTATTGCTAACAAGAAAACAAATAGAAAATTATACAAATATAGACATTTTAAAATAAATAAATATTGTTCTTAATCTATGACTTAAGTTGGAAACATATTTGTTGTACTTAGGATGGAATAAGTAATGGATAATAATATATTATATTAATATTGAGTAATCATTTGACTTGTCTTGCTTATATAATTGTAATATTAACTTTCAGTGTCTGTTTTTATTTTAATTTCTAGTATATGATTTATTTTAAAATGTATAAAATTAAATACAAAGTAAAACTATTAATTTTTACCATGTTGAACAATATGTTTCACTGAAATGTACATTAGAAATTAAAATAAACAAATCCTTATGTTAGAACTGTATATTAAAGTAAAATATTGTTACAACATTACAGAACAGTCTACGTGTTTGTCGAATGTGCCAGAAGAATCTCGCTCTAATGTGTGTGGCATATGTGACTCTAGACGCATTCGCGAGAGTTTTCTCGAAGCCGCCAGCCATGTGGACTGCGTCAAGGCCGCAATTAATTACGTAGTACACACTGGCGCTAAGACGTAATTTGGAACTTTCTGGTCTGTGAGCGGAGGTATACATACATGGCGGCAGCGGCCTTAGTTTTCAGTATTAGTTGCGATATATTTACAGTGCGGTCCGAGTTTATTGTCCGGCGATTACAAGTGATTATCTGGCGATATTACTGTGTGCGTTCAAGTGGTTATTAGTTAAGTGTTGTGTTTTATAGTCGGACGGTATATTGTAATACAGTTGTGTTTTAATATTAGTTGACATTTATTTGCATGTTAACAATTTTTTTTTTATTTGTTATAAGAGACTGTGTTGTTAATTAGGAACTGTTTAACTGTGAAAATTAAAGCTGGTGATTAGTGACTTAATTGGTGTTTTGTAATTTGTTTTCCACTGTACCTACGACGTTCAAGTAGACCATCGTAACAGTGGTGTCAGAAGTGGGATAGTTAACAGTGGAAACAGTGGACACTTTGTACAAGACGAGGTAATTCGTAACTAATCGGGAAACAATGGATGTCAGTCAGATGATGGAAGCTTTCCAAGCACTGCTGCGGCAGACACGGGAAGAGACAAAAGAATGAAGACAAGAAAGAGAGGAAGCAGAGAAAAGACGCCGACAGGAGGCGGAAGAAGCAGAAAAACGTAAGCAGGAAGCAGATGACATCAAAACGTTAATTCAAGAGCAAAAGCAGATGCAAGAACATAATACAGCAGAATTAGGTCTCCTACGTGGTGACGTAGATGAATTACGAGATGAGCGTAATAATCAGATTACCAAAATATCTGACGTAGAAGAATCCATGTCAAATAAAATAGTTGAAGTAGAAAAATCTGTCTTGAGTGTAGAAGAAGCTATGTCAACAAAAATATCTGCAGTAGAAAACTATGGCGAATATAAAAGAGCAAATTAAAAATGAAGTTGAACAGTTCATGAAAATACAACCAAAACAAATTTCTGAACAGACTGTACCAATGATAAAGACAGAGAAAATAAGTCAATAGGGAAGGTCACCTCGCCTGTGGTTGGGACAGTTCATGTCAAGGCCCCAACCTTTGAGGGAACCATGCACTGGGTGACGTATTTACGCCAATTCGAAGCTGCTGCATGCGCATATAATTGGATGGAGAAAGACGAGGCAGTTTCACTCATTCTCTCGTTAAAAGGACCCGCAGCAGAACTACTATAGAAAGTGCCACCTGACAGCCAAAACACCTATGCCGAATTGATAAAAGCTCAAAAACGGTATGGTGATAAACGTTTGCGAGATGTGTACTACGCTCAGTTGAGAACAAGACGACAACGTTCTGGGGAAAGTCTTCAAGAGTTTGAAGCAAGTATCGACAGATTGATTAGTTATCTTATTAATTTACCTTATTTCCGTCTTGTGACTTATTTTTCTGTTGTAGGTTACTTTTGACGCGTTTCGGAGCTCTTCAATGCTCCATCTTCAGAAAATCCGTTGCTTAGACTTCGTCACGTTAATATTAAAATCTGGTATTGAAAACATATGTACAACACTAAAACATGTATACATTTACACGATGGTCACATATATGAAACTACATAGTTCGGGTGCACCCAACACTGTCACATGTTAGACTGTCCGGTATCAATTACACTGTGTCTCTTAGTTCTATTCAAGATTGTATCGTATAGATAGTGCGATCTAAAGTCCAGTTGTTCGTTCAAAACATTGTCGGGTTCAAACTTGAATGCCTGGTAAATTTCGAATTCTTCAACAGCATTCATGAATAGTCCTTTATCACATATATGTATGGCTTTAAAATTCGATTCAAAATTTTTGTAATTATGGCCTGTAGATATTAGATGCTTCGCGAATTGAGAGCGGTTCGTGTAAATATTATTTTTGGGTAGATGTTCTCTAAATCTCTGTAAAAAACCCCGACCTGTCTGACTAATATAGAATTTATCGCAATCGCTACAATTTATTTTATATATTCCAGTTTTTTCAGTAGTAGGTTGATGTGATTTAGTTCTTAGTAAGTTCCCTATGTTATTGTTGGTACGGAATGATATTATGATATTTCCTTTTTTGAACTCATTTACAAGAGCTAAGGCAGTTCTTCTTGAATAAAATGTGGATATGTATTTCATTTTTGTATCTCTGCTTTTTTTATGGTTGGTTGCATGTTTGTGTAACAATTTATCTATTAAAGTTGGTTGGTACCCATTGACAATAGCAGTATGTTTAATGATGTTAAGTTCTTCTATATAATCATTTCGTTCCATCGGTATTGTTGCTAGTCTGTGTGTAAGACTATTAAATGCCGCTATTTTTTGTACATATGGGTGATAGGAGCTGGCGTGTATAACCATATCAGTGGAGGTTGGTTTTCTATATATTTTGTAACGGAGTTTGTTAATACATTTTATTAAAGTTAGATCCAGAAATTTAATTCATTGTTGTACTCAACTTCAATAGTAAATTTCATGTTGGGATTAATACTGTTCATATGCGTGAGTAATTGGTGTAGTTGTCTTTCGGTGCCATTAGATATTACTATGGTGTCATCAACATCTTTTATATAGTTTAATGTGTTTGTGAAACTTATTATTTGCTGATAATAGGTATGTGTTTTCATAGTGGTTAAGGTAGATTTCGGACAAAATAGCAGATAACGGTGACCCCATTGCTAGCCCATTTTTTTGGATGAAGAAATTTCCGTCGAAGGCAAAATAATTTTGTTTTATGTCTAAAATATATATTAATTCGTTTATCATCTGTTGGTCCATTATTTTGGTCTTCAATAGGTTATTCTTAAGGATGTTTAAGGTTTCTTGAATTGGTATGTTCGTATATAGGTTTACTGTGTCAAACGATGCTAGTTTGTATTGTACTTCCAAATTGAAATTTTTTGTTATATTAATTAATTCTAAACTGTTTTTAAGGCTATGGTCGTTTTGTATATTTATATTATTTTTTATTATTTCGGATAATTTCTTTGCAATTTTATAGCTTGGTGCTGTGGTAAAATTGATGAGCGGTCTGATTGGTGTGTTAACCTTATGTATCTCAGGTAGACCGGTGAATTGTGGAGCACTTGCTTTTATTTGTTTTAAGTGATGATTCGACTTATTGCCGAGGAGTCGTGTACATTTATTAATAGCATTATTTATAATACGAGTAAACTTCGTTGTAGGGTCAGTACTAATTTGTGTTATATTATTGTTGTTGATAAATTCATACACTTTATCGATATAAACATTATTATTAATGATCACAGTGGTATTGCTTTTATCAGCCTTCAATATTAAAGCGTTATTTTCATTTAATTTGTCTCTAATTTGTTTCACAATTCTATATTCATTCCTGTATTTCATGTTTAGTTGATAATGAAATTCATTTGTTTCAATTGATTTGTGTAATTTCCTATTGATTAGAACTCTCATTTCATTCTGCGAAAATTTAAACTCCGTTACAAAATATATAGAAAACCAACCTCCACTGATATGGTTATACACGCCAGCTCCTATCACCCATATGTACAAAAAATAGCGGCATTTAATAGTCTTACACACAGACTAGCAACAATACCGATGGAACGAAATGATTATATAGAAGAACTTAACATCATTAAACATACTGCTATTGTCAATGGGTACCAACCAACTTTAATAGATAAATTGTTACACAAACATGCAACCAACCATAAGAAAAGTGGAGATACAAAAATGAAATACATATCCACATTTTATTCAAGAAGAACTGCCTTAGCTCTTGTAAATGAATTCAAAAAAGGAAATATCATAATATCATTCCGTACCAACAATAACATAGGGAACTTACTAAGAACTAAATCACATCAACCTACTACTGAAAAAACCGGAATATATAAAATAAATTGTAGCGATTGTGATATATTCTATATTGGTCAGACAGGTCGGGGTTTTTTACAGAGATTTAGAGAACATCTACCCAAAAATAATATTTACACGAACCGCTCTCAATTCGCGAAGCATCTAATATCTACAGGCCATAATTACAAAAATTTTGAATCGAATTTTAAAGCCATACATATATGTGATAAAGGACTATTCATGAATGCTGTTGAAGAATTCGAAATTTACCAGGCATTCAAGTTTGAACCCGACAATGTTTTGAACGAACAACTGGACTTTAGATCGCACTATCTATACGATACAATCTTGAATAGAACTAAGAGACACAGTGTAATTGATACCGGACAGTCTAACATGTGACAGTGTTGGGTGCACCCGAACTATGTAGTTTCATATATGTGACCATCGTGTAAATGTATACATGTTTTAGTGTTGTACATATGTTTTCAATACCAGATTTTAATATTAACGTGACGAAGTCTAAACAACGGATTTTCTGAAGATGGAGCATTGAAGAGCTCCGAAACGCGTCAAAAGTAACCTACAACAGAAAAATAAGTCACAAGACGGAAATAAGGTAAATTAATAAGATAATTAAATTCTGTGACTTGGTTACCGTCTAATAATGATATACTTAAAAGATTGATTAGATTGGCCTATACTGAAGCACCAGAAGATTTTCGAATAAGGTTTCCAGTGCAGACATTTATTGATGGCATCGGAGATTGTGAACTTCAGTAAAATGTTACGAATGGCAAGGCACCGAAATAGCTCAGAAGCTCTTCTTCATGCCCTAGAGTTTGAAGCTGCCAAGTCAACGTCCCGCTAAATTAATGGGTTTGTGCCATCACATTGCAGTCAGAAGATCCCTGTATCACATTGCCGTTACGATGGGTGCAGAAAAACAAGTTGTCTGACAAACAATTCAAAAGTTCAAGAGAGTCGCAACGATGGGAAAAAAGACAGAAGACCGAAATGTTATAACTATGGAAAACGTGGTCATCTACAGGTAGACTGCTGGGAGAAGAAGATACCGAGAGAAGAGAGTGATCGCACCAATTGGAGAAGTAAAGCCCCAGAACAGCACACAGTTTCCACACTACATAAGACCAGTGTAAACTTGATTGTTAATGGATTTGCGGAAGGTAAACCAACATCATTTACAGTTGACACAGGCACAACAGTGTCCATTGTGCGCCCTGACTTAGTCAGCAACCGCCAGCCTCTAATTAGCTCTTGTACAATACAGACAAGGGCACCACTGGAAGCCCCGTCAAGGTGCTAGGAAAGGTAGACGAACATGTACGCCTGGGTCTTCTCGAGTTTAGCCATCAAATGCTCATTGCAGACATTGTTGATGAAGTGATTCTTGGTGTGGACATTATGAATGCTTACGGATTCATTGTGGACTTAAGAGAGAATGTCCTGAAGGTTGGCCAAGAGAAGATAAAGCTTCATGGCTAAAATGACAGGGTCTACCCACCATTCGATTAACCGAGTGGCATTAGTCGGAGAAAAAGTCAATAGGTCTGATCAAGAGGAACCCTCCCTATTGCAAGCGGAAATGGAGGAAGAACTAGCAGAGGAAATACAAATAAGTGTAACGAGAAAAGAAGTGATTGGAAAGTCAACTATGGGTGTCGAGACAAAACTCTTGCTTGTTCCTGAGCTGATAGAAGTGCCCGAGGGCAAAGTGGCTGAACATGAGGTTACGCAAGAGGTTGTTGACGAGAACCAAACAAACTTGGATCAGCCAGTGGTGTTTAGGTCATCAGTACATGACGCAATGGGAATGATTCCAGCAATACTAGTGGTTGAGCGGAAGACTCGCATTCCTGGGAACGTGATGTTCGGATCACACGAGACTGAATTCGAAGAACCGGAGAATTATCTTTCGCAAGGATGTCTGCCTAGATCGCCTGGTCGAGTATTACTTCAGAGACGGTTTGCCAGTTTGGGACGAACAGGCTTAAGGAGGAGGCAGTATTACGACATTACAGAACAGTCTACGTGTTTGTCAAATGTGCCAGAAGAATCTCGCTCTAATGTGTGTGGCATATGTGACTCTAGACGCATTTGCAAGAGTTTTCTCGAAGCCGCCAACTGCGCGGACTGTCAAGGCCGCAATTAATTACGTAGTACACACTGGCGCCAAGACGTAATTTGGAACGTTCTGGTCTGCGAGTGGAGGTATAAATACATGGCGGCAGCGGCCTTAGTTTTCAGTATTAGTCGCGATATATTTACAGTGCAGTCCGAGTTTATTGTCGGGTGATTACAAGTGATTATCTGGCGATATTACTGTGTGCGTTCAAGTGGTTATTAGTTAAGTGTTGTGTTTTATAATCTGACGGTATATTGTAATACAATTGTGTTTTAATATTAGTTGACATTTATTTGCGTGTGAACAATTTTTATTTGATTTGTTATAAGAGACTGTGTTGTTAATTAGGAACTGTTTAACTGTGAAAATTAAAGCTGGTGATTAGTGACTTAATTGGTGTCTTGTAATTTGTTTTCCACTGTACCTACGACGATCGTCATAACAATATAAAGTTGTATAATGTAAAGAACTGTCAGCATAAAGTTGACACATTAAATTTTGTACTTACTATGACACATATGTACATAGACTTCATTACAAAAATTTGAATCTAGCTGTAGGATTGCAAGGATGATATACTTGCCTGACAAAGATTCACTTTTTTAATAACTTATAATCATGAACGTTTTTATGAGGTTTGGTTATTAATTAAACACAGTTTTAAAACTTTATGTTACCATTTCAACAAAATTTATTATCGTCACCAGGACCTGTATAGAAGTACTTGTAGTAGAGATATGATTAATACATATACAGTGGATGTTAATATTTATTATACGTCTGGATGTAACGCATATACACTTATTTACACCAAACAACATGGATTATATGTCTAAAATTCTTTCTCTATTGGCTGTATACAAGTCCTGATAACGGCAGTATATTTTGTTGAAATGACACAGATGTTTCAAAGTAGCTTTTAGTTAGTATAGATACTTTACAAAATCTCTCATGATTAAGTGTTAAGTGACTTGTGGGCCTGTCCTGAATATGAACAGGTTGTTCCTTTTGATTACCAAATATTATTCTGTTTGTGGTAAAATCTGTTTTCCATTTCTACATGTACTGTGGTGCACCTGCAAAAAATATATTGCTTTATGATGTTTTTCATATAGCAAAAAGTGCATACAATTTTGATAATCTTGTAAAACATTTATAAAACTTTTAAGTATTATAAAACTAGTTGATATGTTTAATATATTCCATTATTTTCACATTGTTTGTTTTTTTTGCAGACAACCATTTTTAGGAGTAACTCATCAAATTTTGTATAACTAGTTTGAAAATTTGCATATATACAGCTTTGTGGGTATATTTGTTTTTTGCAAAATTTTTCTGAAAAAAGTTGAAAAATCAGAATAGCTTGGCCAATCAAATATTACACACAATCTTTATCATTTTTCATGCATATGCTTTTAGTGTAAATACAGTTTGTATACAAAAATTATACTAATTTTTTGTACAGTAACTATACGTAACCTTTTTGTTTTGTTTTTGTGCATACATTTATTTTTGAGTTAATGAAAGCAACATAAAAAACTGAACAATATTTAAAATTTACTAGTTAATTTCAAAATATAGTTGAATCTAAATTAGTTGATATAATTTAATGTAATGTTATGCCTGAAAGCACTTTTTACAACATAAACAAAAAAAATGGTTTTGTACCTCACCTTATTTAGCTCATGTACATGTAGAAATGCAAGAACATGGAGCTTGAAAACTGCATGGCGACCAGTATCAGTTACTGATATCCTGTTAATGACATTTATCAATCTTGCAGTCCTATAACTGGTAAGTTCCCTAAGTGGTAATATACTTATTTATATTGGTTATGTATGCATGTGAAGAAAATATGCATGAGAAGTAAATTCCTTCTCTGAAGCGTCATCCTGAAATAACAAATTGTAGAAAATTATGCATTTGCAGTATGGTCTTCTAGAAATCAACGTGAATAAAATTCATTGTACACCTGACTTAGTTTACTGAATTAAACAAAAAGAAGTATAAACATTGAACTTTTTACGTTGAAAATTTCAAAGTTTTAGTACCGTGTAAAGTTTTGAGTGTACTAAGATGTTAGAAATAGGTAAATTTCAATTAAGAACTTTTGTGAGATGGAAAGTCAATCGTAACTACTATCTTTTTAATACTACATGAAACAGAAAAGTCAAATACCCACACTAAAAATTGTTTATAAGGAGCATAATCCATTTAGTCTATGAATGTGGTTCCCTGTTAGATTGTACAGTAATTGTATTTTTAAGAAAAACAATGGTAACAACATTTTTGCCAGAAACATTGAGATAATATAAATTGACAATACGATGACAGCGAATTCACAAAATGTTTCAATTAAATGAGGTATATGTAGTTTAGATCCAGTAACGTACTGGATAGTTTAAATTCATGACAGTACACTGTGTTAAATATTAAGATTAAAAAAAGGTACTGAACAGACATAATAAAAACGTTCAGCTAATAAGGTGAAGTTTTCTCTACCATGAGTTAGAACTTCTTTATAAATAAAGGCCTGAAAATGAAATTTGTTGTTTTACTAGTTCTTTATACAAATTTATTACACTGCTGCTAAAGGCAGATACTACACTTCATAAATATCAGCTAGCAGAATAATTACAGTTAGTTATTGCAAAGTGCTATTCAGTAGTCTTATGACAAGATATATACAACAGATATATTTAATTCTTTACACAGTGTTTTTTGTTCATGAATAAATTTGTTAATTAATGTAATACAAGTTGAAACAGTACATAACATAAAGAATTAAGAAATGTTTTATTACATAAGGCAATGATTTCTAATATACTAATGTAATATAAAGTATTATCTCACCACATCAAAATCAAAACAAAATATTGTTTACCTTTTTCCACTATTCAGTAACACTATAAGTATACTAGCAGTCTGGAGGTTGCTAACATGGCAAGATTCAGAGCTTTTAATTAAAAAGAGACTGGACAGTTGATGCTTCCATTGAGCATTGCATAAGGTGCTGTAATTGTAATGCATCATATGTGTTAACCAGAATATATGTGAACAACCAAAAGTGTTTTGTTTGTTGTTATAGTTAAAGTTGCACAGTATACATGGCGTTAATTGTAACTATAAATTACTAAGTATCTTACAGTTATATTGGAATTATTTAAGTTTTTACTTGCATAAGAAACTAATTATTTTGTGATAATAAATTATTACAGTAACATAACAGATTAAGAAAAAATCAGCAACAATATACACAAATTAACCGCTAAGTAACTTTGGGAGATGAATTCTACCCTGTCAAGTGGATGACATTAGTATAATTATTCTGTCGAGAAAATATAGTAAGAGAGAAAAAACTTAACTTTAATCAAACCATTGTATACTTTTCTGTGTTGTTTTCCCTAGTGAAATACTAAATTCTTCTATATGAGAAAATCTATGTTATCTCTTATGATATATGAGATGCTATCCGAAGGAGTTAAATATGAGAGTAAGAAGGATGTGGGAAGATTGTCTTGCTGTTTGGACAAAAAATTCACTTGTGAAGACTGTGTGCACAGGAACCAATTTCTGTAATGTCACATTGTGGTCTTTGACGGCGAATGTCCTCACACACCCATATTAAAACATTACAGTACAAGTCACAAAAATGTCAAAAAATTATGATAATATTTAAATAATCAGGACAAAAGATGCTGAATTTTGTTGAGAATTGTGCTGGTGCATGGCCGTCCAGACTTTTCATCTTTCAGTGACCTTTGGCCAATAAAAAAAAGACTGCAATTCAAAACTTTGAGCTTGGTTCATGGCATCATTGCTCTGTGGCAGATTTACAGAATTTACACAAAACTCCTCATTTGGTATATGCTCTAATAAGTCCATTTTGAAACTGAAGCACAGCACAAATACAATGTTCACAAATTGCCCACAACTATCCTTACAGTGTGCATAGCTTGATGGGATGGGCAGATTGACATAAGAGTGCCTGAAGCTGTGACCTCTAATGCCAGTAGATTACTACTGACGCTGCACAGTCGATACAGTCCACGCGTTTTTTTAGAGCCAATCATAGTAGGATGTGAGATTTAACTTTTTCTTTAAACTGGGTAGCAAGGCAGGTATTTTCATATGTATTTATTATTTTATTTTATATATTCTAACTGCTTCAACGACAGAAATTCAGCCTTGCTGAGTACTTTTATGACTTATAAAATCAAAAATTTTTGTTTTGCTAGTTTTATTTTCTTTATACACAGTATCTTATTTCCTTTGTCAGATATGACTGTAGAACATTAGATGTACACGTGCTGATCAAATATGCATAAAATGTTTGAATAATAATAATACTATAACTCATCAGTGTATGCAAATTTTCATTTAGAGATTTATTATCATCAGGATAAAGGTCTTTTCTTTCATGAACTTTTTTCTGAATCTCAAAAACTTGAAATCTAATTTTATGGCTTTAGTATTTTCTATTCATTGGCATTCATATTACTTAATGTAAATAATCAGGAGATAAATATTTAGAACATAGCACAAGTAATGCTGTTTTCTGAACCACTCCCAAAGCAACACTAAAAATTAGGACCTCATGTGGGAAAGAAATGAGCATCTGATACACATCATGTACCACAAACAAATAAGCGAATAGTTTAATAGCCCCTTGCTAATGGTAGTCTTGTGTCAACACTTTAGCAACAATCTAAACACTTAATATTCAACAATTCAGCAAAGAAAAGCAAATCTAACAAGGCATTGTTAAGTCATGTACGGTAATGCATTGCAGTTCGTGTGTTTATTGTAATTTAGAGTCAACAACTTTGAATACCAGTACGTTGGTTTAAATTTTAGTATTGGATTTACTATGAGACTGAAACTCCTGAGTGGGTTTCCCCTAATTGGGTACTGAGTTCATTAACAGGGTTAACGCATTCATTCACAGGGTTAATAGGATAACTGCTCATGCTAACAGCATGCGATATATGTTTCTTAGGCATTGAACATTTTGTTAGTAGCACCTAATTTATTTAATTTTTTTTACAGCTTTACTATAATTAATCTTACTCAGTCATATTTTTCTACATTTTAATTAAAAATTATAGATATCAATTGTGATCATTATTATAATGTATCATAAATCTTACAATTGTGCAGTGGCGGCTGGTGTTATGGTTGCAGCATTGCAGAACCACCAATATAGAATAACTACACTGTAAAATAGTATACGCAAACATTAACCAGCTAAAAACGTCATAAATTTCAATGGAGAGCATATCACATTCTACGCGGTAATGTTCGCTTCGCGTACAATTCAAATGTGGCGAGCAGGCTGGTGGTTGTAGGCCGTTTGCAACTTCAACAGTAAATGGCAAAGCTTACTACACAAACATATGGGAGGTCGTGCGCTACTCTTCACAATTGTCCTATGTTTCCAATGTAAGCTTGGTGGCTGCAAAGTTTCTGCAACGCTCCACGAGTAGCGCAACTTTGTGTATGAAATCAGCACAGCCTTCTTGATTTAGGTATATACGTTGTGTCAGGTTTAATGTTTACATTGGTTCAAGGTAAACGCTATCCGTTGTTTGAGGTTATAAAATTATAGTAATAATTTACTATTATCAAACTGTGATTATGATAGTTCGATGTCTTTTAATCCCTCTCCCATCCACTCAACCAACTACTGCAACCACCAAAATTTGGTATCACCAGCCGCCACTGCAATTGTGGATACAAACCGGTCCATATGTTCCAGCAATAAGACAAAGTGGAAATTGAATGTGTGTGTGTGTGTGTGTGTGTGTGTGTGTGGGTGGGCATTAATATTCTGTCGTTATAAAGAAAACTCCATAAAACAGCAAACTGTGTCTAGTGTCTACATAAAATAGACTGTGCAAAAACAGAAAGAAGAGGATAATTTATGTAATACTAAAAAATGTGTTTTGTTTTCATAATAGAAGTGAGGGAGACTGGACCTAAACATTACTTTATATTTAGCCCTGAAGAAGAACAAAACATTGTCCAGTTGTATACTGACAGTTTTACTTTATACTGGAATAATTTACTTCTTGTTCATAACACACAAAAAACAAAACAAAATTAGCAGAGCGGCTAATATCAAAGACAGATAGTGAAAGTCTTTAAGAAATATAAAGGTTATAATTCATGATAGAAAAGCTTAATACGAGCTTACATGTCCACACTTTCTGTGATATTTCATTAAACCATCTTAAACTTTGTTTAAAGAGAAGAGTATGTAAATAATAAATAAACATCATATCAGGGATTAACTATTATTCTACACACATCAGTATAAAAAAAATTCCCAATTAGTGCTTTCAAGCTTCATAACATATCATCAGATCAGAAATATACTTCCGAAATATGTACATTTCCAATCTGATGAGCTGTGAAGCTTAAACGTGCTAATTGGGATTTTTTTCTATGGTGTGCAACAGTGTAATTTCTGTTTGTATTTAACAACTGCCAATATATGTAATTTAATTACAACCTAGCCCTGTGAGACTTGATAATTAATTTCTTCAAAATATTTTATTATCATTATCTTGTTGTTGCATCCTCTTCGTTCACTTTATTAATTTATAATATATATATATATATATATACTTTCACTTATGAACTTACTTTTGTCACTTCCCAAACATTTCGAGATGTTGTTTCTCTTCTTCAGTGGGTTTAATACTAACTGTCGATTACAGAATAACCGTTACGGAATGGAGTGTGTGGTGGGGGTTGATGGTGGGAAGGGATTGGCGCTGAGGTTCGAATTATGTGTGTGGATCAGTGTGTCAAATAGTGTATGTGATTTGTAATGTATCGTTCATTTAATATGTTGTTTGGTTGTAGTGTGTGATATCTGTATATTTCAGATTGTTCAGCTGTGTTTAGTTTTCTACTATTAGGTAAGTAGTGTAATATTTCCATGTTGTGTTCTATGTTTGTGTAACTGTGGTTTTCGTTATGTAAATGTGTGGCAAATGTGGAATGTATGTAGTTTGTGGTGAGGGCTTTTAAATGTTCAGAAAACCTGGAAGAAAAAGATCTTCCCGTCTGGCCGATGTAGAATTGTGGGCAATAATTACAATTTAATTTATAAACCCCTGTTTTGTTGTATGTGTCAATGTCTTTGTTAGTATTGTTTATGTGTTTTCTAATGGTGTTGTTGGTTCTGTAGGCTACTTTATAATTTTGTTTCCTAAATGTGTTTGCAATTTTAAGTGTATTGGAATTGTAGTATGTAAGTGTTATGTATTTACTGGGTTGTGTGCTGTTGGTCAGATGTGTTTTACTTTTTGTGTTGAGGATTCGTTTGTGTAGTTTATTTATTAATTCGGGGTTGTATCCGTTTTTGACTGCTATGTATTTAATTGTGTTTAACACCAAGATGAATTAAACACAATTAAATACATAGCAGTCAAAAACGGATACAACCCCAAATTAATAAATAAACTACACAAACGAATCCTCAACACAAAAAGTAAAACACATCTGACCAACAGCACACAACCCAGTAAATACTTAACACTTACATACTACAACAATTCCAATACACATAAAATTGCAAACACATTTAGGAAACAAAATTATAAAGTAGCCTACAGAACCAACAACACCATTAGAAAACACATAAACAATACTAACAAAGACATTGACACATACAACAAAACAGGGGTTTATAAATTAAATTGTAATGATTGCCCACAATTCTACATCGGTCAGACAGGAAGATCTTTTTCTTCCAGGTTTTCTGAACATTTAAAAGCCCTCACCACAAACTACATACATTCCACATTTGCCACACATTTACATAACGAAAACCACAGTTACACAAACATAGAACACAACATGGAAATATTACACTACTTACCTAAAAGTAGAAAACTAAACACAGCTGAACAATTTGAAATATACAGATATCACACACTACAACCAAACAACATATTAAATGAACAGATACATTAAAAATCACATACACTATTTGACACACTGATCCACACACATAATTCGAACCTCAGCGCCAATCCCTTCCCACCATCAACCCCCACCACACACTCCATTCCGTAACGGTTATTCTGTAATCGACAGTTAGTATTAAACCCACTGAAGAAGAGAAACAACATCTCGAAACGTTTGGGAAGTGACAAAAGTAAGTTCATAAGTGAAAGTAAATTTTATTATCAATTTCACAAGACAACTAAATAATAATTAAAAGCCAATTAATACTATCTTATGATAATATATTTTTTTACTACATTCTCTAAATACTGAATGATCAGTAATAATATTTTCACAACCCTTTATTAATCACTAGTTTCACAGCTATTGTTCTATCAATTTATGTTTGTTATGTATTTACAGGAAATGTTTAATACAGCAGAATGGAGGAGTCACAGTAGCCATCTTTAAAACTAGTCAGACTTGATAATATTGTTCTGTACAAATGGAAATATATTAAACACACACACACACACACACACACACACACACACACACACACACACACACACACACACACACACACACACACACAAAATCTACATATACATGAGTATACATTTGTTTTGTACAAAATTAATAAATAATCTATTAAATTAAATTTGATGTGATTCATATATAAAGCAGTTTAATGTACCTAACATAGTCTGATCACATATATTTTTAAGGATTGAAACCTTATTGTACATGCTATAAAAATGTTCAGAATTATAACATGCTTGTTTTTAAGTTTTGATGCAAAAGTAGTTGCCAAATAATAAGTAATACTAAAATGTGCATTTTTTAAATTCTTCTACACTATGAAGAAAACTGTATTAATAAGTATTTATAATTATTACCTTAACTATTCTATCAGGATAAGTTTATTTTCTACCTATAATTCTGTTTTATCAATCTCTCTTATGAGGTAACCAGTTCCAGCGCTGCAATCCTAAGACAATTAAGTCTTTCTCTTCATACGTCCATGTTCCTAACACAGCTGATAAACAAATTATTCCTACTAGCAAATGAGTTATTTTTGACTCTTCATATAATAATGCCTATAAAAACAAAACAAATTATTTATTATTACTGATATGCAAATATGTTTAATGCTTGAGTGAGGAGTGCATTTACAATATTATGAAAAAATTCTATACATTTTATATTGTTAATATCAAATACATGCACTCTCTAAGATTGATTACACTTTTAAACTTAAAGGCTTTAGTATTGTTTGAATAATGCTATATGCAAATCATTTTTTTCAGACTACTGTTTCAGAAATATATTATACAAAGGCTAAAGAATATACATATACAAGCAAGACTGTACATTGTATAAATATTCAGAATCTGAATAGCTAAGAGGCTAACTGTTGTTAACAATTAACACCATAAGCAAAAAAAAAATGGTTGCTGTTACCTCTGAAATAAGAGTAACAACAAGTGACATCACAATGGTGCAAAAGAACTTAGATCTTGGCAATAATCCTGTAAGTGGTGTGAATACTGTACCCTTATATCTGCATTTAATAAACAGCACACTGCAAAAAATACATTTATTTTTAATAATTTACTGTTGATATATCATGCAATATACAAATATTAAAGAAATTTTTTTGTATATAAAAATTACCTGTGTATAATACGAGCTGTCATATTACAGCAGTTGGCCAAAATAAAACCAACGCTTCCCAGGAGAGAAGTTAGTAACCAAGAAATAACAAGAAATCCAACTGAAAGCCCAGCCATTATGTGGTTGTACCTGCACATTGAATAATTCATGTTAGTCATGATGTTGTAAAGTATTATAGTTAATTACTAATAATTTAGTATGTGTACATGCATAAAACAGTGTCACAAGTACACAGTTTCTAGAATGCATATAATTAAGATGCTAGAAAACCTTATAATACACTTTGCATCTATTATGGTGTGTATAGTACCTCACGCTATGTGGATGAGTATGCAGTGCCCATAGTATGCAGCAGCTGTGAATACACACAGAGCACTCAGCCATTTTCAGAGTTCTTTCCAAAATATTTAAAATGACTCTGTAACGTAACAAAGTTAAGGTCCCAGACGTTACATAAAAACTTTGTCAATATAAATGAAAATAATACCCAATGTATACCGTAATTAAGGTCAGGAAGGTAAACCTCACCTAATAAATATATTAATAATACCTAGTAAGGTTACTAGGTAATAAAATAGTAAAAATGTCCATAAGTATAAAATATGGAGTGATCAGTGGAAGATGTAAACTATAAACACAGTGTCTAATGAGATGAATTTACTATAGACGAGTTTGAAAATAATAGACTGTTTAATTGATATTTAATGTTTTATAAAGATGCGCATGTTGTTGTGCTTTATCACGATATTGTGTTTACATGATATTTATTCTGTGTTTTGTATGTAGCAGGTGTGAAGCCATTGCTTTAAGAAAGTACTAAGTAATGGATACTAATTTCATTCATGTCAAACTTGTATTTAAGTAATTAAATACAAGTGTATGTATTATGTATGGTATCATGTTAAGTGTATTTACTTTGAATAATTAATGAAAATGTCTTAAAATAATATTTGTAAACTTGGCCAGGAAGACAATAATTGTTAATAAATTGTCAAATGGTCATTATAATTATGTTATAAACCAATGAAGGGTTCAATGATAAAATAAATAATAATAATAAATTGAAATCAGGATAAAATAAAATTAGAATAATTGACCATAAGCCAGTGACTCTGTGTACAGTAGGTCAGGTCAGAAAAGCTAAATTAAAAACAAAAAAATTATAACACATGTAATAAAACTAATAGGCCTAAAATTAGTATTTTGTAAAAGGAAATTAATACCTTTTAAAATTAGTTGATCAAGAAGAAAATGTAGTAAAATGTATATGGTTTGATAATGCATATTAGGTGATTTAATGTAATTCCAATAAGGGAGTATTTTATTAAATAAGTGTAAGAATATTTCCTAATTACGGCTCTAGGATAACAAATATTATCCAATAACAGAAGAAGAAAATGGTTGTTAGGGACAACTGAATGAAAGATATCTTGTTGATTTACAACATTCAATTGTTATATGTTAATGGGTAAAGTTCAGCATACCAATTTAAAAAAGAGAAGACCAAATTACATGAATCAAATTAAATAAATTAAATGTCATAAAAGAAATCCATTTAAAAGGACCGAGTAGTAACTCCTGAACCTATACCTCAGCAAATATAATTCTGCATAACATTAAAGTTAACTGAATTAAAAAAAAATAACTCATTCAACCTACTTACAGTAAAAGTGTAATGATGAAAATGAACTATAATTAAACAAAGATGATCCATAGCGGAGGAATGCAAAATTAATTAAAATATATAGTAAAAAACAAACAAAGAACTTTTGTATTGAAGTACCAAACCTCACTTTCAACAAACAAACGAAGTCTTAATACTACACAAATTCCATTGGGACCGGCAACTACTAGAACCGTGAAGAATAACGAAGACCAGAACTGAAACTTCTATTACATTCTAGGACATCAAATCTAAACTTTTATTGAGAAGCTGGATGTTGTTTTTATTCAAGAGCGGCATCGCCATTCCGTTCTCGCCTCGTCGTAACAAGACACTGCCACATTACGTATCTGATCCAGTTTGGTAATAAACCTGCTTATGTTTAATTTTATATAATAAGAGTTTATAACAATATTGTAATACTTAGTAACCTTAAAATTGCATTACCTGACCTTACTAATAGTTAAAAGAACTACATGTACCCTGAGATAAAAGACAAACTGAAAATTATAATTAAATTGTAACTCATCTAAACCCCGAATTCAATAACAAATCGATTATGTATTGTATAATCGATATGGTGTATTAGTAGCGAGAGGAAGCAGCTGTTGGAATTAAAATATATATAAAATAAAGAACCCTTCTTGAATTTGACGATTTCGTGTTATTTGTAGAATAATTAGTGTATTTTGAATAGGGTGTAATTTACAGAGAAAGGAATGTGAGAAACGCATCAAGTGAAACGACAACCTATAATAACGGGTCAATAGCCAACTACAGCGCTCGCCTGTTGACAGCTGGTGAATACGGGAGAATAGAGAACTAACTTACGCTCTCCGCTCTTTTCTCTTTCCAATTTAGATAATACATACTGACTAGGGTTGGAGAAAAATATTGAATTATTCACTATAATAACTAGAATATAGCGTTTTTCTCTTGTAAAACACTTGATAACTATTTAATACAGATCTATTATCAAGAACCGAATAATATCAACCACATAATATATAATTTTCTTTATAAATAAATTAACATTGATTTGCAGGAGATCTCATCTAAAGTAAATTATTACAACTGACGCATTCCACAGTGGAGCTTTTGGTCTTCATCTAATTAAATAAGTAACAACATTGTTATTTGTTACAAATTGACGCTCATAACGTGGGACTGAATTAACGATAAACCCACAACACTAGTTGATCATTCACTGTTTCTTTACAAATTGGTGAACCCAACAGTGGGGCTTAATTAGGCAAGAGTTTCGAAGTTACAAACAGAAGGAAGAAAGATTCGTTACAAATTGGCGCTCAACGAGTGGGCTTTAGTTAAGTAAAAAATCGACTATATCGCTATTACTTAACTTGAGCAGGCAACTATTAGAGGCACAGGAATGCATACGAGAGGTGTTTGTAAAAGGATAGCGAAGGACCAAGAAACGGAAGAAGACAGAAGGGAAGAAGAAGCAGAGATAGTTACGGAAGGTGAGATGGAACAACAGGCAGGTGACAAGGAGGAAGCCAGGGGAGATATGGATTTACTAAAACTATGGGAATTAATTAAAGAAGATTCCAAGAAAAAGAAGGAAGAATTAAATAAAAAAATTTTTGAAGTCAATAATGAAAATTTTAAACGAATGGAGGAAAACTCAAGGAAACACAACGAGGCTTTAAGCGAAAATTTAATAAAACAAATGGAGGAAAGATTTGACCAGAATAAAGAGGAAACTAATGAAAATTTTAGGAAACAAAATGAGAACACTATGTACACAATACATCAGTTGACTGAATCGATATTCACCAGCAGGAAGTCACAAAAGTTTGTTGTTGTTTAAGTGGACATCAGCCGTCACATTTATAATTTTAAATCTAGGTAGATATAATACTACAAAAAAACGCTCTCCTTAGAAACATCACATAGCAAAGACGAGAACAAATATTTTTTTGATCAGTAAACTAACCATTTAATATATGACTCCGAAATTCCAGGTGTTTGCACCACACTGGTAACATTTAACAGTGTTGTACAGTATACATTCAACTTACTGTAGACTTCAAACAGAGTAAAACGTCTAGAAAGACTTATACTTTACTGATGCAGTTCCAATGACAATTAATAAGTTTGATGATTTAAAGAAACCTCTACAGTATGTACTTGATCAATATAAAAATTACCAGAATGATATTATCACTGAGTGCACACCAAGTGTTGATGAAAAAGTGGTTAATGAAATTTGACCACATAACATTTGATTATTGTACATTATTTTATTATTTTTTGTCATGAACTTTTTTTAATGACAAAATTGCTTCTTTGTGCATTGGTAAGTTTCACAGAATGTTCTTTAAGTGTTCAGTTTTTTCAGTATTTCTGAATGACGGCATCTGCAGATTTAATTATAATACTGTAGAGTGCTTTTAGTAATGTTCTTTATGTTTTCATATTGTTCTATAATTTGTAATAACTTATGACAGACTAAAAAAAAAACTATACATTTATTAAAACTTTGTATGAATTTTTCCCCCCATTTAACTATCAAAAATACTTTTAGTTTATTATATAAATTTTTGTTTTCTTCAAAAATATTATTGTATTACAATTTTTAAACTATGTTCTTTTGTAAAATATACATCGTAAGTCTGAAAACGTGTGTTTTATTTTGCAAAACTTAATTTATATCTGATTTTTGTTAAAAGGGCAAAAGTCTACAAGCTTTAAAGCCCTGATTTAAAATTTTAAGAATAGCTAACGAAAAGATTATGCTTAATTGGCATAATTTACAGACATTTAAACATTCACGATGAAACAAATCATTTTCAAGTAAATTAGTTTTTTCAATTTCCCAAAACTTTGGTTGCATGGACTTCTGCCCTTTTAACATTGATCGATTCAATTACTAGGTTTTAAGGAGGTATATATCACCTGTCCAACTGTTTTGTGTTCATTGTAGCAAGGGCGTAACATTCCGTAGTACCATTAATTGCCAGTAATAAGATAGCAAGACAGTGTGTTCTGAGAAGAATAGGTCCCAAACCTTCTGATAATCCAGGTCCACCATATAATAATAGGGCTAATCGAGAATATGCTTGACCAAAACACAATGCTAGTAAACCTAAGCTAACAACTCCACGCAGTAGCTGTTGTAACACCACAGCAGCTTCTTGCATCTGATGCTGTGACAGAAATGGCCATTTTAATTAAAACAGATGCATCTGGTGAGGAGTGTGTTATATTCAGTGATAGGTTAATGTTTATTTCATCAAACAAAGTGAAAAATATTTTTATTTATTGAAAGACCAATATGTATTTGTATTTGCAGATAAACTAAATGTATACAATTAACCATAATATTCTGTTATAATATATTTACTAACAGGTGCTGGACAGTACAACTTGTAAATAAACTGACAGAATGAGATGTTATTTGTATTACAGTTATTTGCTTTTCATGTAAATGTACTGTGCTGAAATATGTACATGTGTGTGTTTCATAGTACCCAAATTGTGAAATTATGCTAGTGCCATTGCAGTAATAACTATGTGTTACATAAACTCTAATTCTACTGTATGCATATGAGATTACCATAATTCACCAGTATAAAGTATGCAAATACTTACTGGATTTTGTTCCTCTATATGCTTGTCTCTGTGAATAAGCTGTGAGAAGTAGAAATAAGCACTTTCTTCTATGGGTCTAAATAAAAATCTGGCTGCTAGTGATCCAAGATTATTGACAACATCAAAAACACCTTGTTCGTGAAAAGACAGTACTGAAAACACTGTCATCACATAACGTTCTCCTTCTGTAAGCAACTGTTTCATGATACCTTGTTTGAAGAAACTCCATGTTAGCACACATAACTTCCAGTCAACAACAGACTGTAACAAAAATAATGACAGTAAAAATACAAAGATTTTCATTTTAAGTTAATTTTACAAGTAACTAACTTGAAAAAAAACAAACCTCATTGTCTATATATGATGGTAAAAATTCCTGCATACTTGTGAAAGGAAAGTCATCCTCAGTTGAAGTCTGGTGAACAAGTCTTTGTGTAGAAGTTGTCTTGTTATATTTTTGGTTTTGCCTGGCTATATAGTATGCAAAGTATATGTAGTAGCCAGTGACATAGACAACGACAGCTGCTATCTGAGCTACAGAAAATGCCACCACTGCCCCACCTGGCCACCACAGCACTAGTATGATGAATACTACTGTTCGTACTATAACATGCACTGTGTCCAGAACCACCTATAAATAAGTGAATGTATCTGTAATACGTAGAACTGAAAGTTGAACCACAACATACAAAACTATTGCACACACACTGCATTCTGTATTTCTAAAATCTCTTATAGGGACATAATTATATAAATTATATTTTATATTAACCTAAAAAACGAAATTATCGTTATATAACCTTTATTTAAACACTTGAACAGGTTTTTGTTTTTATGTACACATTCTCTCTATTGATGCTGCATATTTTTCTTACAAAAAAAATATTCCACTATAATTTTGTACACAGGTTTAACATGGTTCTGAGGAAGTATTGCTCCAACATATTAAGTATTGCCATTGTGTAAGTATCATTTAGGCAGGAATATATGATTTAGGAAGTTATTTCTAAAAATACGTTTACAAACAATTACATACCACAAATCTCTACAGTTTGTGGACACACATAATTTGCACTTATAAAATACTAGCATTCATTGTGTGTGTGTGTGTGTGTGTTAGAGAGAGAGGGCACACACACTTTCTTTTGTAGGTTTCTGCAGTGTGATGTATTCTTCAAGAGTGACTCACATTACATCGCAGTCATTGACCAGGAGCCCACCCACCACGATTGCAACATATCCTGAGCTCCCACTGCAGGGACCAGGATTAAAGTAATTTGAATTTTTTACTTCCATATTCCTTAAGGAAATGGAAGTATGGTGATGGCAAAAAAACCGTGTTCGAGATTATTGCAGATTCTGATTGTACTACACTCAAAACAAAAAAAAATCGTTTTCCGGAAAGTGTGTGTGTGTGTGTGTGTGTGTGTGTGTGTGTGTGTGTGTGTGTGTGTGTGTGTGTGTGTGTGTGTGTGTGTGTGTGCCTGTCTGTCTGTCTGTCTGTCTGTTTTGTGTGTTTGTAGATTTTTTTTGGCAAACGATAACAGCCGCAAATTCAAACAGAATCAAATAATTTTTTGCATACAGCCCTGATTTGTAGAGTACTCACGACCTATTGTTTTTGGTGAAGATCGGTTGAGGGAAAGGGGTAGTTTACCTGCAACGTTTTATGTTTTAACAAGGGTATTTTCTATGGCAAACGATAACAGCCGCAAATTCAAACAGAATCAAATAATTTTTTGCATACAGCCCTGATTTGTAGAGTACTCAAGACCTATTGTTTTTGGTGAAGATCGGTTAAGGGGAAGGGGTAGTTTACCTGCAACGTTTTCTTATCAAGGGTATTTTCTATGGCAAACGATAACAGCCGCAAATTCAAACAGAATCAAATAATTTTTTGCATACGTCCCTGAATTGTAGAGAACTCAAGGACTTCCGATTTGGTGAAGATCGGTTAAGGGGAAGGGGTAGTTTACCTGCAACCTTTTATGTTTTAACAACAGTAAAGTACTTGAAAATTCATTTAAACTTTTTCAAACAATGGTAATTGTTAAAAATAAAATAATTTTGTTGCCAGGCAATAAAATTATAATTTTTTCATTTTAATGTAAATTATGTATGAGTTAATATACATGTATAAAATAATATATCGTTCGTGGCAGGTAAGCATATTTCAGTTATGTAATGTTTACGTTTCCATTTTATTATTATGACTACAGCAATAAAAAGGCAGGGAAGACACACACACACAAAATTCGCGTTTTTTCTGGCCCCACTCGTGTTTATTTTCTTACATTTGCACGCTTTTTAAATGGAAAGTGCCGAAACCCACACCAACATAACGCGTGCAAGCCGAAAAAATGGACATCAATTTGCTTCCTGTGGATCGCTGGGCAGTGTAACTGCAGGTGTGTACAGAGGAACGATTCATAGACAGACTTTTCGTCTTTAGGGAATGAACCCTCTGCAAGATGCTGAGGGTCCATGAGTGACTTCGGAGCGCTCCTTCTTTTTCACGTGTTTGTTCTGTGAAACATACACTGTAGATTCGCAGCTTTACTCTAAGCAACGCTCAATAGGAAATGTTGAAAATTTTTGTCCACGGTGTACCCTCATTCACACTAAACCTGCTCTGATGTTTTAATTACGGACATCAATATATTAAAACTTTGGAAACTTGAGCACTACTTAATGGAGATCAATCATTAACTTATACAAGCCATTAATTTTATGCATATTTTTTATATATATGTGTACAACGTTATCGGTAACAAAGAAGTAGTTTTTGTTAAAATTCCTTCCCGGGATATTTGGCCGTAGTCCAATGTTTTCTACAAAACCAGACGTTTCGGCAACGCCATCGACTTCCATCATCAGTGAAAATCGAGTGCGATAACGTGAGGTGGTATACGTTAGTGACCACAGTACTGTGGTTAAGGCTGAAGCAGTAAGTAGAAAGAAGTAGTTTCTATGGTAATATTTCATTTCAAAAATGATTTTAAATATAAATCTTAGAATATGGAAGTCATGTATGGTTCTCCATACCGATATTTAGGTATGGCATACTACCAGCTGAGGGGGGGCTCAATTAGACAATGTCTAATTTAGGGTGAGTATTTGCCAAGACTGGGTCCAAGAGTCACTGATGGATGCTTGTAATGGTACATTTCCTTAACCATTACAAAAACGTATTTTCGTGTGCGAGAGCCCTCAGAAAGCGAGCATGGAATTTGGTGTACGTGACTTTTGGTGTGGGAAGTGTTGTAGCTATCGGCAAGTGTATGTGACTTTTGAACTGAATTGTGACGCAGAAACAGAAGCGTGGCGTCTGTCTCTTGCCAGCCGCTGAAAAGTACAGATGTAGTTTATAGTGCGTGTGGACAATCAAGGTAGACCGTACAGTTACGGTAGGCCTACCGGGTTTAAGTGTTGAAAATGGTAATAAACATGTAAATTAAATTGAAACAAAAACATGTAAACATAAATTTGGACATTTCGAACATTTTTTGTGATTTTTCGTCGGGAAACCGAATTACGACTGGTGGTGCAACAAGCAGGAGACTCCCCGTCAGAAGAGATAAGTAAAAAATAAGGACGTAACCAATTTGGCACAATTGTAACAAAATTATTTTTTTAAAGTAAAATTACCTTTTAAACAATATGAAATAAAAATGATGAGATCTCAATAGGGTGAGTGAGCGTGAGTGAAAGAAAAAAGGGAGGGGATTTGTGTTGAAGACTTTCTTTTGTCGTAATTTTTTGGAGTCATACTTTTCTTTACATTACAAAAAAAATTACAATGTGTTTTAATAAAATAAAATCAGATTTTTCAGTATATTGAGGTAGTTTAGTTAATTACGCACTCTACCCGTAACCTATTCTCTGTGTCAGTAAGTTCGTCTAAACGGCCTTAGAATTTTTTTCTGTGAGGGAGTGTTTGGTTAATTATTCATCAAAATTGTTTTCTTCGGGAAAGTGAAATGGTTTCCACATTTCCTCCAAAAAATGTGGTGACGACCTTGGGACTTTGGGAATCTTCTGACTGTGTAAAGGTAAGTCGAAAAGAGTTATAAACGGGGGTTAATTTCTTCTTCTTTTTTATCAGTTACAAGTGGCAACCCTGCCAGGATACTAGTTAAATTTATTTAATATTTAATAAGTTAGGCCTACTTAGACGCAGAGTTAGGGTAGGCGGCGGCCCTAGCCCTTTATTAGGGTGGAGCGAGAATCCTGTTCGGCGCCCCTTGGTCGACACTTTTTTTTTAGGTTAAGTTAAGTAAACACCAACTTTTCAAAAATCAATACGTTTATTGAATCAAAATTAAGTTGCTATTCACATTGCACTCTTGCTGCATCATAAACAAAAATACTATTAATTAGTAGTTGGTATTTAACATTTGGATCAGTTTCAATAATTCCAAAATAATTCACTAAAAACTTAATCAGATAACATAATAAAAAATTAAAAAACAGGAACATCGATATTCTATGTAGTATTTTACGTACTACTGTGATAATGATAATAAACAAATACTAAAAACTATCTAATTACAAAGGGACCGTGCAAGGCCATCAGTTGTGAAGAAGACCGAGATTTTATACAAACTTGCTCGCTTAATCGTATTATAAATGTCGCTAAAAATAAATTTAAATAAAATTTACCCTCCTTGCTTTGGTACTTGCAAATTTGGTAATTAAATCCACATTTGAAATGGATTGAGCAATATTTTCAATTGATAAAATTGCCAGATTTGACAATATTTCCTGCGCCATTGTTGATCTTAGGTATGTTTTTATTAGTTTTAGTTTACTAAAACTATGCTCTCCTTTTGCGACCGTTACTGGAATAGTTTGTAGTATCCGAAGGGCAGTCCAAGTGTTTGGATATAAGTCACACCAATCATTTCTTTTCAAAATTTCAAGAACATCTTTCGGTTGTCCTTTGCCTGTGTCTAAGAAATTTTGCAAAGTTAGTATTTCTTGAGCCAGATCATTTCCAGAAATGTCACTGTGATTTATGTGTCAAAATATTTTCTAAATTTAAACACGACTGCTCTAATTCGGACTTATCAATTGGTCGCTTCAAATCATACATAAAAGACCAACTCTCATTAAAAGTCGAAAGCTGTCGGAAACGCATTTCCAGTGAATTAATAATTTGTGTCTATCAAAGGATAGAATACGGTGGTCTTAAAAATGTCTTCTGGGTATGTTGGAGTCTCATCTAGAGATTCGTAGTCAAACCTTATTCTTCGCTTTCGTGTTTGTTGAAAAACTGGTGAAATGTCAGCTTTTCAGCAATTTCTTTTGCTTTAATCACAGCCGATGTGTAACCATTATCCCTGTATTCTTTCACAAATTGACAACATTTGTCTAATAGACTTGTCGCATTTAACAAATCTATCGATTCGGGTTGCATGGATTTGCTAACAACATTAATTTGGTACAGTAAATCATACCAAATCACAAGTATGAGCAAAAATCCAAATGATCAGAAGAGACCTAGCTTCTGAAGCTGCGACCGGATCGGTAATTTCCTCGTATTGCTCCTGTAATGCATCTCTCACTTCGGTATATTGAAACCTCACAGCTTCCAGGCTTGAGACTCTGCTTTCCCAGCGTGTTTCACTGACTTTTTTTAATGTGAGGCCTTCTGTATGTTTAGAGATTACTTCTCACTTCTTTGTGGAAGAGGAGAAAAAACAAACAGACGGAGAACCCCAAACAACGATACTGTCTTGACAGAAGTTTTAGCTGCGTCAGAAACAACCAAGTTTAGGCTGTGACACTTGGGTTTGCAATCCTGCAGACTTTATTTTCCCGCGGGAAATTAGCCATTCCCGCGGGATCCCGCAGTATTTCCATAAAATTTTTCATTCATGCAAATTTAAAGGTAATAAGAGAGCCATAATCTTCTATTATTTTTATTTAATCAAATCCAACATAAGCTTTTCTTTGTATGTGACAAATAAACAAAAATTCAAACACAATCATTTTTATATAATATGAAGTTATAAACTTATTGTAACTAATTTACTTAAGAGATCGTTTATAACTATTATTTACTTAACATCGAAAATTATTAGTCTTCCTGGTCCTGTTTAACCAGTCTAAAATAAATCAAAATGCTGTATAATCTCCAATCAACTAAACAAAATAGTCCAACCGGTAACATATAATAGGTACGTATTAAGTTATGTGAGTTACATAAAACTAAATCACAAAATATCTTTACAACAAAAATAAAAAAGTTATACCTTTTTCTGAAAATAAGAGCGCAAAAAAACATATAGTGTCTAATGTTTTGTCCCCCAGTCTACTTCTTATAGAACTGCAGATATATCCGGCTGCAGAAAAAGCCCTTTCTGCTTCTACGCTTGTAGGAGTTAAAGTGTTCAAATAATCATGAACAAGGGATAAGTATTTGCCTTTTATTCCACTACATTCATATTCAGTCATCTCAGTCTTAATATTTTTTTCAAAATTTTTACCTTTTTCAACCATATTTACGCTGCAAGTATCCTTTTTTTCTTTATTTAATTGCATTTCTAATTCTTCTTGAAGTGATAAATTTACTTTCTTCATCTTCTGAACTTTCAGACTTATCAGCCTTATCATCTACATTTTTGTCCAAAGTCAACATTCTCTCACAAATCTTTTTAATTTCGAGACGAACACAACTCTTTTTAGGAACTGGAAATGTGTCATCTGGGGTGTTTAGATAGTTCGCGTACTTCTTTGGATTATGAAGGTAGAGAATTATTCCAGACAAAACGATCCGACGCTCTTTGATTCTTACTCGAAGAGCAGTGGCTAGATCAGCGCTCACTTCACCTTGTTGCTTATCCAACTTTTCCAATATGAATTGAAGAGTTGTATCAGCCGTTAAAAGTGTCGAATCTCTTCTGCACAAGACTTCAACGCCCAGTTTAACCAGCTGCAAACTAAGAGTCAATTCCTTGAGCTTGGTCCATTCTTCGTCGGAGAATTTTATCTCAGTTCCTTCGTCAATTAAAGCTTTGCTTATGCACCCTTTGAGAACGTGAAAACGCTCCAACATATTATACAGGCGACTCCACCTGGTCTTGCAGTTTAGGATTAAGCTCAGTTCTTTTCCGAGGTCTTCTCGTATGTATTTCTGCAAGCAAGCATCTTTAGTTGGAGATTTTTTAAAAATCTTTATAACCTTTCTCACTTTATTAACAAGATCTTGTAACGTAACAGAGTTGAGGTTCCCCAACGTTACATAAAAAATTGAATGAAACATGGTCAAGGACCATACCCTGAATTAAGGTTGCTCAGTAGTTAATGTATCTGAGAAGTACCTCAAGTCAAAAGAGGCAATGACTAATGTTAAATATAAAAAACCAGACCAATGAATAGTTAAATATAATAACATGCTTGTGTTTATACTGTAACATGTTGAGGTTTACAGAATATTTATGTTATATTTTGAGTATGGTAGAAATGAACTGATGTTGTTTAATAGTAATACTTCATCAAATATTATGGTTGTATTTATGTTAGATTTGTCTTTAGACAATCAAGTATAGTTACCAGTATTAGGCATTATACTAAGTAGTTCTGACAATTATATTATAAATTAATGAAGGGTTCCAGAACCAGTTAATTAATGTAATAAAGTAACCACCAGTAAATTAAAATTAATGTAATTAACCATTTAACCAATAATTAATTGTACAGTAGGTCAGGTAAAAGAAAATTAAGTTAAAAAACCAAATAATGTTATAACGGTTGTAAGAAAATCTATAGGCCTAAATTCCATATTAGTGAAAGGAAATTAATACCTTTTTAAGAAATCCAGTCCAACGAAACTATGGTAAAACATTTACTGTTTAAGAAGGAAGGTTAGGGGAGAATTTTAGGTGATTTAATATTAATCCAAGCATGGAGTATTTTATTGGAAAAGAGTAGTAATATTCTATAATGCCGGCTCAAGGATATCTAGAAAACGTGGTTGTTAAGGCAACTGAAATGGACATGAGTTGTTGATATTGAATCATTCGTTCTGATTGTTACAAGCTATTAGGTTGAGATGGACCGATACATTTAAAAAATATGAATAATAAAATTGGAAGAAAAATGAATCAAAATTGAAAACCCTTTTTGAAAGATAATTATAACTTAATACTGATGAGTAATAAAATTAAATAACCTTCCAAATTGTAACTGAATACATATAAAAAGAGTTGAAAGCCTCTCACCTCATTCACCAAATAATTCCGCTGGATTCGGTATTAAACCAATTCCTTCTATAAACAGAAGATCAGTTAAAAGAATTAAAACCTGAACTAACGGAATTATTGAAAATACCAGAAGACCTAGTTTGGCAGAGTCAACCTTCACTGGCAGCAGAAGCTGGGATCCTAATTTCATTTCACCGGGACCGAGAATTATCAAGATAATAGAAGAAGATCAGAAGTCCGAAGAATTCCTGAGAGCTTCCCATTACTCTCCACAATCAATTTTATTAAAGGCAGAACACTTTTGCTGGATGAAGATGATTTAAACTGAGTCTTGGCAACTGTTTACAGACGTCCACAGCCAGTCGAAGCTTTCGTCGACTCGGTAAAAAAAAAAAAAAAAACCTATTTTAATTTCACTATATTTAGAGTAAATAATTTTGTTTTTTAATACTTGAGTAACCTTAATTGTGCATTTTACCTGGCCTTACTAATGGTTCCAAGAACTTTACGAACCCTGGGATAAGAACTATTTATTATTATTTTTCATTTGTATAAGTCTATGGAGTTGGATTGATTGATAATCGATATATTTCTGTGTGATCGATTTGATTATATTGTTATTTTGGAAATAACGGGTACTGTGAATTAATAGATAAAATAAATAAAGGATCTTGATTGTATGAGATAATATTTGAAGTTATTGCAGAATAGATACTATAAGTAGTGGTTGTAATAATTTACAATAAAAGGTTTATTCTAACCCGATGAACAACTAACCTATAAGTACGCTTATTACAAGTGGCAGCGCTAAATACTTACAGCTGGTGGAACGGGAGATCGCGGAACTAGCGTGTTTTCAGTGCAAACTTTGAATAGAATTTCCTACCGTCGAGTGACTAGGGTTGACACGAATATTCATTACATTCAGTTAATACACGATACATATCGTTAATATTACCCAACTACTTAATACTAAGTTAGATCTATATCGTAGTACGATTATAAGTTAAAAAAAAAAATTATTATAATTATATTTGTCTAATAACATATTTTCAGGAGGTTTCATCGGTCACAACCGAATGGATATACTAATTAATAACACATTACTTAAATCAGGTAACAACATTTTAATTGTTACAAATTGCCACCTTCAACGTGTTGCTTAACGTTGATTCACGGGAGTCTCATAAGTAAATAAAACACCATAAACGTTTTGTTTCAAATTGGTGCTCAACGAGTGGGCTTTAGTTAAGCAAAAAATCATATTAACTGTTACTTAACTTGAGCAGGCAACCATTAGAGGCACAGGAATGCATAATACCAGAGGCAGATCGAAGAAGAGGGCAGAAGAGAAGGAGAAGGAAGAAGGTGGACAGGAACGAGAGATAGAAACAGTTATGGACAGTGAAATGGAACAAACAATGGGTGATAAAGAAGAAACTGAAGCAATTATCACAGAGAAGGAAATAGTGGAAGAGGATGCCCAAGGGGACCAACCAGATAAAGTGGAAGCCAGAAGCGAACCAGCTTGGCAAGAAATGATGAGGCTAATGATGGAGAAAATTGATAGCATGAGGGAAAGCAATAATGAAAGTTTTAGGAAACAGGAGGAAAACTCAAAGCAAACCAAGGAGGAAACTAAGACAAGGAGTTTAAGACAAATCAATGAAAAAATAGACAGTATAAATGAAAATTCAGAAAAGCTGGAAAATAAAATAGACAGTATTAATGAAAACTCAAAAAAACAAAACGAAATTTTGAGCGAGAATTTAATCAAACAAATGAATGAAAAGTTTGACAGGAATGATGAGAGTTTGAGACAGATTCAGGACGATAACAAACTAATGAACGAAAAACTTGAGGAAAACAATAAACGAATGAAAGCAGATCTTGAGAAAATCAATGAGGATAATCTTATACGAATCGATGAGAGAATTGAGCATTCTAACAAGGAATTAAGGGAAAATGTTGATAAACAGAATGAAGTGTTAAGACAAGCTCTCAATAAGAAAATCGAGGACGCTAGTGAGGCAATCAGCCAGAAGGTAGGTAAGAACGACGGCGAAAGAAAACAGGAGATAGCTGAAACAAATAGAAAACTGAGAGTGACCGATGAAGCTATTACACAAAATAGGGCTCAACTAGAGGTCAAGATAGGCCATATAGAAGAAGAGAACCGGATTCAAGTGGAATCAATACGAGCAGATTGCGGAAACCAGCATCGAAACTTAGATACGGTCGTAAACGAGTACAGAAGCAAGGACAACGTAACCAGGAGAGAATCGAGAACATACAACGGTCAGTTGACAACCGATCGATCACTGTTCCATATACACAACATATAGACGACCGGGAGACCATCAACTTTAAGTCATACAAGAGAAACCCAATGGAATTCTTGGAACGGGTCGGCGAACAACTAATGAGAATTGGTGAAAACAGGTGGCCAATAATTCGTCGTTACTTAGACGAACATTTCAAAGAAACCTATGATAACTGGTGGACAGCCACCAGGCACGACATCCGAAGCTACGAAGAATTTAAAATAGCTTTTAAAGCCAGGTACTGGTCAGACGCCACCCAGAACGTAGTAAGGGAGAGCATCAGCTATGGAAGGTATGACGCCAGCAGGGGAACAACACTTACCGCCTACTTCCTGGGAAAAGTATGCTTGGCGAGACACCTTGAACCAAAAATCCTGGAGAAAATTCTTGTCACCAGGTTAGCATACCACTATGATAACGGGATATCAATAGCACCATCGGGTGGGCAGATAAAAACGATACAGGCCATGTCAACGCTATTGGAAGAGCACGAGCGTGAGGTACATTATCGAAGGAGTCGGCAGAGAAACGATCGGTACGGGAGCAGGGATATCCCAGACTACAATAATAGAAACAATAACCATAACAGTCACGAGACGAATAACCGGACGAACTATAATGGCAGGCCAGGTAATTATGGTAATGAGACGTACCAACGGCAAAATAACAGCCAAAGGAACAACGGAAACAATTACGGGAATAGACAAAATATTCCGAACAACCAATATAACCGGTCGTATAACCCAAGTTACCAGAATCAGAACACAAACAACCGAAATTATGATAACAATAACCGTAACCCGAACAACCAAAACCAAAACTACAGGAAAGTTAATTATGTGGGGGCGTATGATAACTATAACGGGAGGACATACTACCAAGGACGTCGGAGTTTTAATAGAGACACAGACTGGAACCAGGATAATAATAATGATAGAAGAGATACTAGGACTAATGGAGGCAGAAGTCGGAGTCAGGAGGACTACCGCCGGGTTAATTACGAAGAAGACTGTCAACGGCCGGAACCCTGGTCAACGGGAAATGAAATAAATCAAACGAACCAAACCGGCAGAGGAGACGAAGAATCCGAGCCGCTTTTAAACCCCACACGGCAGTGAAAACACCAGCAGGACCCTCACTGAACCACTCTATCAGGTTTAACAACATAAGAAATCATGGTAAAAATAATAAGTGTATCACAATAATTTGTAGTAACTACTTAAAAAATTTAAGGAACGAATTGTTGGAAGAAGAAGATGGAAATCCAAGGAAAAACAATAACGAAATAATTTACATAACGGCAGAGATCAACAGTGTACAAACCAAAATTATGATCGACACTGGGGCTAACGTGTCGCTAATCGACGTGATAGAACTAAACAAAATACTTGAAGAAGGGAAGAAGCACATACTTACGTTACCAATAAGCAACATTGTACTGATAGGAGCGACGGGACGCCAAAATAGAACGGTCCGGAAACAAGCAAGGTTGGAATTAACGAGTAACAATAAAACAATCCCAATGACTTTTCTAGTAGCCAGTGGCTTACCATTTAACATGTTAATCGGTTGTGACATGCTGAAACAATACTCAGCTATCATTGACATGAACAGGTCAAAATTATTTTTAAAAATCAAACAGAATGGACGGTGACTTAGTTAACAGCGACAGCATGACCCCAACCCAAGTAACATATCATATACAGAGAAGTTTAGATCAACGAGAACAATCACAAAGTAATAATATCTTTTACGAGTTGGACGATGAACAATTGTGGCGTGACAAAACTAACAAAATCCGTAATTTTAAATGTGGAATAACTGACGTACAAAGGGAACAGTTAATTGAAGTGTACAATAGATATCGCCATGTATTTTCAGATATACCAGGCAAGGTAAGAGGTTATCAGTGCAAAATAGAGTTTCGAGAACCCGTAAACTTCAACAAAAAAATCATACCCGGTCGCTTACTCACTGAAGGAAGCTGTGAGGGCAGAAATTGATAGATTAATAGACGAGGACATCATTGAACCCAGTTACTCCCCTTATACCAGCCCTATCCTCGCCGTCCCAAAGAAAAGTGGCCAAGTAAGAATTTGCTTAGACGCAAGGGAAATCAATAAAGTAATAGTGAATGACCGAACATCCCCGGGGGAAATCGAGGAAATACTTAAAAAGTTTCACGGGATCAAGTACATCAGCACGTGGGATACCGTCTGTGGATATTGGCAAGTCGAACTCCATCCAGAGAGCCGCAAATACATGGCATTCATTTTCGAAGGCCGTAATTATCAGTTTAAACGGTTGCCATTTGGACTGGTTAATTCAGTAGCCGTGTTTGTAAAAATCATGGACCAAATCCTCGGACAGGAAACACTCCAGTATACAACAGTCTATGTGGACGATATTTTGATAACTTCGACCAATTGGAATGACCACTGCCAACGAGTAGAGCGAGTGCTAGAAAGGCTGTCAGAGAACCATATTACATTGAAGCTGGAGAAATCAAAGTTGATAGCGAGTGAAGTGAAATTTTTAGGGTTTAACTTGTCGGAGCAGGGAATCACACCATCCCAAGAAAAAATCGAGTCAATTCAAAAATTCCCAAAACCAAGGAACAGAAAGCAGCTCCAATCGTTCCTCGGCATATGTAATTATTATCGTAAATTTCAAGAACATTATTCGGAACTAACATCAAGAGATGTACGCCAATTATCATCCAAGGACAAGTGGACGTGGGGAGAAGAGCAAGATGCCACGCTTGAACTAATTAAAACTAAATTTTTGGAGTCAGTGATGTTGTACCACCCCAATTTCAATAAACAATTTTTTATGAACTGTGACGCCAGTGATGTCAGTTTGGGATCTGTTCTTTATCAGGAGGATGATGAAGGAAATCATCAAGTGATTAGTTTCGCTAGTCGAGTCCTGAATAGTTGTGAAAAAAACTATAATGTAACAGAGAAAGAGCTCTTGAGTGTTGTATTTTCCTGTAACAAGTCAGGACCTACATTTTAGGATACAAGACGACCGTCAGAACTGATCACAAGTCGATTTCATTTTTAAAAAGTTGTAAGTTGAATCATGGAAGATTAACCAGGTGGAGCCTGACACTACAAGAGTATAACCTAAATTGGGAATACATCCCCGGAAAAGGGAACGTCATTGCAGATACATTATCACGAATCAATATCAGGGACCAGACGTTTGAGGGGGAAAAGAAACCATAATCAAACTATACCATATCATCAGTAACAGATCTGATCTGGCTAACATCATAACAGAACTCGAACAACGGCAGAAGCAGGACCCCAGATTGAGTAAAATTTTTGACAGACTTGGAGAACAAGACGACCGCATAACACAATTCTACTGCAAACACCAACAAATACTATTCATTAAGACACATTACAAACTTAACACATGGAAAATTGTTATACCACAAACTATAGAAAAGGACATCATAATGGATTACCACGTCAGGTATGGCCACATGGGGGCATTGAAGGTAGTCAAGGCACTCCAGGAACACGTATACATCAGAGATGTCAACAGAAAGGTGCGAAACCAGATTAAACATTGTCACATATGCCAGCTCATAAAAGTTAACAATCATAAGAAAGAAGGCACAATGATGCCAATAACATCATCAAATAGATTGGAGAAAGTATTTGTCGATATTTGCGGCCCATTCCCGCGAAGTGGAGGGAGGCAGCAGTATAAATATTTTATAATCCTATTCGACCATTATACCAGATTCACGAAACTATACCCGATCAACCGGGCGACGACACAAAAGATATTAAACATTATTTGTCAAAATTATATCAGTGAGGTAGGAGCTCCGAAATCCATTATTACTGACCACGGAACACAATTCAAGGGAAACAGGTGGAAAGACACTCTACGGGAGAAGGGAATCAAGACGTATAAAACATCTGTATACCACCCGAGCAGCAACCCGGCAGAACGAGTATTAAGGAAAGTGGGGAGGATCCTACGCACGTATTGCTTTAACCAACAGAGAAAGTGGGCCGAGTACCTACCAGCTGCAGAGGATTTCATAAACTTATCACACCATCAATTTATCGAAATGACCCCCTATACAGCAATGTTCCAGAGACCACCACCCAGAGAGATAACGGAATTAATACAATTCCCTAGCGGGAATGAATATAAATTTAACAGTGTAAGATTTTATGAGAATATACTAGAACGAACCGAGAGAACGAGAAGAAAATATCAGCAATTCCAACCAAAACCAGAGCGATACTTAGTGGGAGACAAGATACTGTTGAAGAACCGAGAATTGCCCAGCACAATGGAACGCATCGCTAAGAAGTTGTTACTATTGTACACTGGACCATATACTGTAAGCAAAGATAACGGAAATAATACTTACGAAATATTGGATCCCAATACACTAAAGAAGAAGGGTACATACAACCAATCATCGATTAAGCGATACTATGAAATGGTTGATAACAAAATAACTACAACAATGATAACTAGGACAGAAAGAATATGAAAAAAAATATATGAACCTTATACAGACAAAATGATTTAATAAAAACCCCAAAATTCCAAAAGACGTAAGGACAACTTATTTAATTTATTTCGGAACAATATAATTTAAAATAAAGAGAACAAAACCCCAAAATTCAAAAAAATGAAGTAAGTTCAACTTACAAACAAGTATTTAAGAAAACAATTTATGAGGTATATAAAAAAGAGAATTTTGAAGATAAAAACAACCAAATTCGAAAAAATAAGCAAGAACACCTTACTATATAATTTAGAAGAAATTACTTTAAACTAATATGAAAGAAAAAATAACACTGATTAAACCTAATAAAAATCATCAAAACCAAAAGACGAAATGAGTTTATCTGATGTAATATAATAGTAAGAAATGTAATTTAGAATGTAAAAGGAATAATAATGATTGTGCCAGAAGAATATAATTACATGATGTAATGTATAATACTAACCAAAATCTCATAACCAGCTGTATTGGTAATAAAGGAATATGAGCCAAAGAAGATAAGAGAATGAAGAAGCCAAAATGGTACCGTCAAAAGGATCACAAGAAAAGAAAAAAAAAAATATTTAAGAATTATCTGTAAGAAAGCCAATTAATAAATGTCAATAAAATAGCCAAGTATTGGAAAGGAGAAGTGTATAATAGAAGGAAGAATTAATATGAAGAAATAATATGATCAGAGTTAAAGTACAGTGAATAATCCCTAGAGTATTATTATTATTAATGATTTTATTGAAGGTCACATGATGACTACCTTGCGAGGTTTATTAATGAAGATTGACTGTAGAATATTCCAGCAATCATTTAATTGGGCAGAGATGATGTTCCTCTGATCCCAGAAAGTATGTAACGGACGACGGTAATTGGTTAGCCGATAGAGCACCACCGATTCGATTCCAGTTATAATGTTTGGGAGGTTTAGGAAAATTAAATATTAGAGGGAAAACTCACAAATAGATATAGATTAATAAATAAAACCAGATCCAAAATATATAATTAATAAAGAATGTCACAAGAATGATTATAGAAGTAAGATTTAAACTTGGGAAATAATTGATTTTAAGAAGGAACGAAGAAATAATAATAATACAACGGATAATTCTGAAATATAAAAGTACTATGAATAGGAAACCAAATGGCCAGATACAAGTTGTGCGTTTATTTCTTACTAAACTTTGTTCATACAAAATAAACTTTTTTCGAAGGGGGGGTGTTATGTAACGTAACAGAGTTAAGGTTCCCCAATGTTACATAAAAAATTGAATGAAACATGGTCAAGGACCATACCCTGAATTAAGGTTGCTCAGTAGTTAATGTATCTGAGAAGTACCTCAAGTCAAAAGAGGCAATGACTAATGTTAAATATAAAAAACCAGACCAATGAATAGTTAAATATAATAACATGCTTGTGTTTATACTGTAACAGGTTGAGGTTTACAGAATATTTATGTTATATTTTGAGTATGGTAGAAATGAACTGATGTTTAATAGTAATACTTCATCAAATATTATGGTTGTATTTATGTTAGATTTGTCTTTAGACAATCAAGTATAGTTACCAGTATTAGGCATTATACTAAGTTTAAAGTATTGTCTAAAGTTGAATAATACGGTTGTTTTAATTAATGTTTGTAAACTTGGCCAGGAGGGCGATCAGTGTTTAATGTTTGACAAGTAGTTCTGACAATTATATTATAAATTAATGAAGGGTTCCAGAACCAGTTAATTAATGTAATAAAGTAACCACCAGTAAATTAAAATTAATGTAATTAACCATTTAACCAATAATTAATTGTACAGTAGGTCAGGTAAAAGAAAATTAAGTTAAAAAACCAAATAATGTTATAACGGTTGTAAGAAAATCTATAGGCCTAAATTCCATATTAGTGAAAGGAAATTAATACCTTTTTAAGAAATCCAGTCCAACGAAACTATGGTAAAACATTTACTGTTTAAGAAGGAAGGTTAGGGGAGAATTTTAGGTGATTTAATATTAATCCAAGCATGGAGTATTTTATTGGAAAAGAGTAGTAATATTCTATAATGCCGGCTCAAGGATATCTAGAAAACGTGGTTGTTAAGGCAACTGAAATGGACATGAGTTGTTGATATTGAATCATTCGTTCTGATTGTTACAAGCTATTAGGTTGAGATGGACCGATACATTTAAAAAATATGAATAATAAAATTGGAAGAAAAATGAATCAAAATTGAAAACCCTTTTTGAAAGATAATTATAACTTAATACTGATGAGTAATAAAATTAAATAACCTTCCAAATTGTAACTGAATACATATAAAAAGAGTTGAAAGCCTCTCACCTCATTCACCAAATAATTCCGCTGGATTCGGTATTAAACCAATTCCTTCTATAAACAGAAGATCAGTTAAAAGAATTAAAACCTGAACTAACGGAATTATTGAAAATACCAGAAGACCTAGTTTGGCAGAGTCAACCTTCACTGGCAGCAGAAGCTGGGATCCTAATTTCATTTCACCGGGACCGAGAATTATCAAGATAATAGAAGAAGATCAGAAGTCCGAAGAATTCCTGAGAGCTTCCCATTACTCTCCACAATCAATTTTATTAAAGGCAGAACACTTTTGCTGGATGAAGATGATTTAAACTGAGTCTTGGCAACTGTTTACAGACGTCCACAGCCAGTCGAAGCTTTCGTCGACTCGGTAAAAAAAAAAAAAAAACCTATTTTAATTTCACTATATTTAGAGTAAATAATTTTGTTTTGTAATACTTGAGTAACCTTAATTGTGCATTTTACCTGGCCTTACTAACGGTTCCAAGAACTTTACGAACCCTGGGATAAGAACTATTTATTATTATTTTTCATTTGTATAAGTCTATGGAGTTGGATTGATTGATAATCGATATATTTCTGTGTGATCGATTTGATTATATTGTTATTTTGGAAATAACGGGTACTGTGAATTAATAGATAAAATAAATAAAGGATCTTGATTGTATGAGATAATATTTGAAGTTATTGCAGAATAGATACTATAAGTAGTGGTTGTAATAATTTACAATAAAAGGTTTATTCTAACCCGATGAACAACTAACCTATAAGTACGCTTATTACAAGTGGCAGCGCTAAATACTTACAGCTGGTGGAACGGGAGATCGCGGAACTAGCGTGTTTTCAGTGCAAACTTTGAATAGAATTTCCTACCGTCGAGTGACTAGGGTTGACACGAATATTCATTACATTCAGTTAATACACGATACATATCGTTAATATTACCCAACTACTTAATACTAAGTTAGATCTATATCGTAGTACGATTATAAGTTAAAAAAAAAACATTATTATAATTATATTTGTCTAATAACATATTTTCAGGAGGTTTCATCGGTCACAACCGAATAGATATACTAATTAATAACACATTACTTAAATCAGGTAACAACATTTTAATTGTTACAAATTGCCACCTTCAACGTGTTGCTTAACGTTGATTCACGGGAGTCTCATAAGTAAATAAAACACCATAAACGTTTTGTTTCAAATTGGTGCTCAACGAGTGGGCTTTAGTTAAGCAAAAAGTCATATTAACTGTTACTTAACTTGAGCAGGCAACCATTAGAGGCACAGGAATGCATAATACCAGAGGCAGATCGAAGAAGAGGGCAGAAGAGAAGGAGAAGGAAGAAGGTGGACAGGAACGAGAGATAGAAACAGTTACGGACAGTGAAATGGAACAAACAATGGGTGATAAAGAAGAAACTGAAGCAATTATCACAGAGAAGGAAATAGTGGAAGAGGATGCCCAAGGGGACCAACCAGATAAAGTGGAAGCCAGAAGCGAACCAGCTTGGCAAGAAATGATGAGGCTAATGATGGAGAAAATTGATAGCATGAGGGAAAGCAATAATGAAAGTTTTAGGAAACAGGAGGAAAACTCAAAGCAAACCAAGGAGGAAACTAAGACAAGGAGTTTAAGACAAATCAATGAAAAAATAGACAGTATAAATGAAAATTCAGAAAAGCTGGAAAATAAAATAGACAGTATTAATGAAAACTCAAAAAAACAAAACGAAATTTTGAGCGAGAATTTAATCAAACAAATGAATGAAAAGTTTGACAGGAATGACGAGAGTTTGAGACAGATTCAGGACGATAACAAACTAATGAACGAAAAACTTGAGGAAAACAATAAACGAATGAAAGCAGATCTTGAGAAAATCAATGAGGATAATCTTATACGAATCGATGAGAGAATTGAGCATTCTAACAAGGAATTAAGGGAAAATGTTGATAAACAGAATGAAGTGTTAAGACAAGCTCTCAATAAGAAAATCGAGGACGCTAGTGAGGCAATCAGCCAGAAGGTAGGTAAGAACGACGGCGAAAGAAAACAGGAGATAGCTGAAACAAATAGAAAACTGAGAGTGACCGATGAAGCTATTACACAAAATAGGGCTGAACTAGAGGTCAAGATAGGCCATATAGAAGAAGAGAACCGGATTCAAGTGGAATCAATACGAGCAGATTGCGGAAACCAGCATCGAAACTTAGATACGGTCGTAAACGAAGTACAGAAGCAAGGACAACGTAACCAGGAGAGAATCGAGAACATACAACGGTCAGTTGACAACCGATCGATCACTGTTCCATATACACAACATATAGACGACCGGGAGACCATCAACTTTAAGTCATACAAGAGAAACCCAATGGAATTCTTGGAACGGGTCAGCGAACAACTAATGAGAATTGGTGAAAACAGGTGGCCAATAATTCGTCGTTACTTAGACGAACATTTCAAAGAAACCTATGATAACTGGTGGACAGCCACCAGGCACGACATCCGAAGCTACGAAGAATTTAAAATAGCTTTTAAAGCCAGGTACTGGTCAGACGCCACCCAGAACGTAGTAAGGGAGAGCATCAGCTATGGAAGGTATGACGCCAGCAGGGGAACAACACTTACCGCCTACTTCCTGGGAAAAGTATGCTTGGCGAGACACCTTGAACCAAAAATCCTGGAGGAAATTCTTGTCACCACGTTAGCATACCACTATGATAACGGGATATCAATAGCACCATCGGGTGGGCAGATAAAAACGATACAGGCCATGTCAACGCTATTGGAAGAGCACGAGCGTGAGGTACATTATCGAAGGAGTCGGCAGAGAAACGACCGGTACGGGAGCAGGGATATCCCAGACTACAATAATAGAAACAATAACCATAACAGTCACGAGACGAATAACCGGACGAACTATAATGGCAGGCCAGGTAATTATGGTAATGAGACGTACCAACGGCAAAATAACAACAGCCAAAGGAACAACGGAAACAATTACGGGAATAGACAAAATATTCCGAACAACCAATATAACCGGTCGTATAACCCAAGTTACCAGAATCAGAACACAAACAACAGAAATTATGATAACAATAACCGTAACCCGAACAACCAAAACCAAAACTACAGGAAAGTTAATTATGTGGGGGCGTATGATAACTATAACGGGAGGACATACTACCAAGGACGTCGGAGTTTTAATAGAGACACAGACTGGAACCAGGATAATAATAATGATAGAAGAGATACTAGGACTAATGGAGGCAGAAGTCGGAGTCAGGAGGACTACCGCCGGGTTAATTACGAAGAAGACTGTCAACGGCCGGAACCCTGGTCAACGGGAAATGAAATAAATCAAACGAACCAAACCGGCAGAGGAGACGAAGAATCCGAGCCGCTTTTAAACCCCACACGGCAGTGAAAACACCAGCAGGACCCTCACTGAACCACTCTATCAGGTTTAACAACATAAGAAATCATGGTAAAAATAATAAGTGTATCACAATAATTTGTAGTAACTACTTAAAAAATTTAAGGAACGAATTGTTGGAAGAAGAAGATGGAAATCCAAAGAAAAACAATAACGAAATAATTTACATAACGGCAGAGATCAACAGTGTACAAACCAAAATTATGATCGACACTGGGGCTAACGTGTCGCTAATCGACGTGATAGAACTAAACAAAATACTTGAAGAAGGGAAGAAGCACATACTTACGTTACCAATAAGCAACATTGTACTGATAGGAGCGACGGGACGCCAAAATAGAACGGTCCGGAAACAAGCAAGGTTGGAATTAACGAGTAACAATAAAACAATCCCAATGACTTTTCTAGTAGCCAGTGGCTTACCATTTAACATGTTAATCGGTTGTGACATGCTGAAACAATACTCAGCTATCATTGACATGAACAGGTCAAAATTATTTTTAAAAATCAAACAGAATGGACGGCTGACTTAGTTAACAGCGACAGCATGACCCCAACCCGAGTAACATATCATATACAGAGAAGTTTAGATCAACGAGAACAATCACAAAGTAATAATATCTTTTACGAGTTGGACGATGAACAATTGTGGCATGACAAAACTAACGAAATCCGTAATTTTAAATGTGGAATAACTGACGTACAAAGGGAACAGTTAATTGAAGTGTACAATAGATATCGCCATGTATTTTCAGATATACCAGGCAAGGTAAGAGGTTATCAGTGCAAAATAGAGTTTCGAGAACCCGTAAACTTCAACAAAAAAATCATACCCGGTCGCTTACTCACTGAAGGAAGCTGTGAGGGCAGAAATTGATAGATTAATAGACGAGGACATCATTGAACCCAGTTACTCCCCTTATACCAGCCCTATCCTCGCCGTCCCAAAGAAAAATGGCCAAGTAAGAATTTGCTTAGACGCAAGGGAAATCAATAAAGTAATAGTGAATGACCGAACATCCCTGGGGGAAATCGAGGAAATACTTAAAAAGTTTCACGGGATCAAGTACATCAGCACGTGGGATACCGTCTGTGGATATTGGCAAGTCGAACTCCATCCAGAGAGCCGCAAATACATGGCATTCATTTTCGAAGGCCGTAATTATCAGTTTAAACGGTTGCCATTTGGACTGGTTAATTCAGTAGCCGTGTTTGTAAAAATCATGGACCAAATCCTCGGACAGGAAACACTCCAGTATACAACAGTCTATGTGGACGATATTTTGATAACTTCGACCAATTGGAATGACCACTGCCAACGAGTAGAGCGAGTGCTAGAAAGGCTGTCAGAGAACCATATTACATTGAAGCTGGAGAAATCAAAGTTGATAGCGAGTGAAGTGAAATTTTTAGGGTTTAACTTGTCGGAGCAGGGAATCACACCATCCCAAGAAAAAATCGAGTCAATTCAAAAATTCCCAAAACCAAGGAACAGAAAGCAGCTCCAATCGTTCCTCGGCATATGTAATTATTATCGTAAATTTCAAGAACATTATTCGGAACTAACATCAAGAGATGTACGCCAATTATCATCCAAGGACAAGTGGACGTGGGGAGAAGAGCAAGATGCCACGCTTGAACTAATTAAAACTAAATTTTTGGAGTCAGTGATGTTGTACCACCCCAATTTCAATAAACAATTTTTTATGAACTGTGACGCCAGTGATGTCAGTTTGGGATCTGTTCTTTATCAGGAGGATGATGAAGGAAATCATCAAGTGATTAGTTTCGCTAGTCGAGTCCTGAATAGTTGTGAAAAAAACTATAATGTAACAGAGAAAGAGCTCTTGAGTGTTGTATTTTCCTGTAACAAGTCAGGACCTACATTTTAGGATACAAGACGACCGTCAGAACTGATCACAAGTCGATTTCATTTTTAAAAAGTTGTAAGTTGAATCATGGAAGATTGACCAGGTGGAGCCTGACACTACAAGAGTATAACCTAAATTGGGAATACATCCCCGGAAAAGGGAACGTCATTGCAGATACATTATCACGAATCAATATCAGGGACCAGACGTTTGAGGGGGAAAAGAAACCATAATCAAACTATACCATATCATCAGTAACAGATCTGATCTGGCTAACATCATAACAGAACTCGAACAACGGCAGAAGCAGGACCCCAGATTGAGTAAAATTTTTGACAGACTTGGAGAACAAGACGACCGCATAACACAATTCTACTGCAAACACCAACAAATACTATTCATTAAGACACATTACAAACTTAACACATGGAAAATTGTTATACCACAAACTATAGAAAAGGACATCATAATGGATTACCACGTCAGGTATGGCCACATGGGGGCATTGAAGGTAGTCAAGGCACTCCAGGAACACGTATACATCAGAGATGTCAACAGAAAGGTGCGAAACCAGATTAAACATTGTCACATATGCCAGCTCATAAAAGTTAACAATCATAAGAAAGAAGGCACAATGATGCCAATAACATCATCAAATAGATTGGAGAAAGTATTTGTTGATATTTGCGGCCCATTCCCGCGAAGTGGAGGGAGGCAGCAGTATAAATATTTTATAATCCTATTCGACCATTATACCAGATTCACGAAACTATACCCGATCAACCGGGCGACGACACAAAAGATATTAAACATTATTTGTCAAAATTATATCAGTGAGGTAGGAGCTCCGAAATCCATTATTACTGACCACGGAACACAATTCAAGGGAAACAGGTGGAAAGACACTCTACGGGAGAAGGGAATCAAGACGTATAAAACATCTGTATACCACCCGAGCAGCAACCCGGCAGAACGAGTATTAAGGAAAGTGGGGAGGATCCTACGCACGTATTGCTTTAACCAACAGAGAAAGTGGGCCGAGTACCTACCAGCTGCAGAGGATTTCATAAACTTATCACACCATCAATTTATCGAAATGACCCCCTATACAGCAATGTTCCAGAGACCACCACCCAGAGAGATAACGGAATTAATACAATTCCCTAGCGGGAATGAATATAAATTTAACAGTGTAAGATTTTATGAGAATATACTAGAACGAACCGAGAGAACGAGAAGAAAATATCAGCAATTCCAACCAAAACCGGAGCGATACTTAGTGGGAGACAAGATACTGTTGAAGAACCGAGAATTGCCCAGCACAATGGAACGCATCGCTAAGAAGTTGTTACTATTGTACACTGGACCATATACTGTAAGCAAAGATAACGGAAATAATACTTACGAAATATTGGATCCCAATACACTAAAGAAGAAGGGTACATACAACCAATCATCGATTAAGCGATACTATGAAATGGTTGATAACAAAATAACTACAACAATGATAACTAGGACAGAAAGAATATGAAAAAAAATATATGAACCTTATACAGACAAAATGATTTAATAAAAACCCCAAAATTCCAAAAGACGTAAGGACAACTTATTTAATTTATTTCGGAACAATATAATTTAAAATAAAGAGAACAAAACCCCAAAATTCAAAAAAATGAAGTAAGTTCAACTTACAAACAAGTATTTAAGAAAACAATTTATGAGGTATATAAAAAAGAGAATTTTGAAGATAAAAACAACCAAATTCGAAAAAATAAGCAAGAACACCTTACTATATAATTTAGAAGAAATTACTTTAAACTAATATGAAAGAAAAAATAACACTGATTAAACCTAATAAAAATCATCAAAACCAAAAGACGAAATGAGTTTATCTGATGTAATATAATAGTAAGAAATGTAATTTAGAATGTAAAAGGAATAATAATGATTGTGCCAGAAGAATATAATTACATGATGTAATGTATAATACTAACCAAAATCTCATAACCAGCTGTATTGGTAATAAAGGAATATGAGCCAAAGAAGATAAGAGAATGAAGAAGCCAAAATGGTACCGTCAAAAGGATCACAAGAAAAGAAAAAAAAATATATTTAAGAATTATCTGTAAGAAAGCCAATTAATAAATGTCAATAAAATAGCCAAGTATTGGAAAGGAGAAGTGTATAATAGAAGGAAGAATTAATATGAAGAAATAATATGATCAGAGTTAAAGTACAGTGAATAATCCCTAGAGTATTATTATTATTAATGATTTTATTGAAGGTCACATGATGACTACCTTGCGAGGTTTATTAATGAAGATTGACTGTAGAATATTCCAGCAATCATTTAATTGGGCAGAGATGATGTTCCTCTGATCCCAGAAAGTATGTAACGGACGACGGTAATTGGTTAGCCGATAGAGCACCACCGATTCGATTCCAGTTATAATGTTAGGGAGGTTTAGGAAAATTAAATATTAGAGGGAAAACTCACAAATAGATATAGATTAATAAATAAAACCAGATCCAAAATATATAATTAATAAAGAATGTCACAAGAATGATTATAGAAGTAAGATTTAAACTTGGGAAATAATTGATTTTAAGAAGGAACGAAGAAATAATAATAATACAACGGATAATTCTGAAATATAAAAGTACTATGAATAGGAAACCAAATGGCCAGATACAAGTTGTGCGTTTATTTCTTACTAAACTTTGTTCATACAAAATAAACTTTTTTCGAAGGGGGGGTGTTATGTAACGTAACAGAGTTGAGGTTCCCCAATGTTACATAAAAAATTGAATGAAACATGGTCAAGGACCATACCCTGAATTAAGGTTGCTCAGTAGTTAATGTATCTGAGAAGTACCTCAAGTCAAAAGAGGCAATGACTAATGTTAAATATAAAAAACCAGACCAATGAATAGTTAAATATAATAACATGCTTGTGTTTATACTGTAACAGGTTGAGGTTTACAGAATATTTATGTTATATTTTGAGTATGGTAGAAATGAACTGATGTTTAATAGTAATACTTCATCAAATATTATGGTTGTATTTATGTTAGATTTGTCTTTAGACAATCAAGTATAGTTACCAGTATTAGGCATTATACTAAGTTTAAAGTATTGTCTAAAGTTGAATAATACGGTTGTTTTAATTAATGTTTGTAAACTTGGCCAGGAGGGCGATCAGTGTTTAATGTTTGACAAGTAGTTCTGACAATTATATTATAAATTAATGAAGGGTTCCAGAACCAGTTAATTAATGTAATAAAGTAACCACCAGTAAATTAAAATTAATGTAATTAACCATTTAACCAATAATTAATTGTACAGTAGGTCAGGTAAAAGAAAATTAAGTTAAAAAACCAAATAATGTTATAACGGTTGTAAGAAAATCTATAGGCCTAAATTCCATATTAGTGAAAGGAAATTAATACCTTTTTAAGAAATCCAGTCCAACGAAACTATGGTAAAACATTTACTGTTTAAGAAGGAAGGTTAGGGGAGAATTTTAGGTGATTTAATATTAATCCAAGCATGGAGTATTTTATTGGAAAAGAGTAGTAATATTCTATAATGCCGGCTCAAGGATATCTAGAAAACGTGGTTGTTAAGGCAACTGAAATGGACATGAGTTGTTGATATTGAATCATTCGTTCTGATTGTTACAAGCTATTAGGTTGAGATGGACCGATACATTTAAAAAATATGAATAATAAAATTGGAAGAAAAATGAATCAAAATTGAAAACCCTTTTTGAAAGATAATTATAACTTAATACTGATGAGTAATAAAATTAAATAACCTTCCAAATTGTAACTGAATACATATAAAAAGAGTTGAAAGCCTCTCACCTCATTCACCAAATAATTCCGCTGGATTCGGTATTAAACCAATTCCTTCTATAAACAGAAGATCAGTTAAAAGAATTAAAACCTGAACTAACGGAATTATTGAAAATACCAGAAGACCTAGTTTGGCAGAGTCAACCTTCACTGGCAGCAGAAGCTGGGATCCTAATTTCATTTCACCGGGACCGAGAATTATCAAGATAATAGAAGAAGATCAGAAGTCCGAAGAATTCCTGAGAGCTTCCCATTACTCTCCACAATCAATTTTATTAAAGGCAGAACACTTTTGCTGGATGAAGATGATTTAAACTGAGTCTTGGCAACTGTTTACAGACGTCCACAGCCAGTCGAAGCTTTCGTCGACTCGGTAAAAAAAAAAAAAAACCTATTTTAATTTCACTATATTTAGAGTAAATAATTTTGTTTTGTAATACTTGAGTAACCTGAATTGTGCATTTTACCTGGCCTTACTAACGGTTCCAAGAACTTTACGAACCCTGGGATAAGAACTATTTATTATTATTTTTCATTTGTATAAGTCTATGGAGTTGGATTGATTGATAATCGATATATTTCTGTGTGATCGATTTGATTATATTGTTATTTTGGAAATAACGGGTACTGTGAATTAATAGATAAAATAAATAAAGGATCTTGATTGTATGAGATAATATTTGAAGTTATTGCAGAATAGATACTATAAGTAGTGGTTGTAATAATTTACAATAAAAGGTTTATTCTAACCCGATGAACAACTAACCTATAAGTACGCTTATTACAAGTGGCAGCGCTAAATACTTACAGCTGGTGGAACGGGAGATCGCGGAACTAGCGTGTTTTCAGTGCAAACTTTGAATAGAATTTCCTACCGTCGAGTGACTAGGGTTGACACGAATATTCATTACATTCAGTTAATACACGATACATATCGTTAATATTACCCAACTACTTAATACTAAGTTAGATCTATATCGTAGTACGATTATAAGTTAAAAAAAAAACATTATTATAATTATATTTGTCTAATAACATATTTTCAGGAGGTTTCATCGGTCACAACCGAATAGATATACTAATTAATAACACATTACTTAAATCAGGTAACAACATTTTAATTGTTACAAATTGCCACCTTCAACGTGTTGCTTAACGTTGATTCACGGGAGTCTCATAAGTAAATAAAACACCATAAACGTTTTGTTTCAAATTGGTGCTCAACGAGTGGGCTTTAGTTAAGCAAAAAATCATATTAACTGTTACTTAACTTGAGCAGGCAACCATTAGAGGCACAGGAATGCATAATACCAGAGGCAGATCGAAGAAGAGGGCAGAAGAGAAGGAGAAGGAAGAAGGTGGACAGGAACGAGAGATAGAAACAGTTACGGACAGTGAAATGGAACAAACAATGGGTGATAAAGAAGAAACTGAAGCAATTATCACAGAGAAGGAAATAGTGGAAGAGGATGCCCAAGGGGACCAACCAGATAAAGTGGAAGCCAGAAGCGAACCAGCTTGGCAAGAAATGATGAGGCTAATGATGGAGAAAATTGATAGCATGAGGGAAAGCAATAATGAAAGTTTTAGGAAACAGGAGGAAAACTCAAAGCAAACCAAGGAGGAAACTAAGACAAGGAGTTTAAGACAAATCAATGAAAAAATAGACAGTATAAATGAAAATTCAGAAAAGCTGGAAAATAAAATAGACAGTATTAATGAAAACTCAAAAAAACAAAACGAAATTTTGAGCGAGAATTTAATCAAACAAATGAATGAAAAGTTTGACAGGAATGACGAGAGTTTGAGACAGATTCAGGACGATAACAAACTAATGAACGAAAAACTTGAGGAAAACAATAAACGAATGAAAGCAGATCTTGAGAAAATCAATGAGGATAATCTTATACGAATCGATGAGAGAATTGAGCATTCTAACAAGGAATTAAGGGAAAATGTTGATAAACAGAATGAAGTGTTAAGACAAGCTCTCAATAAGAAAATCGAGGACGCTAGTGAGGCAATCAGCCAGAAGGTAGGTAAGAACGACGGCGAAAGAAAACAGGAGATAGCTGAAACAAATAGAAAACTGAGAGTGACCGATGAAGCTATTACACAAAATAGGGCTGAACTAGAGGTCAAGATAGGCCATATAGAAGAAGAGAACCGGATTCAAGTGGAATCAATACGAGCAGATTGCGGAAACCAGCATCGAAACTTAGATACGGTCGTAAACGAAGTACAGAAGCAAGGACAACGTAACCAGGAGAGAATCGAGAACATACAACGGTCAGTTGACAACCGATCGATCACTGTTCCATATACACAACATATAGACGACCGGGAGACCATCAACTTTAAGTCATACAAGAGAAACCCAATGGAATTCTTGGAACGGGTCAGCGAACAACTAATGAGAATTGGTGAAAACAGGTGGCCAATAATTCGTCGTTACTTAGACGAACATTTCAAAGAAACCTATGATAACTGGTGGACAGCCACCAGGCACGACATCCGAAGCTACGAAGAATTTAAAATAGCTTTTAAAGCCAGGTACTGGTCAGACGCCACCCAGAACGTAGTAAGGGAGAGCATCAGCTATGGAAGGTATGACGCCAGCAGGGGAACAACACTTACCGCCTACTTCCTGGGAAAAGTATGCTTGGCGAGACACCTTGAACCAAAAATCCTGGAGGAAATTCTTGTCACCACGTTAGCATACCACTATGATAACGGGATATCAATAGCACCATCGGGTGGGCAGATAAAAACGATACAGGCCATGTCAACGCTATTGGAAGAGCACGAGCGTGAGGTACATTATCGAAGGAGTCGGCAGAGAAACGACCGGTACGGGAGCAGGGATATCCCAGACTACAATAATAGAAACAATAACCATAACAGTCACGAGACGAATAACCGGACGAACTATAATGGCAGGCCAGGTAATTATGGTAATGAGACGTACCAACGGCAAAATAACAACAGCCAAAGGAACAACGGAAACAATTACGGGAATAGACAAAATATTCCGAACAACCAATATAACCGGTCGTATAACCCAAGTTACCAGAATCAGAACACAAACAACAGAAATTATGATAACAATAACCGTAACCCGAACAACCAAAACCAAAACTACAGGAAAGTTAATTATGTGGGGGCGTATGATAACTATAACGGGAGGACATACTACCAAGGACGTCGGAGTTTTAATAGAGACACAGACTGGAACCAGGATAATAATAATGATAGAAGAGATACTAGGACTAATGGAGGCAGAAGTCGGAGTCAGGAGGACTACCGCCGGGTTAATTACGAAGAAGACTGTCAACGGCCGGAACCCTGGTCAACGGGAAATGAAATAAATCAAACGAACCAAACCGGCAGAGGAGACGAAGAATCCGAGCCGCTTTTAAACCCCACACGGCAGTGAAAACACCAGCAGGACCCTCACTGAACCACTCTATCAGGTTTAACAACATAAGAAATCATGGTAAAAATAATAAGTGTATCACAATAATTTGTAGTAACTACTTAAAAAATTTAAGGAACGAATTGTTGGAAGAAGAAGATGGAAATCCAAAGAAAAACAATAACGAAATAATTTACATAACGGCAGAGATCAACAGTGTACAAACCAAAATTATGATCGACACTGGGGCTAACGTGTCGCTAATCGACGTGATAGAACTAAACAAAATACTTGAAGAAGGGAAGAAGCACATACTTACGTTACCAATAAGCAACATTGTACTGACAGGAGCGACGGGACGCCAAAATAGAACGGTCCGGAAACAAGCAAGGTTGGAATTAACGAGTAACAATAAAACAATCCCAATGACTTTTCTAGTAGCCAGTGGCTTACCATTTAACATGTTAATCGGTTGTGACATGCTGAAACAATACTCAGCTATCATTGACATGAACAGGTCAAAATTATTTTTAAAAATCAAACAGAATGGACGGCTGACTTAGTTAACAGCGACAGCATGACCCCAACCCGAGTAACATATCATATACAGAGAAGTTTAGATCAACGAGAACAATCACAAAGTAATAATATCTTTTACGAGTTGGACGATGAACAATTGTGGCGTGACAAAACTAACGAAATCCGTAATTTTAAATGTGGAATAACTGACGTACAAAGGGAACAGTTAATTGAAGTGTACAATAGATATCGCCATGTATTTTCAGATATACCAGGCAAGGTAAGAGGTTATCAGTGCAAAATAGAGTTTCGAGAACCCGTAAACTTCAACAAAAAAATCATACCCGGTCGCTTACTCACTGAAGGAAGCTGTGAGGGCAGAAATTGATAGATTAATAGACGAGGACATCATTGAACCCAGTTACTCGCCTTATACGAGCCCTATCCTCGCCGTCCCAAAGAAAAATGGCCAAGTAAGAATTTGCTTAGACGCAAGGGAAATCAATAAAGTAATAGTGAATGACCGAACATCCCTGGGGGAAATCGAGGAAATACTTAAAAAGTTTCACGGGATCAAGTACATCAGCACGTGGGATACCGTCTGTGGATATTGGCAAGTCGAACTCCATCCAGAGAGCCGCAAATACATGGCATTCATTTTCGAAGGCCGTAATTATCAGTTTAAACGGTTGCCATTTGGACTGGTTAATTCAGTAGCCGTGTTTGTAAAAATCATGGACCAAATCCTCGGACAGGAAACACTCCAGTATACAACAGTCTATGTGGACGATATTTTGATAACTTCGACCAATTGGAATGACCACTGCCAACGAGTAGAGCGAGTGCTAGAAAGGCTGTCAGAGAACCATATTACATTGAAGCTGGAGAAATCAAAGTTGATAGCGAGTGAAGTGAAATTTTTAGGGTTTAACTTGTCGGAGCAGGGAATCACACCATCCCAAGAAAAAATCGAGTCAATTCAAAAATTCCCAAAACCAAGGAACAGAAAGCAGCTCCAATCGTTCCTCGGCATATGTAATTATTATCGTAAATTTCAAGAACATTATTCGGAACTAACATCAAGAGATGTACGCCAATTATCATCCAAGGACAAGTGGACGTGGGGAGAAGAGCAAGATGCCACGCTTGAACTAATTAAAACTAAATTTTTGGAGTCAGTGATGTTGCACCACCCCAATTTCAATAAACAATTTTTTATGAACTGTGACGCCAGTGATGTCAGTTTGGGATCTGTTCTTTATCAGGAGGATGATGAAGGAAATCATCAAGTGATTAGTTTCGCTAGTCGAGTCCTGAATAGTTGTGAAAAAAACTATAATGTAACAGAGAAAGAGCTCTTGAGTGTTGTATTTTCCTGTAACAAGTTCAGGACCTACATTTTAGGATACAAGACGACCGTCAGAACTGATCACAAGTCGATTTCATTTTTAAAAAGTTGTAAGTTGAATCATGGAAGATTGACCAGGTGGAGCCTGACACTACAAGAGTATAACCTAAATTGGGAATACATCCCCGGAAAAGGGAACGTCATTGCAGATACATTATCACGAATCAATATCAGGGACCAGACGTTTGAGGGGGAAAAGAAACCATAATCAAACTATACCATATCATCAGTAACAGATCTGATCTGGCTAACATCATAACAGAACTCGAACAACGGCAGAAGCAGGACCCCAGATTGAGTAAAATTTTTGACAGACTTGGAGAACAAGACGACCGCATAACACAATTCTACTGCAAACACCAACAAATACTATTCATTAAGACACATTACAAACTTAACACATGGAAAATTGTTATACCACAAACTATAGAAAAGGACATCATAATGGATTACCACGTCAGGTATGGCCACATGGGGGCATTGAAGGTAGTCAAGGCACTCCAGGAACACGTATACATCAGAGATGTCAACAGAAAGGTGCGAAACCAGATTAAACATTGTCACATATGCCAGCTCATAAAAGTTAACAATCATAAGAAAGAAGGCACAATGATGCCAATAACATCATCAAATAGATTGGAGAAAGTATTTGTTGATATTTGCGGCCCATTCCCGCGAAGTGGAGGGAGGCAGCAGTATAAATATTTTATAATCCTATTCGACCATTATACCAGATTCACGAAACTATACCCGATCAACCGGGCGACGACACAAAAGATATTAAACATTATTTGTCAAAATTATATCAGTGAGGTAGGAGCTCCGAAATCCATTATTACTGACCACGGAACACAATTCAAGGGAAACAGGTGGAAAGACACTCTACGGGAGAAGGGAATCAAGACGTATAAAACATCTGTATACCACCCGAGCAGCAACCCGGCAGAACGAGTATTAAGGAAAGTGGGGAGGATCCTACGCACGTATTGCTTTAACCAACAGAGAAAGTGGGCCGAGTACCTACCAGCTGCAGAGGATTTCATAAACTTATCACACCATCAATTTATCGAAATGACCCCCTATACAGCAATGTTCCAGAGACCACCACCCAGAGAGATAACGGAATTAATACAATTCCCTAGCGGGAATGAATATAAATTTAACAGTGTAAGATTTTATGAGAATATACTAGAACGAACCGAGAGAACGAGAAGAAAATATCAGCAATTCCAACCAAAACCGGAGCGATACTTAGTGGGAGACAAGATACTGTTGAAGAACCGAGAATTGCCCAGCACAATGGAACGCATCGCTAAGAAGTTGTTACTATTGTACACTGGACCATATACTGTAAGCAAAGATAACGGAAATAATACTTACGAAATATTGGATCCCAATACACTAAAGAAGAAGGGTACATACAACCAATCATCGATTAAGCGATACTATGAAATGGTTGATAACAAAATAACTACAACAATGATAACTAGGACAGAAAGAATATGAAAAAAAATATATGAACCTTATACAGACAAAATGATTTAATAAAAACCCCAAAATTCCAAAAGACGTAAGGACAACTTATTTAATTTATTTCGGAACAATATAATTTAAAATAAAGAGAACAAAACCCCAAAATTCAAAAAAATGAAGTAAGTTCAACTTACAAACAAGTATTTAAGAAAACAATTTATGAGGTATATAAAAAAGAGAATTTTGAAGATAAAAACAACCAAATTCGAAAAAATAAGCAAGAACACCTTACTATATAATTTAGAAGAAATTACTTTAAACTAATATGAAAGAAAAAATAACACTGATTAAACCTAATAAAAATCATCAAAACCAAAAGACGAAATGAGTTAAGAAATGTAATTTAGAATGTAAAAGGAATAATAATGATTGTGCCAGAAGAATGTAATTACATGATGTAATGTATAATACTAACCAAAATCTCATAACCAGCTGTATTGGTAATAAAGGAATATGAGCCAAAGAAGATAAGAGAATGAAGAAGCCAAAATGGTACCGTCAAAAGGATCACAAGAAAAGAAAAAAAAAAATATTTAAGAATTATCTGTAAGAAAGCCAATTAATAAATGTCAATAAAATAGCCAAGTATTGGAAAGGAGAAGTGTATAATAGAAGGAAGAATTAATATGAAGAAATAATATGATCAGAGTTAAAGTACAGTGAATAATCCCTAGAGTATTATTATTATTAATGATTTTATTGAAGGTCACATGATGACTACCTTGCGAGGTTTATTAATGAAGATTGACTGTAGAATATTCCAGCAATCATTTAATTGGGCAGAGATGATGTTCCTCTGATCCCAGAAAGTATGTAACGGACGACGGTAATTGGTTAGCCGATAGAGCACCACCGATTCGATTCCAGTTATAATGTTAGGGAGGTTTAGGAAAATTAAATATTAGAGGGAAAACTCACAAATAGATATAGATTAATAAATAAAACCAGATCCAAAATATATAATTAATAAAGAATGTCACAAGAATGATTATAGAAGTAAGATTTAAACTTGGGAAATAATTGATTTTAAGAAGGAACGAAGAAATAATAATAATACAACGGATAATTCTGAAATATAAAAGTACTATGAATAGGAAACCAAATGGCCAGATACAAGTTGTGCGTTTATTTCTTACTAAACTTTGTTCATACAAAATAAACTTTTTTCGAAGGGGGGTGTTATGTAACGTAACAGAGTTGAGGTTCCCCAATGTTACATAAAAAATTGAATGAAACATGGTCAAGGACCATACCCTGAATTAAGGTTGCTCAGTAGTTAATGTATCTGAGAAGTACCTCAAGTCAAAAGAGGCAATGACTAATGTTAAATATAAAAAACCAGACCAATGAATAGTTAAATATAATAACATGCTTGTGTTTATACTGTAACAGGTTGAGGTTTACAGAATATTTATGTTATATTTTGAGTATGGTAGAAATGAACTGATGTTTAATAGTAATACTTCATCAAATATTATGGTTGTATTTATGTTAGATTTGTCTTTAGACAATCAAGTATAGTTACCAGTATTAGGCATTATACTAAGTTTAAAGTATTGTCTAAAGTTGAATAATACGGTTGTTTTAATTAATGTTTGTAAACTTGGCCAGGAGGGCGATCAGTGTTTAATGTTTGACAAGTAGTTCTGACAATTATATTATAAATTAATGAAGGGTTCCAGAACCAGTTAATTAATGTAATAAAGTAACCACCAGTAAATTAAAATTAATGTAATTAACCATTTAACCAATAATTAATTGTACAGTAGGTCAGGTAAAAGAAAATTAAGTTAAAAAACCAAATAATGTTATAACGGTTGTAAGAAAATCGATAGGCCTAAATTCCATATTAGTGAAAGGAAATTAATACCTTTTTAAGAAATCCAGTCCAACGAAACTATGGTAAAACATTTACCGTTTAAGAAGGAAGGTTAGGGGAGAATTTTAGGTGATTTAATATTAATCCAAGCATGGAGTATTTTATTGGAAAAGAGTAGTAATATTCTATAATGCCGGCTCAAGGATATCTAGAAAACGTGGTTGTTAAGGCAACTGAAATGGACATGAGTTGTTGATATTGAATCATTCGTTCTGATTGTTACAAGCTATTAGGTTGAGATGGACCGATACATTTAAAAAATATGAATAATAAAATTGGAAGAAAAATGAATCAAAATTGAAAACCCTTTTTGAAAGATAATTATAACTTAATACTGATGAGTAATAAAATTAAATAACCTTCCAAATTGTAACTGAATACATATAAAAAGAGTTGAAAGCCTCTCACCTCATTCACCAAATAATTCCGCTGGATTCGGTATTAAACCAATTCCTTCTATAAACAGAAGATCAGTTAAAAGAATTAAAACCTGAACTAACGGAATTATTGAAAATACCAGAAGACCTAGTTTGGCAGAGTCAACCTTCACTGGCAGCAGAAGCTGGGATCCTAATTTCATTTCACCGGGACCGAGAATTATCAAGATAATAGAAGAAGATCAGAAGTCCGAAGAATTCCTGAGAGCTTCCCATTACTCTCCACAATCAATTTTATTAAAGGCAGAACACTTTTGCTGGATGAAGATGATTTAAACTGAGTCTTGGCAACTGTTTACAGACGTCCACAGCCAGTCGAAGCTTTCGTCGACTCGGTAAAAAAAAAAAAAAAACCTATTTTAATTTCACTATATTTAGAGTAAATAATTTTGTTTTGTAATACTTGAGTAACCTTAATTGTGCATTTTACCTGGCCTTACTAATGGTTCCAAGAACTTTACGAACCCTGGGATAAGAACTATTTATTATTATTTTTCATTTGTATAAGTCTATGGAGTTGGATTGATTGATAATCGATATATTTCTGTGTGATCGATTTGATTATATTGTTATTTTGGAAATAACGGGTACTGTGAATTAATAGATAAAATAAATAAAGGATCTTGATTGTATGAGATAATATTTGAAGTTATTGCAGAATAGATACTATAAGTAGTGGTTGTAATAATTTACAATAAAAGGTTTATTCTAACCCGATGAACAACTAACCTATAAGTACGCTTATTACAAGTGGCAGCGCTAAATACTTACAGCTGGTGGAACGGGAGATCGCGGAACTAGCGTGTTTTCAGTGCAAACTTTGAATAGAATTTCCTACCGTCGAGTGACTAGGGTTGACACGAATATTCATTACATTCAGTTAATACACGATACATATCGTTAATATTACCCAACTACTTAATACTAAGTTAGATCTATATCGTAGTACGATTATAAGTTAAAAAAAACATTATTATAATTATATTTGTCTAATAACATATTTTCAGGAGGTTTCATCGGTCACAACCGAATAGATATACTAATTAATAACACATTACTTAAATCAGGTAACAACATTTTAATTGTTACAAATTGCCACCTTCAACGTGTTGCTTAACGTTGATTCACGGGAGTCTCATAAGTAAATAAAACACCATAAACGTTTTGTTTCAATCTTTGTAACAGGGTATCAGTTCTGTGAGAGACTGCTCTAAATGAGTAACAGTCAAGACCTGCTCCTCACTTGTCTCATCATCATCATCTGAGTAATCAGGTGCGGCTACTTCCTCATTTTGAAGTAAATGGCATAATTCCGATTCCTTGTAAGGTACATTTTTTTTTGTATAAAGTATCAACAACTGCAAGTTGAATACCATGTGCGAAACATAGTTGTTGGTAGCAAGGCATCAATCTGCCAACTTTCTTCATGACACTCGCACCGTCAGTAGAAATTCCGATAGTATCAGTATCAAGATGGAGACCAAATTTCTCTAAACATATTTTGACTAAATCGATGCAATGTTCTGCGTTGCAAGAGCCGTGGATTCGAATCAACCCGAGATTAAAATGTGTCCCTATATGATGTACATTCACATTCAAATATCTTCGATTTTTTATAGACGTCCATTCATCGAAAGTCAAAGAAAATTTTTGTCCACGTATTTTAAGATTTTGTAGTTTCTTAATGATGTCAGCTTTAACTGTTTCTGAGAAATTTTCAACAATCGATTTTATAGTATTAGGAGATGTAGGTAGAGTAAACCCGCTTTTCGAAAATAAATATCTTAAATCTTCAGAAGTGCAGAGACAATTGAAAGATAGGCCGTCTTTTGCTACCATTCTAGATATCATATACTCTTTAAAGTGCTCTTTGATTAAATAGGTATCAATACTATTAATTGTTTTGGCCTTTTTCTTTGGTATATTTGGATCTTCGACATCACATCGATGATCAACCATTTTTATTGAGTCATCTTTTGAAGTTGATGGTCGTGGTTGTACGGATGCTTGAGTTCTAGAATTTCCAAATCTATGCAATGTTTAGACTTTAAATGATACTTCAAACCTTACGTCGATCATTTACTTATTTTCAAAATGTTATTGCACATAGAACATCTCGCACTTTCACCTGTTTTTACGAAATAATTCCAAATATCTTTCTCATGTTTACCTGCTTCGTTTGACATGTTTGGCTATTTTTACTTATAGAATAAGACGTCAAAATTTAAAAAAAATTGCGTAACATTCGTATCCTTACGTAAAATTAATTTAATAAAAAAATAGGAACACTTAAGTTGAAGAAAGATGGGGTTATGTGTGTCAGGTTAAACGTATGAATTTGCGAAAATATACTACAGACTACACCAATATTATAGTACAATAAAACTTGTAAACTAATAGTTAAATAAGTATAAAATATAAAGTTTGTATTACTTACATAACAAGTAACACAAATCACTTTACGACTAGGTACTTCATGTTCGAAAAAAACAACGAACGAGCGAGATTTGTTTGAATGATTGACTAGACGTGTGCCGGTGAGCAAATGACTGAAAGAAACTACTCGCTCAGTCGATTCACGAACATACAGGCACGGGGGAAGGGAGAGGTACATGCGAAACTGTTGCGACACGTGAAGCTCGCTAGTGACGTCCGAGCTACATCGATGGATGGATGTATAAGTACAAATTTATTGTTCAAAAAATTCCGCGCGGATCCCGCACTTTCAGTGCGGAATCCCACATTGTGGGATTGCAAACCCTATGTGACACCCACAAGGATTAAAAAAAGCTCTTGGAAATTCTTTGATTATATGGCTTTGGACGCCTCTTTCATTCCCCACCATATTGGTGCCATTATCATATCCTTGGCCCCTACAATCATGCATGTCTAAATCATGTTTCTTTATCACCTCATCCAGAAATAAACCTTTAAGACCCTGCCCACTGGAGTCCGATACCGGTTTGTATGCTACAAAACATTCACATATGCAGTTGTCGTCAATATTATAATACTCTTAATGGAATAATAACTCATGGATATGATTTAATAACATAATGATTTAATCTGTGTAACATAAATTCAAATTATTGGAAAATTCCATTCGATACATAAGGTTGTCACAGGGTCGATATTTATCTCAGGATTTATAATTAAATAATTTTAATATATTTCGTGGGAATTCTTGTGGCTGCTACGAAAAGTTCCTCTGCATGTTGATTAATAATAGAGAGTACCTTTACAAACAATATATTACTTATAATCTAAAAATTTACACAAATTATATATTAAGTTACATACAAGTTTTGACGATATTCAATTTGTCCGTCTCAGAAAATAATGTAGTTTATTAATGTGTACAATAAATGTTTTCCTTGTAATCACTGTTAGCTTATATATTGAATTTGGTTGCACTTTAAAATGTTGACTAGTGATTAGTGTTAGTGTAAATTGTTATATTGTCTAGTGGTTGTTCCTTGTTGAAAAAAAAATATTGTCAAATTATACTTTACACATCTAGACGATATTGCTGAAGGGTTCCTGGTCTATTCTGAATATTTTTCTTGATTGTGTGTATTATTTGTTCATGAAAATGGTAGTGGAAGGATTATTATCTTCGATGATGGTCCTTCAGATCTTCTTTCACACACGGGTCATCTATTTTTATATACTTTTAATTACCTCTAGACACGCACTATTCAACTGCTTTCCATCACAATTAACAATTAAGTATTATTTCTTCTTTTTTAGTCATAGAACTCATACAAATTTCTTAAATTTTGATTGGTCATTTATGTACAGGTTAAATGTTATAGGATCAACACCCATTACCTACTTTATATTTTATAAATTACCTTTAATAGATAATTTTATTATTATACTCTAATTATATATGCAATGTTTATACAATTAATAATTAGATAATTATAAACAATTTGATACTAAACATGCCTCAGTTTATAACTGTAAAACCTTATTAATTTGAATTTCTATGATATGTGGTGGAACAATTTTTATGGTTTATTGTAATTTCTACTTTGACTACCTGAGATAAATATATTTACATAAATTAACTGGTGACATAAAATCTTATAACATACAACAAAACTCTTAATAATAATAATAATTGTTTTTGACAGTTTTAGTTTATTTATACTGCTAAACTATTGTCTGTATGAGAAACTAAAATTCTATCTAATAATAACAATAAAACACTTTTCATACAAAAATAATTAACACTGTTTAACAGTAGTCTGTGTCACTATTTATATTCTGTCACTCATATAACTGTAAGGTTTGTGTCCCTTTTTCTATCCTTAAAATATGTCGATACAATTTTGTTAATACAATTTTAATTTATGATTAGGTACTCTTTATTGGGTTTGGTTGTTATTATTCAGGGTAAGTTGATTAGGCCTACTAGGTTTATTTATTTCACTTTTTTCTGTTTACTGCCCTATTCTACTGGGTTATTTCTGGGTTTCTGGATAATATTATATAAGTCAAACCAAATAGTTTTCCTTTAATTTGCTTGCAATTATTATTTCTTGGTTCCTCTCTGGATCGGATTTCACTATTATTTACTATTCTTTTGTAACATTTTGTTTCGTTACAATATCAAAAAATCTAAAAGTGACACTTAGCTGTTCAGTGTGGCTGATATCAGGTGTGCAGTCTAAAATGATTGAAAAATACTTAGATCTTTTTATTTTTAGGATGATAGTATCTCGTACCTCATTTCCAAGTAAATCAATGAGTTCATTTTGAATGTTTTTGCTAAAATAAAAGTTTTTTGTTTCGTGACTAACAACACTGCGCAAATGTTCCATCACGATGGGGTCAAACTTGGCTAATAGTTGTACCAAACCTTGAAAATTCCCGTTATGTGGAGTGTATAAAGTATCAGAACTTCCTCTAAAAGCCAAATTGTGTTCTGCCAAGAATAATGTGATTGCTATCATTCTCTCAAGAATTGCTCTCCATTTTTGCTTCTCCTCATCTATTTGTTTCATTAAATTTTGATCTACTCCAGTATGCGTTCGTAATCTTTTTGTAGCATCCAACCACTTACATGTTGCTGACTGGTGATCATGGGAAGTTTCATGTCTTTTTAAGGCTAATGAAATATGAGCCCAATAATCAAAACCCTCATTTGCTAAACTTGATATCGAACATCGGCTGAACAAATAACAATATAAGCAAAACACTTTTGAAGAAGATTTTGAATAAAGAAGCCATTTCCTCGCATATTTTTCTCCATTTGGCATTATTCTTTGGAAGTGTATGTTTGAAAAATGGCCACCTTTTTCATTTCGCAGGTAGTCTTCATCCCTGTTCAGTTTGCCGCTATTAGACCCTTGCAATAATATTTCGTCAATAACTTTATTTGATAGAGGATTTGGCCATCTTCTGAAACGTTCAGTTGTAAAGCTGATGGGGAAGTCATTTTTATCTGCAGATTTAAAGGTAGTGTTACTGATTCATGTAAATCTCTATGTTGTACACAAAAACCGTCGTCCTCAGTGAGTGATGCACCAAATGGTGTCACTGATGTAGTAGGAGCCGCGTGGTCTGAGACTGAATCACCATCACCGTTACCACCTTGAGTTGAAGGACAGGGATTGTCTTTGCAAGTTACTGGTACAACATCAACAGGTGACGTTGATGAATTAGGAGCTACGTGGTCTGTGATTGAAACATCACTGTGTGTTTGTGTTACATTGTTAGTGACTAAACAACAGATGGAGACGTACACAAAATAGAAGCCGCGCAATCTGTGACTGTGAAAAGTTTTGCCAATTGTTCTGCGCTTTTTTCGTTTTCGGCTTCTTTAAGTTTTTTTCTCTTTAAATTTTGAGAACCTGATAGTTTATTTCCTTGTGACATATTCAGTCTTGATTCTAAAACAAAAGAAAAAATTTTACTTTTAAAATACGGAACTTTAAAAAAGTGAAATGTAATTAAAATGAACTTAACCTAATTTCGAGTTACAAGGAAACTCTCACACAAAATACGACTGGCGTTCAGTTTTTCTTTGATAAGTTCTCGGCATCTTAAATGAAATAAATCGACTTTTTAAAATTTTAAAATACATAAAATGAAAACGAAAAATGGGTGGAATAGCGAACAATGCGGGGTAAAACTGCGCATTGCGACCTAGTGTGCGTAATTACCCCATCTTAACCTCAATACATAAACGCGACCATATCTTGGTTAACTAAGACACCTTTACTAATTTAACTATATGTAATCATAGATAAATAAAATGTAGACTTACCTTGAATTCTGCAAATTCCTCAGATTACTATGCACAGCACTATCACAATTCAACTCAATGTTAGAAATAACAACAAAACCACATGTCTTCACATTAACATAGATTGCACGCAACTGGCCTCATGGACCACTATTCCCGCGTATTAATCGAAGTTTACGTTCCAGTCTCTAGAGTTCAGCACCATCCAACACTAACTTGGACAAACCCTAAGCCAATGCTACTCATAACATAATTATTTTTCATTATCGGACGTAGGTGGCTAAGAGCGAAATGTGGCAAAAAGGCGCCAACAAAATTTTATTTATTTCACAATCGGATTTTGGTGCCCCTCCTCACCCGGCGTCTAGAGCGGTCGCTCCTCTCGCTTTACCCCAGGGCCGGCCCTGGGCAGCGTAATGTTTATATATAGCAATTCCATTTGGTATGTAAGAAGTAACTGTAACTTTAAAAAAAAAAGTATAAAAGTAAAGAAGAAACGACTAAGCCCCGATTATATTCTTTTCTTTTCGACTTACCTTTACAAAGTCAGAAGATTCCCAAAGTCCCAAGGTCGTCACCACATTTTTTGGAGGAAATGTGGAAACCATTTTACTTTCCCAAAGAAAACAATTTTGATAAATTAACAATAATTCCCTTACAGAATAAATTCCAGGGCCGTTTAGACAAACTTACTGACACAGAGAATAGGTTACGGGTAGAGTGTGTAATTAACTAAACTACCTCATTATACTGAAAAATCTGATTTTATTTTATTAAAACACATTGTAATTTTTTTGTAATGTAAAGAAAAATATGAGTTCAAAAAATTAAGACAAAAGAAAGTCTTCAACGCAAATCAGTACTTGTGAAATTTCCCCCTCCCTTTTTTCTTTCACTTACGCTCACTCCTCTATTGAGATCTTCATCATTTTTATTTCATATTGTTTAAAAGGTAATTTTACTTTAAAAAAATAATTTTGTTACAATTGTGCCAAATTAGTTACGTCCTTATTTCTTACTTATCTCTTCCGATGGGGAGTCTCCTGCTTGTTGCACCACCAGTTGTAATTCACTTTCCCGACGAAAAATCACAGAAAAATGTTTTAATAGTCCAAATTTATGTTTTCATTTTTTGTTTTGATTTAATTCACACCAATTTTATAAAACCTTTTTAATAAAAACTCGGTAGGCCTACCGTAACTGCCTGCGGGCACTAATAGAACACATGTGTACTGTTCAGTTGCTGACTGGAGACAGACACTTCGCTTTTGTTTCTGGCCACAATTCAGTTCAAAAGTCACGTACACATGCTGATAGCTACAACACTTCCCACACCAAAAGTCATGTACACCAAATTCCAGCTCGCTTTCTGAGGGCTCTCGCACACGAAAATACGTTTTTGTAATGCTTAAGGAAATGTACCATTACAAGACCCCCCCCCCCAATGAGAGGTTTTATGTCCAAAAACATAAAAACTCTCATTGCCCTAAACCTAGGCGGATCAGTGAGGATATGGCACCATGACCCTCCCTTATTTCATGATTAAATGTTGGGTACTTACCCCCCTAATCCAGTGGCTGTGGTCGTACCCATATGACTTTACTGGACTTCCTTCATCAGGATCCCAACACCGTAAAGCCAGACAGGCACTTGACGACTCTGCCCTGACACACCGGTCAGCACAGGCTTGCCCCCACAGTTCCACATAGATTCTGTAACAACATATTTTCAAGAAAAATATTATTACATGGTCATTCATTAATCCATATCCTTACACTGATTTGGATTCCTCCTAGATCTACTGATTTGCATTGACCAAAGTACTGATTTCTCTACACTGAAACTTAAAAGTCAACCTTTTTTTTTTAAACATCATACACACATTACTTAACTGAATAATTATATCAACTAAATAGTTACATCAAACTCATATGTCAAATTACAAATGAAATACATACACTACACATGTGCCATCTATCAAATAAAGATTCCATTCATTTAAATTGTACAATTAATTGTCCACAACATACTACAAATTCAAACTTTATATCCGAACTTCATACATTTATACATGTTCACAAAAGTCCCATTAACAAAATCTTACAAGATGTCAGTAACCTGTTGCACATTTAAATTTGCCGCATAACTCTCAGTGTCCGAACTTGATTAACTCAATGTTTACTTACTAATATTACAATACAAATAGTTACCAAAATTTATTCATATCAGATTACAACAGACACAATATTGTTATAATACACGTGCATTTTATATGTAGCTAGTGTTGTAGCTACCCCCTATCCACTACACTATTGTATTTTATAGCTGGACTGTCTCGCCCAGTTGCTTCCACAAGAACTGAACATTATTTGAGTATTCAATTGATACTCTGTGGGACCCATCCCGATACTTTCTAATACCGGTATGGGGTCCGTCTTGCTTCCGCCTTACATAAGGTCTGGAGTTACTGGTGTACAAGACACCAGTAACCACAGTGAACTACAAATACGCCCTTAAGACGGTCTACCACCCCATTCGGTGCATAGCCACTGTTCCATAGTTTATTAGAGATTCCCCCAAATTTTTCAAAAAGGTTAAATTTCTAAGTCCACCTTTACAATGATAACAAGCTATGGCCAGACTTAGGCAGCGCATAACGTAATGTGCCCTGACCATAGCCTGTTAAAGATGAGCCAATACCACAGTCAGGGTTCGGTGAGGCCGTGACCGCCCGAAAGCTGGGGAATCCCCTTTTTATCCGGTTTAAAAAAAAAATACTTATACTGAAATACACACAAAGTGGCAACTGATACATTATATCTACAATTTCTACCACATTATTATAACTCCGTCTTTCCTAGGCATCAAAATAGCAGGTACAATATAATAATTTATTATTAGTTGATTATTACAATGAAACTTCGATTAACTGTCAGGGTCGGGACCGGGACCGGGACGGTTAATCGAATAGACGGATAACAGCAAAACCTTAAACAACAACCCACCCCCATCCATTGCATATGAACGAATGATAAAAAATGCAAGTTTACAAACTGGAAATACACTGTACATACATGTATCCTATTTTACAGAAACAAACAATATACAATTTACATTAAGTACAGTATATGTAGTACAACATATGTACTGTACATATTGTTACATGAACTTAGGCTCTAGACGTACATACATATTCAAATTTTAAAATAGTCTGTCATTTTCTTTTGTTTCTTCAAGGCTCGTGCTTTCTGAGCGGCAATGTTCCATACTTTATGTAGGAGAAGTATCTGCATTGTGTTTGCCTCTCCTTGCCCCTCAAAACACTCAATGCATTTTGATAACATTGTTTCTGCTTCTGTATGGCTTAACGTAGTTTTTTCATTCAAAATATAATACTCGTCTTCGTCAATTTCTTCTTCTTCGTTGTCAATCACACTGGAAACAATTGCATCGTCGTTCAAAATGTCAAAGCCTCCGTCCAATTTGTCACATCCCAACCACTCTGTTACTTCTGGTGGCATTATGTCTTCAGCATTCGGTACATTATTGCACAGTTGCATAATTTCATCGACACTAACATTCCCAGTTTCCTTAGGTTCGGCATCATTAGCTTCAGGCCAGAGTTTATTCCACCCATTTTTAAGATTTGACACTTGAAGATCATCCCATGCAGCAGCAACATTGAAAATTGCGTCTTTTATGTTGTACATTTTCCAAAACTCTTTTACAGACATTTCATCATAAGATGAAATCAAACTTCCAATAAAAGCTTTCCTATAACGACGTTTCATGTTTTCGATTATGCCCTGGTCCATAGGCTGGATTAGTGGTGTTGTGTTTGCCGGAAGGAAGAGGAATGTTATTTTGCCATCATCACTTTTAATTCCGCAAGTGGGATGTGCTGGAGCATTGTCCATTAGCAGCAATGCTTCCTGTGGTAACTGCATTTCAGCCAAATGAGCTCTAACTTGTGGCACAAACACTTTGTGGAACCAATCGGAAAAAATATCTTGAGATATCCAAGCACTCTTTTGAGCGTAATAGGTAGCAGGGAATGCGTTCAAATTAAAATTTTTGAATGCACGAGATGTTTTTGCTTTTCCAATCACAAGCAGGAGTAACCTGCGATTGCTGGTGACATTTGCACAAACCATTAAAGTGATCCGATCTTTTTGGACTTTAAAACTCGGGCCTGATGTCTCCGAAAGTGATGCCAATGTCTTTTGTGGTAAAGCTTTCCAATTGAGCCCGGTTTCGTCGCAATTGTATACTCGTTCCCTAACGAGGTTTAATTTGGCCACTTTCTCTTTAAATTGTTCTTTGTACTCGGCAATAACTGCGCTATTTGCACTAAGTTTTTCACCACTAATGTCTAGTTTCTGAATGCCATGGCGACACTTAAACTTATCGAGCCATCCTATGCTTGCTTTAAAGTTAGGATCTCCGTCAAGTTTTTTGTTCATTTCAACCGCCTTGGCCATTATTACGGGGCCTGAAAGTGGGATTCCTTGACTCCGTGCTTGTATAAACCATTGATACATAACAGTGTCCAGTTGGTCATATTTTGCTGATTTCATGGTTTTACAAGTCTTAGGATCTCCATCGATGTTTTGCATTTTTGAAACATGTTGTTCTATTTTTTCAGCTTCGCATTTAATGTCATTCACTGTGGTTCTTCCAGCGCTGTAAATGAGAGCAATACTAATGGGAGTTTCACCTTTTTTCAAACGTTTAATAATCTCAATTTTCTGGTTGAGATCTAACACGACCTGTTTACGCTTTTCAGCCATTTTTTAGCTGTTGCATAAAAACAAAAAAGAAAAGAAACCTTAACAACAAAACTTACTGTTGTGAGTGTCACTATTGTATGCCGAAACAATTAAGCCACTACGCAACAAATAACGTACAGCACCGAGCACAACAGCTTCTCAGCCACAACTGAAACTGACCACGTGTGCGATAGCTAGGCGGGCCAAGAACGTGACTCATCAATAGAATAATAGTCCGTCACTCTGCCGCTCAGCAGTAAAGCGAGGATGATTTTTTGCAGCAATCTGTTTACTGTACATAGAGTACGGACTGACAGTTAAGAGAAACTGACGGTTAAAAGAGTGACGGTTAATCGAAGTTTCACTGTACTTCACATCTCATTGAATAATACAATATTATTCATTACAATCCATATATTAACAATCAATAGGCCAATATGCATGTCCACATGTACAAAAATATATAGATTTTTTTCTAAATGAGAAAAAAAATTCTTACAAAAAGAATACAGAGCAAAATTTTTTAAATAGCAACTTGTCTGTCCTTAAAAATTACCTTACAGTACTTTTGAATTAAAAAAAAAATTAGTTGATCCCCGAGTTGTGCAAAGCGATGGACTGCTGACAATAATGCCTACCCAAGATCATTAGGGGTCCCCCTCCCACGTTCTTCAAAATTAAAAATTTCTAATTGCACCCATTTCATAGAGGAGGACCATAGTTGTCCGGCCTCACTACAGAGGTACACTTGAACCATGGTCCACCCCTAAAAGGCCAAAATCCATGGTTAGGGTTGGCGAGGCCGTGACCGCCCGAAAATGGGGGAAAAGCCCCTTCTGAAACAGTTAACACATATAATACATTTGCTACAATTTAACTCGACCAATAAATTTTCAAATTCGTTGCGTTATGTGTACCCACTATTTCCCTTGTCACTGGATTTTGTAACACATAGGCGTTGTCCATTTTAATCTCGATTATCTCATAAGGACCCTCATATAGCAAAAAGAATTTTTTGATTTCTTTCTCTTGCACATTCGATAAATCATGTCTCTTGACCAGTACCAGCTGATCCACTTCATAATCAATCCACTTACCTTTGGAGTCGTGCTGCCGTTTCTTTCTCTCATCCTTAGTTAACAAATTCTCATTAGCTAGTCGCAGTTTTATCCCTACATCTATGGTACTACCTTCTGGTGGATAGTTGAAAAGCTGCTCCAATATTCTTTGTGGGCGTATCCCCTTTACCAACTCATATGGCGTGAATCCAGTAGACTCATGGGTAGTGCAGTTTAACCAGTCCTCAATTCTGCTTACAAACATAGGCCACTCACTGTGTTTAGCATGACAATATGCCTGAAATATTCTTCCGCTCTCCCTCATTACCCTTTCGGCCTGATTGGACTGCGGGTGATATACTGCCGTGTGTTTAGTTATGATACCTTCCCACCCTAAAGTCTGTTCCCACTAATGAACTGGGGCCCATGATCTGAAAGTACCGTTTTCCTACTTTGTTCATATGATCCCTTGTTATTTTCTTGCTTAAAACCTTGCTAGTTGCCCTCTTTATGCTGTATAACTTAACACGTTTTGAAAACGTGTCAAGCACAACGAATATGTACATTACTCCCCCTCGCCCCTTTGGCAATGGAGCATACCAATCTACTGCAACCAAATCAAATGGTTTTTCAACTTTTATAAAATTTAATTCACCCTCCTGCCGATAATTAGCCACCTTGGATTTCTGACACAAGTCGCACCCTCTGAGCAATTTACTAACCCTCCTCTCCATGTTTTTAAACACGCACGATTCCTTTAACACGTGTGTACATTTTTTCACCCCAAAATGCCCGTATCTAATCTGACAATCCCATATAATTTTATCAACTAGTCCCTCTGGTATAACCAACTTCCAATCTAGCTCACCCCCTTCTATTTTCTTAAACAAAATCCCCTGATACACTTGAAAGTATCTGTTAAATGGGGAATTATCTGGATCTGACTCTAAGCTAGCAATTATTTTTTTCAATTTTGTATCGGATCGTTTCATTGTTTTAAGGTCAGTCAGTTCTTCCCCAAAAAGCCTATCTTCCCGGCTGAGTCGAAAAATTTCTATTTCTTTAAGATCCCTACCCGTCTTATTTCCATCAAAATCTACTCTCGATAGTGTGTCTGGTATTTTATTTTCTACACCCTTTATGTATTCCCAAGAGAAACTGTATTCTTGTAAAGCTAACACCCACCTGGTTAGTCGACTGTGTGCAAGCTTACATGTGTTCAAGAAAGACAGCGCCTTATGGTCCGTACGGATGACCGTGTTGTTCCCCAGCAGATAAGTCCTAAACTTCTTCACTGCAAATACGATGCTCAACAGCTCCTTTTCCGTGGTGGTGTAGTTCCTTTCTGCCGTCAACAGGGTTCTGCTAGCAAAAGCTATAGTCCTGTGTTCCCCGTTCTCGTCCTCTTGGTATAACTCCGCACCTAAAGCTATGTTGCTGGCATCTGTCTGTAAATAAAATTTTTTATCAAAGTCAGGACGATTCATCATAATCATATTCATAAATTTATCTTTTATCTCTTGAAATGTGATCTTTTCTTCTTCTCCCCATCTCCACGGTTTGTTTTTCTGCAACACCGCACTCAATTTCGCTGTTATTTGGGCATAATTCTTCTGGAATTTCCTGTAAAAGTTACATAGGCCTAAAAAACTCTGTAATTGCTTTATATTCTTGGGTTCTGGGAATCTCATTATCGACTCTACCTTCTCTGGGTTCACCTCAATCCCTTTGGGTGATATAATAAAACCTAAGAAATGTATTTCCTGTTGCAGAAATTTGGATTTCTCCCAATTCACAGTTAGCCTACCTCTTTGTAATCTATTCAATACATATTCTAAATGTTCAACATGTTCTGGAAAAGTCCTTGATGCTATCAAGATATCGTCAACGTATACGGTTAAAAATTCTACATTATTGGGCTGTAAAATTTCATCCAAACATTTCATAAAACTCGCAACACTAGTATTAAGTCCAAATGGTAATCTTTTAAATTGATAATTCTTTCCATTAAATAAAAAAGCAGTATACTTCCTACTCTCCAGAGCTAACAGTACCTGCCAATAACCCACAGTTAAATCTAAGGATGTCATGTACTTTACCCCACTAAATTTCTGAAAGATTTCATCAATCGGTTCAGGTGACTCTCGGTCAGGAATGATAATTTGGTTTATTCTACGGGCATCTAGACATAATCTCACTCTTCCATCCTTTTTTATCACAACAACTAACGGATTCAAATATGGTGACACCGACCTCTCAATTATACCCCCCACCATCATTCTATCCAACTCCTCCTGAACCGCTCGCCTTTTCGAATAGGGCACTGGATAACTTCTCTAAACAAAGGGTGTATGTTCCCTTACCTTTAACTCACACTCATAATTCCTGGCTTTACCAAGTAACTCCGAACAAAACCCCCTTAAAACTCTCACCACTCCCCACAACTCCTTACGTTGCAGAGTCCCTTATAACTCCATCCTCACTAAAAAAACTAAGTGCCCTGTTCTCCCACACTCGCTCTTCACTTTTATCTCGCTCTCTCTCTTCATTCTCTCCACATACATTTACTCTCATCTCCATGTCCCCACCATCAAATTGTTTTTGTATTATTTTTATCCCCACAATTTTCACCTCGTCTATCACCCGTTCAAAAGTCACCCTAACTCGTTTAAATTCATGTTCCAATTCTACCACCCGTTTGTTAAAATCAATAACTGCGTTGTGTTGTTTTAGAAAATCATTACCTAATATAACCCTAAATTTAACCCTTGAACCACCAAGAAAGTATTATCATATTCAGCCCCATTTATCTTCATAGTTAACTGAACCTGCTTGGTCACCCTTTTACTTCTAACCCCAGTAACACCCACTATTGTAACCCCTGCAACTGGTAAAGATGGAATATTTCTATTTAATTCCCTTAACTCCACTAACACATTCTCTGAAATAACTGAAATTTCACTACCAGTATCTACTAGTGTTTTAATCTCCTTACCTTCAATGGTGACAATGATCTCTGTTAGTCCCGTTTCTGGTTCGCCTACCTCCGGGTTGTCATCCCCCATCAGCTCCATTGAAATGTTTGTCTTAATCAGGTAATTATAATAACTCTTCGTACCTTGGACCCCGCTACTTCCCGACAATGGTTGGGTCCTCTCCTCCATTGTCCTTACTCGTTTTCCTGCTGACCACCCCGCTCCTGTTGATTGGCAGCATTACCCTGAGAGTGACCACCTCGACCCCTGTTTACCTGTCCACTGCCTCTAGGTACTCCTCTGGTGTTGACTGTTTTGGTTTGACACTGGTTCACTCCTCTGGCAATCCCTTGCTCGGCCGGATCTAAAACAAATTGTTCTGAAAGCATAGTTCTCAAGTCTACAGTCCGGACACCTCCACCCTTCGCTTCTATTATAATCTCCCCATGCACCTCTTTGTGCGGTCGCTGACCTCCTCGGATGGTGATGTATTACGTTTGTGTGTCACTGGCTGACTCTGTCGTCTACCCAGCTCCCTGTCCCTGATATTTTAGAATATATCTAAGATTTTTTCCAACTCCGTAATTTCTGTAATATCACGTGTCATTAGTGTAATTTGTATTTCATGTGGCAAATGTTTACTTACATGATGCACAAATGATCGAAATGGCAACGGTGGCTCAAGATATTTTGCTTCATTATATAATTTCATCACGTACGTACATCGTCATGTTGTTACCGTTGGTCCAAAAACTACTGGACCCCATAATTTTGCTATGCAGCACCTCTTGTTCTTCCTCGGACCAGTATTTGTCCCTAAATGCCCTTTCAGAACTTTTGTAATCCACCCAATCTGTTTTATGAGCTTCAGCCCAAACCGCGGAATTCCCCTTAAAACATTTTAGTATTTTTAGGATTTTTACCTCCCAGTTATTATTACAGAACTGATTGAAATCTCTCACTCAGTTTAGAAATTGCATGGGGTGTACCCCCCTACTGTCACAATTAAAAGATTCTAGGTCAAAATCATTATTATTTTCTCTGGTAATTATCAACCACTCGCTTATACTACTAAGTTTCTGACTTATGGCTGACTCTAACATTCTTATGGTTAACTCAACATTCTTAAATAACTTATCATAGTCATTTACCGTACACATGGCCACTTGTGACTCTAACTCACTACTACGTTTGTCTATTGCACGCATCGTGCCATTTAAACATTGCATCTTACTCTCTATTCCATCAAACTTATTACAAGTTTGAGTTTCAAAGTTGTGTAGTCTACAAATTACTGTAGTTACCTGTTGTGAAAGTTCTGTTTGGTTAGAATCTAAAATATTTATTTTTGTATTTTGTCCTCTACCACACGCACATGCTCTCTTAACTCGTCTGTTTGTTTTTTAGTATCATTATGTAAATCATTAATTTGTTCATCAATGCGCTCATACAATAACTTATTTGAATCATTTAATTCATTAAACTTTACATTTACTGTTGTTATCTTTCAAATTATATACTTATGTAACTGTATATTACAAATACACAATAACGGTCTTTAACATAATTGTTGTGTTTAATAACGGGCGCCATGTTGGAAACTACCAACAGCTGATAATACATTTATTCTACGGGCCAGACTTCGTGTTAAGCGAACGATATTGTAGAATGGGAAGTGTTATCTGAAATAAATACTCTGAAATGGTTATAAAAAAAACTTATTATTTAAGCATAAAGTTTTACATATATATTTGACTCGACCATGCCTCTCGGGGCGTAGTCCTATGTATCATTAAATAGACAGACATATTTAAAATTGAACCTTGTAAATCTAAACATATAGTAAAACCAAAAACAAATTTAAGATATATAAGATATATATATGTATGTATGCACAACCCAGGCACTTAGAAATTATACACTCGCCCTCTTACTCTCTCTCTCTCTCATTCTGGTACAATTCTTTTTTAATGAGCTCATTTTATTAAAATTTGAAAGACTTGAATTTACTTTGAAATTGTTATTTTGGTAATTTCTTTGAAATTAAGTTTGATTTGAAATAAAAAATATAGGATGCTGGAACGTTCTCACCAAATTTTCGTATAAGTCTCAGCTGCGGTTTTCCGTACGGTAAACTTCGCGTACCGCGAGTTTACCGATTTCACTTCCCGGTTACATTTTATAGTTGTAGATTCAGCACTGTATTTAAATAGTTATTTAACCACTTTTAGTGGCTCAAAAGTTAAAATTCACTTTTCGTGAATGATTTGCCGGCCGGCTGCGATCACGTTCTCTGTTGAAATGACACAGAGTCTTTGTTCCATATTTCCGAGGTGGGGTGAATCTACGTCACTCGTCTATTGTCTGTTTGTTGACAGCATCGTGTTGTTTACAAAAACAAATTCCTGGCCGCTGACGTCATCAAGGATCGTCGCTTTTATCGCATTATTCGACATACAGTTTTTTGTGAGGCTTCATGTTTTTTGCTATGAATCAGTCAGAATCCTGGCAAATATTATATAATATTCATGTTTAATATGGTAACCAAATCACTTGTACGAATTAATTTATTAAATATTATATAGTCCACTCACGGTATATTTATAAAGGTTATTAAATGTTTGTTTAATTTTGACCAAATGAAGGAATACAATATTTCTGGTTTTTTATACCATATTTAAGTTGATTAAAATTTGTACCATAATTGTACCATTACAAAGTAGAGTCTCAATAATTCGAGCCCCGGTATTTCGAGGTTCCGTGTAATTCGAGCTGGAAAAAAAAAAATACAGTCAGTAAATGTAAACAACATTCCCGCCATATCATGACTCATGCCAGACCAAGTGTCTGCAGCATGAAATGCTAAAAATAAATACGTAAATAAATCAGTAGCGGACTGACTGCCTCAGCTGATACAAGTGTTGTACCTGTGCGTTACTACTAAGCTTCGTTACTAGTGTTTGCTTGTTGTTTTAGTTATTTTACTGTACAGTATATTCAACGTTTAGTTTTTCACTACAGTAAATTGTTATTTATACTGTATATAATGAGTTACAAGAGTAGGCCTAAGAAGAAGTTTGTGCCGCTAAGTGTTAAATTGGAAGCCTTAAAAAGATTAGACAGAGGTGAAACGCTAAAAAAACTTGCTGCTGATTATGGAGTCGGCGAAGTGACTGTTGGTGACTGGCGTAGGAACAGAGACAAGATTGAAAACTATTCTTCTAAAAAGTGTATGGGGATTTTAACCTGTGAACGCAAATCTATGAAGAAATCTGATTATGAAAAAACGAGTGCAGCTTTGTTCACTTGGTTTAGTCAACAGAGGCAAAAAGGAAGTCCTATTTCAGGCCGAATGTTGCAAGAAAAAGCAATGTTTTTCAGGAACCTGTTTAAGGAAGGCGAGGATGATTTTACAACAAGTTCAGGATGGTTGGATAGATGGAAAAAACGATACGGCGTAAGGCAGCTTGAAATGTGTGGTGAAAAGCTATCTGCGGATTCTGAGGCTGTCACACAGTTCTGTGAGAGATTTAAAAAAATTATAGAAGATGAAAAACTTACTCTCGATCAGTTGTACAACTGTGATGAGACAGGACTAAATTTTAAAATGCTGCCTACTAAAACTTTAGCTTCAAGGGAAGAAAATGCTGCGCCAGGCCACAAAAAATCTAAAGAAAGGGTGACAGTTCTTGCTGCATCGAATGCAAGTGGAGAACATAAACTGAAGCTAATGTTAATAGGCAAGTCTGCAAAGCCTAGAGCTTTAAAAAACATCACTCCGTCTGTGCTTCCTGTTACATACATTAACCAGAAATCTGCTTGGATGGATAAAAATATTTTTAAGAAGTGGTTTTTTGAAAGTTTTGTTCCTGAGACCAAAAAGTACCTAAAGGAAAAGAACTTGCCTCCCAAAGCAATATTAACCCTTGACAACGCTGGATCATACCCTGACGAAGAAGAACTAAAATGTGGCGAAATTAGAGCATTGTTCTTACCCCCAAACGTAACGAGTTTAATACAGCCGACGGACCAAGGCGTTTTTGAGTGCTTGAAAAAGAAATATCGTCGTCGTCTGCTGCAGAGGCTCCTACAAACTACAGAAGGCGAGGGAACCATAGTGGAATTTCTAAAGAATACTACAATGAAAGACGTAGTTTACTGGGTGGCGGAATCATGGGATGACATAAAGACAGAAACACTAAAGAAGTCTTGGAACAAGATTTTAAAAGAAGAAAATAACAGTTGTAACACCACAGACGAACATGTCTTGGTCTTAGCACGACTGATAAAAAAACTTCCTGGTTGTGAACAGTCAAATGAAAATGATGTTTCAGAATGGTTGAATAGTGATGAACAGTTTGAAGTGACCGATGATTCAATCGTTGAAATGCTGAATGAAGCGGCAGCAGAAAATAGTGATGAAGACGTGACTGCAGAGACTGTACCCGTGATGACTCACGCCGAGGGGTTGGCAGCGCTAGACACTGCATTGCGTTATGTCGAACAGCAAGCAGAAGCTACACCGACTGACACGATGCTGCTTAGAAGATGGCGTGACATTGCTGCTAAAAAACAAGGCTCTATTTTAAAACAAAAGACTCTGGACAATTTCTTTAAAAAATAAATTTGTGTGCCTTTTATCTTTTGAGTTTAAACTAGTTCAGGTATGTACTACATTGTTTGTGTTTTCTTATCCGTAAGCAATAAATGTTTGTTTATACATTACTCTTTGTTTTTTCTTCATCCATATAATCCGAGTTTTTCCAAATTCGAGGTTGCCTCAGCCCCAATTAACTCGAATTACCGAGACTCTACTGTATACTATTTTCAAACTTAACATTTTATTCTTTCATTTCGTTAAATTTCACATTTTGTTGTTCTTTCACTGTATTTTGTTGCTCTAAAAGCAGTTGCAGCAAATTCATCACTTCATCGTTAGACCTATTGATACTGGTAGACACTGGGGTAGACAAGTGTACCCCGGAGTCACTCATTATGGCAGAATCAGTTAGATTAAGTTCATTTTCGTTGTCTGCCATTTTTTCAAATAACATAAATTGCCAAAAAAAAGTTATATCCAATTTACATAACGTATTACACAAAAAAAACACAATTAGTACATCAAATTACCCAATGGAATTGGTATATAAACATTCCGCCGTCTACCCTAACCTATCTCTGCGTCTAAGTAGGCCTAAGTTATTAAATATTAAATAAATTTAACAAGTATCCTGGCAGGGTCGCCGCTTGTAATTGTTCAAAAAAAAGTATAAAGTAAAGAAGAAACAACTAAGCCCCGATTATATTCTTTTCTTTTCGACTTCCCTTTAAAAAGTCAGAAGATTCCCAAAGTCGCCACCACATTTTTTGGAGGAAATGTGGAAACCATTTCACTTTCCCGAAGAAAACAGTTTTGATAAATTAACAAAAATTCCCTTACAGTTAGAATTCCAGGGCCGTTTAGACAAACTTACTGACACAGAGAATAGGTTACGGGTAGAGTGCGTAATTAACTAAACTACCTCATTATATTGAAAAATCTGATTTTATTTTATTAAAACACATTGTAATTTTTTTGTAACGTAAAGAAAAATATGATTCCAAAAAATTAAGACAAAAGAAAGTCTTCAACGCAAATCAGTACTTGTGAAATTTCCCCCTCCCTTTTTTCTTTCACTCACGCTCATTCGCCCTATTGAGATCTCATCATTTTTATTTCATATTGTTTAAAAGGTAATTTTACTTTAAAAAAAATAATTTTGTTACAATTGTGCCAAATTGGTTATGTCCTTATTTCTTACTTATCTCTTCCGACGGGGAGTCTCCTGCTTGTTGCACCACCAGTTGTAATTCACTTTCCTGACGAAAATCACAGAAAACTGTTCTAATAGTCCAAATTTATGTTTTCATTTTTTGTTTTGATTTAATTCACACCAATTTTATAAAACTTTTTTAATAAAAACTCGGTAGGCCTACCGTAACTGCCTGCGGGCACTAATAGAACATGTGTACTGTTCGGTTGCTGACTGGAGACAGACACTTCGCTTTTGTTTCTGGCCACAATTCAGTTCAAAAGTCATGTACACCAAATTCCAGCTCGCTTTCTGAGGGCTCTCGCACATGAAAATACGTTTTTGTAATGCTTAAGGAAATGTACCATTACAAGACCCCCCCCCCCAATGAGAGGTTTTATGTCCAAAAACATAAAAACTCTCATTGCCCTAAACCTAGGCGGATCAGTGAGGATATGGCACCATGACCTTCCCTTATTTCATGATTAAATGTTGGGTACTTACCCCCCTAATCCAGTGGCTGTGGTCGTACCCATATGACTTTACTGGACTTCCTTCATCAGGATCCCAACACCGTAAAGCCAGACAGGCACTTGACGACTCTGCCCTGACACACCGGTCAGCATAGGCTTGCCCCCACAGTTCCACATAGATTCTGTAACAACATATTTTCAAGAAAAATATTATTACGTGGTCATTCATTAATCCATATCCTTACACTGATTTGGATTCCTCCTAGATCTACTGATTTGCATTGACCAAAGTACTGATTTCTCTACACTGAAACTTAAAAGTCAACCTTTTTTTTAAACATCATACACACATTACTTAACTGAATAATTATATCAACTAAATAGTTACATCAAACTCATATGTCAAATTACAAATGAAATACATACACTACACATGTGCCATCTATCAAATAAAGATTCCATTCATTTAAATTGTACAATTAATTGTCCACAACATACTACAAATTCAAACTTTATATCCGAACTTCATACATTTATACATGTTCACAAAAGTCCTATTAACAAAATCTTACAAGATGTCAGTAACCTGTTGCACATTTAAATTTGCCGCATAACTCTCAGTGTCCGAACTTGATTAACTCAGTGTTTACTTACTAATATAACAATACAAATAGTTACCAAAATTTATTCATATCAGATTACAACAAACACAATATTGTTATAATACACGTACATTTTATACGTAGCTAGTGTTGTAGCTACCCCCTATCCACTACACTATTGTATTTTATGGCTGGACTGTCTCGCCCAGTTGCTTCCACAAGAACTGAACATTATTTGAGTATTCAATTGATACTCTGTGGGACCCATCCCGATACTTTCTAATACCGGTATGGGGTCCGTCTTGCTTCCGCCTTACATAAGGTCTGGAGTTACTGGTGTACAAGACACCAGTAACCACAGTGAACTACAAATACGCCCTTAAGACGGTCTACCACCCCATTCGGTGCATAGCCACTGTTCCATAGTTTATTAGAGATTCCCCCAAATTTTTCAAAAAGGTTAAATTTCTAAGTCCACCTTTACAATGATAACAAGCTATGGCCAGACTTAGGCAGCGCATAACGTAATGTGCCCTGACCATAGCCTGTTAAAGATGAACCAATTCCACAGTCAGGGTTCGGTGAGGCCGTGACCGCCCGGAAGTTGGGGAATCCCCTTTTTATCCGGTGTTAAAAAAAAATACTAATACTAAAATACACACCAAGTGGCAACTGATACATTATATCTACAATTTCTACCACATTATTATAACTCTGTCTTTCCTAGGCATCAAAATAGCAGGTACAATATAATAATTTATTATTAGTTGATTATTACAATGAAACTTCGATTAACCGTCAGGGTCGGGACCGGGACGGTTAATCGAATAGACGGATAACAGCAAAACCTTGAACAACAACCCACCCCCATCCATTGCATATGAACGAATGATAAAAAATGCAAGTTTATGAACTGGAAATACACTTTACATACATGTATCCTATTTTACAGAAACAAACAATATACAATTTACATTAAGTACAGTATATGTAGTACAACATATGTACTGTACATATTGTTACATGAACTTATGCTCTAGACGTACATACATATTCAAATTTTAAAATAGTCTGTCATTTTCTTTTGTTTCTTCAAGGCTCGTGCTTTCTGAGCGGCAATGTTCCATACTTTATGTAGGAGAAGTATCTGCGTTGCGTTTGCCTCTCCTTGCCCCTCAAACCACTCAATGCATTTTGATAACATTGGTTCTGCTTCTGTATGGCTTAACGTAGTTTTTTCATTCAAAATATAATACTCGTCTTCGTCAATTTCTTCTTCTTCGTTGTCAATCACACTGGAAACAATTGCATCGTCGTTCAAAATGTCAAAGCCTGCGTCCAATTTGTCACATCCCAACCACTGTTACTTCTGCTGGCATTATGTCTTCAGCATTCAGTACATTATTGCACAGTTGCATAATTTCATACACACTAACATTCCCAGTTTCCTTAGGTTCGGCATCATTAGCTTCAGGCCAGAGTTTATTCCACCCATTTTTAAGATTTGACACTTGAAGATCATCCCATGCAGCAGCAACATTGAAAATTGCATCTTTTATGTTGTACATTTTCCAAAACTCTTTTACAGACATTTCATCATAAGATGAAATCAAACTTCCAATAAAAGCTTTCCTATAACAACATTCCATGTTTTCAATTATGCCCTGGTCCATAGGCTGGATTAGTGGTGTTGTGTTTGCCGGAAGGAAGAGGAATGTTATTTTGCCATCATCACTTTTAATTCCGCAAGTGGGATGTGCTGGAGCATTGTCCATTAGCAGCAATGCTTCCTGTGGTAACTGCATTTCAGCCAAATGAGCTCTAACTTGTGGCACAAACACTTTGTGGAACCAATCGGAAAAAATATCTTGAGATATCCAAGCACTCTTTTGAGCGTAATAGGTAGCAGGGAATGCGTTCAAATTAAAATTTTTGAATGCACGAGGTGTTTTTGCTTTTCCAATCACAAGCAGGAGTAACCTGTGATTGCTGGTGACATTTGCACAAACCATTAAAGTGATCCGATCTTTTTGGACTTTAAAACTCGGGCCTGATGTCTCCGAAAGTGATGCCAATGTCTTTTGTGGTAAAGCTTTCCAATTGAGCCCGGTTTCGTCGCAATTGTACACTCGTTCCCTAACGAGGTTTAATTTGGCCACTTTCTCTTTAAATTGTTCTTTGTACTCGGCAATAACTGCGCTATTTGCACTAAGTTTTTCACCACTAATGTCTAGTTTCTGAATGCCATGGCGACACTTAAACTTATCGAGCCATCCTATGCTTGCTTTAAAGTTAGGATCTCCGTCAAGTTTTTTGTTCATTTCAACCGCCTTGGCCATTATTACGGGGCCTGAAAGTGGGATTCCTTGACTCCGTGCTTGTATAAACCATTGATACATAACAGTGTCCAGTTGGTCATATTTTGCTGATTTCATGGTTTTACAAGTCTTAGGATCTCCATCGATGTTTTGCATTTTTGAAACATGTTGTTCTATTTTTTCAGCTTCGCATTTAATGTCATTCACTGTGGTTCTTCCAGCGCTGTAAATGAGAGCAATACTAGTGGGAGTTTCACCTTTTTTCAAACGTTTAATAATCTCAATTTTCTGGTTGAGATCTAACACGACCTGTTTACGCTTTTCAGCCATTTTTTAGCTGTTGCATAAAAACAAAAAAGAAAAGAAACCTTAACAACAAAACTTACTGTTGTGAGTGTCACTATTGTATGCCGAAACAATTAAGCCACTACGCAACACATAACGTACAGCACCGAGCACAACAGCTTCTTAGCCACAACTGAAACTGACCACGTGTGCGATAGCTAGGCGGGCCAAGAACGTGACTTATCAATAGAACAATAGTGCGCCACTCTGCCGCTCAGCAGTAAAGCGAGGATGATTTTTTGCAGCAATCTGGTTACTGTACGGACTGACAGTTAAGAGAAACTGACGGTTAAAAAAGTGACGGTTAACAGAAACTGACGGTTAAAAGAGTGATGGTTAATCGAAGTTTCACTGTACTTCACATCTCATTGAATAATACAATATTATTCATTACAATCCATATATTAACAATCAATAGGCCAATATCCATATCTACATGTACAAACATATATAGATTTTTTTTCTAAATGAGAAAGAGCAAAATTTTTTAAATAGCATTTTGTCTGTCTTTAAAAATTACCTTACAGTACTTTTAATTAAAAAAAAATTAGTTGATCCCTGAGTTGTGCAAAGCGATGGACTGCTGACAATAATGCCTACCCAAGATCATTAGGGGTCCCCCTCCCCCGTTCTTCAAAATTAAAAATTTCTAATTGCACCCATTTCATAGAGGAGGACCATAGTTGTCCGGCCTCACTCCAGAGGTACACTTGAACCATGGTCCACCCCTAAAAGGCCAAAATCCATGGTTAGGGTTGGCGAGGCTGTGACCGCCTGAAAATGGGGTAAAAGCCCCTTCTGAAACAGTTAACACATATAATACATTTGCTACAATTTAACTCGACCAATAAATTTTCAAATTCGTTGAGTTATGTGTACCCACTATTTCCCTTGTCACTGGATTTTGTAACACATAGGCGTTGTCCATTTTAATCTTGATTATCTCATAAGGACCCTCATGTAGCAAAAAGAATTTTTTGATTTCTTTCTCTTGCGCATTCGATAAATCATGTCTCTTGACCAGTACCAGCTGATCCACTTCATAATCAATCCACTTACCTTTGGAGTCGTGCTGCCGTTTCCTTCTCTCCTCCTTAGTTAACAAATTCTCATTAGCTAGTCGCAGTTTTATCCCTACATCTATGGTACTACCTTCTGGTGGATAGTTGAAAAGCTGCTCCAATATTCTTTGTGGGCGTATCCCCTTTACCAACTCATATGGCGTGAATCCAGTAGACTCATGGGTAGTGCAGTTTAACCAGTCCTCAATTCTGCTTACAAACATAGGCCACTCACTGTGTTTAGCATGACAATATGCCCGAAATATTCTTCCGATCTCCCTCATTACCCTTTCGGCCTGTATGTACTGCGGGTGATATACTGCCGTGTTTTTAGTTATGATACCTTCCCACCCTAAAGTCTGTTCCCACTAATGAACTGGGGCCCATGATCTGAAAGTACCGTTTTCCTACTTCGTTCATATGATCCCTTGTTATTTTCTTGCTTAAAACCTTGCTAGTTGCCCTCTTTATGCTGTACAACTTAACACGTTTTGAAAACGTGTCAAGCACAACGAATATGTACATTACTCCCCCTCGCCCCTTTGGCAATGGAGCATACAAATTTACTGCAACCAAATCAAATGGTTTTTCAACTTGTATAAAATTTAATTCACGCTCCTGCCGATAATTAGCCACCTTGGATTTCTGACACAAGTCACACCCTCTGAGCAATTTACTAACACTCCTCTCCATGTTTTTAAACACGCACGATTCCTTTAACACGTGTGTACATTTTTTCACCCCAAAATGCCCATATCTAATATAACAATCCCATATAATTTTATATTTTATATAACAATCCCTCTGGTATAACCAACTTCCAATCTAGCTCACCCCCTTCTATTTTCTTAAACAAAATCCCCTGATACACTTGAAAGTACCTGTTAAATGGGGAATTATCTGGATCTGACTCTAAGCTAGCAATTATTTTTTTCAATTTTGTATCGGATCGTTTCATTGTTTTAAGGTCGGTCAGTTCTTCCCCAAAAAGCCTATCTTCCCGGCTGAGTCGAAAAATGTCTATTTCTTTAAGATCCCTACCCATCTTATTTCCATCAAAATCTACTCTCGATAGCGTGTCTGGTATTTTATTTTCTACACCCTCTTTGTGTTCCCAAGAGAAACTGTATTCTTGTAAAACTAACACCCACCTGGTTAGTCGACTGTGTGTAAGCTTACACGTGTTCAAGAAAGACAGCACCTTATGGTCCGTACGGATGACCGTGTTGTTCCCCAGCAGATTAGTCCTAAACTTCTTCACTGCAAATACGATGCTCAACAGCTCCTTTTCCGTGGTGGTGTAGTTCCTTTCTGCCGCCAACAGGGTTCTGCTAGCAAAAGCTATAGTCCTGTGTTCCCCGTTCTCGTCCTCTTGGTATAACTCTGCACCTAAAGCTATGTTGCTGGCATCTGTCTGTAAATAAAATTTTTTATCAAAGTCAGGACGATTCATCATAATCATATTCATAAATTTATCTTTTATCTCTTGAAATGTGATCTTTTCTTCTTCTCCCCATCTCCACGGTTTGTTTTTCTGCAACACCGCACTCAACTTCGCTGTTATTTGGGCATAATTCTTCTGGAATTTCCTGTAAAAGTTACAAAGGCCTAAAATCTCTGTAATTGCTTTATATTCTTGGGTTCTGGGAATCTCATTATCGACTCTACCTTCTCTGGGTTCACCTCAATCCCTTTGGGTGATATAATAAAACCTAAGAAATGTATTTCCTGTTGCAGAAATTTGGATTTCTCCCAATTCACAGTTAGCCCACCTCTTTGTAATCTATTCAATACATATTCTAAATGTTCAACATGTTCTGGAAAAGTCCTTGATGCTATCAAGATATCGTCAACGTATACGGTTAAAAATTCTATATTATTGGGCTGTAAAATTTCATCCAAACATTTAATAAAATTCGCAACACTAGTATTAAGTCCAAATGGTAATCTTTTAAATTGACAATTCTTTCCATTAAATAAAAAAGCAGTATACTTCCTACTCTCCAGAGCTAACAGTACCTGCCAATAACCCACAGTTAAATCTAAGGATGTCGTGTACTTTACCCCACTAAATTTCTGAAAGATTTCATCAATCGGTTCGGGTGACTCTCGGTCAGGAATGATAATTTGGTTTATTCTACGGGCATCTAGACATAATCTCACTCTTCCATCCTTTTTTATCACAACTAACGGATTCAAATATGGTGACACCGACCTCTCAATTATACCCCCCACCATCATTCTATCCAACTCCTCCTGAACCGCTCGCCTTTTCGAATAGGGCACTGGATAACTTCTCTAAACAAAGGGTGTATGTTCCCTTACCTTTAACTCACACTCATAATTCCTGGCTTTACCAGGTAACTCCGAAAAAAACCCCTTAAAACTCTCAACCACTCCCCACAACTCCTTACGTTGCAGAGTCCCTATAACTCCATCCTCACTAAAAAAAACTAAGTGCCCTGTTCTCCCACACTCGCTCTTCACTTTTATCTCGCTCTCTCTCTTCATTCTCTCCACATATATTTACTCTCATCTCCGTGTCCCCACCATCAAATTGTTTTTGTATTATTTTTATCCCCACAATTTTCACCTCGTCTATCACCCGTTCAAAAGTCACCCTAACTATGTTCCAATTCTACCACCCGTTTGTTAAAATCAATAACTGCTTTGTGTCGTTTTAGAAAATCATTACCTAATATAACCCTAAATTTAACCCTTGAACCACCAAGAAAGTATTATCATATTCAGCCCCATTTATCTTCATAGTTAACTGAACCTGCTTGGTCACCCTTTTACTTCTAACCCCAGTAACACCCACTATTGTAACCCCTGTAACTGGTAAAGATGGAATATTTCTATTTAATTCCCTTAACTCCACTAACACATTTTCTGAAATAACTGAAATTTCACTACCAGTATCTACTAGTGTTTTAATCTCCTTACCTTCAATGGTGACAATGATCTCTGTTAGTCCCGTTTCTGGTTCGTCTACCTCCGGGTTGTCATCCCCCATCAGCTCCATTGAAATGTTTGTCTTAATCAGGTAATTATGATAACTCTTCGTACCTTGGACCGCGCTACTTCCCGACAATGGTTGGGTCCTCTCCTCCATTGTCCTTACTCGTTTTCCTGCTGACCACCCCGCTCCTGTTGATTGGCGGCATTACCCTGAGAGTGACCACCTCGACCCCTGTTTACCTGTCCACTGCCTCTAGGTACTCCTCTGGTGTTGACCGTTTTGGTTTGACACTGGTTCACTCCTCTGGCAATCCCTTGCTCGGCCGCATCTAAAACGAATTGTTCTGAAAGCATAGTTCTCCTATTATAATCTCCCCATGCACCTCTATGTGCGGTCGCTGACCTCCTCAGATGGTGATGTATTACGTTTGTGTGTGACACTGGCTGACTCTGTCGTCTACCCAGCTCCCTGTCCCTGATATTTTAGAATATATCTAAGATTTTTTCCAACTCCGTAATTTCTGTAATATCACGTGTCATTAGTGTAATTTGTATTTCTCGTGGAAAATGTTTACTTACATGATGCACAAATGATCGAAATGGCAACGGTGGCTCAAGATATTTTGCTTCATTATATAATTTCATCACGTACATCGTCATGTTGTTACCGTTTGTCCAAAAACTACCGGACCGCATAATTTTGCTATGCAGCACCTCTTGTTCTTCCTCGGACCAGTATTTGTCCCTAAATGCCCTTTCAGAACTTTTGTAATCCACCCAATCTGTTTTATGAGCTTCAGCCCAAACCGCGGAATTCCCCTTAAAACATTTTAGTATTTTTAGGATTTTTACCTCCCAGTTATTATTACAGAACTGATTGAAATCTCTCACTCAGTTTGAAAATTGCATGGGTGTACCCCCCTACTGTCACAATTAAAAGATTCTAGGTCAAAATCATTATTACTTTCTCTGGTAATTATCAACCGCTCGCTTACACTACTAAGTTTTTGACTTATGGCTGACTCTAACATTCTTATGGTTAACTCAACATTCTTAAATAACTTATCATAGTCATTTACCGTACATATGGCCACTTGTGACTCTAACTCACTACTGCGTTTGTCTATTGCATGCATCGTGCCATTTAAACATTGCATCTTACTCTCTATTCCATCAAACTTATTACAAGTTTGAGTTTCAAAGTTGTGTAGTCTACAAATTACTGTAGTTACCTGTTGTGAAAGTGCTGTTTGGTTAGAATCTAAAATATTTATTTTTGTATTTTGTCCTCTACCACACGCACATGCTCTCTTAACTCGTCTGTTTGTTTTTTAGTATCATTACATAAATCATTAATTTGTTCATCATTGCGCTCATACAATAACTTATTTGAATTATTTAATTCATTAAACTTTACATTTATACTATTTTCAAACTTAATATTTTATTCTTTCATTTCGTTAAATTTCACATTTTGTTGTTCTTTCACTGTATTTTGTTGCTCTAAAAGCAGTTGCAGCAAATTCATCACTTCATCGTTAGACCTATTGATACTGGTAGACACTGGGGTAGACAAGTGTACCCCGGAGTCACTCATTATGGCAGAGTCAGTTAGATTAAGTTCATTTTCGTTATCTGCCATTTTTTCAAATTACATAAATTGCCCCAAAAAAGTTATATCCAATTTACATAACATATTACACACAAAAAACACAATTAGTACATCAAATTACCCAATGGAATTGCTATATAAACATTCCGCCGTCTACCCTAACATAACTCTGCGTCTAAGTAGGCCTAAGTTATTAAATATTAAATAAATTTAACAAGTATCCTGGCAGGGTCGCCGCTTGTAATTGTTCAAAAAAAAAGTATAAAGTAAAGAAGATACAACTAAGCCCCGATTATATTCTTTTCTTTTCGACTTCCCTTTAAAAAGTCAGAAGATTCCCAAAGTCGCCACCACATTTTTTGGAGGAAATGTGGAAACCATTTCACTTTCCCGAAGAAAACAGTTTTGATAAATTAACAAAAATTCCCTTACAGAAAAAATTCCAGGGCCGTTTATACGAACTTACACATAGAATAGGTTACGGGTAGAGTGCGTAATTAACTAAACTACCTCATTATATTGAAAAATCTGATTTTATTTTATTAAAACACATTGTAATTTTTTTTATAATGTAAAGAAAAATATGACTCCAAAAAATTAAGACAAAAGAAAGTCTTCATCACAAATCAGTACTTGTGAAATTTCCCCCTCCGTTTTTTCTTTCACTCACGCTCATTCGCCCTATTGAGATCTCATCATTTTTATTTCATATTGTTTAAAATGATGAAACACACGCACCATGGGTATATGCGGGGAGGGTACAAACCAGTCGAAAGACTGAAGGACTACGAATTGTTTAAAAGGTAATTTTACTTTAAAAAAATAATTTTGTTACAATTGTTCCAAGTTGGTTACGTCCTTATTTTTTACTTATCTCTTCCGACGGGGAGTCTCCTGCTTGTTGCACCACCAGTAGTCATAATTCACTTTCCCGACGAAAAATCACAGAAAAATGTTCTAACAGTCCAAATTTTATGTTTTCATTTTTTGTTTCGATTTAATTGACACCAATTTTATAAAACTTTTTTAATAAAAACTCAGTAGGCCTACCGTAACTGCCTGCGGGCACTAATAGAACACATGTGTACTGTTTGGTTGCTGACTGGAGACAGACGCTTTTGCTTTTGTTTCTGCGCCACAATTCAGTTCAAAAGTCACGTACACTTGCTGATAGCTACAACACTTCCCACACCAAAAGTCACGTACACCAAATTCCACGCTCGCTTTCTGAGGGCTCTCACACATGAAAATACGTTTTTGTAATGCTTAAGGAAATGTACCATTACATGCTGACCAGTTGCACTTATTAGGGAGTCACTCTGGAAACAGGTACAGTAGCAGTGGAACTTTCAGGAAAATGTTCGTATAGTGACATGCAGAGAATTAACACCAAGTGTAGTATGGATGGTCAGGTTGGATGTGAGATAATGAGCTTTGGAGGCCCAGCATAATCCTCAGGCAACAAGAGACTGGAGGTTTCACTTATAGAATTTTTCCAAGTAGCCCCATATTGGGAGCATGTATGTACCCATCAGTATAACATATGAAGTACTGATATGTTTACCTACAGCAGATTATAGTGTTACTACAAAATAGGGGACGGAGTTGATACAGACAATGAGCTGTTTTGCGGCTACTTGCTCAGAATGCATCTGCCAGGTGAGATGTCAAATGGTGAAGCCCTAGATACTTCATGCAAAGTCAAGGAGGGAGCTTTCTGCATCTGAGGAAGACTGCAGCTGTGGTCTTGGCCATGTTAACTGGGACCATCCATTTGTCTGCCCACTCAACGTATGCGAACAGCTGATCCTGGAGCCAAACTACAGCCACTTCAGGCAACTTGGGCATGTTGTTGATATAAATAAGAAAAGCAAGATAACCTATGATGCTGGCCTGAGGTATTTAAGTGGTAATGGCTCTGTACAAAAAAACAGTAGTGTCCACTCTCATGGGAAAAGTCCTTTTCCAAAGAAAGCTAGCAATCAAATGAATGTAGCAGTCTGAAAGCAGAATTTCCTTGAATTTGTGCAGTAGGGCAGGATACCAAACACGATTGAAAGCTTTCTCAGGATCTAAAAAGATGGCAATAGTCTGTTTCCATGGACAGCCGGCTTGAGAAACTATCTCCACAAAGTGCATCAGCAAATAAAAATAATGACAGTAAGACAGAACATATTTGTTGTAGTGAATACATCACTAATGAATTGTGACAGTACAATTCTGGTATCATAATAATTTTGGGAAAAAATGGTTCTACAACATAATTATTGTATTTTATTTTAAAATGCCATATAAAAGATTGGTGAAGTTTTAGTGAGAATTTTCAATAACGTAATATTGAGCTGACAGGATTTGTGTCGAGGTCAGAGTAAAACCACAAAACTAGCAAAAAACAGTTCGTCATAATAACGTGTCAACAAGCCTAGCCCATGATTACGTCAGCCAAAAGAATGCATACTTTTGTAAACAAACGGGGCTTGGCCGTTCAAACAAAAGAACCAGTGACGTAGTTTTGCCCTACCTCTGCAATGCTCAGTGGTGAGACGCTGTAATTTTCATCTCGACCGTGAAGTGGGCCAGCCGGCCAAGTCACACGGCCAGCGAATTCACGAAGTGTGATTATTTAAATTTTACACCACCAAAAGTTTATTAATAACAGTTATATATTAACATTTTTGACTTAAAACATCGGAAGCATGTAATCACGATGGGACGCTACGAAAACGAGAGCGTGTGATCTGCGATGGGACGTTTTCGATGTCCGTAACTCAAAAGTACAGGGAGTGACAGCTAAGTACAATTGGCTGTAAAACCAATCAAATATTCAATATAAAAAATCAGATATTCAAAATTATCCAAATTTAATAAAATGAGCTCATTTTTAAAGAAAATGTACGAGAGTATGAATGGGAGAGAGTGGATACTATTCAATAATAATAAGTGCTGGGTTGTGCCAATAATATTTATGTTTATCAAGTTTATTGTGCATTAATCATTAACAAAGTATTTATTTTGGAGGGATAAAGTGTTGTAAGGGTTTAATATTTGATAAACGCCACATGGCGTAACATGTAGTCAATTTTCAATGTGTAGAGTCAATTTTCAATGTGTAGAGTCATCTTAAAAAATAAAAAGTCAATGGTACGTTTTATTTTGAGTGTAATTATTTCAGGTAATATATTCCGCGAACCTGGTTCGTGTAACCCAAATTCTGGACCTTCAAGGTAAGTTTTGTATTAGTTGTACAGTGTGGCAACATGGCGCCCGATATTTTAATACACATCAAATTAAATGTAACCAATTAATTAAACCATAAAAGTAATTAATTACAATTGGTCGCCTTGCGAACAGGGACTCTACATACAATTTAATTTTATGTGGAGTATACCTACCAGAGAAAGCGAAATAATTACCTGAAGTAATTGCGAAAGTACGCAAACACGTGCGTAATATAAGGTTAAGTTACAAGGTTATAAACATATATGTGTTAGAGATATAAGAACCAAAATGAGTACCAATGACAATAAAACAGATGAGACAGCTGTTATGATGCAGTTACTATTACATAAATTTGATGAACAAAGTATGAAGTTTGATAAATTAGACGAGAAGTTGGATGAACAAAAAAGAGATTCCAATTTGAAATTCGGTGAAATAAAAAATGAAATTAAAACACAAAATATTCAAATTAAAAGTGATTTTAATAAAAAGTTTGACGAAATAAAAAATGAACTTAAAAAACGAAATGATAATTTTGATAAACTATGTGATGAAGTGAATAAAAGTTTAGACGAGAGGTTAATTCAAATAAAGAATACGAAGGTAAGTAGCAGTGAAAATATGACAAAAAACAAAGTGCTAATTAATAAGGTGAGTAACAATGATAATTTGAATAATGAGCTTACAGGTAGTAACAATGATATAATTAAGAATATGGTATTAGAAAATGATGATGAGAATATTGGGAGTGATAATGAGATGTTTGTGTGTGTTGAGTTAGAGAGAAAGTGTTGAGAAAATATATTTGTAAAAGGGATGCAGGGGGTAGAATGTTCCTTTGATGTTGTAGTAGGGGGTGAAGTAAAGTCTTCACGTATTTTTAGCAAGGACATGAGTTCCTTAGATTTATATTTGGGAGACGATATGTCTACAAATAGAGTTCCCTGGTGTTTTTGCGTACCTCATAGGTGGTGCAGTAATTATGAGTTAGTGACCCCTGCGTATTTGGAGAGAGAGAGTGTAGCTTGGTGTTATGGGAAGAAATATATTGAGAGAGAGAGAAAGAGAGTAATAGAGATTTTTAAGATAAATAGAAAGTATAGAGAATTTGTAGAAAGGTTAGGAGTAGAGATGGTAGATAATTATAGCGAATACAAACCTTATAGTGAAATTGAGATAGTAATAATAGTGGATGATGAGAATAATGATAACAATTACTTACCTTGGGAACTAAAGGGTGTAGTAGTAGACGATAGTAATGACTATATGACTTACATGTTTATGACAGATAATACTGAGGTAGACAGAACCATACCCGATCGTGACATGGTATATGATAAATTAATATGGAATACACCTATTAATATGAACGAGATAGTGGAAAAATATAAAAATGGAGATAAATATTATATTGATACTAATATAAATATCATTTATTTACTAAAAAATAAGTTGTATAGACCTAAGATTCGACTGTTATTCAATGATGGAGGATAGGTTGTTTTATTGTGTATGAACATTAATATATGTGAACAGTGATTTTGAAATGGACTGCTTATGAACTGATTTTGATCAATGATAAAATAATGAGTTTGGATTGTATATTTTTAATTGTATTAATGTCAATGTATTTGTGTATTTTTGATGTTGTGTATTACAGGTAAATTTTATGTACACCATGTATGTAACAGTAAATTGTTTTAATAATTAACAATTAACATGTTTTTTTTTTGACTAAACAAGTGAAAGTAATAGTGAAAAATTAAATAATTGAAAATTAATCACTTAATTAATGTGGTACAAAAGAAAGTTTGATAATGAAGTTAAATGATTTTATGAGATTTCTAATGAATAATAAATGATTAAGCATATAATATATATATTTGAATATCGAGATGTATTGTTATTAGTAGGTGATGAATTTTCTAATGCAATTGTCAATGATCACAGAAATGTAAAGTGTTTAAAAGGGAATAGAGATTGGGTGAGAATTATTAAAATAAATAGAGGCATGTGAGTTAGTCAATTAAAGTTAATGGGAGTTAGATAGATAAGAATTTTGAAGAAAATAATACACAAAGAGAGTGTTAGATATTTAGGGACAGTAGTAGTGATTATATGTAGAGAGGTGAGTAAAGTAAAGGATAAACATATATTTGTTGATGATGATATTTTGTAGTGGGGGTGAGGTGATAAGGAGTGACCAACGTATAGCGTTGTGGCAGGTAATAGCGTAGTTTAAGGGAGTGTTTGCCGATATTTTGGAAGGGCAAAAAAATTTATGAATGTATATGGCCAGGTAGGGAACACCCATCTTAGTACAAAGACGAGCGGTGCCAGAGGATTTAAATGGAATTAGTGAAGGGGTTTATAATTGAGCGATTGGTGTCATAATATGTAAATTTGGTTGTTAGTTAGAAGAAAGGTGAGTAAGATTATAAATGTTAGTGCCTATATAATAAGTCAAAGCATAGTGAATACAGGAGTCACCCAGACTAATCAATGAATGTGATAAAAATGTGAAGAGTAGAAAATTCATAGAAAGGTAATAAGAAATGAAATAATATAATGTAATATGAATATTAATAATAAATTTGAAATTGTGAAGAATTAAATGGTAGTAAATTATAAATAATTGATGGCTAATTAATAAAAGTTTAATAATTAAAAGTATTAATTAATTAATTAATTAAAATGTAATGTTATAATTTTATACGCAAATTTAAAGATGTAGGGTGTGTAAATTCTAATCAAAGTTAAATGTGAATTGGTTATTTTTCAGTAATACTTGCAATATAATGATGAGTGTATTAGTTTGTATTATGTTTATTATGTATTAGCATAGGAATTTGAACAAAGAATGGCACTTCTATATAATTCTTGTTGTTGAGTTGAAGCAAACCCAGTGCTTCTTAACACAAACCAGCACACAGCTAAGGGGAAACAGATCAGTTAGTGATATAGCATTATACCAAGCCACTATTTTGATATTTTTGATTTATTGTTTCAGTGTTTGGTGATGTTGTGACGGTGGTTCTGAGCTGGCCAGCGTGTCAGAGCAGGAGCGTTACACGCCTGATTGGCCTTATGGTTTGGGATCTCGTAGGAGAAGTCCAGTAAGGTCATGCAGGTACTGTCACCATCATCGGACCACGGGTGAGTTGTTGTATTCTTTTATATAAATAGTAAGGGGGTTGTGACAACCTATCCTAGCTGATCCCTTTAGGAAGTACGAATGTGTCAATGAGAGTTTTTATGCTTCGACACAAAATCTTTCATTGAGGGGGTTTTGTGACGGTACAATTCTGGTACCATAATAATTTTGGGAAAAAATGGTTCTACAACATAATTATGGTATTTTATTTTAAAATACCATATAAAAGATTGGTGAAGTTTTAGTGAGAATTTTCAATAACGCAATATTGAGCTGACAGGATTTGTGTCGAGGTCAAAGTAAAACCACAAAACTAGCAAAAAACAGTTCGTCATAATAACGTGTCAACAAGCCTAGCCCATGATTACGTCAGCCAAAAGAATGCATACTTTTGTAAACAAACGGGGCTTGGCCGTTCAAACAAAAGAACCAGTGACGTAGTTTTGCCCGTAAAATTTTGATGTAAATTTTACACCACCAAAAGTTTATTAATAACAGTTATATATTAACATTTTTGAGTTAAAACATCGGAAGCGTGTAATCCACGATGGGACGCTACGAAAACGAGAGCGTGTGATCTGCGATGGGACGTTTTCGATGTCCGTAACTCAAAAGTACAGGGAGTGATAGCTAAGTACAATTGGCTGTAAAACCAATCAAATATTCAATATAAAAAATCAAATATTCAAAATTATCCAACTTTAATAACATGAGCTCATTTTTAAAGAAAATGTACCAGAGTATGAATGGGAGAGAGTGAGAGAGTGGATACTATTCAATATTAATAAGTGCTGGGTTGTGCCAATAATATTTATGTTTATCAAGTTTATTATACATTAATCATTAACAAAGTATTTATTTTGGAGGGATAAAGTGTTGTAAGGGTTTAATATTTGATAAACGCCACATGGCGTAACATGTAGTCAATTTTCAATGTGTAGAGTCAATTTTCAATGTGTAGAGTCATCTTAAAAAATAAAAAGTCAATGGTACGTTTTATTTTGAGTGTAATTATTTCAGGTAATATATTCCGCGAACCTGGTTCGTGTAACCCGAATTCTGGACCTTCAAGGTAAGTTTTGTATTTGTTGTACAGTGTGGCAACATGGCACCCGATATTTTAATACACATCAAATTAAATGTAACCAATTAATTAAACCATAAAAGTAATTAATTATAGAATCATCCCTGGAATATGCATTTCCTGTTGTGAAATTAATAGTAATAAATGAGACTATAACACTTAACCACACGTGATCAGTACTGTGACACAGACTTAACAGCAACTTGTAAGGCAATCAATTAGTCAGGTCAGCCAATATTGTTACAAGTCAGTAAAGAAAAGAACATACTCTAATAATGTAGCGTAGCATATGTCTGAAACATTGTGAGTTTAAATTTTAGTTTCAGACTCAGGATATTGAATATATTCATAATATGTTTGTAATTCAGGACTTGAGGTATATGATACACTAGTACACTGTCTCCAGGCTACGCTAGAACACACAAAGGGAAAGAAACACGTAATAACACAGCTCATCTTCTGGGCTGTGTTTAGTTTACCTGTAGCGTAAGTTAAAGTTTCTCCTGTGAAGTATCGTTGTGTGTTTCATAGCTATTATTTATTGTTGTTTTAGCTTTGTTACTTAGTAGCCATACAACCCTCTGTACCTGCTAAAATGAAATTAATATTTAACCCCAGAAACTAAACTTGAAATTTTGAACAGACTTTCAAAGAGGGTAATAGGTTGGCCTTAGCAAATTTATAACATTCCAAAACAACCTTAAGCGATATAAAATGTAATAAAGAAGCCATTTTAAAATACATATCAAAACTATGATGATGGTTTAAAACATAGCAAAACTTTAATGGCTAATGAACCATTTACTTATGGTTTGTTCAGAATCATTAATTCAGGAGAACTAATACCAGGGACTTTATTATAGGATGAAGCACTTGATTTGAATACAAAGTTAGGCAGTCTTTTTTAAAGCACACACAGGATGGATAAAAAAAATTCAAATTATGTCATGCTACTAGATAGGCCTAAATGTGTATTCAAGGAGAAGTTTTATCTAATGCAGTTAAACCATTTAAAAATAAAAATCTTAACTTGTTAGAAAATTACAGACATTCTATAGATGATACATGTAATGCTGATGAGATGAGTAAAAATTGAAGTCATTGTCTCAAAAAGATATGCAACAGCACCTCTGGTTTTCAAAAATCAAAAAAGTGAATTACAGCTATGGTGTGCACTAACAGTAGTGGAATATATTCCTTACTATCAGTAACAGTTTGGTTTAATTACCTTGTATCCGTCAGTGACTTCGTTCTAGCGTTTTTTATATAGACGCGTTTCATGACATGTGTCACATCATCAGTAATCCTCGTCAAATATTAAAATTCACATAAAACACAAAAACACATTTGCACATATTTACTAAATCACAATAATGACACACACATAACACGATGTAACTTCAGCTCCGTTGGACCGGTCCGACCGCGCGTGTAGTTGCCGAGCCACTAATTAAACTAAGTCAATCCTTATCACCAGTCATTACCGCCATGCGCAATTATATTTAGGGCTGTATCATATAGTGAGTGAGATTGAAACCTTAATTGTTCATTTAATATACTGTTATTGTTGATATTCTTGTCTTTAAATGATTTATAAATCTCAAACTCCTCGAGAGCGTCCATTAACCTACCCTTACCGCATACATGGATTGCTTTGAAATTAGTATTGAAATCTGTGTAATTATGATTATGCATCATTAGATGGCGCACATAATTAGATTTGTAGATGTTCTTTGTATCTTTTCAAGAAAGACCTGCCAGTTTGACCCAGATAGAAACAATCACAATCATCACATGACATCTTGTAAACACCTGTTTTCTCTTCTAACGGGAATGGTTGTTTTATGCGTAACAAATTAGAAATATTATTATTTGTTTTAAACGCGACTTTTATATTAAATTTAGAAAACACATTGGATATAATGTTAGGTAAAAGGCTACCGTACACTGTCGTTATATACTTTTTATTATTATTTTTATTTTTGTTAACTTTATTATCATCGATGGTATTATGGTGGGATCTAGTTTTAGATAGGTGTCGCTTAAGAAGTCTATCTATCATCAAACTCTTGTAGCCATTTGCTATTGCTATGTGCCTTATTATATCCAATTCATCCTGAAAGTCCTTTTGGTTAAGTGGAATCGTTACCAACCTATGAACAAAACTGTTGTAAGTCGCCATTTTCTGACTATATGGGTGATGAGAATCGGCGTGTATTGTAATATCTGTGGTGGTGGGTTTCCTATATATTTTATATTGAAATTTAAGATACTTTGTAACAGTCAGGTCCAAAAAATTGAGTTTATTGTCAACCTCTGTTTCGAGGGTAAATTGTATGTTCTTGCTAAGGCTGTTCAAATAATGTTCCAATTTCTCTATCTGCCGTAGCGTGCCATTAAAAACTATAAAGGTGTCGTCTACATATCGTGCATAGAATTTAATATTATTATAAATTTGTTATTCTCTGAGAACATGTAAGTATTTTCAAAATGATGCAAGTATAAATCCGCCAGCAGTCCTGAAAGTGGCGAACCCATTGCGAGACCAAACTCTTGTAGGTAAATATTATTATTAAAAGTGAAGTAATTCAACAGGACATTCAACAATAAAATTAACTCATCTATTTGTTTGTGATTCCGCTTCTCACCTTCAATGAGAAGATCTTTTACAATTGAAATTGTGTCATGAACCGGCACGTTTATGTATAAATTAACTATGTCAAATGAAGCGGTTTTGTACGTAGGTAAGAGTTCGATATCCTGGACCCTTTTAATAAAGTCAATATTATTTTTTATGCTGTGATTATTTTTTAAAACGATACTATTTTTAACAATATGATATAATTTCTTTGCCGTCTTATAGCCATGTGCATATGTGTAATTTATGAGGGGTCTGACAGGAATATTTGCCTTATGTATCTTCAGTAGTCCCGTGAGCTGCGGGGCGCGTGCATTTATTGGTTTTATATAACAGCGAACATTATCATCAAACAAACTACCGCAACGATTAATAATGCCATTTAGCTGTTTGACGTATTCATTGGTAGGGTCACTGTTCAATGTCCGAATGTTATTGTTATCTATAAATTCAAGTACTTTGTTATTATAGACCTGTGTATCTAATATGACAATTGTGTTCCCCTTATCGGCTTTAGTGATCACGGCATTATTAGAAGTAAGTTTGTCTTTAATTTGTCCTAATATTTTGGTTTCTGTGGCATGTTTACGGTATGTTGTCAGTGGTTTATTAAGCTTAATACGTTTATTGAGTTTGACATTCATTAACGCACATAATTCGTTTTGTATTTGATGGTTGGATACAGTTTTAATGGCTGCTTCCATATTGGCAATCTCATTGATAAAGCGGTTATTATTATGTAAGTTGGGTGGAATGTTATATTTTAAACCCTTGTTGAGTACGTCCAATTCTTCCTTATCAAAGACAATCGAAGTTTGATTAGATATGCGTGTGTAAAACTTATGTTTGTGCTCAATATTGATCTTACTATGTCCTTTGTTCATACATCATACATCCTCGGCGCTACAGCCCAGTCCGGGCCCTGGCCTCCAAAAGAAATCTTCCCCACTGGTCTCTACTCCCGGCCAATGTCCACCAGTTTGCTGCACCCAGCCTCACTGCCTCCTTACCAACCTGGTCCAGCCATCTTGTACGCGGTCTTCCTTTCCTTCTCCTTCCCATCGGCAAATAATTCATAACTCTTTTGGGGATTCTATCCTCCGCCATTCTCTGCACATGACCAGCCCAACGCAATCTGTTAATTTGTATGAGTTGCACAATCGGAAGATATTTAAACCTTTCGTACAACTCTCGATTATGCAGTCGCCTCCAAATGTCGTTTTCCTTCACAGGGCCATAGATTCTCCTCAGTACCCTCCTCTCAAAAACGGATAGTTTCTGCTCATCTAGTTTTTTTAGCACCCAGCATTCCGAGCCATACATCAGGACTGGTCTGATCAAGGTCTTGTATAGGGTGGCTTTTGTATCTTTACTTATTAATTTTGACTTAAAATGTTTCACTAGTCCGTAGTAACACCTATTAGCAGATAATATCCGTTTTTCAATGTCTCTAGAGGAGTCATTTCCAGAGTCCACACATGACCCGAGATATGGAAAACCCTGAACCTTTTCAAATTCATAAATCATTAATGTGCAGGGACAGGGCACGAGTGTTGGCACCTACAACCATATATTTGGTTTTGCTTTGGTTTATAACCAAGCCCATAGCCTTAGCGGACAACTCCAATTCCTGAAAGGCTTCCTTTAAGCCAGATTCAGACCTACTTATGACGTCAATGTCATCGGCATAGGCCAGAAGCTGTACCTCCTTGTGAAATATGTGTCAGCTAGTTTGAATTCCTGAATCCCTGATGACCTTTTCTAGAGCTATGTTGAACAACAGACATGCTAAGGCATCTCCTTGTTTCAACCCATTCAATGTTTTTAAGGAGTTAGATAGATTTGATTGTATTCTGATTTGGCACTTAGAATTGGACATAACTACTCCAACCATACGCACCAGCTTAGATGGTATATTCAACTCCTTCATAGCTCTATATAGCATTTTCCGGTTGATTGAATCATATGCCGACTGGAAATCCACAAAGAGATGGTGAGTGGCCACTCCATATTAAAACGTTTTTTCCAGGATTTGCCTTAGTGTAAATATTTGGTCTGTTGTTGACCTATTCCTAGTGAATCCACATTGATATTCTTTTATGTTTTCCTCAGCGTAGGGAAGCAGCCTAGAAAATATGATGTTGGACAATACCTTATATGCTGTATTAAGTAGAGAGATGCCCCTATAATTTTTACATATGAGCGGATCACCCTTTTTATGTATTAAACACACCACCCCATTGTTCCACTCATCAGGCATTACTTCCTCCAGCCATATTCGCTCTATGAGATGGGCAAATTCCTTTATGAAATCTCCTCCTGCGCTCTTTAATAGTTCTCCTGGTAAACCATCGGAACCTGCTGCCTTGTTATTTTTAAGCTTTTCTAGAGCTTCATACACCTCGTCATAGGATGGCACCAACTCCTCTCTATCATCCTTGAATTCTCCTGCTTCCTCTTCATTCTCAGATGCCTCCATCGAAGCCTCCCCAACTGAGCCTAACAACTCTTCGAAATGTTCTGTCCATCTCCTGATTACGCCAGCAGTATCACTCACAAGGCCACCATTATTATCCCTACAGGCATTTGTTCTAGGCTGAAATTCCTGTCTCATATCATTCACCTTCCTGTACATATCTCGGTTCAGCCTTTTACTCTTATATTCCTCTATCTTTTTCATCTGTCTCATCATATACTCCCTCTTTTTCCTCTATGAATCTTCTTTTCCATCCGCCTGGCCTTCCTGTATTCCTCTTGAACAGCCCTAGTGCATTTCCTTTGGATCATAAATTTGTATGTCTTGTTTTTGAATTCAGTTGCCTCTTCACACTCCTTATCAAACCATTCATCTCGCCCGTGTCTCTTCTTCAAACCAACGATTTCTTCTCCCTTGGTCACTAATATGTTTTTTTGATTAAGCCAGTGATTTTCTATATCTTGTTCCTCATGGCATTCAAGTCTCCACTGTCTAATTTTCTCGTTAGTAACTTCCTTGAACCTCCGTTTTATTTCTTCTTCCTTTAGTATTTCTGTAAGGTATCTAACAGTCTTTATTCCTTTTTCATTTCTATTATTGGAGATTCTAGCTCTCAGTTTTGCAACTACGAGATAGTGATCGCTATCCATGTTGGCACTTCTATAAACTCTAACGTCTTGTAAGTCTGACTTATGGCGGCCATCCAATAGGACATGATCTATTTGATTGACCGTTCTCCCGTCTGGAGAGATCCATGTGCCCTTATGTATGTCTTTGTGGTCAAAGAAAGTCCCTCCTATGATCATATTTTGACCAACTGCGAAGTTCAATAGTCAGAAACCATTGTCTGAGTGTTCAGAGTGTAAACTATACTTTCCTATATTACTACAAGCATGGCTGCTTCCCACTTTGGCATTTAAGTCACCTATGATTATTTTTATGTCATGTCTAGGGCTGCTAGCATACGCATTCTCCAGCAAGTCATAAAAATCATCTTTCTCCTCCTCAGGCTTATCATCAGTTGGGGCATGCACGTTTATTATAGTATAATTAAAGAAGATTCCCCTAAGTCTCATTTTACACATTCTAGGTGTAAGGAGTTTAAAATCAATGATATCTGCTTTCATTCTACGGCTTACCAAGAAGCCAGTTCCAAGCACATGGTCCCGGTTCTGACAGCTGTAATACACCGAGTAGTCCCTTCGATCCATGATTCCAGCGCCAGTCCACCTCATCTCCTGCACAGCCAAAACATCTATCTTATATTTGAGAACCTCTCCTATTAATATCTTCAAGGCTCCAGGTCTGTATAAGGAACGCAAGTTCCATGTCACAAGTTTAAAATCTTTGTCCCTTTTCCACGATCCAGTCCCAATTCCATTAATCCATCTGGCTTTTCCTTTTTCTCTTGGTTTCATAACAATATTATTTTATGGGGTGGGTTGTTAACCCTACCCTCAACCCCCAACCTGGAGGACCAGGGGTTTTATGGTTAGAGTTCCCGTCTCTTACATGAGTTGCCTTCACTGAGCTAACGAGTCTCATCCACTCGTCCGCAGTAGACCATACTCACTAGATCTATGGGCGCCGCCATTGACATTTTTATGTTCTTCCGCCGCCAACCCCGCCATGCAACCTGCTGCCGACACACTACATCTTGGTAAGCTGGGTCCCTGATTACCTCAGGGCCACCTCGCCCAGACCCCCATCTCTCGTTGGCTCGCCGACCCAAGCTGCCGAAGGGATTGGTTACCACAACCTTAGCATGGGTTGCTCGACTTAGCAGGGCCCACCGCTTGTAGGTGAGAGTTGGAGTTGGAGAGGAGAGGCTAGTGACCAGCTCTTGTATGCAGGCCATATATTACGCATCACTCCCCCATTTGAGCCCCATGTCCTTTGTTCGCTAAGTTTAAAAACTTCTTATTCTGGGTTATATATTGTAACGTTAAAATAGAAGGGCTGGTGCGTTCCTGTATAATGACATGTTCGTGATGTTTAGCCCCGCGATGGAAGCCAATCTGTAACGTTTATATTAGACTCTCGGTCGTTTCCTGCAAAATGTTTACACTTGTTTTTTATGTGTATGAGTGATAATGTGGTGTGTTCGCCTCACACCGGTCGTTACAATAATGGTTGTCACTACTGAAGTCCGTAGCGTGGTCTAAATTATCAGTACAACCTACCTGTTTATTCATAGGGGTTGCGAATCCCGGGTGGCGCCAAATTGTTTATATTAAAACAATTAAATTTGTTAAATTACAAGTTAAATAAGTGTTGTCAGCGTTGACGGCTGGAGCATTCAAATGATTCCCTCCGCTGTACTGCTTGTCTTATTGTCCACTCGTGAAGAGCGCTAGTTGGTTACTTAGTAAAAATTGCTAACACACATATATTATACAACGTCCTACGAAATAAAATGATGGTAATACTCTGTACTGTAATTTTAATGCAAATTTGGTCATTAATTAATATGACAAAAGTATTATAAATGGTTTTTTTAACAAATTGCTCCGGCTTAGAACATGAAACACATATCTCTTTAGGTTGGCGAAATTGATTTTGAAATGAACTATTCTGATGCCGTCATGGCTTCTGTTTACATACAATATATTAATCTGTTCAAAATCTGGGGTTCTTTGGATTATAAAATAAAACATAAAAGCTGGTTACATTAAAAAAGTACACTACCATACCTCATACGTACTTAAATAGTATAAAGTGTTTTTACAAATTGTTCGGTGGTGTCGTATTAGTTGTTACAAAATTCGCACCTTATGCGAGGTTATATCTTAATTAACAATTGTTTTACGTAAGTTGATTATGATTCAAACCTTTGAAAGAAAATTAATTTTGTTTAATAGTGAGAAATTTTGATTGTTTCGAGAAATATTTAAAGTAATTTGGTTTCTGGGATAATTGAATTTAGTTGATACTTATCAGTTTTGATGGTGGTGATATGTTGTCGTCTGGGGTAATGGAAATGCATCGATTTTGGGGCTGATTTAGGCTTCGGGCATCTTCTTCTATCTCGTCTTGGGACTTTCTGCTATTTAATTTCTTTTATTTGGTTCCAGGACATCGGTTAATATTAGAAGCTCTGCATCTACTCGTCATTGGTTCTTGTAGTCGATTTCTGAACGTCTCTTGAACTTTTTAATGTAAAATTTTGGTCATCTCAAACTTGCGTACCGCTTACCCACGCGTCATTTTTTCAAGTCTAATAAATTTAATGGAAAATTAGTATTCAACGGCCCGTTTCTATGGTAACAGAAACCCTTTGATTGGTTAAGGCCTCGATTAAAAGCATTGTTATGAGATTTGAAATTTTTATTCAAATTTATTATATATTTTCTGAATGATTTTATTCTTCTATCATCCTATTTGTGTATTAAATAATATCACTATTGTATTTCTTTCCTTTCAAAGTTCAAAATGATACCTCATAAGGTCATATTCTATTATACATTAACTTTAGTCTAATTATTTTGACATTTGATAAATTACATATCTCTTTTAAATTAAACTTTTAAATAACATTTCTCTCTTAAAATAATTTATATATAATTACTGGCTATTTACTTGCCTTAGATTTGTAAATTTCCTTGTGAATTTGTTACAATTGATATTTGTGTGTGTCTGACAGTTAGACATTTTCATAGCCAAAAGTAGCCATGTTGGTATTTTACTTATTTCTTTTAAATTACATTTTAATTCAGCCTGATGGGCTTCACTTTGTTATTATAATTGTTTGTGTTGCGTTTTGATTCTGTTTGTGTTCTGATAACAAGTTATATAGTTTTCACTATCCATATTTAAAACATAACAATTAGGCTTATGGACTGCAAGTTTGTTTCAGCCCTATCCTATTTCTAACATTAAAACGAACAATTCTTTATAAGTTATTAGTTACTGTTGGTTTAACATTCATTTCATTCTTTTGCTATTACTTTGAGTGAGAAACATCATCACTTCTTTCAAACTTATTAAATTTATTTTCCCTTCTAACATGGGGTGTTTTTTAATTGTATACTTAAATTCTTATTTCATTACTATTTCTTTCCTCCATTCCATGTTAACACAAACTGTTTTTACATGGGCTTTCTCCCTGAATAATATTACATCCTTTACTTATCTCTAATTTAAAGACTATTTCTAACTATACTTAATTATATAGTTTTTCCATAAGCTCACTTAAATCATTTATTGGTTTATCAATGATTTATTAAGTGTTTTCTTATCTATTAATACTTTTTATTACTGATAATATCTTTTTCCACATATCACTTTCACCTTTAATTAATTGGTGTTTATCACTGATACACTCACTATTTTGGGGTATTTATCTATACACTATGGCACTTTTTTCCACTGTTTATATTAAGTGTTACTTAGTGGGTAATCCCTATACTTATTTCTCTTTCTATTTCTCACTTTCTTTCATCGTAAAATGATACTTATTATTAATGACATTTTGTTATTTACATTTCACTACATCTAACTTTAATAATTGGATTAGTGTACTTTCTTTACCAAGTTATTTTTTCACTGTTTTTTTGTTTAAAACAGGTATATAAATTATCTCATTTACTACAATAATATTTGTTTTCATTAGTGGATAATTATTTGGGTTTATTTACAGTATTCTATCTTTGAGTATACCATTTCTCCCTTTTATATGTGGTGTTTGTTATTTCTTGGTTTCACTTTGTTTCCTCTTCCTTCTTCTTCATCTCCTTCATCTTCAATTGTCTTCATTTTGATTCGGTCCTCCTCTTCTCGTCTAGTTTAATTTCTATTTAGTTGTAGAAATTTATTCACTTCCTTTATTTGTCTTTATTTTTGATTTCTTACCTTCTTTTGTTAGTTCCTATTTGTTTGGTCAATCACTTTTTCCTTTGTGTATTTTTCGTGGTTCCCTTCTTCCTTTGTTTACTGTTGTTGGGTCAGTCACTTGGGTTAGGTCAAAGTCGTCGTTCGTCGAGTCATATTTTTTATATTTTATTTAAATGAATTATTTTATTTGATATGAAGTATTTTTACATTTATAAATATAGTTTTTATCCCTGGTACTGGGGTGGCTTATTTGTGTTGTAACAATATGTACTGTAAGTTATATCTGATGTATATTTATTCACATAATCTAAAATATTCTCGATAATAGCAGGATGGACGCTATCGAGCAATTGTAAGTGTAATTTGTACAACCGGTTATTCAGCATTAATTTCTTCCTATACAAGTATTTAATTTCCAATTTTACCCAGAAAAGTTCTGCATGTTCTTTAGTTTTTCTTGCAGTTGGTGAGGTATTATTAATGTATATCCTGGCGTACTTCGGAATCAGGTTATTTTCTAAGCATTTCTTATTGAATTTAATGTGCAAGTTAGTTATTAATAGTTTAATTTTAACGTTTTGGTATTTATATACTATAGATGCCTGACTAGCTTCCATTTTATTTTGTTTTTATATTGTATCCAAGTCACTTTTTCACAATAATTTAATTACCTTGTATCCGTCAGTGACTTCGTTCTAGCGTTTTTTATATAGATGCATTTCGTGACATGTGTCACATCATCAGTAATCCTCGTCAAATGTTAAAAATCACATAAAACACATTTGCACATATTTACTAAATCACAATAACGACACACACATAACACGATGTAACTGCGGCTCCGTTGAACCGGTCTGACCGCCAACGTTATGTGTGTGTCGTTATTGTGATTTAGTAAATATGAGCAAATGTGTTTTTATGTGTTTTATGTGAATTTTAACATTTGACGAGGATTACTGATGATGTGACACATGTCACGAAACGCGTCTATATAAAAAACGCTAGAACGAAGTCACTGACGGATACAAGGTAATTAAATTATTGTGAAAAAGTGACTTTGATACTATATAAAAACAAAATAAAATGGAAGCTAGTCAGGCATCGATAGTATTTAAATACCAAAACGTTAAAATTAAACTATTAAAAACTAACTTGCACATTAAATTCAATAAGAAATGCTTAGAAAATAACTGGATACCGAAGTACGCCAGGATATACATTAATAATACCTCACCAACTGCAAGAAAAACTAAAGAACATGCAGAACTTTTCTGGGTAAAATCGGAAATTAAATACTTGTATAGGAAGAAATTAATGCTGAATAACCGGTTGTACAAATTACACTTACAATTGCTTGATAGCATCCACCTGCTATAATCGAGAATATTTTAGATCATGTGAATAAATATACATCAGATATAACTTACAGTACATATATAACCCAGAATAAGAAGTTTTTAAACTTAGCGAACAAAGGACATAGTAAGATCAATATTGAGCACAAACATAAGTTTTACACACGCATATCTAATCAAACTTCGATCGTCTTTGATAAGGAAGAATTGGACGTACTCAACAAGGGTTTAAAATATAACATTCCACCCAACTTATGTAATAATAACCGCTTTATCAATGAGATTGCCAATATGGAAGCAGCCATTAAAACTGTATCCGACCATCAAATACAAAACAAATTATGTGCATTAATGAATGTCAAACTCAATAAACATATTAAGCTTAATAAACCACTGACAACATACCGTAAACATGCCACAGAAACCAAAATATTAGGACAAATTAAAAACAAACTTACTTCTAATAATGCCGTGATCACTAAAGCCGATAAGGGGAACACAATTGTCATATTAGATACACAGGTCTATAATAACAAAGTACTTGAATTTATAGATAACAATAACATTCGGACATTGAACAGTGACCCTACCAATGAATACGTCAAACAGCTAAATGGCATTACTAATCGTTGCGGTAGTTTGTTTGATGATAATGTTCGCCGTTATATAAAACCAATAAATGCACGCGCCCCGCAGCTCACGGGACTACCGAAGATACATAAGGCAAATATTCCTGTCAGACCCCTCATAAATTACACATCTGCACCTGGCTATAAGACGGCAAAGAAATTATATCATATTATTAAAAATAGTATCGTTTTAAAAAATAATCACAGCATAAAAAATAATATTGACTTTATTAAAAGGGTCCAGGATATCGAACTCTTACCTACGTACAAAATCGCTTCATTTGACATAGTTAATTTATACACAAACGTGCCGGTTCATGACACAATTTCAATTGTAAAAGATCTTCTCATTGAAGGTGAGAAGCGGAATCACAAACAAATAGATGAGTTAATTTTATTGTCGAATGTCCTGTTGAAGCAGAATTACTTCACTTTTAATAATAATTTTTACCTACAAGAGTTTGGTCTTGCAATGGGTTCGCCACTTTCAGGACTGCTGGCGGATTTATACTTGCATCATTTTGAAAATACTTACATGTTCTCAGAGAATAACAAATTTTATAATAATATTAAATTCTATGCACGATATGTAGACGACACCTTTATAGTTTTTAATGGCACGCTACGACAGATAGAGAAATTGAAACATTATTTGAACAGCCTTAGCAAGAACATACAATTTACCCTCGAAACAGAGGTTGACAATAAACTCAATTTTTTGGACCTGACTGTTACAAAGTATCTTAATAAATTTCAATATAAAATATATAGGAAACCCACCACCACAGATATTACAATACACGCTATAACGTCTCTCCTGTTAAGACATTATAACATAGGGAACCAGTTTAATTGGTTGCTGTTAATTAAACTAGCTGCCGTAGTTAGTAAAAATTACTTGCCAACAAATTAAGGACAATGTATATATCAGGAATTTTTTCAAGGTTACATAAATTTATTCACTCTCTGGATATTAGCAAAAACATCTCTTTATTATTGTATCTTAACTACGGATTTAAACATAATACCTTTAATGGTCATCTTTTTGTTTTTACTTTACTTTAAAAGAAAATTCTTATAGATTCTGCATCAAATACTCTTTAAATTGTTACTCTTATTATCTCAAAATCATACAGCTGTGTATTACTTTGATTACCACGGATCCGGGTTCTAACTTTATAATATTCTGACATACTTCAACATCATCCAAACTATTTGAAGAATAGTCTGATGTAATTTCATATTAACTTTTAGCTTTAACCATCATCAGATTACTACTATCTCATTACAGAAACTACAAACATTAATATGCTAATATTTATGTGATTTAAATGAGTCTTTACAAGAAACTTTACTGTTCTTTTTGTTGAGGTTGTTAAAAACAATATATACACAGAAGTTACGGTTTAGTGTCACCTGAGTATAACGTGAATCTGCGGCTGCTCGTCTTGATGATCCTCTTCAGTAGTTTTTCCTGGATGTAGTTCGTTGTTGTTCTGGTTACTACATTTAGTTTGTTGTTTCAGAATTGTGATCTAGGTCGTGACGCTGGGATTCTGCTACTTGGAGTTCGTACAGTTGTAGTCGTAACTTCACTCCTGACGTTGGTGTTCACTTTTCACATTTAATTTTTTTTTTTTTTTTTACAGCACTTATGTTACCTTGTACACGGTATGCAACATATCTTACCATTTACTTTTCATAAAGAGATTTTTTTTTTAATAATACTTTCTCAACATCTGAACTACATTACTAGTTTTAAGTTTCATTTCGTTTTAGCTACATGTGGATTATGTAGTTGAGAAACACTAACTTCTTGTTACATCGTTTTAGCAACATAAACGTAAGTTTAACTTCACGACACATTTTCAAGCTGCTTACATGTCAACGATTCTCGGTCGACTGGGGCTAGTTTAGCGGCAGAGAGTAGGGAAGCAGGCGCAGTTTACACGCCGAGAGAAAAGTAGTTCGTACTTTTATTATTATTAATTGTCCATTAATTAACTACTATAAATTATCCTACCTTTTCTTAGTTAGGAGTTAGGTATTTCATTTATTATTATTACTTCTTTTATTTAAATAGAATGATTATTAGTTTTCGCTTAATAACAGTGTACTTTGCATGTTCGTACTAGCCTTTTTACAAGTTGATACAGGTATCTAGGTACAGAGGGAGGGTGGATTATACTCTCACTTGTTATAAGAACAAAAAATTTATTTGTGCCATTTAAATTGCCTTTAAATCGTCACAACGCCGATTCTCATCACCCATAGTCAGAAAATGGCAGCTTACAACAGTTTTGTTCATAGGTTGGTAACGATTCCACTTAACCAAAAGGACTTTCAGGATGAATTGGATATAATAAGGCACATAGCAATAGCGAATGGCTACAAGAGTTCGATGATAGATAGACTTCTTAAGCGACACCTATATAAAACTAGATCCCACCATAATACCATCGATGATAATAAAGTTAATAAAAATAATAATAAAAAGTATATAACGACAGTGTACGGTAGCCTTTTACCTAACATTATATCCAATGTGTTTTCTAAATTTAATATAAAAGTCGCGTTTAAAACAAATAATAATATTTCTAATTTGTTACGCATAAAACAACCATTCCCGTTAGAAGAGAAAACAGGTGTTTACAAGATGTCATGTGATGATTGTGATTGTTTCTATCTGGGTCAAACTGGCAGGTCTTTCTTGAAAAGATACAAAGAACATCTACCAAGGAATGATTTAGACAAGACCAAATCTAATTATGCGCGCCATCTAATGATGCATAATAATAATTACACAGATTTCAATACTAATTTCAAAGCAATCCATGTATGCGGTAAGGGTAGGTTAATGGACGCTCTCGAGGAGTTTGAGATTTATAAATCATTTAAAGACAAGAATATCAACAATAACAGTATATTAAACGAACAATTAAGGTTTCAATCTCACTCACTATATGATACAGCCCTAAATATAATCGCGCATGACGGTAATGACTGGTGATAAGGATTGACTTAGTTTAATTAGTGGCTCGGCAACTACACGCGCGGTCGGACCGGTCCAACGGAGCCGAAGTTACATCGTGTTATGTGTGTGTCGTTATTGTGATTTAGTAAATATGTGCAAATGTGTTTTTATGTGAATTTTAACATTTGACGAGGATTACTGATGATGTGACACATGTCACGAAACGTGTCTACATAAAAAACGCTAGAACGAAGTCACTGACGGATACAAGGTAATTAAATTATTGTGAAAAAGTGACTTGGATACTATATAAAAACAAAATAAAACAGTTTGGTTGTTTTGTGTAAAATTAAATTACTAACAAAAGACAATAAGTCTTTTCAGATTCATTTCTTTCAGAATGTTTGGTCCTTACACACACACAAACTGCATTTGCTGAACTTTGTTGTGTGTAAAATTCTGTATAACCCTTTTGCTGAAGTTAGGAATTGTTGACATGAAGTCATGTTCAATGGAAAGCCTTGCAAGCGGATAAAGTTTATATAGCACACTATATACAGAAATAAATGGTCTCGCTTTTCTTAAAGATGAAATACATCATTCTGCCTCTACTGTGATCAAGAGTGTAATTCGTATACTATTAAGTAAGTTCTCAGTTTCCATGTAGCTTTAATTTAAATTGTACCTAATCAAAAATATAATAAGCAGTGTTGCCTCTTGTATATTTTTAAAGTTTCTCACATGTGCAGGATATGCCAGCTAAATCTGGTTAAAACAACACTTTTTTAAAAATTGCTTTCAATAAAATCTTTAACTTACAACAAATTTTCTTGTGCATTGCTTAAGGGATCCTTCCTGATCCTGAGTCCTGTTATTCAATATAGCCCCCAATCACTACTGTGATCCTTTCTTTGAAGGGCAAGCACAGTCTCTTCAATTGCTCCTTGTCTAAATTCATGAATGCTGCCTCAACAGTGGCTTGAAGAGTCATCATGTTGGGGTGCCTGAACTTGTTAGAAACTCTTTCAATAACACCCCAAATGTAGTAATATCCGGGGGTTTAAATCTGAACTATTGGGAGGCTAGAATTTCTTGGACAAAAATGCATCCACGCTATCGAAAGCCAGTTTTGTGCTAAATGGCTTATGTGACACAGTGCGCTAACCTGTTGAAAGATCTACGCCTTCCGGAGGCACCAGTTTCCATCTATGACTTTACTAATTCTCATAATTTGGAGGTAAACCTCTTTCGTGCTGGTTTCTCTACTAAAAAAAAAAAAAAAAAATGGGATGATGTCACCCTCATGGGAGATGATGCTTATGAAGGAAACATTGGCTATTAACAGAGACATCCTCAGGATCATGGATGAGCCAAAAGTCGTTCCTCTGATTCATTTCTGCATCAACTGTAAAAGCCCGGCACAAAGCACTTCAAATTTGCCGCTATCTGATTGTATTTCTCACTCAATCCCACTAACTTGGCCATTTGGATGTATGAATGACTTACACGCACACCTGGCATACCCAAGTGTCAACAACCAACTACTATTAAAGTCAAGTGTAGAGTTAAATTCAAATTGAACTTTGCCCAGATTTAGCTAATGCACTCTGTACAGTATGGATAATTCTACTATAACACATTTCAAGATCAGAATATTCTTGAACAGAGATACATAATACTTGCAAAATAAATTCTTTACATTACTATGTGACCATAAATTCAAACATAGGAAATAAAGTTAAAGCTGAGAAACTGCTTATACTCTTCCATAAGGAATGGAAGGAGAAAATGTGGGGAGAGCAGTAGCAGTGGCGGACAATGAAGGTGATCCACTTCAACCCCTTCAAAAGAAGGGATCTTATATAGGTTCCAAAGTGTTTCTATGATTCATTATCTCCATGCACGGGATACAAAATACATTTAATATCATACAATCAAAATTCTTGATAGTAGCCTCTGATAATGATTTACAATTGGCCACATGAACGCTCAACTTTGTATATGGCAACTTTGGTAAAGATCAAGTGGTGCAAGAAGCAAAAGATTTTGATGACGTACACATTACCGACCCGACTCCAGAAGCAGCAATTAGATTGGGAACCAAGAAAGTTCTTCCGTTTGTTGTTAGTGGAACTTCATCTGAATCCACACCCAACCTATGTCTTATCCTACAGTATTTTTAACAATTTTCTTGTCTGTAGCTTCATATGACAGAGGTTTCTCAAAGTTTACAATAATAAATAATTATATTAGATAAACAAGACTGAATAAGAATGAAAATTTAGCCTTTTATTTATAGAAAGAAAAACTGCATCTTCGTTGGATTCTGATGATGTAACAGAAATATACAAACACACAAAAACACATAAAAACGATATCCTAAATGAACAGACAAAATTAAAATCACACATATTATCCGAACATATCACACACACACACACACACACAACATCGATCCATCAAAAGATGGCACTGTCGCCAAGAACAAGACAGACAGCGCTCCCAGTGGCAGCCTCTGACGAAGCTTATAATAAGCGAAAACTGGTTCAGGCTATAAGGTAAAACTTTTGCATTTTTACCAATAAAAAACTTTTTTTGTGTTCTGAGTCAGTAGTGATATACTTATATTTAGATAAATTCAGTACAATAAAGGATCTAAAACATAATTTAATTTAACTTACTGTAAGGAAATAAAAACGTTGATATTTCTTGTTTTATACACATTGTTTTTTGTTTTATTAAAATCTATAAATAATGAATACAATTTTAAGGTTCTTAATACTAACAAGTTATAAAATGCCTATATGATTAAAAAACGATAGCCAGAGCATCAAATGACAGAATACCCGGGTCTTGGTTAGCATTTGTCTGTAACTGAGCATTTAGTGTCTTTTGGGAAAATATGTTATGCACTGCACGCACTACAGCTCCAATGCTGACTTATGAGCAACAGAAAAAGAAACCTACTTTCTGTTGACAAATGCCTGTGTTGTTGTAGAGATGGGCAAATCTTGTTCACAATATAGGATGGGCACTATAGTTAACATGCTGGTTCGTGCAGACCATGCAAGTCTTGTTCAGTTAATAATAAAGTAAAAACTTTTACTCTACTATGATTAAAATAATGCACAAATAATATGTATGTTAAACTGAATAAATAAACACTTGGTATAGTTCTACAGCTAATTTTTATTTTTCTGACAATTGTTTCACCATTACGGCAGCTTCAGAGGTTGGATTTGAACTGACAGATTTGAAATGTATGTTAGGCAGGGGAGGGTTGCAGGTAGTGTATGACCAAGGGTGGAATGGTAAGTCCCAGGTAAGAAGTTGGACAGTAAGAGGTTCATCAATGGAACACGCACCTTTGTTTAGTAGTAGTAAATATTGTAATAGTACAATATCACACTATTTTAATGAACTATATTTTAAGAAATATAGGCAATCTATTCCATTTTGTCATATACTGTATACAATTTTTCCAAATGTTTGAATACTCAAGTTTTCATATATATCCAAACTATCCTCATTCCCAAAATTTAGATGCTTATGTCCTACTGCTATCCTGTATTAAATAGTGGAAGACGGTTATTAATAAATACAATTCTAATTGAAATAGCTGGCAGGAGACCACATAACATTTACAATTTCAAGATAATGAAACTAACATTTATATAGATAATGAACTTACCTTTAACCTGACAAAAAGGAATGCTTGAGCAACTAAATAGAGGGGCTCAACACACATTTCAATTACACAGCTAATGGCAATAGCACAGACTCCGATCGTATAGTGAGTTGTAATTTGTGGATCAGGTGGCTCTAATACATATAACCAAATCCATCCAAACATAAAACATAAGACACAGGATAGAGGCACACTGTAACATAAAAGAGTATCAGTTTTTATTGTGTACCAAAGATATTCAAAACCTAATTAGTTTTATATAATCACTAGCTGTTACCCGCAGCTTCGCACGCGAATATTTGACTTTTAATAAGTATTTTAATATAATTTTTATTGTCTATGTCTATTTGGCGTTCTGTCAGGTCGTATAACAATTTTATAAAATAGGTTAATTACCTTCTGTCAACGTTTCTTAAAATCCTTTTAAGATGACTCGAGTTTCGACACCATTTGGTGTCATCATCAGATCGGAATATGAATTAAGTTAAAACATTTTGATGCATATACATCTCGTCAGATATTAAAAAATTTAAAAAACAACACATAACATTATATAAATAATAAATAAACTATATCACAATATATATTTTCACAAATAAACTATTCACAATATATATATCACAATTGACGAGATGTATATGCATCAAAATGTTTTAACTTAATTCACATTCCGATCTGATGATGACACCAAATGGTGTCGAAACTCGAGTCATCCTAAAAGGATTTTAAGAAACGTTGACAGAAGGTAATTAACCTATTTTATAGTCTTAATCGTTTCTGGAGGCAAGAAAAATGTTTAAATAACAATTTTGTACTCATTAGTCAAATTCTCTCCAAAGCTGTTTCCAACAATTGGTGCAACAGCTTTTGGAGATTTAAAAGTACCCGTTTATAAAGCCTTTGGAGATTTAAAAGTACCTGTTTATAAAGCCTTTGGAGATATTTATAAAGTACCTGTTAAATCAAAAACGTTAAATTCTTTATTTTAAGTGTTACTGTGTTAGAAGCATTGTATAACACTTTAAATGTTAAGTTTTCCTCAACCATGGCTTCTATTTATTTCAGCAGTAAACTAAAAACCAAGAACCATTGTCACCTAACCTCATAAATGAAAACAACATGTATTTTCACTTTCCATTAAGTAATAGGACAATTTACAATTAGTAAAATTTCCACATCGTAATATATCGATACAATCACACATATTATATAAAACATCGAAAATGTACTGCAGGAATAGATAAATGTACAGTTCCGATGCTGCTAAATAGCTTTTCTTTATTTATTAGTTACTATGGTAATTAATTCTGGTCTCCATGGTGGTGACATCTTTAGTAGTAGTATTTAATATATTTCATTACCGGTACTTATTCATTGCATCATCAGAAATACGTATAAACATAAAATTTATATAAGACAATTACAAAATATATAAACGTATCTGTATACAAAATTACAAAATATATCGATACAATCGCATATTAAAAACATTAAAAACTGCAGGAACGGATAAAGGTACAGTTCTGATGCCGCTAAATATCATTTTTTTATTTACTTGTTACTATGGTAATTAATTCTGGTCTCCATGGTGTTGCTGACATCTTTATATGCGTCAACGAAAAGGCATAATTAAAAGGGGCTAAATCGTGTGAACGGAGCAAAATATCAAATTCCAAGTTAGACGGCATTTTGTGCCTTGTGTCAAAGGTTACCTGTGCAAAATTTGGTGGCAATCAGTGTAATGGTGTGGATTTGTATTCAGTACCCATAAATACTCAGACTTTGAGTTATATATATTGTGATGGTACATTTCATCACATATGTATAAGATATATTATAATGATAAGATCTCAATAACAAGTACTAGCACAAGCCATGAAGGGGAAAAACTTATTAAGAAGTATATATAATAAACATTAAAATATCAATTCTAACATCCAACAAAAGTAATCAGAGAAGATTAAATAAATATTTTGTAAGAAACCATAGTTATAAAAAGAAATTCAGAAAAGAACAAACAAAGAAAAATTTCTAACAACGTGACAAAACCCATTAGTTATGGTAGGTGAGGGGCATGAACAAATCCAACATAAACCAATCTAACATGAACTACAAATGTATTGATAATAAAAAAATGACACGTGCGACAATGTATACCAAAAGAAGAATCAACATTTAATAGAAGAAATGAGAAGAGCAAAGAACTAGGATTAGAACTTGGAAACAGAAGTTTGGACCAAGAGACATAACAAATAGACCCAATTTAATAAGTAAACTAATCACATTCTTTTGAGTAACAATAAAATTGGTAGGAGGACCCAATAAATATAAAATAAAGTTAAGAATACAATGCAATAGAGTAAATAATAACAAAATATGTAATAGTATAAGAAACCATTGTAAGTCAATGAGCTAAAACAAGTGAAGGTAGTAAGAGTGCACTCCCAAAGTAAACGAGTGATGATCAAAAGATCATAATATAAACCAGTGGGGAGGTGAAAGCCAGTGGGGGAAATTAAAGTGATAAAGGTCTTATGAACCACATATATGGAAGTAAGAACCAAAATATAGTGACAAAGTGTTTATTAAACCACTAAGCTGACATGGCTTCAGTATTATTGTTATTGTCAGAAAAATAGGTATAGGTATTTAAATTAACGATATTGTATGTAAAGTAGGAATACTCAGAATTATGTTTAGCAGTAAGAATAACAATGTTAGAAAATATTAGATCTGTAAGACATACAATAGAAATGTCAAACAAGATTAGGTCAATGCCTCAAAACACAAAATTATAAACCGGTCAAAACAGCCGATAAGAGGCCAAAATGGGGCGAGATTAGTATCAAAACGATTTAATTTTAATAAACAATAAAGTGGTACTAATTAAAGATAAATTTAAGTAAAAATAAATGAAACGTAATCTGAGGTGACGGAATTAAAATCGCCAGTTTTCAAAATAGTTTAGTCATGTGCCGTGGGGTCAGAGATTTAGACCAATCACAAAACACCAAAAGCCAGGTTACCAACGAGATTTAAACATATTTTGAGGGACAGTTGGTTGTTAGACATTAAACCATAAACTTCAACAGAGTATTGCTGGCAGTAAAAATTAATATAAACTGAGAGAAAACTTACTCCAGGAGAGGCATTTCCAGTAAAATATAACACAGTAAAGATCGACAACATATGACGCGGCACCAGAACCAAGAAAAACCAATACATTGATGAGAATTTAAGAAAATAGCCACTCAACCCAAGGCGTCCATTCCGAATATATAACCAAACGGTGAGAAATTTTGGTTAAGTCCAGGAGATCACTACATAACATCACAACACAATTTCCACCAAAAAACATAGCTGTTCCAGATAAAGGAGGCTATATACAAACTATGACTATAAACCATTATAACTAAAACTTTATTTAAAGCACTCTAATTGGAATGTAAAAAACATATTTTTCCGAGATGCGAATCAGGCAGTCCACCATGTTTTAATATAAAAGCAGTGTTGCAACTTCTGAAAGTGAACAATTTTGACAACATTATTATATACATTTTGTTAGTTGATAAGAAGTAGATATATGTTTGTAATGTATTGTATTTTTTAAGTGAAAGCACGGTGGCACACTACATTCTCGTTCCTATAAAATCGTTGTTAATTAACGAATACTGAATAACAACATAGTAAACGATAACAAAATAACTGATATAAATAATAATCACAACATAAGAACATTTACAAATCGATTGACGATTACAACCAAGTTTTGAAAGGTAACTTTATTCGTTATCCGGGCATACAAGATACATCGCAAAAGCATCTGCGTTTTATTAAACACATATACAAACAGTATTATTATAGATTGACGCATCCAACGTGGGCCTTTAAGACTCACAGATACACCTCAAATTCAATTGTTATAGATTGACGCAATCAACGTGTGGCTTTTCGCCCGAACTAAAATCTATTGTTACAGATTGGCGCACCAACGTTTCAGGCTGAAAAAAGAAAAATAATTTTTTTTTTAATAACTGTATTACAGGTCATTCATTTTCAGCCAGCAGTTGTTAGAAGATAAGGAAAACGCACAGAAGAGCTACGTCGAAGGAACGCGCGGCGGAGGCCGAAGAAGAGATCAACGTGGAAGAGAAGGAGGTAACTTCAGTGGAAGAAATAGAAATGACGGGAAAAGAAGAAGCCAGTGGAGGCCCAGATTGGAATAAATTCATGGAAATAATGAACAGTATAAAGGAGGATAACAAACAAAATAGCGAAAATTTGATGAAACAAATGGACAAAAATAAAGAAGAAACCAGAGAAAATTTTAAATGCTTGGAGGAAAATAATAAACAGACCAGCGAAAATTTTAAATGCTTGGAATAAAATAATAAACAGACCAGCGAAAATTTTAAATGCTTGGAGGAAAATAATAAACAAGTGATAGAAAAAATAGACAGAAATGACGAAAACTCAAAGAAACAAATCGAAACTTTGAGAGAAGAGTTATTAAAACAGATGAACAAAAAATTCGACAGAAATAAAGAGGAAACCAATGAGAGTCTGAAACAAATAAACACCAGGTTTTACAGGATTGAGGAGAACAATAAACAGATGAAAGAGAATATCAGTGAGAAAATCGAAGAAAATAATAGGCAATTGAAAGAGGAGTTGAAGCAAATCAATGAGAACAACTTCAGACAAATCAATGAACGGATTGAATATACTAACAAGGAAGTGAGGGACACTGTCAACAGAGAGAATGAAGAACTAGGACAAACAGTCAACAAGAAAATCGAGGAAGCCAGTAAAACCATTAATCAAAAGATAGACAAAAACGGCGGTGAAAGAAGACAGGAGCTAGCTGAGCCAAACAGAAGGCTGGAAGGAATCGATGCAGTGGTTACACTGAATAGGGCCGAACTAGAGGTCAAGATAAACCAGGTAGGAGACGAAAACCGAACTCAAGTGGAACAACTACAAACAGACTTCGGAAATCAGTGCCGAAATATAAGTGCAGTCGTCAACGAAGTTCAGGTACAGGGACATCGCAACCATGAAAGGATCGAAAACCTTCAACGATCAGTTGATAACCGACCAACTACAGTAGCACATACCCAACCCATGGAAAATCGGGAGACTATCAATTTTAAGTCTTTTAGAGAAAACCCGATAGAATTTTTGCAACGAGTCAGCGAAGAATTGACAAGAACCGGAGAGAACAGATGGCCAGTAATCCGGAGCTACCTGGACGAGCATTTTAAAGAAACAAATGATAACTGGTGGATAGCCACCAGGCACGATTTGCGAAGCTATGAAGAGTTTAAGAAGGCATTTAAAAAGAGATACTGGTCAGATGAAACGTAGAACATGGTAAGGGAAAGCATCAGCTATGGAAGGTATGATCCTAACAGGGGTAACATGCATACCACATACTTCCTTGGAAAAGTGTGTGTGGCAAAACACCTCGAGCCAAATATCCCGGAAGAAATATTTGTCGCCAGATTAGCATACCATTACGACAGCGGGATATCTACAGCACGTTCGGGAGGACAAATACAGGCAATGACGACATTGTTGGAAGAGCGCGAACGCGAAGAGTACTTGCGAAGAAACCGTCAGAGGAACGACCGATACAGAAGCAGGGACATTCCGGATTACGATAACAGAAATAATAATAATAATGGTAACAATCGTAATAATAACGGAATGTACAACCAGACAAACTATAACAACAGGCCAAGTAATAATGACAACCACAATAATAACCATGGGCCATACCAACGGCCAAACTACAATAACGGCCCAAGGAACAATGGGAATAATTATGGCAACTGGCAAAACATCCCGAATAACCAGTATAACTGGCCATATAACACAAATCAACAGAACCAGTACAACGGCAACTGGAATTTTAACAATAGTAATAATAATAACCGCAACCCGAATGACCAAAATCAAAATTATCGAAGGGTCAATCACATATGGGCGGATAACAGTGGCAACGGTAGATCATACTATCACGGGCGTCGAGTCTTTAGTCGGGATGACGACTGGAACCAAGGTAACCACGATGACAATAGAAGGAATAATAGAACTAACGGAGGCAGGAGTCGAAGTCAGGAGGACTACCGATGAGTGAGTTATGAGGACGATCACCAACGGCCTCAAACCAGATCGACAAGCAACGAAAATATTCAAGCGAACCAAAACGGCAGAGGAGATGAAGGATCCGAGCCGTCTTTAAACTCTACATGGCAGTGAAAACACCATCGGGGCCCTCACTGAACCACACTATTGGGTTTAACAGCGTCAACAGTCACGTTGAGAATAATAAAAATCATATTACAATAATTCATAATAACTACCTGAAAAATTTAAGAGAAGAATTGTTGGAAGAAGAAGAAGGGAATCTGGATAAAAATAACAGTGAAAATATATATATAACAGCAGGAATCAACAGTGTACAAACAACAATTATGATCGACACTGGAGCTAACGTGTCATTGATCGACGTAATAGAATTAAACAAGATAATTGAAGAAGGGAAGAAAAATGTACTTACTCTATCGATCAACAACATTGTGTTAATTGGGGCGACGGGACGCCAGAATAGAACAGTCCGAAAACAAGTAAGTCTAGAACTGACCAGCAATAATGAAACAGTTACAATAAATTTCTTAGTAGCCAGTGGCTTACCATTTCAAATGCTAATCGGGTGTGACATGTTGAAAAAGTATTCCGCTATCATTGACATGAACAAATCAAAATTATTCCTAAAAATGGAACACAGAGAATGGATGGCTAATTTAGTGGACAGTGACAGAACAACATCAACCCGAATAACGTATCATATACAGGGAAGCTTAGAACAGCTAGGGCAGTTACAAGACAATGAAATCCTTTACGAGCTGGACAGTGAACAATATGGCATGACAAGACTAACGAAATTCGTACTTTCAAATGTGATATATCTGATGTGCAAAAGGAAAAATTGATTAATGTGTACAATAGGTATCGCCACGTGTTTTCGGATATGCCTGGCAAGGTGAGAAACTACCAGTGCAAAATAGAGTTTCGAGAACCAGTGAACTTTAATAGAAAGTCATACCCGATCGCCTACTCACAAAATGAAGCTGTGAGGGCGGAGATCAATCAGTTAATAAGCGAAGATATCATAGAACCAAGTTGCTCCCCTTATACAAGCCCTATCCTCGCCGTTCCGAAGAGAGGTGGCAAGGTGAGAATCTGTTTGGACGTGAGGGAAATCAACAAGGTAACAGTGAACGACCGAACATCCCCAGGAGAGATCGAGGAAATAATAAAAAAGTTCTATGGGATTAAGTATATCAGCACGTGGGACACTGTCTGTGGGTATTGGCAGGTTGAACTCCACCCAGAAAGCCGCAAATACATGGCATTTATTTTCGAAGGCCATAATTATCAGTTTAAGCGATTACCGTTTGGACTGGTAAATTCAGTGGCCGTGTTTGTAAAAATAATGGACCAAATCTTTGGATAGGACACTCTGCCATATACAACCGTCTATGTGGACGACATTTTAATCACTTCGACCGACTGGGATGACCATTGTCAACGAGTAGAGCAGATACTGGAAAGGCTGTCAGAAAACCACATTACACTGAAGTTGGGGAAATCAAAATTGATAGCAAGGGAGGTACAGTTTCTAGGGTTTAACTTGTCAGAGAAAGGGATCACTCCGTCCGAAGAGAAAGTCGAGTCCATTCAAAAATTTCCAACACCAAGAAATCGAAAACAACTTCAATCATTCCTCGGCTTGTGTAATTACTACCGGAAATTCCAAGGTAATTATTCGGAATTAACAGCAAAATTTGCAAGACAGTTATCGTCAAAAGACAAGTGGACATGGGGAGAAGAGCAAGATGCCACACTTAAACTAAACAAAGATAGATTTCTGGAATCAGTAATATTACACCATCCAAATTTCAACAAACAATTTTTTATGAACTGCGATGCCAGTGATGTCAGTTTGGGAACCGTTCTCTATCAGGAAGACGATGAAGGAAGCCATCAAGTAATCAGTTTTGCCAGTCGAGTTCTGAATAGCTGTGAAAAGAACTATAATGTCACAGAGAAAGAGCTTCTAAGCGTTGTATTCGGCTGTAGCAAATTCAGAACGTACATCTTAGGATATAGGACTACCATCAGAACTGATCACAAGTCAATATCATTCCTGAAAAATTGCAAGTTGAACCATGGAAGATAACCAGATGGAGCTTGGTGCTTCAGGAATACAACCTAAATTGAGAGTATATTCCTGGGAAGAAGAACATCGTTGCAGACACGTTATCGAGAATTAATATCAGGGATCAAACGTTTGAGGGCGAAAAAGAAACTATAATTAAACTGTACAACATCATTAGCAGTAGATCAGACCTGGCTGACATCATAAAAGAACTAGAACAACGACAGAAGCAGGACACCAAGTTGAGTAAAATCCTTGACAGACTTGCCAAACAGGATGACCGCATAACACCATTTTACTGTACACATCACCAAGTCTTATTTATCAGGACCCAATACGAATTTAGTAAATGGAAAATTGTGATACCATGTAATATGGAGAAAGACCTCATAATTGATTACCACATCAGGTATGGCCACATGGGGGCGTTAAAAGTTGTAAAGGCACTCCAGGAGCATGTATACAACCAACAAAGATGCAAAGATTGCATGTATTTGCAAAGATGCAAATAGAAAAGTACGAAACCAAATTAAACACTGTCACATATGCCAACTCGTAAAGATAAATAATGACAAGAAAGAAGGTACCATGATGCCCATAACATCAGCAAGCAGATTAGAGAAGGTATTCGTTGATATTTACGGCCCATTCCCGCGAAGTGGCGGGAGGCACCAATATAAATATTTTGTAATATTTTTCGACCACTATACTAGATACACAAAACTGTACCCAATCAACCGGGCAACGATGCAAAAGATTGTAACCATTATTCTCCAGCACTATGTCAATGAGGTAGGAACACCTAAATCCATTATTACTGACCATGGAACGCAGTTCAAGGGTAACAGATGGAAAGAGACACTACGGGAGAATGGAATCAAGACATACAAAACATCTGTATACCACCCGAGTAGTAACCCGGCCGAACGAGTTTTAAGGGAAGTAGGAAGGATCCTACAAACATATTGTTTCGACCAACAGAGAAGGTGGGCGGAGTATTTACCAGCTGCTGAAGACTTCTTGAATTTATCATACCATCAGTTTATTGAAACGACCCCGTATACAGCAATGTTTCAGAGACCACCACCCAGGGAGATCACAGAACTAATTCAGTTCCCTAACGAAAGTGAATACCAATTTGACGATGTAAAATTCTATGAAAAAATATTAGAACGGACTGAGAAGACGAGAAGAAAATATCAGCAACTACAACCGAAGCCAGAACGTTACCTAGTGGAAGACAAAATACTGCTGAAAAACCGGGAATTGCCCAGCACAATGGAAGGCATTGCAATGAAATTGTTGTTATTGTACACTGGACTGTATACTGTAGGCAGAGTTAATGGTAACAATACTTATGAGATTATAGATCCCATACATTGAAGAAGAAGGGCACATATAATCAATCATCTATGAAACGATACTACTAAATCAGTGATAACAAAATAATTGCATTAATATCGACTAGTACAGAATGTGAAAAAAAATGAATCTTATACATATAACTAAAAAGGAAGATATATACCACCCATCACTAACATGGAAGAACAGAGAGCTAAAATCATATGAAAGAAGAAAGTGAATAGTAAACATAATTAATGTTTAAATAACTAAAATGAAACCAGCACAAGTAATCCCAGAATGATTTTTTAGTCATAATTAAGACTATTTTTAGAGATTTTAATTGAAATGAGTTGACTGTAGATGATTTCCAGCAACCATTATCATGAGCAGATGATAGGTTCCTCTGAACTCATAAGGTGAAGCATTGGACAGCGGTGAATTAGAGCCAAAAAGTGCCTACCCGAACTGTACCACCTCACATAATTAGGTAAATTTTGTTATTCAAGGGATGAAATGAAGAAGGAAGAAAGTTATGTAAACAGAAGGAAAAATACAATATATGTAAATCTATATAAGGAATAAAATAAAAAGAGCTCGAATAAATAAACTGAAAAAATTAATGATTATTTCTTCAGTATCTGAAAGACATCTTCCGAAATAATCAGTTTTAGTGACAGGGCAATATGTGATGGTACATTTCATCACATTTGTATAAGATATAATATCATTATAATATTATTATAATGATAAGATATCAATAACAAGTACTAGCACAAGCCATGAAGGGGAAAAAACTTATTAAGAAGTAATAAAGATACTGTTTGATAATGTTTAAAGTATAAACATTAAAATATCAATTCTAACATCCAACAAAAGTAATCAGAGAAGATTAAATAAATATTTTGTAAGAAACCGTAGTTATAAAAAGAAATTCAGAAAAGAACAAACAAAGAAAAATTTCTAACAACGTGACAAAACCCATTAGTTATGGTAGGTGAGGGGCATGAACAAATCCAACATAAACCAATCTAACATGAACTACAAATGTATTGATAATAAAAAAATGAAACATGCGACAATGTATACCAAAAGAAGAATCAACATTTAATAGAAGAAATGAGAAGAGGCAAAGAACTAGGATTAGAACTTGGAAACAGAAGTTTGGACCATGAGACATAACAAATAGACCCAATTTAATAAGTAAACTAATCCCATTCTTGTGAGTAACAATAAAATTGGTAGGAGGACCTGATAAATATAAAATAAAGTTAAGAATACAATGCAGTAGAGTAAATAATAACAAAATCTGTAATAGTATAAGAAACCATTGTAAGTCAATGAGCTAAAACAAGTGAAGGTAGTGAGAGTGCAAAGAAGAGAAGAAAGTGATTAATGAAACCAAAGGAAGAAGGGAAAAAACCAAAACCCAAACAAAAATGAAACAAGTTCATGGAATTAAACGACTCAATGTAACACGTTGAAATGTACCCAAAAGAGAAGGTGGAAAAACCAAGGTATTAACCAAATACAATGAGAATGAAGAAGGAGGGAAATAGATAAAAATGAAAACCAATAATGATACACAAACAAGTAATAAAGCATAGGAGAAGGAGAAATAATGCACTCAAAAATAATATTGGAACCAAGACCAATAATTAACCTATGAGAAAGGAAAAAGTAAATGTCATTATCCTTTAATGGACAATAATAAATTTAGGGAAGAAACCCTCGTAAACAATATTAAAGATAAAAATGATAAAAAGCAAACTAAACCCCAATTTAGAATTAGATGTAAGAATAGTATTGTAAGGACATAAAATTGTTAATAGTATTAAGGAAATATTGTAATGAAAGAGAAAAAAAGAATAGTGAGATAGTAATTAGAGGGATTACCCATTCAGAAACACTTAAAAAACAAAAAACCTTTGTGAAGTGCAAAATGAAAGTGTAAAAACCCCAAAGTGTAGTGATAAAGAAAGTACACTAAATAAATTATAATTAACTATAAATAATTTAAGAGTGAAGGTAATGATTGAATGAAAATAGTGTAAAGTATAGAATGGAAATATCGTGAAAAACAGTGAGCGATAAAATCATTAACAATTAATAAATCCTAAAGAACGCTAAAAGTTTAATAGTGGAAAATAATAGTGAATAAGTATGTGGTGGAAAATAGTATTAAGTATAAACTATAAAGAGGTATTGAACACTGGAAAGTGATAATTACCATAGTAAACAAAACAAAAAATATAATTAAGGAGTTTTAAAAGCAAGTAATCGTAGTTGAAAGGTAGAATCCCAGGAAAGAGTAATGTGAAAGTGTTAACATGGAGGGAGAGTAAAGATTGTTTAGAAAGTTAAGGAATTAGATACAAATCAAAAAACACCCATGTTATAAGGGATCATGATAAGTTCATAAAAGTGATGTTGTTTGTCACACTAAAAAATAATATCAAATAAGATGTATTGTGAACAAAGATTAGCAAATAATAAGTTAGTTAAATAATTATTCAATCAAGTTTATGAATTGGATATGGCTGTAAAAATCATACAGACCATAGGCCTACATGTTATATTTAAATAAAATCAAAGAAGTAGTAAATAATAGCCACATTGTTATTATTGGCAAAGGAAATGAATAAAAATGTTAAGAAATGTATGACTAGAAAACATGGAAACCCAAAGAGTAAATAATTGTGTATAAAATAATAGTGACATAATAATAACACATAAACAGACTCAAAACACAACACAACCAATTATAATAACAAAGTAAAGCCCATTAGGCTGAAATTAAATGTAATTTAAATTAAATAAGTCAAATACCATAATGGCTACTTATGCCTAGGAAAGTGCCTAACTGTCAGAACCAAACAACTACAAATTATAACAAATTAACAAAGAAATTAGCAAATCTGAGGTGAAGGATTCACCAAGAATAAATTGTAATCATTTTTAAAACAAAATATTATAATAAGCATTTGTATACAAAAAGAAATGTAATTAACAAGTATTAACATAATTGTAAAAACATAAAATCTAAAATTACCCAAACTTGTGGGGTATCAAAATAATCTATGAAAGGAAATAAATACTATAGTGACAATATTTAATAACCAGGAAGGAAGATAGAGGGATAACAGCAGTCAGAAGATATACGAAGAATTCGAATTTTGATAACAATACATCATCTCAAAATCAACCAATCAAAATCATGCAGTTGCCATGGAAACGTCAGTTGAAGACAGGATTACCATTGAATACCATTACAGAAGTGAAGCGTCAGTCAAAGAATACAGAAGCCAATGTTGGGAAGAATGATTTTCTATTAAAATAATGTAAAACAGTAATCAAGGTTCCTAACCATGACGGTATAAGAAGCAGACGACCTATTTATAGCAGTCCACTCGAGATCCAGGATAATTAAACGGAAAACTAACCGAAAAGAATGACCAGATACGTTATGAAAAGGACGCCCAACCCATTGAAGCCCAAAAATTAATGAAGAAAGAACTTATTGCAGCCAAATCCTACCCGATCAAACGAACGAAGACACCAAGTCATGCTGGGGTGTTAAGTACAATTAAATTACCTATTTCCAAAAACCTAATCACTCTAAATTTTACTAAAGGTAAATTTATCTCACTATAAACAAATATTTCTCTTTCACAGATTATTTAAGTAAAATAAAACTCACTGAAAATTTGTTAAGATAAAACATAACCTATTATTAAAACACGAACTTTCAAAACACATTTAACGACACGACAGAACGGATTGTAACATCACACATTATTATTTATGTACACGTAGAATAAGGTAAAATATTTTTATTGTAACCATAGGAATTCTTTAGCTCATAATCACAAGAATCCACGATTTTGGGAACGAAAATAATTGTAATAACTTAACGTACACAGCCATACTGATGCTGATCGTTTCCTTAATCGATTCGTCAAGCCTAGAGAACAAGTGTTTCATGTAATCAGTCGGTGCAAATTTATCATTATATAATTGTCAATTTGAACATTTTAATTATCACCTATTAAAAATAACTATTACAGGGAGTAACCGTCGTTATTATTTCATAGGGAGTGCTTTATATATTACTAGTGTTTATTTAAGAATAGATTTGACGAGAAGCGAACAAGTTGTCATTTGCACAACAGCATCGACAATTCAGATGGCAGTGCGAGCGGGAATTATTTGAACGCCCGACCGTCACCGCCGAAAACTCATCATACTATAGTTTTAGTTGTTTTAAAAAACGACTTGGCACCACCCGGGATTACACACCCTTATAAGTAAACAGGTAAGGTTACTACCGTGTCATACTGGTGATTACCGCAACGCTACGGACATCGTTAGCCGCGAACATTAATGTAATGACCCCAGTGCGAGACGAACGCACTAACATTCAATACACATACAAAATTGGTGTACATTTTACAGATACGATCAAGAATTTCCCGTTATAGATTGACGCATACAACGTGAGGCTTAAACGAAGACGAGGACGTCTTATTATTCCCGTTACAGATTGGCGACCAACCGGTGAGGCTTTAAAAGAAGGCCAGCGGCGACTATGAAGACATTCTATGGTTACCAGAAAAGACACTCAGAAAGGAATTGAAGGTGAAGGTCAACCAGAAGAGATGGAAGAAATCGAAGAAATGATCGGGGAGCTATTCGAAGAGAATCCTCAAGAAAACCAACCAGAAAATCCAACTCAACCAGAACCGGAAGTGGAAGTAATGGTAGGGGACCAACCCAGTAAACCAACTCAGAAGGAGGAACTGAGCTTGCAAGATATCATGAATTTTATGGCAGAAACTTCAAAGAAAACGAATGAAAAAATAGACCAAAACAAGGAAGAATTGAATAAAAAATTAGAATCATTGCAAGAGGGAAGGAAAGAAGACAGGGAATTTTTGAAGGAGAACAGAGAGCTCCTGAATAATAAATTGGAAAGTAATCAGGAGGCGTTGAAAAGAAGCCAAGAGGCGTTAGAAAAGAAGAGTAAGGAGCTGAAGAGGCAGATAAAAAAGGATCTTGAAGTATTAAATAACAAGATTGAAAATAATAGTGAAACACTCAAAAAACAGTTGAAGGAAGATGGTGAGAAGAACAGAGAAGAATTAAGATTCATGCTAGTAGAGTTTCGTGAAGAAGTCAAACGGACAAAAACAGGGATGAGTAAGAGATGGGAAGAAACAAATTATCCAGCAGACCAACAAAAGGAAACATTAGACAGTGTACAATATTCTCGAGAGACTTTTAATCAAGACAAATGTTTTAAAACAGATACAAATTGATGAACTTATATTTTTATTGAAAATTGTTGTGCAACAGAATTACTTTACACACGACAATAAGTTTTTTATCCAGGAAAATGGGCTGGCCATGGGTTCACCGGTGAGTGGAATTTTAGCGGAGATTTACATGAATCATTATGAGAACAAGTATATACTATCTGACAAAAACAAGTTATACAATAAAATCATCTCATACACACGGTACGTAGACGACACATTTTTAATTTTTGGTGGTACTCTTAGACAGATAGACGGATTGCTTACTTTTTTGAACGGCATAAACAGTAATATTAAATTCACTATGGAAGTAGAACATAACAATATGTTGAATTTCCTGGACGTAACCACATATAAACGTAATAACCTCCTTAGCTTTAAAATATATAGAAAGCCAACGACAACTGATATAGCCATACATGCTAGTTCCAATCATCCTTATACACATAAAATGGCAACTTTTAACGCACTGGCACATAGATTGACAAATATACCGATGGACATAGAAGACTATAACGATGAAATTAATATAATAAAACATATAGCGATAGTGAATGGTTACAATAGTAAAATCATTGATAAAATAATATATAAACACGCTAATAAATTAAAACGATTGGAAAAAGTTAAAGATAAAACCCAATATGTTTCTGCTAGATATACAAACATACTACCTAATACACTACATAATGAATTAAAAAAGCTAGGGATTATTGTCTCATTCAGGACCACGAACAAATTAACAAATATACTTAAGCCTAATACCACAGCTTTACTAGAGGATTGTTCTGGCGTTTATAGGATCCGGTGTAATGAATGCGATAAAATCTATATAGGCCAGACGGGGAGAAAATTTTCCGAGAGATTTAAAGAACATTTACCTAAGAAGTTCCCCAATACTAATGTATCGCATTACGCACAACATCTAATAAACGAAAATCATACATACACTGGATTTAAAGAGAATTTGGAACCTTTACATATAGGTAAAAAGGGTCAACTACTGGATGCTTTAGAGGAATTTGAAATATACAAGGCCTTAAGAAGAAATAAAAATCGGGTACTTAATGAACAGTTATCATTCAAATCAAATAAACTATGTGACACAGCTATGAAAACAAACCGTGAATAGCGTGTACGGATCAGTTGAAAGTCGGACTTCGGCCAGTGCACTGGTTCGTTTGTAGCGTGTTCCGATACAGATTTAATGTTCAATGTTAATTTATTTAAGTGTGTTATGTGTTTGTGTCGTTGTGAATTTTTAACGAAACCCTAATAATAGGGTAGATTTTGCTTTTACCTGAAGATGGGGATATAAGCCCTGAAACATGTAGTAGAAAAAGAAAAAGAAGATCACTTAGTGGCTAAAATAAGGTAATTATTTATTTAATCATATACAGTGATCTGGAGACCATACGGTAACTATGTATATCGAAGCTGATCAAGCAAAAGTGGTCTATAAATATAAAAACCTTAAAACCAAGATATTGAAAGCAAACCTCAATATCAGGTTTATCAAGAGATGTTTGAGACAGGACATAACGCCTAAATTTGCTGTTATAAAAATAAGAAACACATCAATAGCAGCATCTAACACTAAAATTAAAGCACAGAAAGTTTGGCTTAAGGAAGAAATTAAGGCTTTGTACAAAAAGAAAAATTATCTGAACAAGTTGTTATTTAATGCGCATTTGAAGGTCCTGAACTCGATACACCCGATCATAATTAACGAAGTTTTAGAAGTTATTCACAGACAGATAAGGAACATTGCTATCTCGATTGTATCAAGACACAACAAGAAATATGATAAATTGAACCGCGAGCAAAACAAAGCAGATAACATAATTTGTAAACACAAATTTTATAAGCGTGTAGATAACCTCACGAACATTGAACTATCTAATGAAGAATGTAGTTTATTATCTAAGGGTTTACAACATAATTTATCTGATTATGGAAAAGACATGTTAATAAGAGAAGTTGTAAATGCAGAAGCTGTCATTAAACAAATAAAAAACCAGGAAATTCAGAATGATACACGGGTGGCTATCAACTATAAATTAAATCGTATATTACAGTCGGGTAGAACGCCTAACATGAGACCTAGTAATGAAATTAAAATCGCGAAGAACATCAAACGCAAATTAGAAAATTTTGACGCAATGATAACTAAGGCTGATAAAGGTAGTACTGTAGTTATCATCAATAAAACTGAATACACACAAAAATGCTATGATTTTATAAATGAAAATAATATTAAGACCCTAAATAATGACTCCACCATTAAATATACAAAAGCCATAAACTCAGCGGTGAATAAATGTGTTAATTTATTCGATGCTCAAACTAGACGACGTATCAAAAATATAAATCCGAAAGCACCTACTTTCAGAGGACTACCAGTTACACAAACCTAATATACCAATACGTCCTTTAATAAATTATACAACTGCCCCAAGCTATAATGTAGCCAAAAAGCTACAAATAATCATCAAAAACAGCTTAGTAATGGACAACATACATAGCGTAAAAAATACAATAGGATTTATAATCAAAGTTAAAAACATTAAAGTACTGCCTAACCATAAACTGATATCTATGGACATAGTGAATTTGTATACGAACATACCCGTGCTAGAGACGATAAATATTCTCGAGAGACTTTTAATCAAGACAAATGTCTGAAAACAGATACAAATTGATGAACTTATATTTTTATTGAAAATTGTTGTGCAACAGAATTACTTTACACACGACAATAAGTTTTTTATCCAGGAAAATGGGCTGGCCATGGGTTCACCGGTGAGTGGAATTTTAGCGGAGATTTACATGAATCATTATGAGAACAAGTATATACTATCTGACAAAAACAAGTTATACAATAAAATCATCTCATACACACGGTACGTAGACGACACATTTTTAATTTTTGGTGGTACTCTTAGACAGATAGACGGATTGCTTACTTTTTTGAACGGCATAAACAGTAATATTAAATTCACTATGGAAGTAGAACATAACAATATGTTGAATTTCCTGGACGTAACCACATATAAACATAATAACCTCCTTAGCTTTAAAATATATAGAAAGCCAACGACAACTGATATAGCCATACATGCTAGTTCCAATCATCCTTATACACATAAAATGGCAACTTTTAACGCACTGGCACATAGATTGACAAATATACCGATGGACATAGAAGACTATAACGATGAAATTAATATAATAAAACATATAGCGATAGTGAATGGTTACAATAGTAAAATCATTGATAAAATATATATAAACACGCTAATAAATTAAAACGATTGGACAAAGTTAAAGATAAAACCCAATATGTTTCTGCTAGATATACAAACATACTACCTAATACACTACATAATGAATTAAAAAAGCTAGGGATTATTGTCTCATTCAGGACCACGAACAAATTAACAAATATACTTAAGCCTAATACCACAGCTTTACTAGAGGATTGTTCCGGCGTTTATAGGATCCGGTGTAATGAATGCGATAAAATCTATATAGGCCAGACAGGGAGAAAATTTTCCGAGAGATTTAAAGAACATTTACCTAAGAAGTTCCCCAATACTAATGTATCGCATTACGCACAACATCTAATAAACGAAAATCATACATACACTGGATTTAAAGAGAATTTGGAACCTTTACATATAGGTAAAAAGGGTCAACTACTGGATGCTTTAGAGGAATTTGAAATATACAAGGCCTTAAGAAGAAATAAAAATCAGGTACTTAATGAACAGTTATCATTCAAATCAAATAAACTATATGACACAGCTATGAAAACAAACCGTGAATAGCGTGTACGGATCAGTTGAAAGTCGGACTTCGGCCAGTGCACTGGTTCGTTTGTAGCGTGTTCCGATACAGATTTAATGTTCAATGTTAATTTATTTAAGTGTGTTATGTGTTTGTGTCGTTGTGAATTTTTAACGAAACCCTAATAATAGGGTAGATTTTGCTTTTACCTGAAGATGGGGATATAAGCCCTGAAACATGTAGTAGAAAAAGAAAAAGATCACTTAGTGGCTAAAATAAGGTAATTATTTATTTAATTAGACAGTGATTTCAAACCATTGAATGAAACACCAGACACCATTTCTGAAGGTAGTAAGGAGATGGAAATTGTAGAAGAATCAAGTGTATTGTTTTCTGAAAATAAAGATAACAATGACACCAAGAAAATTGAGCACATAAAAACCAACAGTAGAAGATTAAAGAAGAATGGAATCATTAAGAAGAATAAGAAAACACAAGAAATGGGAAAGATATATAAAAAGAAACTAATCAAAACAAGAGAAGAAGTGGAGATGATGAAGAACGGACTCATTGATGTGTTTAATTTGCCCCTTACCTACCAAAGCAAATTAATGAAGTATAAAGATTGTAGGAGGACTCTGAAGGAAATTATAAAAGGAATTCACAACCAACCAGTGGATGAAAAATTCAGCAAATCTATGCTTAGATGGAAGATGCCAGAAATAGAAAGGACTGACAAGAAAACAGGGTATAACAAATCAAGAAGGTCAATAAAACACTGGAGCTTACCAGAAATAGAAATACAGAATAAAAGATCAATAATAATGAGAGAGGCACAATTAACTTCTCTGATTAATCAACAAAATAATCAAATGATTGAGGTAGACATTAATACTACGGAACATGGTATTAGAGGAATTGTGGTACGAGACCGAAGAAACCTATATCACCAGGAAGAAAATAGTTCTTCACGCCAAGGTTATCCAAACCACAAGTGCAGAGGAACTGATGGACCATGGGTAAACTAAGCGAAGATACCACACACCAAGAAAAGGGACTGATCTTCGAATTACTGACCAAGCAACCCAATGGAAAGAAAGAAGTATTAAAATTAAATTAAACCACTAAATAATCACCAAAACAAGAATCGACAAGAAACGACTAAGACGAATTAAATAAGGAATAATAAACCATAATCAATAAAATTTAAAAATATCATCCAGAATAAATGTTAACCATCTAACATTTGAAGGAGTAGAGGAGAAAGCCAACAAAGAGTGAGATATACAAGAGAAGGTAATAACAAGGAAAGAAAAGGAAAAGATCAACTTACAAAAAAGTATAAAAAACAAGGTCCTATATAGAGTAATAGCGTATAAACTTATGTATAACCATATGTCATCACGAAGGATAATGGAAACAATACTTACGAGATAAGTAATATAACCACCAGGAAAATAAAAGGAGTTTACAACCAAGCTTCGATAAAAAAGTTTTACTATAAATAAAATAAACAAATGCCAAAATTCAAAAATTATGTGAGCACAACTTACAACAATATTTCGATGACTTATGAGGCCTAAAATAAAAAATATAAAAACAAAGGAAAAAGTTACACAAATTCCTACCAAGTGAAATCAACTTACAGTCTATTAAAAAGTTGATATATGAAGTATAAAATAAGAAAGTACAATAAGGAATAAGTTACACAAATTCCTATAAAAAAGTAAGAATCACAAACTTACAAAAATAATTAAACAATGTACCAAAATAGGAATATGCTACAAAAATTCCTATAAAGTAAGAAAATTAACTTACAAAAAATTATCAAAAATGATAACTAAAACAAAATAAACTAAACAAAAATAAACTCAAGCAAAAAATTGCTAAGATAAATACCTGAAATAATAATGAGTTTAATGTATTCTAAGAAAAAAAAAAAATCTGAACTGGTACAAGAAAAAAAGAGAAATTACGTATAAATCAAATATACAAACTATGGCTAAAGCAGAATATTGCTAATTAACTAAGAGAAAAATAAAAATGTCTAAGATAATTAAAATGATCACAAGAAGAATAGAAAAACAAACTAATGAAAAGTTAGATATGATGAAATTAACATATGAATAAATAAAAAACAATCAACTGTATGAGTAGATGACAGTAAATAGCAAAGGTACAGCGCAAGAAAGAATGAGTAAAAGGCCAAAGTGATCTAAAAACAAACCACAAGGTGGACAATCCCAAAATATATTATTATTATTAATTTATGTCACAAGTTGACAAAAAAGGTATTTAAGATTGACTGTTGAAAAGTCCAGCAATCAAAATAAACTGAGCAGAGATGATGTTCCTCTGGTCTCAGAAAAAATGAGTAGTAATGGAAGAAACCAGCTACTAAAAAGTTAGGGAAAAAATTGTGTATAAGGGAGAACACACCAATGGAAATAAATAAAAACAGATCCAAATAAAATGGAATGAATCAAGTAAGAAGAGAAATAAGAATGGAGAAACAAACAAGAAAGAAAAGGAAAAAGATTATATAACTGATAATTTCATAAAAAACTATGCTAGTGTTTTATCAAAATGATCAACTTTGAAGGAGAGGCATTATGTTACAACACAAATAAGCCAACCCAATACCAGGGATGAACAAAATAATATTGAATTTAAAATAATACTTCATGTTAAATAAAAAAGATTAATATAAATAAAATATAAAAACTATGACTCGACAAACGACGACAGACCTAACCCAAGTGATTGACCCAACAAAAGGAAACAAAAGAAGAAGGGAACCACAAAAAACAAACGAGAAGAAAACCAAAGAAGAGAAGAAAGTGATTAATGAAACCAAAGGAAGAAGGGAAAAAACCAGAACCCAAACAAAAATGAAACAAGTTCATGGAATTAAATGACTCAATGTAACATGTTGAAATGTACCCAAAAGAGAAGGTGGAAAAACCAAGGTATTAACCAAATACAATGAGAATGAAGAAGGAGGGAAATAGATAAAAATGAAAACCAATAATGATACACAAACAAGTAATAAAGCATAGGAGAAGTAGAAATAATGCACTCAAAAATAATATTGGAACCAAGACCAATAATTAACCTATGAGAAAGGAAAAAGTAAATGTCATTATCCTTTAATGGACAATAATAAATTTAGGGAAGAAACCCTCGTAAACAATGTTAAAGATAAAAATGATAAAAAGCAAACTAAACCCCAATTTAGAATTAGATGTAAGAATAGTATTGTAAGGACATAAAATTGTTAATAGTATTAAGGAAATATTGTAATGAAAGAGAAAAAATGAATAGTGAGATATTAATTAGAGGGATTACCCATTCAGAAACACTTAAAAAACAAAAAACCTTTGTGAAGTGCAAAATGAAAGTGTAAAAACCCCAAAGTGTAGTGATAAAGAAAGTACACTAAATAAATTATAATTAACTATAAATAATTTAAGAGTGAAGGTAATGATTGAATAAAAATAGTGAGTGATAAAATCATTAACAATTAATAAATCCTAAAGAACGCTAAAAGTTTAATAGTGGAAAATAATAGTGAATAAGTATGTGGTGGAAAATAGTATTAAGTATAAACTATAAAGAGGTATTGAACACTGGAAAGTGATAATTACCATAGTAAACAAAACAAAAAATATAATTAAGGAGTTTTAAAAGCAAGTAATCGTAGTTGAAAGGTAGAATCCCAGGAAAGAGTAATGTGAAAGTGTTAACATGGAGGGAGAGTAAAGATTGTTTAGAAAGTTAAGGAATTAGATACAAATCAAAAAACACCCATGTTATAAGGGATCATGATAAGTTCATAAAAGTCATGTTGTTTGTTACACTAAAAAATAATGTCAAATAAGATTCTTGGATTTCGTTGTCCATGACGTGTCCGTTACTTAACTAAATATCACTATAGTATTGACAACTCGGAACACTAAGTTTTTTATAAGTAAAAACGTAAAGTTTTACCTTACAGCCTAAACCGGCTTTCACCTTTAGAAGGCTTCATCAGAGCCTCTGATGAAGCCTTCTAAAGGTGAAAGCCGGTTTAGGCTGTAAGGTAAAACTTTATGTTTTTACTTATAAAAAACTTAGTGTTCCGAGTCGTCAATACTATAGTGATATTTAATCAAATAAGATGTATTGTGAACAAAGATTAGCAAATAATAAGTTAGATAAATAATTATTCAATCAAGTTTATGAATTGGATATGGCTGTAAGAATCATACAGACCATAGGCCTAAATGTTATATTTAAATAAAATCAAAGAAGTAGTAAATAATAGCCACATTGTTATTATTGGCAAACGAAATGAATAAATAAAATCAAAGAATTAGTAAATAATAGCCACATTGTTATTATTGGCAAAGGAAATGAATAAAAATGTTAAGAAATGTATGACTAGAAAACATGGAAACCCAAAGAGTAAATAATTTGTATAAAATAATAGTGACATAATAATAACACATAAACAGACTCAAAACACAACACAACCAATTATAATAACAAAGTAAAGCCCATTAGGCTGAAATGAAATGTAATTTAAATTAAATAAGTCAAATACCATAATGGCTACTTATGCCTAGGAAAGTGCCTAACTGTCAGAACCAAACAACTACAAATTATAACAAATTAACAAAGAAATTAGCAAATCTGAGGTGAAGGATTCACCAAGAATAAATTGTAAATCATTTTTAAAACAAAATATTATAAGAAGCATTTGTATACAAAAAGAAATGTAATTAACAAGTATTAACATAATTGTAAAAACATAAAATCTAAAATTACCCAAACTTGTGGGGTATCAAAATAATCTATGAAAGGAAATAAATACTATAGTGACAATATTTAATAACCAGGAAGGAAGATAGAGGGATAACAGCAGTCAGAAGATATACGAAGAATTCGAATTTTGATAACAATACATCATCTCAAAATCAACCAATCAAAATCATGCAGTTGCCATGGAAACGTCAGTTGAAGACAGGATTACCGTTGAATACCGTTACAGAAGTGAAGCGTCAGTCAAAGAATACAGAAGCCAATGTTGGGAAGAACGATTTTCTATTAAAATAATGTAAAACAGTAATCAAGGTTCCTAACCATGACGGTATAAGAAGCAGACGACCTATTTATAGCAGTCCACTCGAGATCCAGGATAATTAAACGGAAAATTAACCGAAAAGAATGACCAGATACGTTATGAAAAGGACACCCAACCCATTGAAGCCCAAAAATTAATGAAAAAGAACTTATTGCAGCCAAATCCTACCCGATCAAACGAACGAAGACAACAAGTCATGCTGGGGTGTTAAGTACAATTAAATTACCTATTTCCAAAAACCTAATCACTCTAAATTTTACTAAAGGTAAATTTATCTCACTATAAACAAATATTTCTCTTTCACAGATTATTTAAGTAAAATAAAACTCACTGAAAATTTGTTAAGATAAAACATAACCTATTATTAAAACACGAACTTTCAAAACACATTTAACGACAAGACAGAACAGATTGTAACATCACATTATTATTTATGTACACGTAGAATAAGGTAAAATATTTTTATTGTAACCATAGGAATTCTTTAGCTCATAATCACAAGAATCCACGATTTTGGGAACGAAAATAATTGTAATAACTTAACGTACACAGCCATACTGATGCTGATTGTTTCCTTAATCGATTCGTCAAGCCTAGAGAACAAGTGTTTCATGTAATCAGTCGGTGCAAATTTATCATTATATAGTTGTCAATTTGAACATTTTAATTATCACCTATTAAAAATAACTATTACAGGGAGTAACCGTCGTTATTATTTCATAGGGAGTGCTTTATATACTACTAGTGTTTATTTAAGAATAGATTTGACGAGAAGCGAACAAGTTGTCATTTGCACAGCAGCATCGACAATTCAGACGGAAGTGCGAGCGGGAATTATTTGAACGCCCGACCGTCACCGCTGAAAACTGAAAACAAGTTGTTTTAAAAAACGACTTGGCGCCACCCGGGATTAACACACCTCTATAAGTAAACAGGTAAGGTTACTACCGTGTCATACTGGTGATTACCGCAACGCTACGGACATCGTTAGCCGCGAACATTAATGTAACGACCCCAGTGCGAGACGAACGCACTAACATTCAATACACATACAAAATTGGTGTACATTTTACAGATACGATCAAGAATTTCCTGTTATAGATTGACGCATACCACGTGAGGCTTAAACGAAGACGAGGACGTCTTATTATTCCCGTTACAAGTGTTTTATCAAAATGATCAATTTTGAAGGAGAGGCATTATGTTACAACACAAATAAGCCAACCCAATACCAGGGATGAACAAGATAATATTGAATCTAAAATAATACTTCATATTAAATAAAATGCTTAATTTAAATAAAATATAAAAACTATGACTCGACAAACGACGACATGACCTAACCCAAGTGAGTGACCCAACAAAAGGAAACAAAAGAAGAAGGGAACCACGAAAAACAAACGAGAATAAAACCAAAGAAGAGAAGAAGGTGAAAAACCAAGGTATTAAACAAATACAATGAAAATGAAGAAGGAGGGAAATAGATAAAAATGAAAACCAATAATGATACACAAACAAGTAATAAAGAATATGAGCAGGAGAAATAATGCACTCAACAGTAATATTGGGAACAAGACCAATAATTAACCTATGAAAAGAAAATAATAACAAAAGTAAATATTATTATCCATTAAGGGACAATAATAATCTATAGAAGAAACCTAATTAAACAATATTAAAGATAAATATAAAAAGCAAACTAACCCACAATTTAGAGTTAGATGTAATAATATAAATGTAAGGACATAAAATTGTTAATATTATTAAGGAAATATTGTAATGAAAGAGATAGTATGGTAGTGAGATAGTAATTAGAGGGATTACCAATTCCGAAACACTTAAAAACAAAAACATTTGTGAAGTGCAAAATGAAAGTGTAAAAGCCCCAGAGTATAGTGATAAAGAAAGTACACTAATTAAATTATAGTAAACTATAAATAATTTAAAAGTGAAGGTGATGATTGAATGAAAACAGTGTAAAATAAAGAATGGTAATGTAGTAAAAAATAGTGAATGATAAAATCATTAACAATTAATAAATCGATAAAAACACTACATAAAAAAGTGAAGAATATTAGTAATTAAGAATGGCAGTATAAACTGATAAGACAGTATTTAGTTAAGAAAAATGTTATTATTATGAAATTTAAGTAAATGCAATTATAATTGAAGGGAAGAAGACCAGATCGTGTTAACATGGAGGGAAAGTAAAGATTGTTTAAAAATTAAGTAGTTAACAACAAATCAAAAAACACCCATGTTACAAGGGATCGTTATAAGTTCATAAAGTGATGTTGTCTATCACACTAAAAAATAATAAAATAAGATAAATTGTAAACAAAGACTAGCAAATAATAGTTAAATAATTATTCAAGCAAGTTAATGAATTGGATATGGCTGTAAGAATTATACAGACCATAGGCCTAATTATTATATGTAATAAGATCAAAAGGTAGTAAATAATAGCCACATTGTTATTATTGGCAAAGGAAATAAGTATAAAAGTTAAGAAATGTATGAATAGAAAACGTGGAAACCAAATAGTAAACAATTATGTATAAAATAATAGTGACAAGATAATAACACATAAACAGACTCAAAACACATCATAACCAATTATAATAACAAAATAAAGCCCATTAGGCTGAATTGAAATGTAATTTAAATGAAATAAGTCAAATACCATAATGGCTACTTAGGCCTATGAAAATGCCTAACTGTCAGAAACACACAACTACAAATTATAACAAATTAACAAAGAAATTAGCAAATCCGAGGTGAAAGATTCACCAAGAATAAATTGTAAATCATTTGTAAAACAAAATATTATAATAAGCATTGGTATACAAAAAGAAATGTAATTAACAAGTATTAACATAATTGTAAAAACATAAAATCTAAAATTACCCAAACTTGTGGGGTATCAAAATAATCTATGAAAGGAAATACATACTATAGTGACAATATTTAATAACCAGGAAGGAAGATAGAGGAATAACAGCAGTCAGAAGATATATGAAGAATTCAAATTTTGATAACAATGTATCATATCAAAATCAGCCAATCAAAATTATTCAGTTACCATAGAAACGACGGTTGAAGGCGAAAATTACCGTTGAATACCGTTACTCGTGAAGCGTCAGTCAAGCAGTACAGAAGCCGAAGTTTGGAAGACCGATTTTCTAATAAAATAATGTAAAACAGTAATCGAAGTTCAGAACCATGACGGTATAAGAAGCAGACGACCCATTTATAGCAGTCCATTCAAGATCCAGGATAATAAAAACTGAAAATTAACAGAAAAGTATGACCAGATACTCTATGAAAAGGATGCCCGACCTAATGAAGTCCATAAATTAAAGAAACTAGAACTCATTGCAGCCCAACCTTATTCCGAACCAGTGAATGAAAACGACATGTGTTAAGTACAATTGAATTACCTATTTCCAAAAACCTAATCACTCTAAATTTTACTAAAGGTAAATTTATCTCACTATAACCGAATATTTCTCTTTCACAGATTATTTAAGTAAAATAAAACTCACTGAAAATTTGTTAACATAAAATATAACCTATTATTTAAACACGAACTTTCAAAACACATTTAACGACACTACAGAACAGATTGTAACATCACACATTATTATATATGTACACTTAGAGTAAGGTAAAATATTTTTATTGTAACCATAGGAATTCTTTAGCTCATACTCACAAGAATCCACGATTTTGGAACGACAATAATTGTAATAACTAAACGTTACACAGCCATACTGGTGCTGAACGTTCCTTAATCGATTTTTCGTCAACCTTAAGAAAGAAGTGTTTCATGTACAAAGTCGGTGCAGATTTATTATAATATAATTGTCAGATTGAATATTTTAATTATCACCCATTAAAAATAACTATTACAGGGAGTAACCGGTGTTATTATTTCATAGGGAGTGCATTACATTATTTGTGTTTATTTATGAAGACTAGGTTTGATGAGCAGTGATCAAGTCGTCATTTGCACAGCTGTCTATACAATCCAGACGGCCGTACGAGCGGGAATTATTTGAACGCCCGACCGTCACCGCTGAAAACATTTTATCCAGTAGTTTTAATTGTTTTAATAAACAATTTGGCGCCACCCGGGATTAACACACCCCTATAAGTAAACAGGTAAGGTTACTGCCGTGTTATACTGGTGATTACCGCAACGCTACGGACATCGTTAGCAGCGACCTTTGATGTAACGACCCCGGTGCGAGACGAACGCACTAACACTTAATACACATACAAAATTGGTGTACATTTTACAGAGACAACCAGAATTAATTCGTTACAGATTGACGCATACAACGTGAGGCTTAAACAAAGATGAGGACGCCACTTTTGCATCGTTACAATATATATATATAGTAATAATTTTTGTCACAAATTGTTATTTAATCATAGGTTAATCATTTTGACTTAAATGTAGTGTACTTTTAGATTAAAAAATATTACATTACAAGTAAGAGAGAAACTTTATATAGAAGATAATAAGTACATCATATAAAACTACATTAATATTACTGAAATACATAAACTAGTATCACAATGTTGCTTTAAAGTAGGCAAAAACATTTCCTGTAACATATCTGCTGATGAGAAATAATGTTCCGTCATAAGTTACATATCTTAACTCCTTTGCAAATAATTTTCTGTATACAATCTCACTATTTTAAATTAAATAAAAGTATTGAAGTGAAACGATATTCATATAAAACATATGCCATATTAGTTCCTCACTTCATCTTTTAAAGGAAAATGCTGACCTTTTAACGGAAACTATTTAAACAAAAAATTAGAAATCTAACTTATTTAAAAAATTTCTTTGCTGCAAAATTTTTTACTTTTTATTTATTCTCAAAAGTCTAATAAATTCAGAACAAGACACTTAATGAGAACAAGATAACTCATCAAGAAACCAGAAATTATAATACTGTAATGAAATATCATTATTGATAACACCTTTCTCTTGTAACATTGTAATAGCTAGACAGGTGTTATTTAACATGCATATTTTGGACTTGAATAACAGTATAACTCAACTTTCATGCATATCAACTATTCTTATGTTGAATTCAGTGTGCCAAGGACAAGTAAAGCCTCCTCACACCCAATACTGATGTCATGACTGTTGGCACATACTGTTCCGCTTGTGTCATGATATTTCTGCGATAAACTCAGTTATTGTGGACACTCACTTTTATGTTCTATTGGTTTTTTTGTCTTAATACTTAAATTGTGAAGTAATTTAGAATGGAAACTGGAAATTTGAAGCCAACAAAAAAAGTTTTCAGTGTGTATAGTTATCTTAAGGACCTTGTAACAAACAAATCAAATGCTGCTATACGTGAAGTGATAACAAACGCCAAAAAAGAACCAACAGTAGCAGCATGTTCTTTGTCCTTTTTCTTGACTATACAATAATATAGTGGCCATCTGTACCAAGCGCTAAGGGCAACTCATCCTAGTGGTACATGTTGCCAGTACATAAATTTATTATTTCCTGCTTATTAAACAAAAGTAATTATGGTCATTTTAGTTTTTACTTCCTCAATAAACACAGTGTTGAAAATACAGCGTTTAATTTCAATATACTTAAATAGGCCTCTTACTGATAATTTTGTTAATATTGTTCTAAAACAATTCCTTTATCGCCCGTGTTAATTTGCCACACGTTGGCTGCCACTTTGTTATATTATTATTATTCTCTTTCTTGTAGTATGGTTTAACAGCCACACTATTGTAGGTGTCAATTTGTAATAAAGCTGTCGCTGATTATGATGATCGCGAATGCGCTAATAAACCGTCCCGAATCTTGTTGTTGTCTGATAGTCCTTACCTGTCCTTACTCACTGGTTTTTTCTTCCCGATAGGCGCCAAATTGTTTTCCACAAAAACAATTAAAACAGTCAATATCAGTTTGTTTGTTTACGGTACTGTAATGAATAATTCGAATTACTCGCAGACTGGTGGGAACTCGAATTTCGCTTGTCTGGGGGACGTGTTGCCAACATAAAATTTGGTCAAATAATCCTATTCACTGCTACAGAACACAACATATATAATACATTTGAAATAATTACAGGACAGCTAGTAAAGATTCGTACTTATTTATTTTACTTGATAGCTTATTAATTTTCAATAATTGGTGTACAATTGAGATTATTATAATAATTTTTAGCCTCGGCAATAAATTAATTTTTTACTCAGCAGAGAGCAGGGTGGCAGCACAAAGTTAGTTGACGACGTTATGGTTGCCGTGTCTTCTTATTTATAAAAATTAAACTGCCAATGAATTCTTTTGAGTACGAAAAAAGTTTAGAACAAGATGTTTAAATAAAGTACACCACCTTACAATTGTGGTACTTAAATATGAAAGAGGTTTACATTAAATTCAACTCTGTGGTGTTAAAAGTGTGTCAGTATTATCGGTTTATACACAGGTTATCTTATAGTTACTTCAGGTGTTCATAAATATTTTTTATTAATATTTGAAAGAAATAGGTGTTCCAAGTTCATAGTGAGAGTTTTCTATTGTGAGAAAAGTGGATCAGTTTTAGTTTTTTTTTTTTAATTAATTATAATTTAATTTATACTTAACACAATCACGGTGTTAGTGTTATCGATCATCAATGGTTTCGTCGCTGTTGTTAATGCATTCATCTAATCTCAAAGATAGGGTTGTCGTCTTCGTTGGCGTTTGTTTCTTTTATTACAATTTTTAGTTATTTATTAATTTTGTAACTTCATTTATTCTTCCTCCTGGTGTTGCTGGAACTCTTGTTTACTTCGGGTATTCAATTTGGTTTCATTTCTTTTTGATCTTCTTACTTATTTACTTTTTAAAAGGTCCGCATCAGTATAGCGTCTATACCTCCAATAATGGAATCTCGTTACCTAACGGTCAAAATTATAATAACGTTCTGTTTCTATGGTAACCGGCTTGGCTCTGATTGGTTAAGTACATATGAAACTATTGTTATAAATTCTGGTTTTCTGTTCAAAATAAATAAATATTTTATAAATGTTATTTTTCCTTGGGGATATTTCCAATGCTTGAAATATTAACATAGATGTTATAACATTGCCAAACCCTGATCATATTTGATATCAATAAGTATGTAAAAAATGCTAAGAAATAATATATTTTGATAAATAAATAATAACAAGAATGAAAGTAGTAATTATAATTAAGAGTGAAGGAGGAAGAAAAGTAAACCAAAGGTGATTATCAAATAAGAAATACAAACTAGACTGACAGACAAATGACATTGACCCAACCCCAGAGATTGGCCAGATATTAACCAAAATAAAGCGAGACAAGATGGAAGTGAAGGAGAAGAAAAATGAATTTAAATAATGGACCAAACCAACTGCAAAGAAAATAAAATGAACCAAGGTGATGAAACACAGACAAATAATATAGAAGAGGGAAGGGGGTGATGATACCATCCAATATCATTTAAGGAAACGAAACCGGTGATTAACCAATATAAAAAAGAAATGTTAATATTATCTATGTGACAAATATGACCCATAATTAATAAAAACCGATTACATAAAAATACACTAACCCACGAATTAGTAGTATATGTAAACAAGAAATCTAGAAAGAGACATGAACTCAATAGATACAAATAAATTTGTAATGATAGTGAGAAATATAATGAAAATAATTAAGTGACATAGAGAAATAATAATAGGGTTTACCCACCAATAAGTGTAAACTAAAAAGTGATAACAGTGACAGTGATGTGTGAAAAAGGATATTGTAAGCAATAGTGTAATTAAAAAGATAGTGATAGATAAATAAACACTCAATGAATCAATGAAGGACCATTGAAAGATTTAAGAGTGGAATTGTAAAAAATTATATAGTTAAGGGTAATTAGAGATAGTGTTTAGATTAGAAATAGGTAAAGAATACAATATTATTCAGGGGAGAAAGCCCAGGTAAAATAAACTGTTGGTGTTAACATGGGATGTAGAAAAGTATTAGTAAAGACTTAAGTAATTAAAAATATAGTTAGTAAATACCCTATGTTATGAGGGAAATTAAGTTAAATAAATCTACTAGAAGTAATGATGTTTATTACTCAGAATAGGAGCAAAGAAGGAAATTAATGTTAAAAACAACAGTTAATAATAACTTGTAAAGAAATGTTTATTTCAATTATGAAGAGGATATGGCTGGAGGGAACTTACAGTCCATAGGCCTAAGTGTTATGTTTTTTAAGTATTAAGACAAAAAATAATTCTGACATATGTTCAGAACAAAAACAAACTCAAGACATAACAACCACAAAACAAATCATTTATAACAACAGAACAAAAACTTTGTAATGAGATGAAATATAATTAGAATAATTTAAATAGAAATAATCAATGGCTACTAAAGCCTAGGAAATGTATAACTGTCAATGATAAATAATTGCAAACTGTATAAAAACAACCAGGAGATTAAGAAATTCAAGGCAAGTAAATAGCCGAGAATAATTTATAAATCATTTTAAAGAAAAATTATTAGAATAAGAACTTAGTTTAAAAGAGAAATGTAAATACCAAATATTAACAGATTTGTACAAACATTGATATTTCATAAAAACATACATTATGGGATACCAAATTAATCTTTGAAAGGAAATAATAACAGTGGTGATAATATTTAATATGTAGGGAAGAGGACAGAAGAATATAATCAAAAAGAAGATATGCAGTTATTTTGAATAAAAATTCAAAATTTGATAACAATAGACTACTTCAGAATTAACCAATCAGGATTATTTGGTTACTATGACAACAGTCGTTTGGTGTCTAATTACCGTTAGATTTCTTTACTGAATATATGACGCTTTCATTGAATAGACGCTAGTTTTCGAATGACCAAAATTGTCAATTAAAACATAGAAAACATCAGAAGAAGTTACTATCAAGTGAATACCAAGAAGTAAAACGATGAATGGAACCATATTACTGAAGTTGAGGCCAAATTAACGAAAAAAGAAAATAAATTCCTACCGATTAAACTGGAAAAGGTGCCTGATGTCCCGAACCAATGCAAATTAAAGAGGATTGCAGTATAACCCATGAATAACAGATCGCATGAACTCGCCCTATCTACTGAAGTGATAAGTACCTATTAAATTACCCAAAATTTATAAATAAACTCACATTGATTATTTCTCACTAAAGGTCGAAATCTCACTAAACTGAAAATAATTACTTTCAAAGATTAAAAAGGATACTAAGTCACTGAAAATTTATAAACTGACTAAGATAACCTGTTGTTAATTATCCATAACTTGTAAACACTTTTACTACACTACACTAAACAAATTATACCTACACAATATGTTAGTTAAGTTTAACTGATGTAAGGGTGTGTATTTTTATTGTTTTAAACATTTGTAATCCTTTTAACGTAATCTCAAGAACCTATGACAAACGAACATTAATAATTTGTGTATAATTTCCAACAGACGCCATTACTAAAAGTCTGGTTATCAATTCAAATATCGATTTGTCAAACCCTGTAGTTGTCTCATATAAATAACCGGAGCATTTGTAGTAGAATAATTTGTATTAAATGAATAACTAATCACTAATAAAAAATGTATAAGTATTGAGTGTAACCACGGTGTTATAATTTCATTAGGAGGTGCACAATATTTTATGTACATTTTAGCAGACGACTAACGATTTACACAGCCCACGCAACGAACTACTGAGTGCTACAGTTGGCCTAGGCTGGCGGAAATATTTGAATTATTCAAACCGCCTGAGCTGCACTGGTCATACACCTTTGAATTTTATTTTAATTGTTTTAAGAAAACAATTTGGCGCCACCGGAATTTTCACACCCCTAGTGAACAACAGGTAAGAACATCGAGACCTGGTTATTCGTACGTTCGCAACGGACGAAATCTGCGGAAGTTGCACGCATTTGAACTATGGATAGAGAAGACACATTACACCCATTACACACAAATTGTACATTATTCACATTTTACAGAGTAAAACGGTAGCCGTACACACGACTCCTTTACAAATTGGCGACCAACCGGTGGAGCTAGAAGAGAGAGAAATACGAAATTCTAGCGGTGATTGCGAAAGGTTACAATATGCACACCAGAGGATTGTCGAAAAAGTTGGCAAAGGAGAAGGAGATGGAAGAAAACAGAGGGGAAGAAGAGGAAGGAACACCGATTGAAGAAGTGGAGACAGTAATAACCACAACAGAACCAAGCCAAGACGAAGAAATGGAACCACAGGCTGGAGATAGGGGGGAAGCCAGAGGAGGAATGGATTTACAAAAATTATGGGAGTTGATTAATGGAAAATTAGACAAGAATGAGGAGAGTCTGAACCAGATGAAGAAAGAAACCAATGAAAATTTCAAGAAGCAGAAGGAGAAATTCGACAAGAATGAGGAGAGTTTGAAGGAGATGAACAATAAATTCGACGGCATGAAGAAAGAAACCAGTGACAATTTGAAACAGATCAATGAAAAAATAGTGAGTACAAATGAAAGTACTAAGGAAGAATTGAGGAAAACAGTCAACCAAAATAATGAAACACTACAACAACGATTGCTGGAGGAAATTCAGCAAAGAAACGAAGAATTGAAGGAAGAATTGAAGGAACAGCTGAAGGAGGACCATGAGAAAAATAAAGAATAAATGAAGCTACAGATGGCACACCAATTAATGGAGTACCGAGAAGAAGCAAAGCAGCAGATTACGGAAATCAATGACAAATTAGAGGAGACTTTGGAGAAGCTAGAAAAAACCAACGAAAATGTTTCTGAAGTCCGTGAGGAGGTAATCAACAAAATAAACAACCTCGAAGGAGAAACCAAAAGGAGAATTGAGGAATGTCACGAAGAAACAACCAAAAGGTGGGAACAAGTGAACCAGGACATGCATCAAGTCCGAGAAGAGAATCAGAAGGAGACAGCGATTGTACGAACAGACCTGGGAGAAAGAATGGAAGGAGTGTACAGCAATTTAAATAAAATCGACAGTAAGGTAGACAAAAATAAACAAAAAATTGAAGAGATACATAGACGAGAAGAATTATTACAGGAAGAAGTGGACGCCTGGCGTGACCGGTCATGTAACCACAACCAAATATTTAACAATGACAATAGAGATACAATTAATTTCCGCAACTACAAGCGCAACCCGATGGAGTTTTTGAAGAGAATAGAAGAACTGATAATAAAGAACCGTGAAACACGATGGACAACAGTGAGGGGAATGTTAGATGACATGTTTAAGGAAACATATGACAACTGGTGGACCGCTACACGACCAGACATCCAGAGTATCCAAGAATTCAAAACCCAATTCAAAGCAAAGTACTGGTCAGAGTCAACCCAGAACATGGTCCGTAACAATTTAAGTAACGGAAGGTATCAAAACCAAAACGGACAAACATTAACCTCATACTTTCTAGGAAAAATCTGCATGGCCAGGAATTTGGAACCACGCATTCCGGAAGAGTGTTTAGTAATACAATTATCGTACCACTATGACGATGCGATCCAGAAAGCCCGTATGTATAGTCAAGTCAAGACAATTCAGGACATGGCTAGTTTATTAGAGAGCCATGAACACGAATGGCAGTACCGCAAGAACAGATTCACGAGTTTCCGAAATAGCAGACCAAATGAAGGGCCATCCACACCAAACCAACAGGGTGACAATAAGCCACCACCGAACAACACAAATAACTACCAAGGAAATCAACGTGGGAATAATGCGCCCAGGAACTATCACCCAAACAACAACAATAATGGCAATTTCAGAAACGATTACAGAGGGAATCAACAACGGAACGGTCCTAATAATTATTACCGACCAGGAAACGGTAACAACAACTACAACAATTCAGGATACTGGCCACAGGTAAATTACATAAGGGGACGAAGACAAAGGAGTCCAAGAAGAAACCATCACTCACCTAACTATCGGCGAACGCACTCTGAACAGGTACCAGATACAAGAAGTCGCCCATTCGAAGAAGATCACCGGAACAATGTGGATGACCGGAACAATCGACATGAGCCGAACACTAATCAAAATGGCAATAACAATGAGAATTCTGGTGCACTACCACACAATCAAGCGAGTAGCGATGGGGAACATCGAATATACCGGATAAACCATATCTTAGCAGAGGAACAGGATGAAGAACCACACGATAACCACAGAAATGAAAGTAATGTAGAAGATGATTTCAGCTATGGAGAGAGGGTATGGCCCCAACATGTGGTAAGGTGGTGATGACATAAATTTAATAATATCATCCAGAATAAGTGTGTCTATCAAGCACTTGAAGGAGAAGAGGTGCATAATAACAAAGTGTCGAACAAGAGAAGGAAATAATAAAGGAAAGAAAAGGAGAAGTCAACTTACCAAAGTATAAATAACAAGGTCCCATGTATAATAATAGGTATGACCATACACTATAACAAGAGACAAGGGCAATAACACTTACGAGATCACTCACCCTGTCACCAAGAAAATAAAGGGTGTATACAATCAAGCCTCAATTAAGAAATATTATGACAATCAACAATGACTGTAAAAAACAATTTAAAGTAAAAAACCAACAAAAATACTTTAAATAAAGAAAAAAAATAATGTAACAAACAAACAAGTTTGCCAATGTCATAAAGAAAAGATCTCTAAAGAATGTCAAAATTCCAAAACATTTGTAAGTACAGCTTACACTAAGCATTAGAGAAACCATTATGATGAATAAAAAATTGTAAAAAATCAAAAAAGATAGGTAAAAAAAAAAAAGCTTACCCAAATATCTCGATAATATTTTAGAACAATTAAAAATGGAGAGATAAAAGTTACAAGGCATTCATATAAAGTAAGAGCAACCAACTTACTACAATATTTAAATAAAAATTAATAATAGAGGAGTGTAGTCACAAAACATTCCTACGAAATAAGATTAAATTACCATAATATTTAGCCAAAAAATGAGGCATGAAAAGCATAACATACTATAAAGGAATAAGCTACAAAAAATTCCTAACTAGTAAGAAGCAATAACTTACTATGATATTTAAAAATTATGAAAAAAAAAATATCAATCAAAATGATCAGCTTCCACAACTATTTAGAAAGAGGGGAAGTAAAATTACCCAAACCAATGATCACAAAACGAAATAAATAAAATAAACATGCTAAGAGTTATAATGTGAAATGAGATGAAACAAAGAGTAATTAAAAATGAATAAAAATGTGAATTGTATCAATAAAAAAACAATGCTTCGAATAGTACCAAATAGTATCTATAAAGAAAGATGAAACAATATATGACTCGAACTGAGCAATAATGAAGTATAAAAGTAAAAGATTCCCAACAAATATTATGATTATGATTATTATTAGTATTATTTTGAGTCACGAGTTGACTGTATTTAAGAATTATTAATTAAGATTGTCTGTTGAATGAACCAGCAATCATTTTACTGAGCAGGGATGATGTTCCCCTGATATCAGTATAAAAGTAGTTTTGATGGAAAATAAGATTTATAGGGAATAAGTTATAATAAAAAATCAATAAGCCAGTTCGCAATATGAGAAAATAATGAAGAAAAGACTAAGAAGAATGGAAATAAAAGATACAGAATTAATTATAAAAAATGAATGAGAAGCAGGAGAATTTGAAAAAAAAAATGATACGATACAACTGATAATTTCATCAAACTTAGAATCACGTTTTATAAAATGATCAATTTTGGTGGAAGGGCATTATATAACATTGCCAAACCCTGATCATATTTGATATCAATAAGTATGTAAAAAATGCTAAGAAATAATATATTTTGATAAATAAATAATAACAAGAATGAAAGTAGTAATTATAATTAAGAGTGAAGGAGGAAGAGAAGTAAACCAAAGGTGATTATCAAATAAGAAATACAAACTAGACTGACAGACAAATGACATTGACCCAACCCCAGAGATTGGCCAGATATTAACCAAAATAAAGCGAGACAAGATGGAAGTGAAGGAGAAGAAAAATGAATTTAAATAATGGACCAAACCAACTGCAAAGAAAATAAAATGAACCAAGGTGATGAAACACAGACAAATAATATAGAAGAGGGAAGGGGGTGATGATACCATCCAATATCATTTAAGGAAACGAAACCGGTGATTAACCAATATAAAAAAGAAATGTTAATATTATCTATGTGACAAATATGACCCATAATTAATAAAAACTGATTAAATAAAAATACACTAACCCACGAATTAGTAGTATATGTAAATAAGAAATCTAGAAAGAGACATGAACTCAATAGATACAAATAAATTTGTAATGATAGTGAGATAGTGAGAAATATAATGAAAATAATTAAGTGACATAGAGAAATAATAATAGGGTTTACCCACCAATAAGTGTAAAATAAAAAGTGATAACAGTGACAGTGATGTGTGAAAAAGGATATTGTAAGCAATAGTGTAATTAAAAAGATAGTGATAGATAAATAAACACTCAATGAATCAATGAAGGACCATTGAAAGATTTAAGAGTGGAATTGTAAAAAATTATATAGTTAAGGGTAATTAGAGATAGTGTTTAGATTAGAAATAGGTAAAGAATACAATATTATTCAGGGGAGAAAGCCCAGGTAAAATAAACTGTTGGTGTTAACATGGGATGTAGAAAAGTATTAGTAAAGACTTAAGTAATTAAAAATATAGTTAGTAAATACCCTATGTTATGAGGGAAATTAAGTTAAATAAATCTACTAGAAGTAATGATGTTTATTACTCAGAATAGGAGCAAAGAAGGAAATTAATGTTAAAAACAACAGTTAATAATAACTTGTAAAGAAATGTTTATTTCAATTATGAAGAGGATATGGCTGGAGGGAACTTACAGTCCATAGGCCTAAGTGTTATGTTTTTTAAGTATTAAGACATAAAAAATAATTCTGACATATGTTCAGAACAAAAACAAACTCAAGACATAACAACCACTAAACAAATCATTTATAACAACAGAACAAAAACTGTGTAATGAGATGAAATATAATTAGAATAATTTAAATAGAAATAATCAATGGCTACTAAGGCCTAGGAAATGTATAACTGTCAATGATAAATAATTGCAAACTGTATAAAAACAACCAGGAGATTAAGAAATTCAAGGCAAGTAAATAGCCGAGAATAATTTATAAATCATTTTAAAGAAAAATTATTAGAATAAGAACTTAGTTTAAAAGAGAAATGTAAATACCAAATATTAACAGATTTGTACAAACATTGATATTTCATAAAAACACATTATGGGATACCAAATTAATCTTTGAAAGGAAATAATAACAGTGGTGATAATATTTAATATGTAGGGAAGAGGACAGAAGAATATAATCAAAAAGAAGATATGCAGTTATTTTGAATAAAAATTCAAAATTTGATAACAATAGACTACTTCAGAATTAACCAATCAGGATTATTTGGTTACTATGACAACAGTCGTTTGGTGTCTAATTACCGTTAGATTTCTTTACTGAATATATGACGCTTTCATTGAATAGACGCTAGTTTTCGAATGACCAAAATTGTCAATTAAAACATAGAAAACATCAGAAGAAGTTACTATCAAGTGAATACCAAGAAGTAAAACGATGAATGGAACCATATTACTGAAGTTGAGGCCAAATTAACGAAAAAAGAAAATAAATTCCTACCGATTAAACTGGAAAAGGTGCCTGATGTCCCGAACCAATGCAAATTAAAGAGGATTGCAGTATAACCCATGAATAACAGATCGCATGAACTCGCCCTATCTACTGAAGTGATAAGTACCTATTAAATTACCCAAAATTTATAAATAAACTCACATTGATTATTTCTCACTAAAGGTCGAAATCTCACTAAACTGAAAATAATTACTTTCAAAGATTAAAAAGAATACTAAGTCACTGAAAATTTATAAACTGACTAAGATAACCTGTTGTTAATTATCCATAACTTGTAAACACTTTTACTACACTACACTAGACAAATTATACCTACACAATATGTTAGTTAAGTTTAACTGATGTAAGGGTGTGTATTTTTATTGTTTTAAACATTTGTAATCCTTTTAACGTAATCTCAAGAACCTATGACAAACGAACATTAATAATTTGTGTATAATTTCCAACAGACGCCATTACTAAAAGTCTGGTTATCAATTCAAATATCGATTTGTCAAACCCTGTAGTTGTCTCATATAAATAACCGGAGCATTTGTAGTAGAATAATTTGTATTAAATGAATAACTAATCACTAATAAAAAATGTATAAGTATTGAGTGTAACCACGGTGTTATAATTTCATTAGGAGGTGCACAATATTTTATGTACATTTTAGCAGACGACTAACGATTTACACAGCCCACGCAACGAGCTACTGAGTGCTACAGTTGGCCTAGGCTGGCGGAAATATTTGAATTATTCAAACCGCCTGAGCTGCACTGGTCATACACCTTTGAATTTTATTTTAATTGTTTTAAGAAAACAATTTGGCGCCACCGGAATTTTCACACCCCTAGTGAACAACAGGTAAGAACATCGAGACCTGGTTATTCGTACGTTCGCAACGGACGAAATCTGCGGAAGTTGCACGCATTTGAACTATGGATAGAGAAGACACATTACACCCATTACACACAAATTGTACATTATTCACATTTTACAGAGTAAAACGGTAGCCGTACACACGACTCCTTTACAAATTGGCGACCAACCGGTGGAGCTAGAAGAGAGAGAAATACGAAATTCTAGCGGTGATTGCGAAAGGTTACAATATGCACACCAGAGGATTGTCGAAAAAGTTGGCAAAGGAGAAGGAGATGGAAGAAAACAGAGGGGAAGAAGAGGAAGGAACACCGATTGAAGAAGTGGAGACAGTAATAACCACAACAGAACCAAGCCAAGACGAAGAAATGGAACCACAGGCTGGAGATAGGGGGGAAGCCAGAGGAGGAATGGATTTACAAAAATTATGGGAGTTGATTAATGGAAAATTAGACAAGAATGAGGAGAGTCTGAACCAGATGAAGAAAGAAACCAATGAAAATTTCAAGAAGCAGAAGGAGAAATTCGACAAGAATGAGGAGAGTTTGAAGGAGATGAACAATAAATTCGACGGCATGAAGAAAGAAACCAGTGACAATTTGAAACAGATCAATGAAAAAATAGTGAGTACAAATGAAAGTACTAAGGAAGAATTGAGGAAAACAGTCAACCAAAATAATGAAACACTACAACAACGATTGCTGGAGGAAATTCAGCAAAGAAACGAAGAATTGAAGGAAGAATTGAAGGAACAGCTGAAGGAGGACCATGAGAAAAATAAAGAATAAATGAAGCTACAGATGGCACACCAATTAATGGAGTACCGAGAAGAAGCAAAGCAGCAGATTACGGAAATCAATGACAAATTAGAGGAGACTTTGGAGAAGCTAGAAAAAACCAACGAAAATGTTTCTGAAGTCCGTGAGGAGGTAATCAACAAAATAAACAACCTCGAAGGAGAAACCAAAAGGAGAATTGAGGAATGTCACGAAGAAACAACCAAAAGGTGGGAACAAGTGAACCAGGACATGCATCAAGTCCGAGAAGAGAATCAGAAGGAGACAGCGATTGTACGAACAGACCTGGGAGAAAGAATGGAAGGAGTGTACAGCAATTTAAATAAAATCGACAGTAAGGTAGACAAAAATAAACAAAAAATTGAAGAGATACATAGACGAGAAGAATTATTACAGGAAGAAGTGGACGCCTGGCGTGACCGGTCATGTAACCACAACCAAATATTTAACAATGACAATAGAGATACAATTAATTTCCGCAACTACAAGCGCAACCCGATGGAGTTTTTGAAGAGAATAGAAGAACTGATAATAAAGAACCGTGAAACACGATGGACAACAGTGAGGGGAATGTTAGATGACATGTTTAAGGAAACATATGACAACTGGTGGACCGCTACACGACCAGACATCCAGAGTATCCAAGAATTCAAAACCCAATTCAAAGCAAAGTACTGGTCAGAGTCAACCCAGAACATGGTCCGTAACAATTTAAGTAACGGAAGGTATCAAAACCAAAACGGACAAACATTAACCTCATACTTTCTAGGAAAAATCTGCATGGCCAGGAATTTGGAACCACGCATTCCGGAAGAGTGTTTAGTAATACAATTATCGTACCACTATGACGATGCGATCCAGAAAGCCCGTATGTATAGTCAAGTCAAGACAATTCAGGACATGGCTAGTTTATTAGAGAGCCATGAACACGAATGGCAGTACCGCAAGAACAGATTCACGAGTTTCCGAAATAGCAGACCAAATGAAGGGCCATCCACACCAAACCAACAGGGTGACAATAAGCCACCACCGAACAACACAAATAACTACCAAGGAAATCAACGTGGGAATAATGCGCCCAGGAACTATCACCCAAACAACAACAATAATGGCAATTTCAGAAACGATTACAGAGGGAATCAACAACGGAACGGTCCTAATAATTATTACCGACCAGGAAACGGTAACAACAACTACAACAATTCAGGATACTGGCCACAGGTAAATTACATAAGGGGACGAAGACAAAGGAGTCCAAGAAGAAACCATCACTCACCTAACTATCGGCGAACGCACTCTGAACAGGTACCAGATACAAGAAGTCGCCCATTCGAAGAAGATCACCGGAACAATGTGGATGACCGGAACAATCGACATGAGCCGAACACTAATCAAAATGGCAATAACAATGAGAATTCTGGTGCACTACCACACAATCAAGCGAGTAGCGATGGGGAACATCGAATATACCGGATAAACCATATCTTAGCAGAGGAACAGGATGAAGAACCACACGATAACCACAGAAATGAAAGTAATGTAGAAGATGATTTCAGCTATGGAGAGAGGGTATGGCCCCAACATGTGGTAAGGTGGTGATGACATAAATTTAATAATATCATCCAGAATAAGTGTGTCTATCAAGCACTTGAAGGAGAAGAGGTGCATAATAACAAAGTGTCGAACAAGAGAAGGAAATAATAAAGGAAAGAAAAGGAGAAGTCAACTTACCAAAGTATAAATAACAAGGTCCCATGTATAATAATAGGTATGACCATACACTATAACAAGAGACAAGGGCAATAACACTTACGAGATCACTCACCCTGTCACCAAGAAAATAAAGGGTGTATACAATCAAGCCTCAATTAAGAAATATTATGACAATCAACAATGACTGTAAAAAACAATTTAAAGTAAAAAACCAACAAAAATACTTTAAATAAAGAAAAAAAATAATGTAACAAACAAACAAGTTTGCCAATGTCATAAAGAAAAGATCTCTAAAGAATGTCAAAATTCCAAAACATTTGTAAGTACAGCTTACACTAAGCATTAGAGAAACCATTATGATGAATAAAAAATTGTAAAAAATCAAAAAAGATAGGTAAAAAAAAAAAAGCTTACCCAAATATCTCGATAATATTTTAGAACAATTAAAAATGGAGAGATAAAAGTTACAAGGCATTCATATAAAGTAAGAGCAACCAACTTACTACAATATTTAAATAAAAATTAATAATAGAGGAGTGTAGTCACAAAACATTCCTACGAAATAAGATTAAATTACCATAATATTTAGCCAAAAAATGAGGCATGAAAAGCATAACATACTATAAAGGAATAAGCTACAAAAAATTCCTAACTAGTAAGAAGCAATAACTTACTATGATATTTAAAAATTATGAAAAAAAAAATATCAATCAAAATGATCAGCTTCCACAACTATTTAGAAAGAGGGGAAGTAAAATTACCCAAACCAATGATCACAAAACGAAATAAATAAAATAAACATGCTAAGAGTTATAATGTGAAATGAGATGAAACAAAGAGTAATTAAAAATGAATAAAAATGTGAATTGTATCAATAAAAAAACAATGCTTCGAATAGTACCAAATAGTATCTATAAAGAAAGATGAAACAATATATGACTCGAACTGAGCAATAATGAAGTATAAAAGTAAAAGATTCCCAACAAATATTATGATTATGATTATTATTAGTATTATTTTGAGTCACGAGTTGACTGTATTTAAGAATTATTAATTAAGATTGTCTGTTGAATGAACCAGCAATCATTTTACTGAGCAGGGATGATGTTCCCCTGATATCAGTATAAAAGTAGTTTTGATGGAAAATAAGATTTATAGGGAATAAGTTATAATAAAAAATCAATAAGCCAGTTCGCAATATGAGAAAATAATGAAGAAAAGACTAAGAAGAATGGAAATAAAAGATACAGAATTAATTATAAAAAATGAATGAGAAGCAGGAGAATTTGAAAAAAAAAATGATACGATACAACTGATAATTTCATCAAACTTAGAATCACGTTTTATAAAATGATCAATTTTGGTGGAAGGGCATTATATAACATTGCCAAACCCTGATCATATTTGATATCAATAAGTATGTAAAAAATGCTAAGAAATAATATATTTTGATAAATAAATAATAACAAGAATGAAAGTAGTAATTATAATTAAGAGTGAAGGAGGAAGAGAAGTAAACCAAAGGTGATTATCAAATAAGAAATACAAACTAGACTGACAGACAAATGACATTGACCCAACCCCAGAGATTGGCCAGATATTAACCAAAATAAAGCGAGACAAGATGGAAGTGAAGGAGAAGAAAAATGAATTTAAATAATGGACCAAACCAACTGCAAAGAAAATAAAATGAACCAAGGTGATGAAACACAGACAAATAATATAGAAGAGGGAAGGGGGTGATGATACCATCCAATATCATTTAAGGAAACGAAACCGGTGATTAACCAATATAAAAAAGAAATGTTAATATTATCTATGTGACAAATATGACCCATAATTAATAAAAACTGATTAAATAAAAATACACTAACCCACGAATTAGTAGTATATGTAAATAAGAAATCTAGAAAGAGACATGAACTCAATAGATACAAATAAATTTGTAATGATAGTGAGATAGTGAGAAATATAATGAAAATAATTAAGTGACATAGAGAAATAATAATAGGGTTTACCCACCAATAAGTGTAAAATAAAAAGTGATAACAGTGACAGTGATGTGTGAAAAAGGATATTGTAAGCAATAGTGTAATTAAAAAGATAGTGATAGATAAATAAACACTCAATGAATCAATGAAGGACCATTGAAAGATTTAAGAGTGGAATTGTAAAAAATTATATAGTTAAGGGTAATTAGAGATAGTGTTTAGATTAGAAATAGGTAAAGAATACAATATTATTCAGGGGAGAAAGCCCAGGTAAAATAAACTGTTGGTGTTAACATGGGATGTAGAAAAGTATTAGTAAAGACTTAAGTAATTAAAAATATAGTTAGTAAATACCCTATGTTATGAGGGAAATTAAGTTAAATAAATCTACTAGAAGTAATGATGTTTATTACTCAGAATAGGAGCAAAGAAGGAAATTAATGTTAAAAACAACAGTTAATAATAACTTGTAAAGAAATGTTTATTTCAATTATGAAGAGGATATGGCTGGAGGGAACTTACAGTCCATAGGCCTAAGTGTTATGTTTTTTAAGTATTAAGACATAAAAAATAATTCTGACATATGTTCAGAACAAAAACAAACTCAAGACATAACAACCACTAAACAAATCATTTATAACAACAGAACAAAAACTGTGTAATGAGATGAAATATAATTAGAATAATTTAAATAGAAATAATCAATGGCTACTAAGGCCTAGGAAATGTATAACTGTCAATGATAAATAATTGCAAACTGTATAAAAACAACCAGGAGATTAAGAAATTCAAGGCAAGTAAATAGCCGAGAATAATTTATAAATCATTTTAAAGAAAAATTATTAGAATAAGAACTTAGTTTAAAAGAGAAATGTAAATACCAAATATTAACAGATTTGTACAAACATTGATATTTCATAAAAACACATTATGGGATACCAAATTAATCTTTGAAAGGAAATAATAACAGTGGTGATAATATTTAATATGTAGGGAAGAGGACAGAAGAATATAATCAAAAAGAAGATATGCAGTTATTTTGAATAAAAATTCAAAATTTGATAACAATAGACTACTTCAGAATTAACCAATCAGGATTATTTGGTTACTATGACAACAGTCGTTTGGTGTCTAATTACCGTTAGATTTCTTTACTGAATATATGACGCTTTCATTGAATAGACGCTAGTTTTCGAATGACCAAAATTGTCAATTAAAACATAGAAAACATCAGAAGAAGTTACTATCAAGTGAATACCAAGAAGTAAAACGATGAATGGAACCATATTACTGAAGTTGAGGCCAAATTAACGAAAAAAGAAAATAAATTCCTACCGATTAAACTGGAAAAGGTGCCTGATGTCCCGAACCAATGCAAATTAAAGAGGATTGCAGTATAACCCATGAATAACAGATCGCATGAACTCGCCCTATCTACTGAAGTGATAAGTACCTATTAAATTACCCAAAATTTATAAATAAACTCACATTGATTATTTCTCACTAAAGGTCGAAATCTCACTAAACTGAAAATAATTACTTTCAAAGATTAAAAAGAATACTAAGTCACTGAAAATTTATAAACTGACTAAGATAACCTGTTGTTAATTATCCATAACTTGTAAACACTTTTACTACACTACACTAGACAAATTATACCTACACAATATGTTAGTTAAGTTTAACTGATGTAAGGGTGTGTATTTTTATTGTTTTAAACATTTGTAATCCTTTTAACGTAATCTCAAGAACCTATGACAAACGAACATTAATAATTTGTGTATAATTTCCAACAGACGCCATTACTAAAAGTCTGGTTATCAATTCAAATATCGATTTGTCAAACCCTGTAGTTGTCTCATATAAATAACCGGAGCATTTGTAGTAGAATAATTTGTATTAAATGAATAACTAATCACTAATAAAAAATGTATAAGTATTGAGTGTAACCACGGTGTTATAATTTCATTAGGAGGTGCACAATATTTTATGTACATTTTAGCAGACGACTAACGATTTACACAGCCCACGCAACGAGCTACTGAGTGCTACAGTTGGCCTAGGCTGGCGGAAATATTTGAATTATTCAAACCGCCTGAGCTGCACTGGTCATACACCTTTGAATTTTATTTTAATTGTTTTAAGAAAACAATTTGGCGCCACCGGAATTTTCACACCCCTAGTGAACAACAGGTAAGAACATCGAGACCTGGTTATTCGTACGTTCGCAACGGACGAAATCTGCGGAAGTTGCACGCATTTGAACTATGGATAGAGAAGACACATTACACCCATTACACACAAATTGTACATTATTCACATTTTACAGAGTAAAACGGTAGCCGTACACACGACTCCTTTACAAATTGGCGACCAACCGGTGGAGCTAGAAGAGAGAGAAATACGAAATTCTAGCGGTGATTGCGAAAGGTTACAATATGCACACCAGAGGATTGTCGAAAAAGTTGGCAAAGGAGAAGGAGATGGAAGAAAACAGAGGGGAAGAAGAGGAAGGAACACCGATTGAAGAAGTGGAGACAGTAATAACCACAACAGAACCAAGCCAAGACGAAGAAATGGAACCACAGGCTGGAGATAGGGGGGAAGCCAGAGGAGGAATGGATTTACAAAAATTATGGGAGTTGATTAATGGAAAATTAGACAAGAATGAGGAGAGTCTGAACCAGATGAAGAAAGAAACCAATGAAAATTTCAAGAAGCAGAAGGAGAAATTCGACAAGAATGAGGAGAGTTTGAAGGAGATGAACAATAAATTCGACGGCATGAAGAAAGAAACCAGTGACAATTTGAAACAGATCAATGAAAAAATAGTGAGTACAAATGAAAGTACTAAGGAAGAATTGAGGAAAACAGTCAACCAAAATAATGAAACACTACAACGATTGCTGGAGGAAATTCAGCAAAGAAACGAAGAATTGAAGGAAGAATTGAAGGAACAGCTGAAGGAGGACCATGAGAAAAATAAAGAAGAAATGAAGCTACAGATGGCACACCAATTAATGGAGTACCGAGAAGAAGCAAAGCAGCAGATTACGGAAATCAATGACAAATTAGAGGAGACTTTGGAGAAGCTAGAAAAAACCAACGAAAATGTTTCTGAAGTCCGTGAGGAGGTAATCAACAAAATAAACAACCTCGAAGGAGAAACCAAAAGGAGAATTGAGGAATGTCACGAAGAAACAACCAAAAGGTGGGAACAAGTGAACCAGGACATGCATCAAGTCCGAGAAGAGAATCAGAAGGAGACAGCGATTGTACGAACAGACCTGGGAGAAAGAATGGAAGGAGTGTACAGCAATTTAAATAAAATCGACAGTAAGGTAGACAAAAATAAACAAAAAATTGAAGAGATACATAGACGAGAAGAATTATTACAGGAAGAAGTGGACGCCTGGCGTGACCGGTCATGTAACCACAACCAAATATTTAACAATGACAATAGAGATACAATTAATTTCCGCAACTACAAGCGCAACCCGATGGAGTTTTTGAAGAGAATAGAAGAACTGATAATAAAGAACCGTGAAACACGATGGACAACAGTGAGGGGAATGTTAGATGACATGTTTAAGGAAACATATGACAACTGGTGGACCGCTACACGACCAGACATCCAGAGTATCCAAGAATTCAAAACCCAATTCAAAGCAAAGTACTGGTCAGAGTCAACCCAGAACATGGTCCGTAACAATTTAAGTAACGGAAGGTATCAAAACCAAAACGGACAAACATTAACCTCATACTTTCTAGGAAAAATCTGCATGGCCAGGAATTTGGAACCACGCATTCCGGAAGAGTGTTTAGTAATACAATTATCGTACCACTATGACGATGCGATCCAGAAAGCCCGTATGTATAGTCAAGTCAAGACAATTCAGGACATGGCTAGTTTATTAGAGAGCCATGAACACGAATGGCAGTACCGCAAGAACAGATTCACGAGTTTCCGAAATAGCAGACCAAATGAAGGGCCATCCACACCAAACCAACAGGGTGACAATAAGCCACCACCGAACAACACAAATAACTACCAAGGAAATCAACGTGGGAATAATGCGCCCAGGAACTATCACCCAAACAACAACAATAATGGCAATTTCAGAAACGATTACAGAGGGAATCAACAACGGAACGGTCCTAATAATTATTACCGTCCAGGAAACGGTAACAACAACTACAACAATTCAGGATACTGGCCACAGGTAAATTACATAAGGGGACGAAGACAAAGGAGTCCAAGAAGAAACCATCACTCACCTAACTATCGGCGAACGCACTCTGAACAGGTACCAGATACAAGAAGTCGCCCATTCGAAGAAGATCACCGGAACAATGTGGATGACCGGAACAATCGACATGAGCCGAACACTAATCAAAATGGCAATAACAATGAGAATTCTGGTGCACTACCACACAATCAAGCGAGTAGCGATGGGGAACATCGAATATACCGGATAAACCATATCTTAGCAGAGGAACAGGATGAAGAACCACACGATAACCACAGAAATGAAAGTAATGTAGAAGATGATTTCAGCTATGGAGAGAGGGTATGGCCCCAACATGTGGTAAGGTGGTGATGACATAAATTTAATAATATCATCCAGAATAAGTGTGTCTATCAAGCACTTGAAGGAGAAGAGGTGCATAATAACAAAGTGTCGAACAAGAGAAGGAAATAATAAAGGAAAGAAAAGGAGAAGTCAACTTACCAAAGTATAAATAACAAGGTCCCATGTATAATAATAGGTATGACCATACACTATAACAAGAGACAAGGGCAATAACACTTACGAGATCACTCACCCTGTCACCAAGAAAATAAAGGGTGTATACAATCAAGCCTCAATTAAGAAATATTATGACAATCAACAATGACTGTAAAAAACAATTTAAAGTAAAAAACCAACAAAAATACTTTAAATAAAGAAAAAAAATAATGTAACAAACAAACAAACAAGTTTGCCAATGTCATAAAGAAAAGATCTCTAAAGAATGTCAAAATTCCAAAACATTTGTAAGTACAGCTTACACTAAGCATTAGAGAAACCATTATGATGAATAAAAAATTGTAAAAAATCAAAAAAGATAGGTAAAAAAAAAAAAGCTTACCCAAATATCTCGATAATATTTTAGAACAATTAAAAATGGAGAGATAAAAGTTACAAGGCATTCATATAAAGTAAGAGCAACCAACTTACTACAATATTTAAATAAAAATTAATAATAGAGGAGTGTAGTCACAAAACATTCCTACGAAATAAGATTAAATTACCATAATATTTAGCCAAAAAATGAGGCATGAAAAGCATAACATACTATAAAGGAATAAGCTACAAAAAATTCCTAACTAGTAAGAAGCAATAACTTACTATGATATTTAAAAATTATGAAAAAAAAAAATATCAATCAAAATGATCAGCTTCCACAACTATTTAGAAAGAGGGGAAGTAAAATTACCCAAACCAATGATCACAAAACGAAATAAATAAAATAAACATGCTAAGAGTTATAATGTGAAATGAGATGAAACAAAGAGTAATTAAAAATGAATAAAAATGTGAATTGTATCAATAAAAAAACAATGCTTCGAATAGTACCAAATAGTATCTATAAAGAAAGATGAAACAATATATGACTCGAACTGAGCAATAATGAAGTATAAAAGTAAAAGATTCCCAACAAATATTATGATTATGATTATTATTAGTATTATTTTGAGTCACGAGTTGACTGTATTTAAGAATTATTAATTAAGATTGTCTGTTGAATGAACCAGCAATCATTTTACTGAGCAGGGATGATGTTCCCCTGATATCAGTATAAAAGTAGTTTTGATGGAAAATAAGATTTATAGGGAATAAGTTATAATAAAAAATCAATAAGCCAGTTCGCAATATGAGAAAATAATGAAGAAAAGACTAAGAAGAATGGAAATAAAAGATACAGAATTAATTATAAAAAATGAATGAGAAGCAGGAGAATTTGAAAAAAAAAATGATACGATACAACTGATAATTTCATCAAACTTAGAATCACGTTTTATAAAATGATCAATTTTGGTGGAAGGGCATTATATAACATTGCCAAACCCTGATCATATTTGATATCAATAAGTATGTAAAAAATGCTAAGAAATAATATATTTTGATAAATAAATAATAACAAGAATGAAAGTAGTAATTATAATTAAGAGTGAAGGAGGAAGAAAAGTAAACCAAAGGTGATTATCAAATAAGAAATACAAACTAGACTGACAGACAAATGACATTGACCCAACCCCAGAGATTGGCCAGATATTAACCAAAATAAAGCGAGACAAGATGGAAGTGAAGGAGAAGAAAAATGAATTTAAATAATGGACCAAACCAACTGCAAAGAAAATAAAATGAACCAAGGTGATGAAACACAGACAAATAATATAGAAGAGGGAAGGGGGTGATGATACCATCCAATATCATTTAAGGAAACGAAACCGGTGATTAACCAATATAAAAAAGAAATGTTAATATTATCTATGTGACAAATATGACCCATAATTAATAAAAACTGATTAAATAAAAATACACTAACCCACGAATTAGTAGTATATGTAAATAAGAAATCTAGAAAGAGACATGAACTCAATAGATACAAATAAATTTGTAATGATAGTGAGATAGTGAGAAATATAATGAAAATAATTAAGTGACATAGAGAAATAATAATAGGGTTTACCCACCAATAAGTGTAAAATAAAAAGTGATAACAGTGACAGTGATGTGTGAAAAAGGATATTGTAAGCAATAGTGTAATTAAAAAGATAGTGATAGATAAATAAACACTCAATGAATCAATGAAGGACCATTGAAAGATTTAAGAGTGGAATTGTAAAAAATTATATAGTTAAGGGTAATTAGAGATAGTGTTTAGATTAGAAATAGGTAAAGAATACAATATTATTCAGGGGAGAAAGCCCAGGTAAAATAAACTGTTGGTGTTAACATGGGATGTAGAAAAGTATTAGTAAAGACTTAAGTAATTAAAAATATAGTTAGTAAATACCCTATGTTATGAGGGAAATTAAGTTAAATAAATCTACTAGAAGTAATGATGTTTATTACTCAGAATAGGAGCAAAGAAGGAAATTAATGTTAAAAACAACAGTTAATAATAACTTGTAAAGAAATGTTTATTTCAATTATGAAGAGGATATGGCTGGAGGGAACTTACAGTCCATAGGCCTAAGTGTTATGTTTTTTAAGTATTAAGACATAAAAAATAATTCTGACATATGTTCAGAACAAAAACAAACTCAAGACATAACAACCACTAAACAAATCATTTATAACAACAGAACAAAAACTGTGTAATGAGATGAAATATAATTAGAATAATTTAAATAGAAATAATCAATGGCTACTAAGGCCTAGGAAATGTATAACTGTCAATGATAAATAATTGCAAACTGTATAAAAACAACCAGGAGATTAAGAAATTCAAGGCAAGTAAATAGCCGAGAATAATTTATAAATCATTTTAAAGAAAAATTATTAGAATAAGAACTTAGTTTAAAAGAGAAATGTAAATACCAAATATTAACAGATTTGTACAAACATTGATATTTCATAAAAACATACATTATGGGATACCAAATTAATCTTTGAGAGGAAATAATAACAGTGGTGATAATATTTAATATGTAGGGAAGAGGACAGAAGAATATAATCAAAAAGAAGATATGCAGTTATTTTGAATAAAAATTCAAAATTTGATAACAATAGACTACTTCAGAATTAACCAATCAGGATTATTTGGTTACTATGACAACAGTCGTTTGGTGTCTAATTACCGTTAGATTTCTTTACTGAATATATGACGCTTTCATTGAATAGACGCTAGTTTTCGAATGACCAAAATTGTCAATTAAAACATAGAAAACATCAGAAGAAGTTACTATCAAGTGAATACCAAGAAGTAAAACGATGAATGGAACCATATTACTGAAGTTGAGGCCAAATTAACGAAAAAAGAAAATAAATTCCTACCGATTAAACTGGAAAAGGTGCCTGATGTCCCGAACCAATGCAAATTAAAGAGGATTGCAGTATAACCCATGAATAACAGATCGCATGAACTCGCCCTATCTACTGAAGTGATAAGTACCTATTAAATTACCCAAAATTTATAAATAAACTCACATTGATTATTTCTCACTAAAGGTCGAAATCTCACTAAACTGAAAATAATTACTTTCAAAGATTAAAAAGGATACTAAGTCACTGAAAATTTATAAACTGACTAAGATAACCTGTTGTTAATTATCCATAACTTGTAAACACTTTTACTACACTACACTAAACAAATTATACCTACACAATATGTTAGTTAAGTTTAACTGATGTAAGGGTGTGTATTTTTATTGTTTTAAACATTTGTAATCCTTTTAACGTAATCTCAAGAACCTATGACAAACGAACATTAATAATTTGTGTATAATTTCCAACAGACGCCATTACTAAAAGTCTGGTTATCAATTCAAATATCGATTTGTCAAACCCTGTAGTTGTCTCATATAAATAACCGGAGCATTTGTAGTAGAATAATTTGTATTAAATGAATAACTAATCACTAATAAAAAATGTATAAGTATTGAGTGTAACCACGGTGTTATAATTTCATTAGGAGGTACACAATATTTTATGTACATTTTAGTAGACGACTAACGATTTACACAGCCCACGCAACGAACTACTGAGTGCTACAGTTGGCCTAGGCTGGCGGAAATATTTGAATTATTCAAACCGCCTGAGCTGCACTGGTCATACACCTTTGAATTTTATTTTAATTGTTTTAAGAAAACAATTTGGCGCCACCGGGATTTTCACACCCCTAGTGAACAACAGGTAAGAACATCGAGACCTGGTTATTCGTACGTTCGCAACGGACGAAATCTGCGGAAGTTGCACGCATTTGAACTACGGATAGAGAAGACACGTTACACCCATTACACACAAATTGTACATTATTCACATTTTACAGAGTAAAACGGTAGCCGTACACACGACTCCTTTACAACGTTCCTATTTTCTTTCAATGATCAATTTGACATCTCATAAGGCTGGTCTAGGCCCTGTACTAATGTTTTTGTACAAAATTGATAATACTATATTAATACATATTTTACTTATTTATACTATTTATCACAATTTTGACATGTTATTCTGGTTATTTAATTGTAATTACATAATTTATTTGGTCATATCATTCAATTATAGTATTTAATTGTTTATTATTGGTTTTCTGAACTTATACAGCTATATCATTTATAGGCCTAAACTGTAACATCTTAGAATTTCTTAATTTGCTCTATTTAAACATTATTTACTAAGCACATATGGTTTGCTTATTTGCATTCGTGCTTATTGGCTTTTGAATTACTTTGAACTGTTTTACAATTGATTCATGTTATTATATTTTTACCAAATTATTTCCTATCTGATATTTTACTTTCTATTTATATTATATTTATTAATTTGTTGTTTGTTACTTTTTATGTTATTATTAGTTTTACTCCTACTTTCATTTCTCACATATCTATTTAACTTAAATCTATTAACAAAACATAACATATAAATAACTTGATGGTCTGTATATTGTTCAGCCATACTCTTTCTTATTACTTACAATTATTATATTGTATGTCATTACTCAAATTTGTGATGGTACAATCATGGTACATTTTATAATTACCTAAAATATGGTAACGAGATCATAAATATTGTATTTTTCTATTTTTTGACATACCCAACCCAACCGCAAACACCCGATATCGAATCTACAGTGAGTGGACTATATTACAATATTTGCCAGGATTTGAACTAATTCGTAGCAGAATCTGTAAAATGTCATAAAAACAGTGTGCAGTTATTGCGATAAGCAAGCCAAGCCTTAATTACGTCAGAGGCTGAGAATGTGTTGACAACGACAAAACGGCGATGTCAACAAGTTAGACAAAGAAAATGTGACGTCAGTACACCCCACTTCCGCAGAATTCAACAAGGAATTGCCGTCTTTTAGCTGCAGCTACTGATCAGTGCCGGCCGGCCAAACAAATTCACTCCCGGGTGAATTTTAACTTTTGAGACCACTGTAGGTGGTTAATAAACTGTGTAAAACACCGTACAGTGCGTCGATTAAAAAATGTGACCGAGACGTGTCAACGTAAAACTCGCAGTACTGGACACGAAGTTTTACCGCCAGCTATAACAACCAACAACACGAAATGGGTGAGATCGTTCCTTAATTCCTGATTTCATAATTTCCCAATATTTTTTTTGGTTAAAAAATAATTTAAAATTTCAATCTAATAAAAGGAGCTCCAAAAGTTATAAAAGTTATAAATGTTTGTACCATGAGGATGGAAGAGAGAGTGTTTGAGTGTGTGGGTTAAAATATATAAGTGTTGGGTTGTGCTAAAATTTACATATAAATAATAAATGTATGTCTTATCCTATAACATGTATTAATGCAGCGTATATTCTTTGTATAATGTAATTTCATGTGGACAACGCCCATGGCGCAATATATCGATCAGAGATTTATGTCTATGTAATACTTATCAATGTTTAATATTAATAAATACTTTTATATGTTATTTGATGTGTCTTTATTTCAGGTAATTGGTTCCACTAAACTGGTACGTGTTAACACGAATTCTGGCCCTAACAGTAAATTTCGATCATGTGGCTTTTACCTTAACAAACATGGTGCCCGAAAATTATTTACGTATAGACAAAATTTACATTTTCACCATAAGTAATAAAACAATTAATGTAATTGATTACATTTGGCGCCCGAACAGGGGCCCGACATAAAACTTAATTTTATGTGGAGTAATACCTACCAGGAAAGTGGAATAGTTACCTGAAGTAATAGCGTAAGTACATGCACACGTGCGTAGAATAGGGTTAAATTCCTAGGTTATAAACATACATGTTTTAGCAAGATAAAATAACAAAATGAGTACAAGTGACGATATTGATATAAAAACCAGTACCACTGACATAACTTTAACTGGTGAAATGGATATGCAAATAAATCCCATTAGTCAGACTGACGGGGCAAATACGCCTGTGTCTGCCGAAATAACGCAAACTGACACATCCATTTCAACTAATTTAGACAGTAAATCAGATGAAAGTAACGCAATGATACAATTGTTATTAAAACTTGATAAAAAACTAGATGAACAGAAAATCGATTCTGATATTAAATTCAATGAATTGAAAAATGAAATTCAATTGAGTCACAATAAACTTATTAAGAAATGTGACCAGCTTATTACAAAACTCGATAATTTAAATGTGGTAGAAAATCAAGTAGAAACCCAGAAAGTCAATAGCGGTACCCAGCAAAATAATAATTCCAATAATCCAAATAATACAAGTAGTAAGATTGTGGTGGTAGAAGAGGATAAACATGATAATGACAGTATAATGAATGATAATGAAATATTTGAATTTATGAAGTCAGAAAGAAAGTTGAGAGAAAGTATTTTAGTACAAGGAATGCAGGGGGTAGAATTTTCTTTTAATGTTGTATTAGGGGGTGAAGACAAGTCTTCATGTAATTGTTATAAGGATAAGAATGCCTTTAATTTATATTTGATAGACAATAGTTCTACAAATAAAGTATCTTTATGTTTTTGTGTACCTAAGAAGAGGTGCAACAATTTTATGATAGGGACCCCTGCATATCTGGAGAGAGAGAGTGTGACTTGGTGTTATGATGAGGCATATTTTGAGAGAAATAGGTATGGTGATAGTAAGTTAGAGTTGTTTGAAGTTGGGAGAAATTATACCGAATTAAGAGAGAGAGTGAGTAGAGAGAGAATTAATAATTATTGTAAGTACTTACCCTATGTTGAAGCTGATATAGCAGCAGGAGGAGATGATGTTATTAATGATGACTTTATAACTTACCTGGTTGTGACAGATAATACTAAAGGTGACAGGACCATAATCGATCGTGACAAATTATATGAGATAATGATATGGAGTGACCATATTGATTATAATAGTATTGTGGAAAATTATAAAAAATTGAATAACCTTTACATTTATAATAATAAGATAATGTATTTAATCAAAAATGATTTATATAGACCTAAGATTCGTTTGTTGTTTAATGATGGTGGATAGACTGTTATATTGTGAAATGAACATTATATAATAATGTGCAAAGTGGTTTTGAATTGGACTGCTATGGACTGATTTCGATTAATGACACAATAATGAAGTTGGAGTGTATATTTTTATTGTATTAACTGTATTTATCCATGTATTTTGATGTGTATTATGTATTACAGGTACCCCAGTGTGTATTATTATATATTTTATATATATAACATGTTTAATAATAATATTTTAATTAATTACTAATGAATAATAATGAATGTTTAAATAAGTATATATATTTGAATTTTGAAAAGAGGTATTGTTATAAAGAGGTAAGAGAGGAATTTTATAAGACAATGGTAAATGATTACAGTAAGGTAAGTGTAAACAGGAATATAACCTGGGTATTGAATTAGAAGCAGGTGAGTTATTTAATTGATGTAAATGGAGTTAGAAAGGTAAGAATTTTTAAGAAAATACAAAGAGAATTATTAAATATTTAGGGACACAGTAGTTAGTGATTATTTGTAGAGAAGGTGTTTAAGTAAAGGTACATACATATATTTGTTGTTGATGAATTCTGTAGTGGGGGTGAGGTGATAAGGAGTAGCCAACCAATAGTGTTGTGGCAGGTATTAGCATAATTTTAAGGGAGTGTTTGCCGAATTATTTGGAAGGGCAAAATATTAGAGATGTATATAGCCAGTTAGGGAACACCCAACCCATTGCAAAGACGAGCGGTGCCATAGGATTTAAATGAAAGTAGTAATGGAGTATATAATTGAGATATTGGTGTCAATGATAGGTAAATTTGATGGTCAGTTAGAAGAAGGTGAGTAAGATTATAATAAATAGAAGTATAGTGAATATAGGAGTTATCCAGACTAAACAGTGATAGAAGGTGAGAGGTTAGGTAGTTAGGTAGGTAGAAAGTTCAGAGGAGAGAGGTAGTAGAAAATGAATAATGAAATAATAATGTAATATGAATAGTAACAATAAGTTCAAAATGTATTTTATTATTATAAATAAATAAATTTGATGTTTAATTAATAACTGCAATGGTAAATTTTAATTGAAATACAACTTTTAAGTAAATTATACAAATGTTAACGCATATCTTACATATGATTAAATATGATTGAGTATTTAAAATGTATTAACTGTATTATTAATATCAGTGTTAATTATTAATGTATTATGTATTTATTTGAAAACTTTTAACATGATGTTATAATATGTGTAGGAAGAAAAAAAAAAAATTTTTAAATGGCGCTGTTAATAATAATATTTACAGCCAAATAATTACCTGTTAATAATAAGAATAATAATAATAATAATAACAATAATAATAATTTTTTGTTTTACCATGCACTAAGAGTATTCAATAAATAAATATATAGAGTTATTAATTCTTTTATAATTTGTTTTTCTCCAGATTTGGGAGATTGTAATGTGTAATTTTCTTATTATATTTTCAATTATAGCTTATTCAATTTTGGTAACTATATTATACTAATGTGCTTATGTTACAATTATAGTAATTGTAAAAGAATGAAGATAAATATTATCGATAGGAATCGAAACCATTTTTCAACTCAGGGTAGAAGTATTTGTTAATATGAAGAAGAGATATTCTTTTTAATTCTTGAAGATTATAATATATAATCTTATAATTTTATTAAGCGTATTAAAATATATTAAGCCAACCCAGTGCTTATTGGCACAAACCAGCACTTGGCTAAGGGGAACCAGATCAGTTGAGGAGGTAGTGATTTACTAAGCCACTATTTTAATATTTATTATATATTGTTTCAGTGTTTGGTGGTGTGACAGCGGTCCTGAGCTGGCCAACGCGTCAGAGCAGGGGCGTTAAGAGCCTAAGTGGCCTTATGGTGTTGGGATCTCGCAGGAGAAGTCCAGTAAGGTCATCTAGGTACGGTCACCATCACCAGACCAAGGGTGAGTTGTTGTTATTTTTTATATAAATTTGTAAGGGGGTTGTGGCGACTTGTCCTGGCTGATCCCTTTAGGAAGTATGAAAGGGTCAATGAAAGTTTGTGTGCTTCGTCACACCATCTTTCATTGAGGGGGTTTTGTGATGGTACAATCATGGTACATTTTATAATTACCTAAAATATGGTAACGAGATCATAAATATTGTATTTTTCTATTTTTTGACATACCCAACCCAACCGCAAACACCCGATATCGAATCTACAGTGAGTGGACTATATTACAATATTTGCCAGGATTTGAACTAATTCGTAGCAGAATCTGTAAAATGTCATAAAAACAGTGTGCAGTTATTGCGATAAGCAAGCCAAGCCTTAATTACGTCAGAGGCTGAGAATGTGTTGACAACGACAAAACGGCGATGTCAACAAGTTAGACAAAGAAAATGTGACGTCAGTACACCCCACTTCCGCAGAATTCAACAAGGAATTGCCGTCTTTTAGCTGCAGCTACTGATCAGTGCCGGCCGGCCAAACAAATTCACTCCCGGGTGAATTTTAACTTTTGAGACCACTGTAGGTGGTTAATAAACTGTGTAAAACACCGTACAGTGCGTCGATTAAAAAATGTGACCGAGACGTGTCAACGTAAAACTCGCGGTACTGGACGCGAAGTTTTACCGCCAGCTATAACAACCAACAACACGAAATGGGTGAGATCGTTCCTTAATTCCTGATTTCATAATTTCCCAATATCATTTTTTTTGGTTAAAAAATAATTTAAAATTTCAATCTAATAAAAGGAGCTCCAAAAGTTATAAAAGTTATAAATGTTTGTACCATGAGGATGGAAGAGAGAGTGTTTGAGTGTGTGGGTTAAAATATATAAGTGTTGGGTTGTGCTAAAATTTACATATAAATAATAAATGTATGTCTTATCCTATAACATGTATTAATGCAGCGTATATTCTTTGTATAATGTAATTTCATGTGGACAACGCCCATGGCGCAATATATCGATCAGAGATTTATGTCTATGTAATACTTATCAATGTTTAATATTAATAAATACTTTTATATGTTATTTGATGTGTCTTTATTTCAGGTAATTGGTTCCACTAAACTGGTACGTGTTAACACGAATTCTGGCCCTAACAGTAAATTTCGATCATGTGGCTTTTACCTTAACAAACATGGCGCCCGAAAATTATTTACGTATAGACAAAATTTACATTTTCACCATAAGTAATAAAACAATTAATGTAATTGATTACAAAATGTTCATACTCTTCATAACATATAAATAACTCCTTCTTATTAAAAATACAATTATTAATTAATAATTAATTATGTCATTAATTAAAATGTTCATACTCTTCATAACATATAAATAACTCCTTCTTTTTTAAACACAGTTATTATATTGTATGTCATTATTCAAAATGTTCATACTATTCATCTCCTTCCTTACTTATATATAAATACAAACATATTATTGTAAACTTCTGCCTTCTGGGTTTACACTCCTTTAAATATCAAACAAACAAATTACTTTTCATTTAATTAATAATATAACAATTTTGTGAGTATTGTATTTATACTCTATATTCTATATAGATAAACCTTTTAGTTATTCTTTTGGTAATAGAATATGTTTTTATATTTCTTACCCTCACACCGATTCTGTTTCTTACAGTTTAACACAATTCACTTATTTTCTTATTCACCATTTGGTGATGGTTTTGGTTTGTTACACTGGGTCACTATTCTTTCCCTTAAAAATTATAAGTTGTTTATTTTAATATTATCAACACTTCACTGTTTATTGTTACCACTTACTACCTATCTCTCACTCTTGGATCGGGTTTTAAAACACAGTTTTATAGTCATTTTTCTATATTTTATGTTCTACTTTTTCTCTCACTATAGGGTTATTAATAATACATACATTCTATTAACAAATGTTTTCCCTTAATTACTATTGGTAGTATACTTTTTGTTTACATACTCTATATAATACTTGTTACTATTTTTTACTTTATTATTTGTGTTCTGGTATTGTTTGTCTACCTTTGATTATTTTATTTGTCTTTATATATCCTATCACTGGTGTTGGGGCTTGTTCTACCTACTCACTTACCATATCTATTGGGTTATTTTGGTTAAATCGCATTGTACTACCGTTTTTCACGTTTTGTTTCATTGCTTGCTACATTTCTCTTATCAGAGGTTACTTTTATTATTACCTTTATCTGTTTGGTCGCATAATTATGTTAACTACCCATTCCTTTATCTCTGACTCATCCCTTTTAATTCATAGTGTTAATCATTTAGTATTTTATTCTTATCATGTTGCTTCATAAATGTATGTTGAAGATATGTACCCTTACAATATATAGTTAAGCATTTTCACACTGAGGCCTAACTATGAAATCTTTATGGTTTGCTGACTGATTTTAGAAACAGTATAAATGATTTCTATTTCCTCCTGGCATATATATAGTTGCTTTGGTATCTTCCAATAACCCCTGCTGACATCTACATTATAGATCTTTTTCAGTGATAGTCACAAATGTGAAATTTATTTCCATATAAGTTTTTAAATAATAAGATGATTGGTTTCTATAGGCAACCTCTCCAAATAAAATCACTGTATGCCCCAATTCTCACTGTCTCTCTCTCTCTCTCTCTCTCTCTCTCTCTCTCTCTCTCTCTCTCTCTCTCTCTCTCTCTCTCTCTCTCTCCCCTCTTTCTCTTCTTGGACACACAGACACACACACACTCTCAGATGAGCAGACTTATGAAAGTGTATGCAGTAAATTGTCACATGTAACTTTGAATCTGATGGAAGACAAATTTTCTGAAGTCAACATTTGAAATACAAAATTAATTTTTAAAGGTAGGTAGTACAGAGATTATACATGTGAATGAATTGTCTGGATTGGATGCTTGAGCAAGCATATACAAAAAGAACTTTGTGAAACCATGTATTAATTTTGTTAACATGGTATGCCTATCACGTCACAGTAATGCCTACGAGTAAATCTTACGTGCGTGTGCGTGCACACACACACACACACACAATGCACTTATACAAACACCAGTTATGTACTTACTTGTCAGTTACAGCTAATTACTTAGTAGTCTTATTGTTTATCCTATTATTTACTGTCATACTGTACTGTACTGTGTGTGTGTTTTTGGAAGAAAAATGTTCATTTTTTACACACACACACACACACACACACACACACACAAAATATATAACATTATACGGTGTTTGTTTGTTCAATGTTTCAATTATATACATTTTCAATAGTTTTTATAATACAAATTAATAAAGATATTTAATTAACCAAAATGAGATTATGTCTTCTCACATCATAACAGTAGTTATGATTTAACTAACAGTTTTGCTTTAACACAGAAAGAACTGTCTTTCAGTCACGAATGTATTATATCTCAAATGACACACCATGGAAAGCAGTCTGTTACAAACATTGTGTAATAGTAGACAAACTTTTCTACTTTTGATTACAAGTGCCTTTTAATTCTCAAGAACTTACAATATAACACTGTTATACTCCAAAATTACTCAACCAATCATTATGTTGTTATGATGGTCACATAAATTGTCTTGTTTAAACAGCTGAATTCAAATAATTGAATAGCTACCTACCTTATTATCATACGGATATTATGTTAATGCTTCTGGATAATGGTGTACAATTAAATAGTTTTTTTATATAAAGACTGTTTTATATTCTACACAAATGTTTTAATATACTCTGTTATTTAAAAAAATGCTCTAACTGATAACAATATATACATACGTTAACCATAACAAGTTAATAACTTTCTTCCAATTATGCTCCACTGTTTTTGAAAGACATGCTCGTCTAAATGCTTCACGGGTTAAAAAAAGGATTGTTGATTCTAACAGAAGTAGTCGTACATTCATCACACCTATTAATGATTGATTCACATTGCGTAGAACAAATGCATTTAATACAAATGTTAAGCATCGGAATAAAACCTGGAAAAATAATATAAAGTAAGACAAACAGCAAACAGACTGTGTAGTATTCTAATTTGGACTTGTAAGTTACATATAAATGTTAAAACAACAAGACCTGTACCTGTGTTTTCAAAATCAAAAGCAATAAGAATTATTACATTTCATTTCATTAGAACATATTCACAGCACCACATATTTAGGCCTGTAGATTGAATCAAAATTAAATTGAAAAAATCAAATTAGTTATCTGAAAAAGAATAAACTAAAAAAAAAAATTCCTACCAGTGTGATTAATACGTGTTCGCATGTACATGCGAACATGTATTAATCAACTCGAAATTTGAACGTGGCATTAAAATATGGGGAGGATCTTATTATATAACTGTGAAGTCTCTAATTACTAATAACTAAAATGACATTTATTAGTATTATTATGTATAAAGTAAGAATAGAACATACAGCTCTATTTTTCATTTGTGTTAAAAATTTTGTTAATTAGTTTTTACTACAATTGGTTCATTTAAAAACTAAATAGTTTATTTTAATTACACTCAAAGTATTTTAGTTTATGTATTTATTACAATAAAAAACTTTAGTTTACCCTAAGCATAAAAGTCTTGTAAAATTATCATTTACAGATACAGACATAGTTAAAGTGTCGGGATTCAGCAGCAGAAGTGATACATATACAAGAGTAGTTTAACAACTCCATTGCCTGACACAGAGATACCACCAGAAGTACCAAATGGCTGTGAGTAATCGCAGTTTTGTTCTCTTAGATAATGTAACATTGTATAAAACAGTTGTATTTACTATTTGGATTGGCGTGATCAAATAAAGTATGTACACATTTGTCTCAGCAATGACCTCCACATTTGAAGTAAATCTTTGTAGCAAGCCATTTCTTCATATTCTGGTATAGAAAAAGTCAGTAGATGCTAAATCTTGTGAGTATAGTGTATGTGGCACTAATTAGTAGCCCAATTCATGATGCTTTGAAACTGTAATTGATGAAGTGTGACTGGGCACATTGTTCTGATGGAAAAGCACATTTTTTTGCTAAATGCACATGTTTTGTCATAATATCCAGATTTAGATGTTCTATCAATTCTGCATAGTATTTTTTTATGCTGCTGATGGTTTTATCTTTTTCTAAATAGTCTATAAGCAACATCCTTCACCCCCCCCCCCCAAGACCATGATGTTACAAGCAGCTTTCAACTACTTCCATCCATTGTCAGCACTGCTGACAATTTAAACGTGACTAGTACTCTTGAGAAATGTCCATTCAAATGTGTTTCTGCTTGACCGTTAGCAAGCACAGGACCTATTGCACTGGACATTTTTGATGATAGAAATATTCATGTAAAATTTTGTGGATATGATTTATTGTTTTCATCATTTGCAGCAGTTTTTGGGTGACATGAACAGTCATTATCACAAATAGATGAATAACCACATTTAAATTAAACAGCCCATTTCTTCATTGTTGCAAAGAATAGTGATGAGTTTCCCAAAGTGGAATCTAATTTGTTTTTTTATTTCTGTTGGCATTAGCCTTCTATAATGCAGTATTTTATCACTGTGCAATATTCAGTTTCATTCACTTAAAAAAAAAATAAATAAAAAAATACCACACTTGTTTACTTTATTTGATCATAACAATCAAACTAGTAAATACATATATTTTATATATTATGGTACACCATTTTGCAGACCAAAGCTGAGAACAATCATAGCCATTTAATACTCCTGGCATTACCTCTGTGTCAAACCCTTAGAAATAGCCATAATGCAGATTTTTCCTAAATCTGGATTTACAATATATAAAAATTCATTTGCACATCCACATTTTTAATCTCTTACCTGATGAAACCAAAACTTGTCAAAACTACAATAAAAGTAAAAAAAAAAAAAAATGCTAAAAGGTTTTCTTCTGACAAATAACAGTTAGTGCAGGAAAACTGTCGACGTAAGCCTGAATTGAACAAAAATACATCTAAGTAGTCTCGATTTTTGAGGAGTAGTTGTTTATAATGTATACAAAAATTTTTTGTCTAATCACCTGCAAGCGGCGCCCGGGAAAAATTGTTATAAACAAATTTAAAAAAAATTCAGTTTTTCGCTCATATCTCCGTTAATTTCGCCAGTAGCTTAATTTTACAAGAGTTAAATTTTAAATCTAAGGAAATTCTACACAAATTTCATCTTAAAAATATTTTTGTGCGAGCAAAAACAAGCGCGGGAGGTCTAAATGTTTATAACGTATAATTCTGTCGTGGTGGAGGACGAGGCTAGCGAGCGGAGGCACGCGCGCGCTTCATTAAACGTTATAACTCTCTTTTAAATTGAACTATTTTAACAAAACAAAGTGCCTATCGAAAAATGATAGTTTTTTACATGCGACTATTATGAAAAAAGTGGTTTAGGATTTCATTATGTGTATATTGTACAAGAGATGAAATTACAAAATGCTGTTTTTTTAAAGAATATGCAATTAAATAAACAATTAATTTTATAATGAACTTTCCCGTATACATTCATTTTCTAGACCCTTTGGTTGATTACTACAAGGAATAAAAAAAATTACAAAAATTTAGTTTTTAAGATTTGCCATTTTTAAAATCCACTTTTTTGGAAAAATCGTAACTAAAAAAAAATAACTTAATTTCAAAATATAATTATGCGATAAGTGCAATAATCAGGACACTTCTTTTTGGGCTATTTCGAAAGCTTAAACCTTGCCCTTTAAGATTTAATTATAATAGGTATGAAAATTTACGGTTAAATTGGGATAATTAATAATAATTAGTTGCTACTTCAGCCGATAGCCGCGCGACTCCAAAATTTGCCAAAAAATCGATGCCTGGAAAAGTTATAAAAAAATATTTTATTTTTGTGCAACTTACAGGTGTTGTCGAGCATGTTGTGACGTTCAAATAACACCGTTTTTAGGTGTTTGCAGTAATAATTTTTAATAATTATTAAATAAAATTAATAAATAGGGCATGCATAATCATTAAATTTTATACCATTAATCCCTTTTTTGGCAGAATAGGTTCTATTTGAGTAGTAGATTAACCATATCTTTATACTTCACCTAATATCTTGTAATTTTTTTTGTTATTAACAATTTAAAAAAACAAATCACAATATCTCGGAAAGTACTGATCCAATCAAAAAATTTGTAATAAAAAAATGTTATTCTAATGGAGATCTACAAAAAAGTACTCTAATTTTTTCGTAAAATTAATATTTCAGCCGTAAATAATAGTTTAAATTTCGTCCGTTTGCGCTATACGTAAGAGAGAGACGGAAGATGCAACGCGTCTCGCGCTCAAACGTTGTTCAGCAACTTTTAGTAGGTAATTTCAATTCGACGATGGTTATCTATAACTTCTATATACATTTCTCTTTTTAATATGAATATTTTGAGATTATGCAAGTATATATAATAGAATGGTGGGGAAACGTTATATTATTATATATAATAGAATGGTGGAGAACGGCAGGTGCGCGGTCCCTTCTTACTATACTAGCAAATAGGTTATAAAGATAATAGCGGACAGTAGGCGTGAAAACTTGCGACAGCGACTGTGACTCACTCTGGTGGCTCGCAGTGTACACTAAAAACCGGGCATCAACAGCTGTGAAGTATTAAATGTCAAATGTTAATAATATTTAATTATTTAAAGAAAATATGGCTGGAAGAGGCAGTATTTGCGCTATATATGGTTGCAATAATTACAGACAGCAAAGTACGTCAAGGTCTTTCTACAGATTTCCGAAAAATAAAGAAATGTAAGAAGTATGAGTTCAAATGTTAGGTTACACTTCTATATGTTTACACAACTTATGTTTATATAGAATATTTGATTTTACGGCAGTATAAAATGATGTACTAATTGATATTACTGATTTTATTATATGCAAGCAGTGGGTTATTCGGAGCAGACGAGCAGACCTGGATGATATATTCAAAAGAGATGGACCAGAACATTTGAACAAAAGTTACGTTGTATGTTCAGATCATTTTGTACAGAAAGACTTTAGAAACAAGAATTTATTAAGTCAGGGGTAAGTATTTAGAACACATCAGAATTTGAGAGTATGTAGACTTTATATATAAAAGATTGCCTTACTACATTTTAATTTATCTTTTCAGACTTTGGCCTGGATCTACCCCTTCAGTTTTGCCTTCTGCGAAGGAAATCAATCCTAGGAGAAGCCCAAAGAAAAGGAAGAGAGAAGAGGAACTGGAGTCAGAAACAACAGTGGGTGGTGAAATCGAAGTGGTGAGTAATGACACCTTCAAAGTTAAGGAAGAGCGCACAAAGTGTCCACAAATTCCAAAAAAGTGCAGAGCATTGCAAAAAACAGTGTCCAGATATAAGAAACAGAATTGTGTGTTGAAAGCTAGGCTAAGTATTTTGAATCAGAAGAAAATGAGAAGTAAAACTGCAGAAAACAATATTCTTAGTGATTGTGCAGGTAATTTTTGTAGTGATGTAGCAGATAAGTTTATAAAACTTCAGGCTAAACTTAAGGACAGAAAGGCTCAGGGGAGGAGATACTCAGAACAAGATAAGAGTTTTGCTTTGGCCCTTCATTTCTGTTCTCCAAAATCATACAGGTTCTTGCAGACATACTTTTGTTTATCTACTACTAGGTCATTGAGAAGTTGGCTACAAAATTCAGAGGTAAAGCCTGGTATGAATGGCATGGTTCTTGATTTGCTACAAATTAAGTGTGAAAAAATGAAACCCCAAGAAAAAGTCGTATCTGTGGTAATCGATGAAATGTCTCTTAAGTCTCTGTTGATCTATAGTGCTCAAAATGACTTGTTCGAAGGGTTTGTAGACACAGATTCAGAAATCTTGTCTGACTTAAATGTCACTGAAAGACAGTTATGTAATCAGGCTATGGTGATAATGGTTAAAGGTCTGTACCTCAATTTCAAGCAAATTACAGGATATTATTTGACCAGAGATGCTATGTCAGGGCAGAGCATTAAAGATATGTTAATTAATACTTTAGTGAAAATTCAGGACACTGGACTAGTACCCAAGACTGTAGTTTGTGATCAAGGGGCAAACAATGTTAAAATGAGGAAAATTTTGGGGGTCAGTTCAGACAAGCCATATATTGAAATACATGATGAAAAAATATACTTTTTCTATGATGCCCCTCACTTGATTAAATCACCAAGAAACAATCTAAAGAAGTATGATTTCAACGTAGGAGGGGAAATTTGTAGTTGGTCTCATGTTGAGGAATTTTATAACAAAGATTCAACCATTGTGCCCAGACTAGCCCCAAAATTAACAAAACAATGTATTTCACTTCCCCCTTTTCACCAATGAGAGTGTGTTTAGCTGTTCGGACTTTGAGTCATTCTGTCGCTTGTGGCATAAAGGTGCATGTTCAATTTAATTCCCTACCATCCTCTGCAGCTATTACAGCTGATTTCATTGAAATGTGTGACATATTATTTGACATCTTCAATTCCTCAAAATGTAGTAGCCCTAAGCAGTATAGAAAACCCCTTTGCAGTAATTCTAATCATTTAGAAAATTGGTAGAAATTGAAAAATGTCTAAAGCAGATCATTGTGTTAAACAGAGGTGCTAATAGTAAACACAACCCAATATGTATTCAAGGTTGGATAGATAATATCACTGCTCTTAAGCTATTGTGGTCAGAATTGAAAGAGCGATTTGATTTTCAATTTCTCTTCACTAGAAGGCTGACACAGGATTGTCTGGAAAATGCATTTGCCATTGTGAGGGGTAAAGGGGGCAATAATGTCACTCCAGATGCATCTAAATTTCGCAGTGCATTAAGAACTGTTATGATAAATAACTTACTATCCCCATCACACGATAGCAATTGTGAGGCTGATGCTGCAGTATTCCTAAACAAATACAATTATTTGAAAATGAGTTACACTATGAATGTAAGATTAAATAGTAGTGATAACAGACCTATTTGTAATGATGAAAATGAGATCATTGACAATATTATGCAAACTACACAGGCAAATGCAGACAGTTATGTTATTGGATGGGCAATCTCAAGATTGCCACACAATGAGTGTAAAAGTGTTTTCATGTCACTTGAACATAATTTCCATGACCCTGAAAACTTCCACATATTAGTGAAGAAATATGAATCAAGTAACATGATTTTCCCCAATGAATGTGCTCACATGTTGTGTTCTAAAATGTCCAGTATTTTTCAAAATAATGTAAATAAATTCATATGTGAAAGCACTCATGCTGTCAAACACAAGTTAGTGAAGTCCTTAATGAGTGAATATGTTAGTGTAGAAGGTATGTGTGACAACTGTTATTTCTTGTTGGCCATAAATACTTTGCAGTCCTCAATAAAGCTCTTGTAAATAAAACAAATGATTCCTACACATCTCAACAGAAAAAGAAAAATGTCAAATTACAGAAAGTAACACATATGTGATTTCATGTTAATGTGCATTTGGATGTACGTAATATAGTATTTATATAATTATGGTAAGTGCATAGTTGTCAGTACATATGGTTGCCTGGCCTATAGTTGTATGTAAATTGTTACAGGAATTTGTCATGTCTAAACTTTAATTTGCGGAAAATAACGTGTACAGTAGGCTAAGTTATTTTTGAATGTATATAGTTGTCACTTTTCATGCCTTATCTGAAAATTGCGGACAGTATCACATGTAAGTGTAAGTGGTTTTGGTCTAGCTGTAGGCCTAAAATTTATGTTACTTTTCATGCCTTATCTCGTGACTAATAAAATGTTATAACCCCAGACCAAACATTTTGTACTTGAAAACCTGTTCCATAATTCCTTTAAAACTTAAAAGCAATACATTTTCGTATACAAGTGAAATTTCGAGATCTCTGGTTCAGGTATTATGTCATAGCAGCCGACAGCTGTTAGTTGTTATAACCGCGAGCCGCTAGATAGCGCTGTCTCGTCGGAAAGCTATGCATTTTCGAGAGAGTTTCCGCTATTATCTTTATAACCTATTTGATACTAGTTACACAACAGAATCAAGTTTTGGGTCAAAACTACGTGCCTCCGCTCGCTAGCCTCATCCCCCACCACGACAGAATTATACGTTATAAACATTTAGACCTCCCGCGCTTGTTTTTGCTCGCACAAAAATATTTTTAAGATGAAATTTGTGTAGAATTTCTTCAGCTTTAAAATTTAACTCTTGTAAAATTAAGCTACGGGCAAAATTAACAGAGATATGAGCGAAAAACTGAATTTTTTTTTTAATTTGTTTATAACAATTTTTCTGGGCGCCGCTGGCAGGTGATTAGACAAAAAATGTTTGTATACATTATAAACAACTACTCCTCAAAAATCGAGACTACTTAGATTTTTTTTGTTCAATTCAGGCTTACGCCGACAGTTTTCCTGCACTAAGTATGGACAAATATTTTTACAATGTCATACAAGAATGTTATATTCTGGCTATTTTTAATAGTTATATTTTAATTTAAAATTATAATGTATAAAATTCATACTCTTCTATAAAATGTGTACCATTTTGTAGTTATTATTAACATTTAATAATAATGAAACTTCTATAATAGGGACATTGTAATGGGCACTGAAATGTGACTGCTCATTACATACTCCACCTGTATCCAAGGTCTGTAGCTGTAAATCCTAAATAGAAATTTACATGGGATTTTAATTTTCCCAAGAATTAGATTATTGATGAAATACAATAATTAGAACTGTTCTAATACCATGGACAGCACATCATAAATGTGTAGAGTGGGCCAGAAAAATCTGACAATGTTTTAAACAAAAATACCAACATGAAAATTAAATAGGTTTATATATGAAACTGTGTGTGTGTGTGTTTTACATCATCTTATTCTTTAAAACCCCCTGCTTAAGCTGCTAAAGTTGTCATGAAGTGGTGTCACCACTGTCCCATGTTACACAAGATGGTTACAGTATCTTCAAATACAGAGATTTAAAATTTGTTAATGTCTCTAGATTTCTTAGAGCCTTCAAGTGAAACCAAAGAACATAGGCGTAGATATTGTTACGACAGTTAAGGAACACTCTCAAACAGTTGAGTGTTGTTCTACACATTTCTTGGGTAGCCGAGCAGGTGTGTGTCTCTGTCAAGGCCATGTATTCAAGTACCCTGTAGACCTTTTGAGTGCTTGTTAAGAATGCAAATTATGTTGGCATAGAAAATTATTCTGGAACATTTGTGGGCTATACCGGGTGGCCCATAAGTCAGTTGGCACTAGCAGTATGTAAACGCTCAATTGACTAGCATAGAAGTTACTTGACTTGACTAGAGCAGTAGTTCCATAATTCAGTTGAGATTTGAGGTTAGGTTGATGTTGATGTGTATGCTGTTGTTAGCACTTGTTTGTTGTTCGTTTTGTTTGCGAGACAATGAATATAAAACTATCTACAGAGCAACGTGTTTTTGTACTGCAGATGTAGTGGAAACAGGACATAATTACAGTGATGTTGTTGAGTTATTTGCAGAACTTTTCCAAAGATCGCACCTTCAACTAGAGAAGATATTCGTAAACTGAATAAGAGATTTGAACAGACTAGAATGGTAGTGGAACTTCCTCGATCAGGTAGGCCAAAAACAGTTACAACAGAAGAGAATTTAAATATCGTTGCGCAATGTTTTGTGCAGTCACCAAAGAAATCAACACGAAAAGCGTCCAATGAGTATGGAATACCTTGAACAAGCCTGCAAAGGATGCAGAAAACGTTGAAGTTGAGACCATATAAGCCCACTTTACTCCAAACCCTAAATGAAGATGATCCTGATAGGCATACAGAATCTGCGAATGGTACGCAACACGACAAGAAGCCGATCCACAATTTTACAAAACCATTCTTTGGAGTGTCGAGGCTACTTTTAAGCTGAATGGTACAGTGAATAGGCACAACTGTGTTTACTGGGATACTCCAAATCCACATGTGGTGATAGACAGAGTTAAACGCTCCGGGGGTTACTGTTTGGGCAGGGATCTTTGCCGGTGGGATCATCGGACCCTACTTTTTTAATGGAATGCCTACTTTTTTTTAGTGAATGCTGAAAGTTACCTACAAATGCTTCACGAAGTGTTGATGGAACTAGAAAACAGTCCACTTTTTGAACACCTGCAGCCAATACGATAAAAGTTAATATGGTAACAAGATGGGACACCTCCTCACTATGGACTGATTGTGAGAGACTTTTTGAATGCAATGTTCGATGAATGGATTGGCAGACGGGGTCGTGTTGAATGGCCTCCACGTTCTCCTGATCTTACCCCGATGGACTTCTCAGTCTGGGGTATACTAAAAAATGCAGTGTACTCCGTGAAGATTCATGATGTGGAACAATTGAAGGAACGCATTCAATCTCAATTTGAACACCTACAGTCCCTGAATATTTCGGATATAATTTGTGCTTCAGTGCTTCGAAGATGTCAAATTTACATAGAAAAGGATGGAGGCCACTTTGAGCATTTCTTGTAGGTCATGAGAACTATGCTATTAACTATCTGTATCTGTATCCCTGCACCTCTACAATAAAAGTGCTATTTGCAATTTTGCCAACTGACTTGTGGGCCACCCTGTATATAAGCAACAGCAGCCCTTAGTTCAGCTGGTGATTTATTCTGTGCGGATCAAGTGGTTGTTGTGGAAAGTGATTACTGTGTTATAATTAGTGCAGAACTCTTTTAACAGTTGACATTATATTGCTTGTGGACAAATTTAACTTGAATTACTGTACCAGAGTATCTTGTTGATTTATAATTGTTATTTGTGACTCATTAAAGCTTTTAATTAGTGATTTCATTCATGTCTGTATTTTGTTTCCACTGTACCATATAACAATATGTGAGATTGTCATAACAATATATACTGACAGGCATAACAAAGAGTCCTGTGCAAATCACCTGGCCTTGAAACATTTCTTAAACTATTGCCATGGTAAGGTGAACTGTTGCCTCCATCTCTCTGGAATCATATTCTTTTTAGAATAATTTGAATAATTTCACAACAAATAAAATTCTGGACCAAGCAAATTCCTTAACATCTTCATATCCTCAGCAGAATTCTTCATGAGTATTTTCCCATTTACTTTTAAGAAAATAGTACTTATACAATGAAATATAATTTACAGTGGAATCCAATCTTGTCTTACATGTCCCTAAAAGTGACAGGTGTGATTTGTGTGAAAAGTATAAAATAGCAAATAACACAAATACATTAACAAAAGATTTAAAAGTATGAAATAAGATTTAAAACCCTTAAAATGATTTAAGAATATGAAAGACATCAAGTATTAAAAACTAAAATGGGAAAAGTTTGTAGTGAAGGAAAAGAATAAAGATCTTAGAGTTCTGTTATTTGATTTTCAAAATGTTATTCTGAAGACACAGAGATTCTGGTTGATTACCTAACATGAAAGACTGAAAAATCTCAAATAGCTTTGCAAAAAGCACAATATCAGGAAAAGACAAAAGAAATTATATGCTATCATCAAATATCTTGCTTGTAGTTTTGTGAATATAATGCGGGCACTTGTATGCCTGGATAAGGAACTGTGTTATACCCCACAACAGAATGGTAAACCCTAGTAGGATGTAGTCACTTCTGCTAAATAAGCAGCAGTGTCCATCCCTGTAGTGTCAAGCCACCTGACAGGACACCGAGACACATACTCCTCTTACCCAAATGGGTTCAGATCCTTCACCTACCTCTTGGGGTGAGTTAACAGTCTTGAGTTTTTCATGACTGGAATAGATTTTTTATTTACTTTTTTTTTTATTTTGTATATTTACTTTACTAATATTTTAATTTCACATGTCAAACTGTACACTATATTTTCCGATTTGGTTAACATTGCCTTTAATTTGATGCTCCACATGGATTTTTGTGATGGTATCAAAATTTCGACTCAGTTAAAGTCCCAGCATCTCAAAATTTGAAATTTCTAAAACTGAACCACTGTATTTAGATTTTGGTTAAAATTTCATTAATTTGATATCCAATTTGCAATTTTTCAAAATTTGACTCCTGGTATTGTTTGCTTCCTCCCCTAATTTTAGGGGAATCAATCTAAAAAATAATAGGGGTCAGCATGATAAAAGTGTGAATACATATGCCAACTTTTAAAAAATTCAGTTGAATCATTTATAACGCCAAAATCAGAAATTTTAAAAATTTCTTATTTTGAGTAGAGATGTATCATTAAGCGCAGTGACAGGGAATTGTTGTGTTAAACGCAGAAGTGATTGACAGGCAATAAAATCATGTAACAGCCCCAACGCGCTCACGGCAAGCAGACAGAGTTCATCGCTCTCCATACTAAGAAACGTTAAATTTTGACAACTACCTCAAATCCTTAGAAAAAATGGTACAAACGTAAATGAACTCATTTGAAGAGCAGATGTATGTATTAACAATAGACCAAACTACACGCTATACTACATACACGCTAGCTGCATATAGCGAAACAAAAAAGGGTATATATTATTGAAAGACTCAAACGGTCAGCGACAGGACTTCGACCTTACTGAGAAGAGAGAAAGCTCGGGGGTAATGTCTGAACTCAAGGAAGATGTGTTGATGGAAACATAGACAAAGAAACGGACATACAAAGGAAGTTTGGTGAGGCCTTTAAGTGACAATAGTTGATGCTATTAGAACGACCAAGTGCATGAAAACAATACTTCGACGAGAAAGTTAAGGGTTGCTTTGTATACTACAAAAAAGTGACAGGCAAAAATTTATTGCTACAATATCTAGCAGCGACAACGACCTCAGTATAGTGACCTAGGTAAGAAATCTGGTGGGAATCCAAAAGCCTATCAGAGAGGTGCTTTCAGAAAAATAGGTGGTCTCTAGATCTGAAGAGTGGTAAAGTAGAACCAATTAGAAAACAGCATAAGAAAAATCAGAATTGAGTGGGAGAAATACGGAATTCGATATAGGGACGTGCTCAAGAGTCTAACTAAAAATGTTGACGGAAACGGGAGTGTAAGTCCGCGACCGAGATTTCATAATTATGGGACTTAAGAGAAATTCGGTACGACGGTTAGAAAAGTAAGTTCGTACTAAAAACAATTTCGGTAAAAGAACTGTAATTTTATTAGTGACATACAAGTGAATTAGTACAACACGAATGATAATTAAATAACGCTGTAATTTAGTTTTGCAAATACACAACAATAACTTTATTATCGAGTAACATTACAAGACGAACTAAACTCGTAATAACGGTAGTTCCAACCATAACGCAGTTGATAAATAAATAATCAATAATGTCTGTGGAAGCGAATAACTCTAATAACAACTAACGTGAACTAATTCCGACTGAGTGAAGTTTGGTGCTGTGCTGTGTCTTGTGAGACTTCACGAGAGACCACGATACAATCTGCTAATCCGAAGGGAATTATCGCCGTTACGCCAGACGATCAACATGCAAACCACACCATATGAACCTCTACCAGATTTGGATACATACCACAAGTAAACTTATCATGCCATAATTAGTATTAGGTCCACTGTCTGTTCACTTAAAGAACTCACACGAATTAATTAAAGAATTAAGATAAAAATTTTACTTAAAAAACAAATGAAATAATATTAGGAAGCTATGGAAGTTAAATTTATTTATGAGCACCGATTTTAAATGAATCCAGATCAGTAATTAACTATGTTATAGTATTTAAAATTTAAGAGAATAATTATTAAAAGTTTTTTTATTGTAATTCTTTGAATAAGAATATTATTAGAGCTATAAATATGAGTAATGAAATAAGATTTATGAAAATGAATATGTTTATATTTTGATTAGAAATTGCATAATTCATGTGTCAATGATAAATATGATAATCAATCATAACTAATTGTTAATAAATCGAAGAACTATTTATAAGAAGTCTACATTTTATTTTATAAACCCTGAGATAAGAGATAATAAAAATAAATGTTAAATTGGCGCTCCAGAACTTGGGGCACAGCAATAAATAAAAAAAAGTAAAATTGGCGTCCACCGCTGGGCGTAAACGGGTACAACTCATAAAAGTTATACATTCAACAGTTATAATGAGACATACCCTGAACAGATAGACAAACAGGCAGAGAGGCAAATAATGCCAAACGGTCAAGTTAAACTGAGAACTTGCTTTGGTCATTCAACAAATAATATTGTTTTATGTTTGTTGGGACTTACAAACACTATATCGATCCTTTATTCTCATATATCACTGAAGGATTTGATGTACCATCTAACGATGTACCATCTTACCTATTTGGTAAGGATTTAACGTTTACCAGAATTTGATGTACAGTTAGAACCATGTCACTTTGAAAAATACAAGACTCGACTGTGACAGGGTTCTAACTGCATTTTAACACATTACGTCCTCGTTAAATAAAGAGGTATTTTCTAAATAAACATGATAAAAAATAGTGTTTCCATGTATATACCAAAGATCATCATGTATCATGTATGCATGTACAAGATTACTAAATACAAAAGATATTTATACATTAATAAAACAGATATTGATAATCTAAACTTTAAACTCATTTTTTTCAGAATTAACTAAAAAGCAGTCAGAACCTTGTCAAACCAATGTAGCGATATGTGCACAATAAACCAAAAGAAAATGTTCTTTTTTCTTTAATTTAAATTTATGAAATAGATGACACATTAGGTAGAAAAATTAAATTAAAATAAAAAATGGCAAGAATAATCTAAACTAAAAAAGTAAGTGGCAGTTTGGTGCACTGTAACAGAGTGTAAGAACAAAATGTCAGCAACCACAAGTTGGGTAGAACTAAGAAGAATTAATAAATTGTTGCTTTAAAAAAGTACTGAAAGTACAAAAAAGTGACACACATCATGCAAACAACTAATACAAAAAATAAAACTAAAAATATAAATCAGATATTTATAACTGCATAATCTCTTAATTTATGTACTTTCATTTAAATCTAATAACCTGCAGTTAATTTATTACATAGCTGTATACAATAATTATAAACTGCTTTCTTTTATAACATTGTTTAATTAATTAGTTTATAGACATTAATTAAAACAGGATGAAAGGTACTTTCTCTAATACCACTACACGATGATTGTATAGTAAAAGCATAGTATCTCCATAGAAATTATTCAAATCTGTAATGTGTAACTGTAACAAAAGCAGGCCACTGCCATGAAATAGGCTGTTTTGTATAAATTTATCACTGTAACTACTTCAAGTAGTTTTCACAGGTGATTCCATATTAAACATTTTAATGCTCTCTTTATAATGAATTTAACTATAACACGATCTTTATATGTCACAGTTTGTCCAGTATTTGATAAATATTTACAAATACACCCCAAATATTTCATATTAATAACTCCACACTGATATTTACAAGAACATTTTGTTATAAGTTATTTTATTTGATATCGAGGGTGTTTAGAGATTCCCAATAGAAGATGTCCTGATGATAAAGGTGAGCTCAACTTTAACTTCGATCAGCTACCTTATAACATATTTGTCTAAGTTCAATCAAATCAATGTTTCTCTTTAATACAATAATCAAATTACAGTTTGTTTAATGTACAGTAAAATAAACAAGCTGAAGAGTCATATGTTACTATTATCATTATAAAAAATAATTATAAAAAATTATAATAAATACAAAAAGCACTTATTGCTAATAAAAACTCAAATTTCTACTTTTCCACTGCTTGTAACAAAATGCTGTTGGTCAAACAATACTTTATTAAAGTCTTTGTGCATTTAATAACATTGGTAACATTAATACTATAATTTTAAACTAATACTGCAAGCAAGTATTTAAAAACAAAGTTATCTTCAAATTTATTATTGCTTAACTGCTTACAACGGGACATTTCACATTTCGTAACTAAAAAGTTATGGACCAGTATTTATACATTAGTTGTAATTATCAGGCATTACAGACTCGCAGAAAACATACCCATTACAACAAATTACTGCTAGGAATATATTTTTATCATGGTACACTGTGTTGACGAAAGATGATCTCTTACAATCAAGTTATCAAAGTCTACTGTAATATGCGTAGTAATGAACCTTTCTATTACATTCCTACTTATATCCTTTCTATTATAAATATTATATCTTTTATTCGACATATAACTTCGCTACTGGATAGGTCAGCGACACGTCATACACACAAGATTCAACTGTTTTTTTTTTCCTTAATTGTACTAAACGGACTAACCTGAAAAATAATGTTGAATGAAGCATTCTGCAAACTGCTTTTTAAAAAGTTTTTACCCATTGTTGTTTCCTCTTAGACAAATAATTAATCGTTTCCTACCTCTATACTGAATTTTATCTTCTTCAAAGAAAATATAAACATACATAACCTATAATTTACAATCTGTAAACCACATGTTTTATATAAATTAACAGCAAGGTGTTAAACACTAGTATTGTAGGTATGGTTCAGGAAAGAGCTTTGGTTTAATATGTGCTTTCGTATATACGTTAATATTAAACTTAAAACTAGCAGGTTAATAAATATTGGGAGTTACATCGCCCGATTGCGTCAACCCCACAAAGTACGAATATATATGTCAACCCAACGTAACTAGCAAGGTCTACTATCGTAACTAGAATAATGGCGTCAACCTCCTTACTGTCTGTGTGTGTGGCTGTCTATATGTCTATCCTTGTGATCAGCTGTTGTAGTAACACCTGGTACCTGGTTAAAGGGGTTAAATTGGAATACCATCATTTCACGTTTTCCGCTATATTTGAAATCATTATATCGTGATATCTAAAATGTGTACATTTAACCATTTTCTTAACAGCAAAGGAAATATGTGTAATTAACGTTAAGTTAATGTGTAAAAAATAAGCATGTAGGTTAGGTTAATATTACAATGGAAGACCGCTCCAGCGTCTTCGTATCTTTTACTGTAAGTAGCCCTACAGATCTGGTGTAATCTTAACTTGGTAAAATTAACTTTTGGGACATTATGTATCCCTTAAACTCTACTAGCATTATTATTTTGTGTTTATTTATATTATGTATGTAATGCATAATTTACATTAAAATATTTGGATATTTTTGCATAAGTCGTTTAGTAAAAAAACCAAGAACACTGACATTTTAGTGTGCACCTTAAAGGTACACAAGTTTATTTGCTACTGAACGCATTCCATCATTTTGTAAATTAATTTCAACTTGTACAACCCAACCTACAGTTGTCTGTTTAATTTGGGGTAGGAGTAATCATTATTTTGTTACAAGCACCACCACTATGATGTTCAAAAGCCTACAGACTTGGTATAATTTAGACACTGTAATTCATTTACAGAATGCAGAAAGAATGTATAAACTAATAGTTCATGTGATCAGTGCTGTTGGACACCAATCCAGTGGCATCATTGTGATTATTAGACTGTCGGTTAGCACACAGTGGTAAATTATTGACACTACACAAATGTACATAAAAACAATACAGTATTAGATATCCCCAAGTTAGTAGCCATTACATAACTTACAGAACTGTGCTGTCCTATTTTTCTGTGTCTGACTTAAATGAATTAGTTATAGAAAGATTATTTAATGTACACTTTTTCATTAGTAGTCAGTGGTGAGCTTAGAAGACAACAAATCACTTATTTATTATTATTTTTTTAAATGTTGAACATGTCAATAGCAATGTTCACTTACTCAAATTTTGTAGCCCTGAATTTGGTTGACAGTAGCTGAAGTACATACGTACAACTCATGAAACTGAGTGTTTCCACTCATAAAAATGTGTGTTACAGAGTGTTAAACAATGCAGTGTTAATTAAACCTAACACCATATTTTAATGTTTTTTATCATAAGGATTGATAGTATGCTTATGTGGACAAGCCCCCCATTTTTAAACGATGCTTTAAATACCCTACCATGTCTTTCAGTATAGACATAGGTTTCATTACAATTGGAAACTTTTGTATGAAAGTACATACAAAGGAATTAGATTATTTATATAAGTATTATTGTGTAGAATACAGTACACTTTATATCTTTCAAAAACACTAAATTTATAGAGAATGTTATATGTTTTGTTTGGTGTGCACACACACACACACACACACGAAATGGAAATTATGAAATTTTCATTGGTTTGGTGTAGTATCTTAGGCATATTTTCAATGCCTATATGACTTATCCCTGAACATTCTAAAACTCGTATAGAATGAATGATTTCATTATAAGAATGTATTGTCGAGATAAAGCGAACATTATTACAAGAGTTGAAGTTGTAATTATACCAAAAGTGTATTTCTTTTTTATCATTTCACTAATAAGAATAAATGATGAGGAATTTGATAAAGCAATAAATTATAGTCTGGACATGCTAAGACAGTGATTTGGAGTTCTTTCTGAATTCCATAGTTTATAGCTACCATGGAGACTCAATAATATATGGGCAGAAGGTTTTTAAAAGTGAAAACCGGTTCAGGTTGTAAGGTAAAGCTTTTACGTTTTTACCCATGAAATGATTTGTGTTCCGAGTTGTAGTGAAATAATTATATTTATATATGGGCAGTTTGGTAGTTCCAGTACACACTTGGACTGATACCAAACAAGTGCTGCTCCTGCACAAGTCACAACATATAGATAGTGACGTATATATTGTAACTTAACAAAGTTAAGGTCCCCGACGTTACATAAAAACTTTGTCAAAATAACTGAAAACAATACCCAATGCATGCCATAATTAAGGTCAGGAGGGCAAACCTCACCTAAAAAATGTATTGATGATACCTAGTAAGGTTACTAGGTAATAAAATAGTAAAAATATATCTAAATATAAAATATGGAGTGATCAGTGGAAGATGTAAACTATAAACACAGTGTCTAATGAGATGAATTTACTATAGACGAGTTTGAAAATAATAGACTGTTTAATTGATATTTAACGTTTTATAAAGATGTACATGTTGTTGTGCTTTATCATGATATTGTGTTTATCATGATATTTATTCTGTGTTTTGTATGTAGCAGGTGTGAAGCCATTGCTTTAAGAGTAATGGATACTAATTTCATTCATGTTAAACTTGTATTTAAGTAATTAAATACAAGTGTATTTATTATGTATGGTATCATGTTAAGTGTATTTACTTTGAATAAAATTCAAAATATGTCGTAAAATAATATTTGTAAACTTGGCCAGTAAGACAATAATTGTTAATAAATTGTCAAGTGGTCATTATAAATAGATTACAAAACCAATGAAGGGTTCAATGATAAAATAAATAATAATAATAATAAATTGAAATCAGGATAAAATAAAATTAGAATAATTGACCATAAGCCAGTAACTCATTGTACAGTAGGTCAGGTCAGAAAAGTTAAATTAAAAACAAAAAATTATAACACATGTAATAAAACAAATAGGCCTAAAATTAGTATTTTGTAAAAGGAAAATAATACCTTTTGAAATAAGTTGAGCAAGAAGAAAATGTAGTAAAATGTATATGGTTTGATAATGCATATTAGGTGAAAGTTTTAGGTGATTTAATGTAATTCGAATAAGGGAGTATGTTATTAAATAAGTGTAAGAATATTTCCTAATTACGGCTCTAGGATAACAAATATTATCCAATAACAGAAGAAGAAAATGGTTGTTAGGGACAACTGAATGAAAGATATCTTGTTGATTTACAACATTCAATTGTTATATGTTAATGGGTAAAGTTCAGCATACAAATTTAAAAAGAGAAGACCAAATTACATGAAGCAAATTAAATAAATTAAATGTCATAAAAGAAATCCATTTAAAAGGACTGAGTAGTAACTCCTGAATCTATACCTCAGCAAATATAATTCTGCATACCCTTAAAGTTAACTGAATTAAAAAATAACTCATTCAGCCTACTTACAGTAAAAGTGTAATGATGAAAATTAACTATTATAATTAAACAAAGATGATCCATAGCGGAGGAATGCAAAATTAATTAAAATATATATTAAAAAACAAACGAAGAACTTTTGTATTGAAGTACCAAACCTCACTTTCAACAAACAGACAAAGTCGTAATACTACACAAATTCCATTGGGACCGGCAACTACTAGAACCGCGAAGAATAACGAAGACCAGAACTGAAACTTCTATTACATTCTGGGACATCAAATCTAAACTTTTATTGAGAAGCTGGATGTTGTTTTTATTCAAGAGCTGCATCGCCATTCTGTTCTCGCCTCGTCGTAACAAGACACTGCCACATTAAGTATCTGATCCAGTTTGGTAATAAACCTGCTTATATTTAATTTTATATAATAAGAGTTTATAACAATATTGTAATACTTAGTAACCTTAAAATTGCATTACCTGACCTTACTAATAGTTAAAAGAACTACATGTACCCTGAGATAAAAGACAAACTGAAAATTATAATTAAATTGTAACTCATCCCGAATTCAATAACAAATCGATTATGTATTGTATAATCGATATGGTGTATTAATAGCAAGAGGAAGCAGCTGTTGGAATTAAAATATATATAAAATAAAGAACCCTTCTTGAATTTGACGATTTCGTGTTATTTGTAGAATAATTAGTGTATTTTGAATAGGGTGTAATTTACAGAGAAAGGAACGTGAGAAACGCATCAAGTGGAACGACTTAACTTATAATAACGGGTCAATAGCCAACTACAGCGCTTGCCTGTTGACATCTGGTGAATACGGGAGAATAGAGAACTAACTTACGCTCTTCGCTCTTTTCTCTTTCCAATTTAGATAATACATACTGACTAGGGTTGGAGAAAAATATTGAATTATTCACTATAATAACTGAAATATAGCGTTTTTCTCTTGTAAAACACTTGATAACTATTTAATACAAATCTATTATCAAGAACCGAATAATATCAACCACATAATATATAATTTTCTTTATAAATAAATTAACATTGATTTGCAGGAGATCTCATCTAAAGTAAATTATTACAACTGACTCATTCCACAGTGGAGCTTTTGGTCTTCATCTAATTAAATAAGTAACAACATTGTTATTTGTTACAAATGACGCTCATAACGTGGGGCTGAATTAACGATAAACCCGCAACACTAGTTGATCATTCACTGTTTCTTTATAAATTGGCGAACCCAACAGTGGGGCTTAATTAGGCAAGAGTTTCGAAGTTACATACATCTATATATATAAAACAAAGTCGGGTTAGTTACACCATTTATAACTCAAGAACGGCTGGACCGATTTTTATGATCTTTGATTTGTTGGATTTGTCTCCGCCCCGAGTAGCAGAATAACTATTAAAACATGGGAAAAATTCACGAAAAAAAATTTATGAAGAAAATTCATTTTCTCATACATTTTGTATGGAACGGCTGTTTTGATGATATCTCGAGAACGGATTGACTGATTTCGATGAATTTTTTTTTTCGTTCGTCTCGGACTCGAGAAGTTTCCTCGCGCATTGGAAATGTAAGAAAATGACAAAAAATTAAAATCCGTATACAACGCCATACATGACAGAAACAAAAAAGGAACAAAATGAACATGGCGTTGTATGCTGGTTGACAGCTGATTCAGCCTTTCATTGCATACCATTGAGCTAGCTGTGCAGACCAATTTTCATTCAGTTTTCGACCGTTATTACATTTGAATTCGATTCAATTAATTCTCTTCAAACGATTTTTTCTTAAATTCATCAGCTTAAAGTGATTTCAAAGAGATGAGTTCAGTTTGATGAAGTGCACATTGTGAAAGGTTATGTCGTTTGTCATTGTGCGCGCATCGACAATCAATACAATCGGTAATTTTGGACTGTGTGTTTAATTTTCCAGGCGAATTCGTTCGTAATTCTGTGGAATTCTATTTTCGATCGTGATTTTCAAACAGTAATTTACCTTCGAAGATGTTCACTTTGTGAGGTTATCACATTTGTGATTGTGCGCGCATCGATAATTGCTTCATTATGTAATTTTGAATTGTGTGATTAATTTTCCAGTGTTATTTACAATGCCGCGAGCCAGAAGATCTAATCTTTCACAACGAAGCCGTAATGCAATTAGACTTCGGAGTATTGCGAATCAATCCACTGCAGATGAACAAGAAATAGCACGAGAAGAGCGCCGCGTTAGTATGGCCCGACTTCGTGCTTCAAAAACACAAGAACAAAGAGAGGCAGTACATCAAACGGCAAGGTTGCAATGAGAAATCGTCGAGCTTATCACACAGATCAACAACGTGATAATCTTCGACGCGCAAGAAGAAATGCTTCAAGTGTTGATTTGAATCGAGTAGCGTTTCAATATGATTGCACAATTGACTACAGCTCGCATCCTTTCGTTCGAATTGGCCCAATGGAGGTTGTGTGCGACCATTGCGGTGCATTGAAGTTCGCTGGAGAAACGCCTGGATTGTGCTGTCTCAGTGGCAAGGTGAAATTGCCATTATTGCCTCCGCCACCTGAGCCATTGCATTCATTGCTTTGTGGCAAAACACCAGAATCACGACATTTTCTATCGAACACTCAAAGATACAACGGATGTTTCCAAATGACTTCATTTGGAGCAGACATTATCGAAGGACGCGGATTCAATCCAACATTCAAGGTAATTTCTGCTCGAGAGAGTAAACGTTAATTTTCTTTTGGTGTTCATAAATCAGTAATTCTGACTTCGTCTTCGACTTTACAGATCCAAGGCCAAATTCACCATCGAATTGGATCATTGCAACCGCTTGAAGATGCAGAGCATAAATTCATCCAAATTTACTTCATGGGCAATATGGAGGAACAACTTGATCGGCGTCAAACGATCAATACGGCAATGAAAAGAGCAATTCTTCAAGATCTGCAGCAACTACTTCATGAACATCATGCATTGGTTCGGTTGTTCAAAACTGCGTTGGATCGCATGCCAAGTGATGACTACAAAGTCGTGATCAGAGCGGATAAACGACCAGCTGGAACACACGAACGCCAATTCAACGCTCCAACAATAGATGAAGTCGTAATTGTGATTGTTGGTGAAAACTTGGAAATGCGCGATATTGTGCTTACACGTCGCGACACTGGACAACTGCAACGAATATACGAAACACACCGTTCATATGATGCATTGCAATACTTGCTGATGTTTTGGCAAGGAGACGATGGCTATCACTTCAATATCAAAATGATAAATCCATTGAGCGGTGAGTATCGATATCATAATTTTCATTTCAGCATGACACTAATTTCACTGATTTCATTTCAGGTGAGGAAACTGCCAAGAAGGTTAGCTCGATGAATTATTACGCATATCGTTTGATGATTCGTCAAAATGCTGACAGCTATTTGCTGCGATTTCGTTGATTGCTTCAGCAATATTGCGTCGACATGTATGTCAAAATCGAAACGGAGCGCCTCACTTTCATTCGGTTGAACCAAGCCAAACTGCGTTCGGAGGAGTATATTCATTTACGCGATGCAATCAGCACCGAAGGAGATGCAGCTAATGTTGGTCGATTGACTATTCTACCGGCGACGTACGTTGGCAGCCCGCATCATATGCATGAATATGCGCAAGATGCAATGACATATGTTCGTCATTACAGTCGTCCAGATCTATTCATCACCTTTACGTGCAATCCGAAATGGATAGAAATTGTTCAACTGCTGCTCCCCAGACAAACATCAAGTGATCGGCATGACATCACCGCACGTGTCTTCAAACAAAACATCCGGTCGCTGATGAACTACATTATTAAGCATCACGTCTTTGGGGATACTCGATGCTGGATGTATTCGATTGAATGGCAAAAACGAGGTTTGCCGCATGCACACATTCTTATTTGGTTAGTCGAAAGAATTCGACCAGACCAAATAGGTGACATCATATGTGCCGATATTCCAGATCCCGAAACCGATCCAGACCTGCATGATGTTGTAATTACGAACATGATTCACGGACCGTGTGGCGCCATCAACTCCAATCACCGTGCATGGTCGACGGCAAGTGTTCCAAGCGTTATCCACGAAATTTGACGGCGGAGACTATCACTGGCAACGATGGTTATCCACTGTATCGGCGTCGATCACCCGATGATAACGGTAGAACTATCACAACGAAAGTGAAAGGAAACGATTTCGTGGTCGACAACACTTGGATTGTTCCGTATTTGCCACTTCTTTCAAAAACATTCAAGGCGCATTGCAACGTGGAGTATTGCAATTCAGTGAAGTCCATCAAATACATCTGCAAATATGTTACGAAAGGCAGCGATATGGCGGTTTTTGGCGTTCAAACTCCAAATACCAACGATGAAATCACGCACTATCAAGTTGGTCGATATGTGAGCTGCAATGAGGCGATTTGGCGTATATTCTCATTCCCCATTCATGAACGTCATCCCACTGTTGTACATTTGGCGGTGCATCTGGAGAATGGTCAACGAGTTTATTTCAATGCATCAAATGTTGCTCAACGTGCTGAAACACCTCCAGCGACAACATTGACAAGTTTCTTTTCGATTTGCCAAAGCGATCCGTTTGCATGAACATTGCTCTACTCTGAGATGCCACGTTATTACACATGGAACGCTTCATCGAAGAAATTTCAACGTCGGAAGCAAGGCGATGCGGTTCCTGATCATCCGGATGTGCGTTCTACTGATGCTCTTGGTCGCATTTACACAGTTCATCCGAAGAATGACGAATGCTTCTACTTGCGGTTGTTGCTGGTGAATGTTCGTGGGCCGACATCATTTGAATCACTTCGAACTGTCAATGGTGTAGTGTGCCCAACATTTCGTGCTGCATGTCAACAGCTCAATTTGCTTGAAAACGATACTCATTGGGACATGACAATCGCTGAAGCAATTGTTTCTGCATCTCCAAGTCAGATACGCACATTATTTGCTATCATTATTTCGACATGCTTCCCATCGAATCCACGTGAACTGTGGAACAAGTACAAGGATGACATGTCAGAAGACATTTTACATCGAATTCGTGTCAGTTCAGGATATCCCGATCTAGAGGTGAATGAGGAGATACATAACCAGGCTTTGCTTTTGATCGAAGACATGTGTTACCTCATGTGCGGCAGTTTGTTAGTAAAGTTAGGAATGCCAATGCCAAATCGTGGTATGAACGACGCTTTCAATCGAGAATTGGAACGTGAACGTGAATACGATCGAGATGCATTGAACGAATCAGTTCGAACGAATGTACCACTGTTGAACCCCCAACAGAAGGAAGTGTACGATACGTTAATGAAGGCAGTTGATGATGGAAATGGTGGCTTATTTTTCCTCGATGCGCCCGGTGGAACTGGGAAGACATTCCTCATGTCACTGATTTTGGCCACTGTTCGTGCGAGATCCGAAATTGGTGTAGCAGTTGCTTCTTCTGGGATAGCGGCCACGTTGCTAGAAGGATGCCTAACGGCTCATTCAGCGTTGAAATTGCCATTAAACCTTCAAACGACTGAAAAACCGACATGCAACATTGCAAAACACTCAGCAGTGGCCAAAGTTTTGGTAGCAAGTAAAATCATCATATGGGATGAATGCACAATGGCGCACAAACGCGCATTGGAAGCACTCAATCGAACTATGAAAGATCTGCGCAATGACTCAAGATGTTTTGGAGGCGCAATGATTCTACTGTCTGGCGATTTCCGCCAAACACTACCAGTCATTCCAAGATCGACCGCTGCCGATGAAATAAACGCTTGCCTCAAATCATCGACTCTGTGGCGCTATGTGAAGAAACTTCAGCTGACGACAAACATGCGAGTTGCATTGCTAAACGATCCATCTGCCGAAGATTTCTCCAAGCAATTGCTGACTATCGGTAATGGCCATGTTCCTGTCGACGAATCGAACGGATTGATTTCGTTTCCGCCGAATTTTTGCAATTTCGTCTCAACGAAGGACAAGCTCATCAACAAAGTGTTCCCGAACATCATTGCTAACCACAAAAATCACAATTGGTTGGTGAACGAGCATTTCTCGCGGCAAAGAGCAAAGATGTGGATCACTTAAACTTCACAATTCAAAATCAAATCGTTGGTCCACTGCATTCCTTAAAATCTATCGACACTGTAACAAACGAAGACGAAGCAACCAACTATCCAACTGAATTTTTAAACTCATTGGATCTGCCTGGCTTGCCACCGCACAATTTACAACTGAAGGTTGGCTCGGTAGTCATCATGCTTCGAAATCTGAACCAACCAAAACTATGTAACGGAACGCGTTTGGTGGTGAGAAAACTCATGGGCAATGTGATTCACGCGACGATACTCAAAGGAAAGTTCAAAGGTGAGGAAGTTCTTCTCATTCCGAGAATTCCGATGATCCCAACCGATATGCCATTCGAGTTTAAACGAATACAATTTCCGATTCGTCTTGCATTCGCCATGACGATCAACAAATCACAAGGCCAATCCTTGAGTGTTTGTGGCCTGAATCTAGAAAATAAATGTTTCTCTCATGGTCAATTGTACGTAGCATGTTCACGTGTCGGCAAACCATCCACTTTGTTCGTTCTCGCACCTGACAACAAAATGAAAAATGTCGTATATCACAAGGTGCTTCAATGAAGGGAATCGACCCGAGTGCAACCCATCCAGCAAATAGTTTAACAGAAAGTAGTGCAACAATGCTACGCGAATCATTTTGATTCGCTTCAATAAAGCAAATGCCTTGCTGCCACGTGAATTGCATTCATTTCAATGTAATTAAAATACATTTCATTTTGATTTTTGTACATTTATTGAACTTAATTCATTTTGAGTACTCATTTTATCTTAATAAAAAAACTGAATTTAATTCAGCTAATAAGTTAACACAACATTTATTGATTCTGAGGCGGTACGAAGTTCGCCGGGTCATCTAGTACAAGAATAAATATTTGTTACAATATGGAGCATGGAATGCATTTTGGGTTGGATGGTATAAACCTTGTTGAGGGTTAAGTTACATAGGTACTGAACATGTCCTGTGATACTACAGGAAAACGATGAAAATGACCTAACCTAACCTACTCAAAGGTCACCATACTGTACCTGATACCAGACGCAAAGAGTGTAATAGAGGTGAAAAGAATGCTAGAGATCGTGCTAATGCTATATTGTGAAAGACCTTCTAATACTCATGGTATGTTAGCCTACTAAGTTCAGGTTTATTTAACTTGTTTTCACAAAATTTAATTTTTTTAATCCAAGGCTCCATTTCAGTTAGAATATCAGATACACTAGTAAACCAAAATAATTAAATGTTAATAATTAGTAATGTGAATTAATTTTTGTTATTTCTGAATTCTGTCTACGACTTGAAAGTCCCAATTCTGTGTTACTCATGTTCACTGGAGACAATAACACTCTCTGCCTTCACATTTCAACCACTAGTTCCACCACCGTTTTCTCAAAAAAAAAAAACCTTTTTTCAAGTACGCTGAATCAGTCACTTCTGCAAATAAAATATTTTAATAAAGAAGAATTTTAAATTTCACCAATTTATGTATTGGTTTTGTACATGAGCAGTTTTGAATTAATGGCAGTAGGCTTTTTTTAACAGATGTTATATATGAAATTCTTCCTGAATAAAAATGAATCATTTTTTGTCCCTCCCCTCACCGTTTGTCATTGGACCCAACTTGTTTCTTTAATAAAATCATTACTACTTGACTTTCTTTGATCATAAATTAACATTCCAGACACGTAAGCTATTCTTGACAAATACCGTAGAATGGTGAAAACATTTGTGTAGTATTACAACACACATGCACCCACGGAGATGCATGTGCACGCGCGCGTACATAATGTGTTCAAGTTGGTATAATTGATCTTTTTTGTAGTAGTATAAGATTGCTTTTTTATATAAATTTTTTGTGTTTGTTAGTGTTTTAGAGACTGAAACCCTGCTATACCATTATACATGCTATTCATTTTGTATTTCTCTTATTAAAACCAAATTAAACTGTTTGACTTACTACTACCATTATTCTTATTTTAAAAACACATACATTAGAATACTTTTATTACCATATTGTAACCAACAAGTGTGAGAGAAAAATGTGAATTAATAAAAAATATTGTTGAATGCGCGTACTTGTCTTAACAACAACCCTCCAAATCAGTTATATTTTTTCAAAAAATAAAGACTAAAATATTTACAATCGACATTCCTGAATAACGTACATTGGAAAGTTCCTGTTCTCCCATATTTTTCTTTCAGTTTTAGAAGTTCCTAAAGTAAAGTATCAGTTTATATTGTATAGACTTTCACTTAAAAAAAAGACTTTGTGGAACTGGATTCCAAAATATTTATAATTTACTGCATATGGTTTTACAAATGTAACTGTATCTTTTAACAGGCTGGAGCAGCAGCAGGTTTGATGGTAGACTTGACTCTTTTTCCATTAGATACACTAAAAACAAGATTACAGAGTGAAAAAGGTTTTTTGAAGGCCGGTGGGTTAAAAGGTATTTATAAAGGAGTGGGACCCACCATCTTAGCTTCAGCACCTAGTGGTATGTTAATAATTTTAATTAATAGATATTAATTTTCTAAAAAGGATGTTCATTTAAGTTAATATAGTGTAGGGTAAAATAATTGTAACAGCATACTGATGATGTAAGAAAACATTAATGTAAAATTGTTTTAGGAGACATTTTGTATTTTTTTAAACAAAATTTTGATTATAATATGTTTTGTTTCAGCTGCTATCTTTTTTGTAACATATGATAAGTCAAAAAAGTTATTAGAAACAAAAAATGAACGAATGGTACCTGTAAGCCATATGGCAAGTGCATCTGTATCTGAGATTGTGAGTACAATTTTTGAATAAAGATTTGTCTCTCCAGTACCTTGTGTGCACGTGCGTGCGTGCGTGCGCGCGCGTGTGTGTGTGTGTGTGTGTGATTTCAAAACTTAAAATTGGTTGTATAGTCAATATGTGGATGTTGGTCATTGTTCATTCATTTCAGTATAACAGTACAGTAACACAGTTGTTGAAACATGTCAAAGAAATGTGGTTATAAAATTTGTGTTCAGGTTCAAATTTTGCTGATCACTTAACTCTGTTCATGTGCAATATGTTCTGCACACAAACAGATAATAAATATGTTTTGCCATTCCAAGTAAAATATAGGTAATAGTAGATAAAAGGATTGAAACTATTTTGATATTGAGTATGCAATGTCTGCATATTGGTGTTTTCTTGTTTGCCACATGTCATAAAACTGTGAAAAAACTACTACAGTGAGTACAAACCATAGAAAAAAAGCATTACGCCTAATGGCAATGATATTCATTGTTGCCATATAGTACTTTATGCCCACTCCCACTCGTTTTACCTCTGTTAGTACTTTACAAATGAATATGTGTTGGCTCTGTGTCCTCATTAGTTGTGACTAATGAATAATGTCAATTAAGCGCAATACATGACCTTGTGCATACAGTAGGGTAACAGTGTATTATTCAGTAACTGCAGCATATCACTACAATGAAGCCGACCCATGTCGGGCCGTTGGCATTTTGCTATCAGTGAAGGCTTTTGTTGAAGTGACACAAGAATGTGTCAACAACACAGCTACATAGGGAGATATAAAAGGATCATTAAAGTTGATAAGATTGCTTTCATAGCTGCCATTGACTATTTCAGAGATTTAAAAATAAGTAGGTGTCTATTCCATTGTTAATTGACCACAGACATGTGTATGTAATACGTGAGAGAGAGAGAGAGAGAGAGAGAGAGAGAGAGAGAGAGAGTCTGTGAGATGCATGCAATTCTCAAGCACAATACAATAATGGCATTACATTTGTCAACACTGTATCCATAAGCTCAGTGCTTTTTTTCTAAGGTTTGCAGGCTGTAGCTTTGATATATCATGGAATAACCGTCATGTCTGGTACTTTGAACATAACTACTGAAGTAGCCTACATTACTGTTGTGTAATCCATCATGTTATAAAAATATATGTTGATATGTTGCACCTTTACTTTTTAACCAGTGCAACTTCGTTCACTTCTGGTGTAATCTGTAATGTAAAACCCACTGTACAGACAACATGCATGTAATTCCTTGATATTTATAACCAACTGGTTATAAATATCAAGGAATTAGAATCATTAATAGAGTCAAATGGAATGTTGAAATGAACTGGATGTTTATTGCTACTTTGGTAAAAGCCAGAAATAACTGAGATCATGAATGAAACAGTAACTTAGACAAGTAGTATTCAATAACAAATAAATAACATAAAGAGCAGTTACATTGCATTAGTATCATATTCAGTCAGTTTGACAATGCTTACATGAGCATTTCATTTCAGTCAGTTATTTGTTTTCCCAGTTCTTCTTGTAAGTTGTCAGAAAGATTAAAAATCAGATCCCAACTGTGTATGGTTATTATTTTGTAGAAAAATCAAGATCTTCGGAATCAAGGCTTTTTAAAGTTTACTACTCGATTGATTTTTGGCTTCAGTTTTTACAGCAGCTAACAATAGCTGTCATTATCAGCTGTTTAACTTTTAGAAGTAAAACTGTCCTTTGTATACCCTTTCTTGCCTAAAGGCTGTAGAAGGAATACCGTATTTTCATTTACCTATGTCCCAAACTTTCTTATAGAATGTCTGAGAATTATAGATGATTGACAATTTTGAATCAACCAGCACAAATCACTTGGTTAACTGTGTTTATACTGCCATTTGGTTTTGAAATGTTAAGCCACCCTAAACACTGTTCTTTGAATAGAGAAATAGCCATTTTTAAAACATTCTATTTTCTCATAAGTCCAGTTTCGACAACTCTCACCAAATGGGTACTTCATTCTGCACATAATCTCAGCAGGTTTCATTCACTCTGAATGAAGAAAGTACATTTGTGCTTATATTAATCAGCACTTCTTCCTTGGTGCAGGTAGACAACTGAAAATGCATTCTAAATTGTCCTGTAGCCAGATAACTAAACAGTGATAGAGCATTTCATGCACACACTTAAGCTATGATGACTGATAACAGAATAGTTGTATAATATACAGTATATAATAATATTATGAACCATGTACAGTGTACAGGGTGTGTTTGTTTTATACAGATGTAGGGCTTAAAAAAATATGATCATAATACAATAACGTTTCATTAGTTGATAAATCCTTGTTTTGTTTTAAACACGTTAAAAATCAGTAAAGAGGAAAAATAACAGTGATAACTAGGATCTCCTCCATGTTCCCATGGCTTGTATTTACATCTTATGTTTAATAGGTTGTCAGATTTGAATTCAGCACTGTAAATAATATTTATGCACATTTCACACAAATCAATGAAAGTATTTTTATAAACAGTACGGCTTGTAACTAAGTTACAATGTTAAATTATCTGAATGGTACAGACAAGTCTATCCTATAAATTTGTGACATTAGTAGCCAACCTGTAATTGTGTTGTAGTATTGCATTTGTTACAGTCAAATAATATGATAACTGAATATTTTCAAATATGTTTTATTAATTGGCTAGCAATTTATTTTTTCATTTTGAAATATGTTCTGTTTGCTCTAATCATTCAGTGTTTTATGAGATTAAACATTCAAGATTAATTCATAAAACAAATTGATCAGAGCATTTTTATGAAACAAAATTAGACAGTTTTACTGTTGTTTAAACACAATGAGTTTGAAAAATTTTGATATCGTAAAATTATTTTGTAGGTAAGTTATTATGTAGAAAAACTAACAGCTGTGTGTCTCAGTTGATGGATGTATTCATGTGTAGAATACAATAAACTAAATTTATCTGTAACAGTGTTTATTACAAATATCATAAAACATGTTGCTAGATTGATACACGTCATGAAAATAAGCTGAAAAAATTAGGAGCAAATAACATTTGGTACCTACATAGTGCTTTTGAGCTTAGTTTCAAGAAAATTAAAAAAGGTATATCCAAAGTTGTACTTATTCTAGCCAATTATAAGAGAATCATCCTTTATATCACATGTTAAAGTTTTATTTTGAGTAGCAAAAATGTTTTGTTTTTAATTATTTTTATTAACAGACCATGTTACTGAATACGGTATATTTTTAATAAAAGGATTGTCAGTTGGATTTCAAAATATTCAGTACAATAATATTTTGTTGTATGTATATTTTTTGTAGGGAGCAGAAATAAAATATTCATATTTGAAAACATGACGGGAATATTTTATGTGTGTGGATTATTTTGACTGATATAATGCAAACTTATTAGTTTTCTATTATTTGTGTCTGAAATGTCTGCTGTGACTGGAAAAACATACCAAACAATAAAGTAACACATTTTGGACATGCTGTTTTTGTTATGAGTGTAAGTAGTTGTGGATAGTAATATGTAATTATATATTTTCTTGTAGGCTAGTAACTTGGTAAGAGTTCCTATGGAAATAGTGAAACAACGTAGACAAACTTCAGATGGTATAAGCCCCTTAAATATAGTTAGGAAAGCTGTTGAAAATGAAGGATTCCTTGGGTTATATCGGGGATTTTTCAGCACAGTTATGAGAGACATACCATTCTCAATAATACAGTTCCCTCTATGGGAAGCATTAAAGCTTTACTGGTCCACTAGGGAAATGAGAGAAGTAACGTCTGCAGAATCTGCACTAGCAGGTGCAATAGCAGGTATTTTGCATACAAGTGACTATGAGTCAAGTATTATATTTCCATTATATCAGTGATTTTTGTCAAGCGTTGCTTTTTTTATGCAAAATGTTATGCCAATAGCACCCTGTGCTCAGATTGGGCCCATGTGATTTAAAAATAAGTAGTATTTACACACACACACACACACACACACACACACACACACACACACACACCACATTTTCTCCTAAAATGCATTCAGTATTTTTGTGAAAACTGAATAGATAATTTGTTTTGAATAATTATACTGACAACAGCTCATTTAGATTTATAAATTCAGCATCTGAAATATTTATGTAAGATACAAAACAGTGTTCATTGTGTGTTCACATTAATTGCATGTCATTTGTGTTAAATAATATTTTCTGTTAGAAGAAAACTAAGGTTTGTAATTTTTATGTAAATAAGAACTACATATAATAATGGGAACAAGTAAACAGCACAATGTATGCATTCTTCAAGTGTCAACAATAGAGTTAGTTCATAATTTCTATACTTTTGGTCAAGGGAATTTAGTATGATAAAGTTGTAGTTTAATTTGTATTTAAAAGCAACACATTAATATTTCTGTAATATGAGATTTGTTTTTGCAAGTTAGTAATATTCTCTATATCACTTCTGTCCTTGCATCCTTCCAGTGTAGGAACAAATATACTGTTATGTTTAAATAATGAAAGAATTACCGGTGTGCTTATTATTTATACAATAATTGTCTAAAAACTAGTGAGACTGGTTATATAATATTATTTATTGACAGACTACTACAAAATTAGTCTATTTTCTTCAATTTAGTTCCCTTGGGAAGCCACATACTTAGGGAAGTCGCTGGAAATCCACACAACAGCGCTGGAAGCACATGATTTTAAATGTCCTTCAGGGAAGCCTTTTGCTCTTTGGAATCAAAAAATAATTACTTGGATTATGATTTGGGAGTAAAGGGTTGGTTTACCACAGGAATGCTCTTTCCAGCCAATTACTTGTTAACAGGAAATGCAGTGTAACATTGAACATTATAGAGATGAAGCACGCAAGAGTCCACAATCTGTGTATGGATTCAAATTGTGTACCAAACTTTCATAAGTGGTCTGGTGATGTAAATTTAGTTCTACTAGACATTGTTCCGTCAACTAATGATCAGACTTGATGAGACACATTTTCATCAATTTATGTTGTTTTTAATTGTCCAAAATGGATTTTATGCTCCTTAGTTTCATGGCCATCCAAAATGTTTTGTACCACCTGTAAACCTGTAGCTTCATTTAAGTAAGATTCTTTTAACTTGTTAAATATTTATGTTGTACAGTTGTGAAATTTGACACAAAATTTGATTGCCCAGTGCTGCTCAGCATTATTGAGTTTTGTTTTGTGATGTGAGAAAAACTATGACAGTCATATCCGGTAAGGCTAAGAAGTTGCAAATTTTGTATGAAACTAAATAAATGTTGCAACTGACAACTGTTGTATACCTGGCAGTGACAGCTCGTGGTTCCGACAGTTGATAGTTCAATGTCTGAATGTTTCTACAAAGATTAAAGCAATTATCCCATTCTAAAACACACGGGGTGGGTTGCAACACGAAGAAATAACAACTTTAAGTAGGCCTAATATTAGGTTGTGTTTATCCTATTTGTAAATTATTCTAAAAATATATAGTTAAAATGAAAGGATATTTAAATGCCTACCTTACTTTGGACTCGCACATTTTGTGGATAATTTGTTCCAGATCCATTTGGTACACTTCTCCCAGCATCTTCTAGACTTTGTAGTCCACTGTTTGTTGTTGAAGTTGCTGAATGTTTATATAAAAAATCCATCCTTCTTTCCTTCTTAACAGCAAATTTATCAATAACGTTTTTCAATGAAATCTACAAGTTGGTGAACAGTTTTTTTTCTCCATTGACAACATAGCAAGGGCAGTAATCTTTCATCTTCCGTTGTGCTTATATGAAGGTCTTTACATAATTCAAACATGAAAAAGCATCTCTCAGCTTCACTAGATATCATTGGCACTGTTGCAACGATTTTCAAAAGTTTCATCACTTCACCAAAGCACTCACCCAGGTTATTTTCAATAAAGAAAGCTTAGTAAATCATTAGTTTTTTGCACACTTCTAAAATGAGTTTATTTCTACAGTTTTTATCTTATTTCTACTAAGGAAGAGATATGATTGAATTACAATCTCCAGTATAATGTCTGGAAATTGTTTTTTAAAATTACCAAAACTTTCAAATTCAAACAAATTTGCAGCTAATAAGTGACCAGTAAATTCATTTATAAATCTTTCTTCTGCCTGATTTATGATAACATCACAAACTTCTTTTGCTGCACGATACCATAATATATACTCATCTCTAGCGCTGAGTTTTCTCTTGGGCCTGAATTCAGTTGTTTCAGCATCTGTTATAACAATCTTATTAACAGTTTCTCTAATTTTCTTGATTTCATTTACAAAATATGATATGGACTCTTTAACTGTTATTGAATTTGTATTTCATGACTGCAGTCTGTTATATAAAATGTCAACATTACTCTAAATATTCAAGCCAAAAAATAAAACTAGATTGGTGCATTTTTAATCTTATTCCCATAGACTGGCTGATAGTTTGTGTTTGTTTACGTGTGTTTTCTAACTCTTCAAAACACGGAATCAATTCATTTTTATTTTCAAAAATGGTTAAAACTGATCTCAAATGGAAATTGCATCTTGTGGTAGAGCCTGAAGGTTACCTTCTACTAACAGTTTTATCCAAGATTTGAATTCATTGGGGGGAATGACTGAAAAATGTAATTTCTGAAACATTTTTAAAAAAAATCTTAACTTCACTAATTTCACCTGCTTGTGCCATTATTAGGTTAAGCTGGTGGGCATAACAATGCACAAAGTAAGCGTGAGGATATTGCTCTTTGATTATTGTCTCTACCCCGGAATGTCTGCGACTCATAATGTTTGTGTACAGGAGAGTTATTAGTATGTTTCAACAATGTATTAGTGTGTTTATTCGTTAAAAAGTTGGTATTTTACCACTGCAAATGTGCTATTACAGTATTTATATTTTCAGACACTTGTGTTTTAAAAAGAATCTGCACCTCAAGTTAAAGCCTGTATTGTGCCAGTGTTTTTTAAAGCATTAGTAACTCGGTGTTAGCGATTTTGAACTGCGGGGTATATGTGTTCTATGTATTCTGTGTTGAACATAATATTTTATCATGCTATAAAACATTAAGATATTAGACTTAATAATGGATCTTATACCTAAAATTCAATCATAATCGTGTGTGCTAACAGGACGACAGATTAGTAGGTAAGCCACTATACATTAATTTTAATTATAAATTGGGCTTTCGCTATCTTTTTGAAACTGAATTAGGCCTACGGTATCAGATATAACTCAGCTTCACCAAACTTTTTACCCACCGCACGCCACTGGAAGGATGCATGGAGTATATTAGTAAATCTTTTGTAATTATTTCAACAGCTTTGAGAATCCCAGTTAAGACATACTTTGTAATTAGTTTTTAGTGTAAACATAATTAACGTATCTCTTAGTTATAGTATAAAAGTTACAGTACTGTAAACTTTTTTTTAGCATGTACAACTTTTCATAATAATTCAAAAATAATAGAGTGACGTATAGACCTGGTTTTGGCGTAGCCCACAGCAACCACTTCATGCTTGTAATCGTTGTACTGAATAAATCATGTTTACTCCTTTATTTCAAATTAAGATTATTAATTATAGAACCTAACATTACATGGTGTCAGAAGTGGTTAAAATCACAAAATTAACCGAAAAAGGAGTAAAAAAGTTGCAAGATGACAACAACAAAAGCAAACGAAGCAGTAACTGGAATCAAACCGCCAGGTAACCTACAAATCGAGCCTGACAAATCTACGAACTGGAAAAAGTGGTTACAGCAGTTCGAATGGTTTGCAACTGTCATCCAGCTAGATAAGAAGCCTGCTGAAGTCCAGGCTGCAACGTTTATGGTGATTATAGGGCCAGACGAAATTGAAATTTACAATAATTTCAACCTTAGCGATGCTGACAAAAATAGGTTGGAAGTCATCAAAGAAAAGTTTAAAGAGTATTTCGCACCAAAAACAAACATTTCTTTTGAAAGATATATATTGTTTAAGATTGAACAAAATGAAGATGAACAGTTCAACGAATTTTTAACAAGAATAAAAACACAAGCAAGCAAATGTGAATTTGGCATGCTACTTGATGAAATGTTAAAAGACAAAATAGTATTTGGAATTAAATCTAGTCAAGTAAGAGAAAAACTACTAACTGAGGACAAACTCGACTTGACAAAAGCTATAGCTATCTGCAAAACTAGCGAACAAGCTTCCAAACAACTGGATGAGTTTGAAGGCAAAAGTAAAGCAGATAAAATTTTAGCAGTCAAAGGCAAGAGTACCAAAAATAAAGATCAAAATCAGAGTTTTGATTGCAAAAGATGTGGTTCAAATCACAAAAGCAAAGAATGCCCAGCTTTCAATAAAAAATGTGCTAAGTGCATAAGACTGGTCATTTTGCCAAAATGTGTTGCACTAAGAATAACTGTGATTCCAAGTGCAAAAACAAAGTGAACATATTAAAAGAAAGTTCAAACTCTGAAGATGAAATATACATAAGTACCATAAGTGCTGGTGAAAGGAAAGACTGGACTGAAATAATTCAAGTTGGCAACGTAAAGTTTTCTGTTAAACTTGGTACTGGTGCAGAATGCAATGTATTACTAGGCATCTAGTGGATAAAACCAAAGCTAGTTTACAACCAAGTCGAACAAAAAACTTAATAAGTTATACAGACGACAGAATGACAGTTCTAGGTGAAGTAAAACTAGTGTAAATTAAAAAAACCAAGAACAAAAGTCTTATTTAAAGTAGTACAAGAAAAAGTTACACCAATCCTAGGACTCCAAACTTGTGAAAGATTAGGACTTGTTGCAAGAGTAAAAACTTAAAAAAAAAAGTCAATCTACAGATGATATATTTGAAGGGTTAGGCTGTTACAAGGATTATGAATATGCATCGACCTGATCGAGAACCCTAAATTCGAGATAAAACCCTCAAGGAGAGTTCCACATGCAATAAGAGACGAGGTAAAGCAAGAACTCGACAGGATGGTAAAGTTAGATGTCATCAAACCTGAAACAGAGCCTACACCTGCAGTGAGTCCAATAGTGGTAGTTAGACAAAAAGGTAAATTAAGAATCTGCATAGATCCGTCAGACGTGAACAAAAACATTTAGAGGCGGCATTTTCCTCTTTCTACAATAGAAGAGATATCAGCTGATATCAAAGGATCAGAATTTTTTGCATTACTAGATTGCACGAAATGATTCTGGAAAATAAAACTGTCAAAAAGAACACAAAAGATATTAACATTTGCCACACCATGGGGAAGATATTCTTTCAAGAGACGTCCATCGGCGTATCCTCAGCGCCTGAAATATTTCAAGAAATTTTAACAAATTTACTTAGTAAATTCAAAAATGTAAGAGTGTCGATTGACGACATCTTTATACATGCAAAAAACAGAAAAGAGTTACACAAAACACTTAGCGAAGTCATCAAAGTGCTAAAAATTTCAGGCTTTAAACTGAATAAAAACAAGTGTATTTTTGAAGCAAAAAAGCTAATATTTTTGGGACACATTGTTTCCGCCAAAGGACTAGAAGCAGACCCAGAAAAAGTAGAAGCCATACAAGCCATGAAAACACCAACGAATAAAAAAGAGTTACAGAGACTCTTAGGAATGATAACCTACCTAAACAAGTTTATTCCTAACATGTCAGACCTAACAAATCCACTAAGAGATTTGTTACATAAAGACACAAGTTTTACCTGGGAATTCCATGATGAAGAGGCACTCAGCAAGATAAAACAAGTACTACTGAGTCCACCAGTACTAAGATTATATGATGTAAACAAACCTGTAACTCTAACAGTTGATGCAAGCTCAAAAAACCTTGGGGCAGCACTTCTTCAAGAAGGCCAGCCAGTAGCTTATGGAGCCAGAGCACTGACTAAATCTGAGCAGAATTATCCTCAGAGTGAGAAAGAAGCACTCGCTATACTATTTGGATGCAAAAAGTTTCACGAGTATGTATATGGTAAAGCACTAACAGTGGAATCAGATCACAAACCGCTTGAGACAATCTTCAAGAAAAATATACAATCAGCTCCAGCAAGACTGCAACATATAATGCTTAATCTTGCACCATATTCACCAAACGTTATGTTTAAAAAGGGCACAGAAATACCTCTGGCAGATTTCTTAAGTCGTGACTGTGATGCTTCTAAGTTAAGATATGACCAAGAAGAGAACCTCAAAGTAGCAGTCATTCTACCAATTTCATTGGATGCTAAAGGGGAGATAATTCAACCAACAGAAGAGGATCCACATTTACAGTTGCTACTTAAAACAATAATGCACGGGTTTCCAGAAAGAGCCGATGAACTTCCTGCAGAACTGCAACATTACTTCAACTTCAAAGAGGAATTGACATATCTTAAAGGACCAATTTTTAAAGGTGAAAAAATTATAGTACCAAAAACACAAATACCCAGAATGTTAGCAGTATCCACCAAGGACATCTAGGAATCCAGAGCTGCTTAAGGAGAGCTCGTCAATCACTTTACTGGAGAGGACAATATGATGATATTGTAAAACTAGTCAGTGGCTGTTCTGTCTGCGAACAAACACAAAGAGACAATACCAAAGGTATAGTGCTAGTTAAAAGGATCCCCACACTTCCTTGGCAAATAGATCAGATCTATTTGAACTGAAAGGAAAAACTTATTTGGTGATCTACGATAGTTATTCAGGATACTTAGACTTTCAACAACTAAAAAGTCAATCATCCGAAGAAGTTATTGAACAGTTTAAAAAATGGTTCTCCGCACATGGTATACCAGAAGTGCTTGAAACAGATAATGACACACAATACATGTCCAAAGAATTCAAGGAGTTTCAAAAAGAGTGGCGTTTTAACCATGTCACGTCCAGTCCACATCACCATCAAGGCAGTGGTCTAGCTGAAAAAACGGTTCAAACTGCGAAGAATCTACTAAAAAAATGCAGTATTGACAAGTCTGATGTCCAACTTGCTCTCTTAAATTGGAGAAATACACCAAGAAACGACAGCTTAGGTTCTCCAAATCAATGCCTTTTTAGCAGAATCACCAGATCACCGATACCCACAACAGACAGCAATTTAAAACCAAAAACAGTTCAAGGAGTCACATCCGAACTTGAACGTCTACGAAAGAAGCAAGCTAACTACAGCAACAAACACACTAAATAACCAGTTAATTATGAACTTAATGATAAAGTCAGACACAAAGTTGCTCACTGCCAAAGGGAGGGAGCAAGGGTGACAGAAAAGCGTGAAAGTCTGCCAAGATCCGTAATCATCCAAACAGATCAAGGCCAAATTTTAAGAAGAAACTTCAGTCATGTGCACAAAACACAAGCAGACCTGGCCAGCAGTAACAGAGTTGTACTTCCTGAAGCCAAATATGCTGACAAACCAGCAGAAGTACAGGTTCAAGCACAAGCTCAATCACCTGCTGCCCATAAGTCACTCGCTGCATCCACTCCTATGTCACAAAAGCCTAATGTCAACAGGGATACTTCAAAGTCCTGCCTCGATCAGCAAGAGAACCATTCGCAGCAGTCAGACACTAGTAATTAACCAACCCAGCGATCATCAAGATTTGGAAGAGTAATAAAACCAATAAATAGACTCGATTTGTGATACTTATTATATAATTTGAGTGTACGATCATAAGTATTATTTAAGTATAAACCAATGTTCTTATTTTATTTATAAAGAAAGGGAAATGTGACGTATAGACCTGGTTTTGGCGTAGCCCACAGCAACCACTTCATGTTTGTAATCGTTGTACTGAATAAATCACGTTTACTCCTTTATTTCAAATTAAGATTATTAATTATAGAACGTAACATTACAAATAGATATAGAAAATTACTTGACAAATTAAAGGTGAAGATAGTACCAACCAAATCAGCTGCAGTAGTATTTCTAAAGCATAATATGTGGAATAAAAGGCAATTAAACACTACTGGCAATGTAAAGAATAATACTCTTTTTAATTCTCATGAGAAGTTAATGATGTAACAATTGTTAACATAGTACCCTTGATATATCTGCTTGTAGATTAAGCAGAAATATTCTTGCCAGGATTTAAAAATGATATAAAATAACATTATATGTTGTGGAATTTTCGTACATTTTTTCAGGATAATTATTGTTTGACGAAGGATTTAACCAGTAGCATAAATTCAATGTTTTTTTTTGCTTACAAAATTTGCGTATAGTTTTTATTTTATCTGGTCATGATAATTTTCTCTTATTAAGAAAAATTGTCTTTTGCCCTAGTTCACTCCCCTTTTCAGAAAAATAATATTTTCTGAAAGTATTCAGCACACTCATCAATTAAAATATTTTATGGCATTAGAAGAATGGAGGATAGTCTTCATTTATGTAGTAGGATTTAAGTACCTTTTTATATGTCAATTTTTGAATGCACTTCTTTCACAGTAATTATTTATTTCAAAGGATCAGTAGCTGGAGCTTTCACAACACCTTTAGATGTCGCAAAAACACGAATTATGTTAACAGAACATAATGGAGCAGCATCAAAAAACTTACAGACGATTAATATATTGAAAGAAATATATAGAAGTCAGGGTATCCAAGGGTATGTATTTTTAAGCTTTAGTATACTATATCATATCAATATTAAAATCAATAACTACCGGGCTGTTGGGCCATGGTCAGTTGATTGAGTTTTGTTTATTTTTAAATGTTAAATAAAAGTTATAATAAAAATTCCTATATAATAAAAGTTATGTGTAATCTATACCCATAATCTATAAAAGTTATATAAGAAAACTCATTTTCACAGTTTACTCATTGCTTTTTCTTCTACAGTGAGCTGCATTTGGCTTGCCATCTATTTGAACGCGAGGCTACTGAAGATGGCCTCCAGAGGTGTGGTCAAAGTGTTTAGAAATAATCAAAACTCAAGCAGTTAACCTCAGCCCAATAGTTATTGATTTCAGTAATGTTGACACTGCCATGATAACCTATGTAATAGATGTTATGCCATGTTTGAATAAGATTTAATTAAGACATTATAAGTGAAGTCTTTGTAACTTATTGTGTGGTGTGTTGGATTTCATATTTGATATATATGGAGCATATTCTTCTATCTAGTAGATTATATACTAAAAATTTTAATTAAAGCCTGAAACTTGACTCAACTCAAACGTTTGATAAATTGGCCAATTGTTGTTTATACCAAATTTGTGAATGTACTTCTTGCATGTCCTTGAAATATAGCAAACCAATTTTATTTAAATGGGCCTAAAGTATTTAATATGATCTCCTTAATGACAGTTTAATTCTTTTGAGGCTTACTAAATATGTAAACAGTATTTAAAGACAGACTTGTTCCAAGATGTATTTGTATTGAATCCTGATGCTGTTCAATATAATACAGTACATTATGTCTGAAAATTATGTATTTACATATAATGAATGTAAGTTTCTATGTTTTAGACTCTTTGCTGGGTTTATTCCAAGAACAACAATGATTTTCTGTGGAGGTGGAATATTTTTTGGTTGTTATGAATATACGAAAGGGTTATTACTGACATAATACTAGGATGATGCAAATCCTATTTAACTAGTCTTATCACTGTGCCATTTGGCGCATAGTGTTTACAGATCCTTTGTGGTGTGTATTACAGTAAACTTTGTATATAATAAGACAATAAATTTGTTCCTCTCATGTTACCATCTTGACTACTGAAACATAATAAATACATAGGCTTAATGTAGTTAGTGAATAACATGTTGTGTAATAAAAAAAATTACACTGATTAAAATTTTAGTACATCAGAATATTATGTAGATTGTTTTGTTTATTTTGACTTCCCTACACCCAGTACATTACGATATCACAGATGAGGGCTTATTGTAAATGCACAGTTATGTGGCCGACAGAGCTTTTCCATTAACCAGCAAATGGAAAGTATGTACTCTTAAGATTTACTGATTTTGTAATTATGAGAAAACAGCTAATTTAATGAGGAATTGTGATGTAGTATCATAATGGGGCAAACACAAACGTATATAACACTGAATATGCCTAAGCATTTAATACTGAAATGCATAATTATGTTGTACTCAATGTAAATACTAACTTATGATGAAACTTCATAGCATACTATATTTGGAAATTGTTAGGCAGAATTAGAACAAAGCATGCATCTTCTTCCAACACATAAAAGTTAACATATAGGTTCTGTTTATTCATCATAAAACATTTTATGATAGGAAACAATAATTTTTTAGTATACTGGGAGTTGAGGCCTGCCAGATCAGGGTTTGGCATATGTAAATAAAATGATACATGATGAACTTTATTTTTAAGTTGTAAATCTAAAAGAATTTTATGAGAATATGAACTGTATAACAGTTAATTTTGTGATTTATTTTTACTTATTACAAGAGTCTAAAGTAAATTCTGTTGTAGTGAGAAGAATGTATTTTGTTCACATTGAACTCCATACTGTTTCACAAAATGCAATTTTAGAGGTACTGCTAATTAATAATATCAAACATGGGTAAAAACAGTTTCTGCTCATGTGCTTTTTAGAATCACAAGCAAGGAATGTATAATTTCACTTAATAATACCAAATCTTAAATCTCCAACAGGTTTGTCACAAAGCTAACCACGGTTTTTTTCCTAAGCTTGGTTCTGAGTTTCAGATTGCTGCTTGGATATTAATAGCATACCATGAATACAACTTCCTGAAGCATTTTGTAAGTGCAGGTGGTTCCACAATTATGAACAAAGGAATATGTTTTTGTGCAAATTGTAGGTCAGATTTGTATGTAAACCAGATTACTGAATAAAAAGCACACATACATTTGTAATAATAATAAGAATATTATTATTATTATTTTGTTGAGGAGAAAAGTATGTTATGTGCCACCAGGATAGATTTTTCTAATTTTTTGACGTTAGTTTAGCTTGTGATATTACTCCTTCCCTCTCTTCTTATCTATGAGGACCCTCTCAACATAAGCACTAACATGGTTCCAGTGATCTCCAGAGTGATATCTCCTATCTGTAGTATTAGTCTTCGTCTGTCCATCTGCCACCTTCTACATTCAGAATGTATGTTTGGCATCATCCTTTGATGAGTCACCATACTGACATGCTGGAATTCCAATCTTCCCTGTCTTGCAGAGATAGGTATTAAAACAGCTGTACCCAGTGAGGAGCTGGGTCAGATAATAATTCACCTCTCTATGCTTCTCAATACAAAGCACCACACTGCAGTCCATCTACATCTCATTTCCACCAGCCAGTGTTCCTGCCACCATTGCATTATGGTATCTTTGACATTCAGTGTTGCCACCTCCTTACCCACTTCTGCTTTCCTTGTGTGGATACATTTCCTTTCTTCCCACAACAGGTTGATGGGTATCACTGCCAGCACAGCTGTCTCTGAAACAGTTCTGCACAAGCTTGCGATCCAGAGTACTGCCTCCATTCTTCTCCTATACTTTTCCAGCTTTAGCGTGTTGGTCTAGATCTCAGAGACATATATGATGATGGAATGACAAGACATAATAAGTAGTTTTGTTGATAGAATTAGGCCTCAGATATTTGCCATAAGTCTTCTGAGCACAGAAGTGACTCCCTTGGCCTTCTCAGACACGATTTACTGCCAAAAAGTCAGTTTCGTGTCCAGTCTCACTCTCAAGTATTTCACTGCTTTTTTGTGATGATTGTCTCTGTTGGCACCTGCACTTCCACAATAATGGGTACTCTCTTCCTTATCAATATGACTATCTCGTTCTCTTCTGTGGCTAGGTACAACCCATGTTCCTCCATCCAGAGATATACCCACCTCATTATTTGATACAGTTTCCTCTGAGATTCCTTGATGCCTAGTGATGTTGTCTATATAGCCAACCAGAAAGGTGACATCCCAGCATTTCCATCTTAAGAATCCCTTCATTTACAACTTCCCATAAATATGTCCTTCCTAGCATAGGACCCTAGGCCGCCCCTGCTGTGACCTCTTTCCAGTGAGGTCCCTCCAAAGTTTTGTTAATAAGCTCCCTATCACAGAGATAATGTGTATCACCTGCAAAAGATACTGAGGTGTCCAAAAATATGTTCAAGGACGTGCAGTACGTCATTCCATGTAGTGGAGTTACATGCATTTTTGACATTTTCCTTAACCAAGGATTACCCTACTGAGCCAGATGGACAGCTGGGATAACCTCGCCCACCCCCTCTTTTGTGAAGTGGCTTTTATGGAATTCATGCTGCCTTTCTGATAGGTTGTGTGCTTCCTGGACAGCTGCTGCTAGTAATGGCTTCAGCAAATTTTCCAGTAGTTTGCCCATAGCATCCAATATGCAGAGGGTCCTAAACTGACAAGAGTGTCAAGGTTGCCCTCAGCTTTCTGATTAAAATGAGGCGTTGGTTTTTCCCAACTGTGGGGAAGTTTACCTCTCTCAAGCAGCTATTATAAATATTCAGTAGCAGTCTGGGGAAGAATAGAGCAATTGCTTTCAGCACCTCTGCAGGCATACCATCAGGTCCAGGTGCCTTCATATTCTGCAACAAATTCACCGGTTGAATCAGTTCTTCCTCAGTGAACAAAGGAACCTCATTATTCATTATGGTAAAAGCATCCTCTTCTCATACTTGATGAGTAGGAAAGAGTGCATCCATGAAGTCTTTCATCTCTCTCTCACTCATAACTGGGCTAACTACCTATATACTAGCTTGCTTATCACCGTCTGGTAGCCCAGTCCTCAACGCTTTCCTGTTCTGGACCTGGGCTAGCAGCTCCAAGTATATTTTCTTGTTCAGTGCAGCCACCCACACTTCTGAACTGACTGAAGCACTGTGTTAGCTTCGCACCTTGCCTGTCACTTTTAATATCTGTTGGAAGAAACTCATCTATGGGAAAGGAAAGACCCCCCCCCCCAAGTCAGGCTTGTGTTATACACATTAAGCAGCAGGCTCAAGCTGTTTTGGAAAACTGTCCTCAGCATTTCATTTGTGATCCCATATAGACACAGTGATTGTTTACTCTTAAGCAGGGAAACACCCATTTAAGTTATTCAAAGAGGCTGACTCGCCTACAAGCCCCAGATTGAGCCTGGCTCATTCTGGATGAATGGAGAAAAAAAGCTGACACTTTGCTCTCCATGATGATCACCTCCATGAGGTTAGATGACTTCAGGCGCCCAGATTCTGGGTCACCAGCTTGTATCCCAGCTCGCAGGGATCCCTGTTAATGTCTTACCACAACTGTCTCCAGCAGCAAGCATTGCTTCGGTTCACAGCCTGTCTGAGTGCCTTCATCACATTTTTGTGCACTGTGGAGTTTAGATTTGCCTCAGCTTTGTCCCCGTCATGTTGCACTCACTGGCATAGCTTGAGGCATCGTCTGCACAAATTTGCGATCAGCGACACAATGGTAGCGTGTCATTACAGCCCTTCCATCCACCTGTGGCTCTAAACACAACACTGTCCATTCTCTAAGTGTTCTACCTGTGCAGCTTCTCCTGATACTCTGACTACCATTTACACGCATGAAGGACCTAAAAGATAACATACTGGTGGTCACGGCTAGAGTAATCCTTGAGTACCCTCCTGTTTTGCACTATCGGCGGTAGGGCCTCTTGATGAAAAAGGTGCATCAGGAATATTTTTGGTGCCCCAGGGATTGGAAAGTTTTAACATTGCCAGCAGTTAACAAGATGACCAAGTCAAAACAAGTCTGGGATCTAGCTTACGATGGTACGGCAAAGTCAAACTTCCGTCTCCGCGTTTGTACTTTATTTCGGTGTCTGATGTGTACTACAACTGTGTTTTCTTCACAAGAAACTAATGCCAGGTCATGAAGGTTATGTACGACAATGTAACTTAAATAAAATTTCCTTTGTTAGTGTATATTAAAATGGTGCATTTATTGGAAGTACAGAAATTAGTTTCCATTTATCGCACATAATTACGGTACAGAGACGATTTTTGGAGGTTGTGTCTACGTTTAACAATGTAACTTAACCTTTTAGATTTTTAAAATTAATTAGACAACAAAAATTTCCTTAGTTAGTGTACATTCAAAGGCTGTATTTATTGTATGGATAAAAGGGTGTATATAACATTAAAGGCTGTATTTATTCGAAGTACCGGAATTAAAACCTAGTTCCAATTTATAACCTAGTACAATCTAACGTATAACCAAATAATGCAATAAAAAGCAATGTGCAGTTTCTGTTAACACGCAAATGATTAAGTATTAATAATGGATTAGAGTGGAATTTAATGTTACTACGGTCTGAATTAATACAAATAAAATTGGAGAAGCTCGTAAACATATTAAAGAATGCTTGTATATTACACACAAAATTATTACAGTACGGACCTTTGTTAATGAATAGAAACAAATGGGACTCAATACTTTATAGTATGTACCAATAAAATTCACCTTTTTTGAAATATCGACATCTATTGTTTTTTTCATACGGTACTCTTAAAAAAAAGATCATTAACAACATACATTATGAGAAAACGTGATTACAAATCATAACCAGCCATAAGTTACTTGTGAAGAAAATAGATATAACATTTACAAACATGAAATCTTCAATTCTCTCCCTATTTGTTTTATAAAAACTGGAGTTTCTACTGCAGGTTTTAAGTCCACTAACTACTTAATTAAATATACATAATTGTTCCTGTATCTTGTTGGGTAACATATTATATTAATACATCTGCTTCCTACTCATATGTGCAAACAATGTTTTTAATGTACGGTCCTAAAATCAATATCAACACTTTATATCTTTAAAATTTAGACAAAGTCTAATGAGCAATTTGGCCTAACCTGAATTTACGTGACCTGGCTCAGAACAACTTTATTTTGGCAAATACAAAGATGAAGACTGGTTGCAATTTCTTCAGGGCTCACACCTGCTGCCAGGCTTAGTTCTATAACATGATAAGGAAGGAAGAAATCAGCCCGAACCTGCAACCACTGTGGGAAGGCTTTTACACCATTACCAAAAAGATTAATGATGTCATCTAAGAATAACTCATTAGACTACTTAGCTTTATTTATGCATTTAATGCATCTTAATTAGTACACTAACAGCACTGCTCTGTCTTACAGTAACACAACACGTTACACTAACTCAAAAGAATTTCTTCTTTTCAGTTTAAGAAAGTTGAAATTATGTATTTGTTTTCTTTTCCATTCACTTTTTGTGAAACGTGTTTTACATTAATATGTGTACGCTTACTATATTGAAATCCAATGTTCACTAACCAATAATTACAAATTTTGTGGAATTAGTAACATTATGTACTACTGTGTGTGATTATCAATCTATATTATCAGTTGAATTTCTGAATTCCTTTGATTCATTAATAAATTTTACTAATTTGTTTCTTTATGTCTATTGAATGATTTCTTATTAGTTTTTAATCTTTGTGTTTTCATTATTCATTTGTAAATTCTTGGATTTTGTTGTCCATGACGTGTCCATTACTAATGATCATTAAAACACGCACACACACAATTCTTTTTTCTTTATTAAATTTGAATTCAGTATTAGTCATCTTTGTTGTTAACATGGACACATCTTGCAAATGTTCATTTCTTACAAGTTCTTCTCTTTACAGGACTAATAGTTTTGTAAAAACTCAATTGTTTTTATTACATTTTCAATTGTTACCCTTAACATTTCAACCTCATCATAAAATAACTGTTGAGAAACTGAGAGCTCTTTGTTAAAAGACTTTTCATTAGTAAAGTTACTAATAAGTAGGCATACATTTGTACTTATAATATGAGGTTAAGAATTAAGAAAAGGTGAAACCAACTCATTACACTCTAAAACGTCTAGGTATACTACTACTGACTGAAAAGACAAGATAACTCATGGTGAACTTTTCTTTCAAACCTTTTAACACCATGGATTCTGCGTTTATCCACAGTTACTTTGCCCTTTTTTACATTTTATCAACTTGTGTTCCCAGAGTCACAGTATTCTGAATTGTTCTTAAAATTTCCATTTAGGATTAGACCCATCTATAGTTATCTGTAGAACTTTATTAAGATGGAGATTTATTCCTATCTTCGAATCCCTTAAAAATCTTTAAAGATTACTTTAGATTAGGAAGTCAGAGAAACAACAATTCAAGTAGCAAGTTTCCACTACTTTGTAAAACATATCCTAGAAACAAACTGTGACATCCAGTAACTGTTGCTGAGAAACCTTACTAAGGGACTTATAAAAAAAAAAAAAATTTATACGCTTGCTCTTTTGAACATCTGATGAAAAGGTTTTGTAAAGTGTACCTAACCTAAAAATGTACAATGCTCGACTTGTCTTTATATTCCATCCTAGCAGTTTTACATGATAAGCTAACACGAATAAGAAAAGTTTAAATCTGCTGAAGGTCTAAACGAGTGATAGTTATTTGCAGACTGACAGGGCCATAAAATAATTCTGAAAGAATTGTTGCTTTTACAACACCATCCTTTATCAAGTGACTACTCAAATCTGCCAGTTTTTCACAGCAAACTGAAGTTTGATGATTTGACCCATCATGACCTAGTAATGGTCCAAACATTTCAAGGATTCTCCTAGCCTTAAAAAACTAGACTGGCGTCACTGAGTGACATGACTAATGTTAAATTTACTTTGAGATACTTCCAAACATAATACAGTTTACAATAAACAAACAAAACTTTATGCCTGTCTAATTTTTCCAGAACTGTATACACATAATTTGATCTGGATAGAACATTTATTAAACAATAATACTATTTGATGAAAATAATTAAAATATCAGTAAGGAGAACCATACATGACTTCCATTTTTTAAGATTTATATTTAAAATCATTTTAGAAATGAAATATTTCCACAGAAACTACTTCTATCTTCAGCCTCAACCACAGAATTGTGGTCACTAATACACAGTGGAACTTGGTTATTATGGCCTCGGCTGTTACGTCAACTCAGGTGTAGCGTTATTTTGTCATAAGTCCGGTCAAACTAATATCTTTAACATTATAAAAATTCCCGGTTTTAACGTCACTAAATATTGTACTACTCTGTTATAGCGTCAAAAATTTCTCAGATATTTTACTCTAAATTTTATATAAACGTATATATGTGCGCGCGCTACGCCCATGGCTACAGACATACATTGTATGCAAGCGATAAGCACTGTAACAGGACCGCCGGCGCCGGTGCCAGATGGAGAAAAAATTTTAAAAATTAGGAAATGCGAACATGGTGATGTGGATGCAGCATTATTGAAATGGTTCAAACAGTGTCGATGTTCAGATATTCCTGTTAGTGGACCAATTCTGAATGAGAAAGCTACAGAATTCGGAAAATTGTTTGGTATTGATTTTACGTGCTCCAACGGATGGCTAGATCGATTTAAGGCGCGACACTCGATTTCCTTTGCAAAAATTTGTGGTGAGGCAAAATGCGTAGATCTGAACGTTACAGGCGATTGGGTGTGTAACACTTGGCCACAAATTAGACGATCATATAAAGATGAAGACATCTTTAATGGAGATGAAGCCGGAATTTTTTATAAATGAACTCCAGATAAGACTTTCAAATTTAAAAATGAAAAGTGCGTTGGTGGGAAGCTCTCTAAACAAAGAGTTACAGTTTTGTTTGTGCGAACATGACGGGAACCGAAAAAAGGAAACTTTTAGTTATCGGGAAAAGTTTGCATCCTGATGTTTTAAAAACATCAAAAAACTTCCTGTAAGTTACACTGCCAACAAAAAAGCGTGGATGACTTCTAGTATTTTTGAAGATGAACTAAGAAAGTGGGATAAAGAACTGCAATCGAAAAACAGAAAAATTCTACTTCTAGTTGACAACTGTGCAGCCCATCCAAAGTTAAATTTGACAAACATTAATCTGGTCTTCTTACCGGCCAACTGTACGAGTGTCCTGCAACCTATGGACCAAGGCGTCATTAGAAGCCTAAAGTGTCACTACCACAAGCAACTTTAAAAAAAAATTATTTTCTGTATGGACACAGTGCAACCTGCCACAATTTCACTCTTAGATGCAATAAAATTCCTAGACGACTCTTGGAAGAGTGTAACACAGAAGACGATAGCAAAATGCTTTAGTAAAGCACAACTCGTACATGAAAATTTACCCGATGATGACGAAGACGACGACTTGCCGCTCTCGGAGTGGATTAAGAAATTCGACGTAAATGAATTTGGAAATGAACTTGATTCCTGTGCATCAGTGGATGACCAAGTAGAAACATTCCAAGTGTTGAGTGACGCAGAAATTATTGCGGAAGTAAAAAACATAGAAGCAGAAGATAGTGTTGAAGAAGATGCTGAGCAAGAGGAGGATGCCGACATTGTTTGTCCGACAGTACAGGAAGCAATGAGAGCCGCCGAAACTCTTTCACGATTTTACTGCTTTAGAGAGACGTCTGATGACACGTTCAATGCAGCGCAGCATCTCCACAGCACAACAGAAAGAATTTATTTTTCAGAAAGGAGCGTTCAAAAGAAAATTACGGATTACTTTCGACAGTAAGCCTAAATGTAAGTTACATGTACTTTCTTTTTGATCTTTTAAAATATTCTTCATGCTGTTTGTATAAATGAAATGCAGTTTGTAAACTTTAGAATAAATATCACGAATAATGTTAATAATGCAAAGATCTTTTTTTTTATTTCTCCTTCCTTACTAGTGATTAAAAAGGGTCTTTTGTAACAACTCTTTTATAACGTCACTCGGACATAACATCATTATTTTTTTGGTCCCTTCAATGACGTTATAACCAAGTTCCACTGTATACCACCTCACGTTAGTGCACTCTATTTTCACTGATGCTGGCAGTCGATGACACTTCCGAAACGTCTAGTTTTGCAGAAAACATTGGACCACGGCCAAACAGCCCGTGAAGGAATTTTATCAACAAACTACTTCTTTGTTGCCGATAATGTAGTACACATATAAAAAACTATCCCCTCCCCTTCAACTTCCCCCTACCCCTTTTCATTTATAGATAATTCATCTACCTTTCTACAGAGGAAAGGTATGACCTTCTTTTCAGGATAATTTATTTATCAAAATTAAGTACTTTACTCTTGTTAAAACATAAAACATTGCAGGTAAACTACCCCTTCTCCTTAACCGATCTTCACCAAAATCAACAGACCTTGAGTCCTCTACAATATGCAAAAAATTATTTGAACTTGCAGCAGTTATCGTTCGCCATAGACAAAATTCTACACACAGACATCTTTCATTTGCAACTTCATTCGTGTGAGTGAAAATTAATTTATATAAATTTCAAATTATCACCTGGAATCTACACTGTTGACTGTAAACAAATACAATAAATTCCTTTTGTGATCACTTTGGGCCAATATGAATTTAATAGCACTAGCCGAATAATAACAATAACTGATAACAAGATTATGCAAGATTTGCCATTACTTTCCCATACCTGTGATTACAGGCATATTGATATACCTGTTACTATGTGTACAGGTGTTACTATATATATATATATATATATATATATATATATATATATATATATATATATATTTCAATCACTTTCTGCTACAGTCCGTTTCTTGATGTATATAATACTATAATACTTATAACTATTTTACCTCAAGATGTATTTTTTCCTTTAGGGACATGTTTCGGGAGATCCTGTTCTCCCATCTTCAACCTTCGCCATCTTGCTTCTGGTGCAGTATTTGTGTGTTGGCTTCTGGATGTTATTATGGTGGTTTGTTGGTCTTTGGTCCTTCAATGTTGCATTATTGTGTGTGGTTGTGGTATCTGTTTTTGTATTTTGTGTATTTTCGATGTTGAGTGCTTTGAATATTGTGTCATGTTTTGTATTGGTTTGTATTTGTTCTGGTATTAATTTGTTTTGTGTTTTATGTTTGTAAATCTGTAAATTTTCCCAAATGTTCATTATGGTGCCTTTGTGTGGTATATGTTTTATTAGTGACACTAATAAAACATATACCACACAAAGGCACCATAATGAACATTTGGGAAAATTTACAGATTTACAAACATAAAACACAAAACAAATTAATACCAGAACAAATACAAACCAATACAAAACATGACACAATATTCAAAGCACTCAACATCGAAAATACACAAAATACAAAAACAGATACCACAACCACACACAATAATGCAACATTGAAGGACCAAAGACCAACAAACCACCATAATAACATCCAGAAGCCAACACACAAATACTGCACCAGAAGCAAGATGGCGAAGGTTGAAGATGGGAGAACAGGATCTCCCGAAACATGTCCCTAAAGGAAAAAATACATCTTGAGGTAAAATAGTTATAAGTATTATAGTATATATATATATTGTATGTTAAAACTGTGAGGTGTATTTTATAATCTGGAACACTTTATACCAAATGATTTAATCGCAAAAGATAATGTAAAACACAAAATTACAACAAACACACCAAAAGTTTCTATAGAAATTAAAAAATAAAGAAAATTATATAAATGACAAATTATTCAATAAATGAAATATGTACCATAATTTATTAGATACTGCAATTGTTTTTTATAGAAACAAACATCCACAAGTAGTTACAAAACCAATTTTCCCTGCAAGATCCTGACCTTTTCGATACATTGTTGGGTTGTTAATGCTAGCATTTTTTTATTCTTTTCCCTAAACATTTTCAAACCATAATTTCAAAGTGATACTACCTGAGATGCCTTTCCATTGTGTTTCCTTTTGCTCCAAAAAAAATATTTTGTTGTGGTGTTGATATGTCTTTATTCTTTAAAATTGTGTGTGAGGGAGATTGCAATATTTTTAACTGAACTGTAGAATTTCATTGTCTCAATTTTTGTCATTTTTTGTGCTACTGTAAAGTGTTCACTTTTTATTTACCTTAAGTCATGCCGGTTTTATTTTACATTTTTACACTTTCTGTCAAGGTACTGTAAAGCTACAGTAAAATATAAAATTTAATTTAAAAAAAAATTATCAAACCAAGCACTTGTCTGTAATGAACAGAACACTGTGTAATAACTGAAATATATGAGTTTTATTTAAGGTTATTGCTGGCTCTCACATCCTACCTTCCAGTATTTGCGTATCATCCGTCAGAACAGTGAATAACTCAACAGGATACTGTCATTCTTACTACTGTTCAGGTGGATTTAGCATATACACCAGAGGCAGATTTATGCATAGGGAAAGTAGGCAACTGCCTACGGGCGGCAAATTTTGTAAAGGTCGTTGTTGTTTTTATACCTAAGAGATGTTTCAAATGCCGCTCCATTTCATCTCAATATGATAAGAAGCTTTTAAAAATACATATTGTTTAGTAACTAGGCTTATTACATAAAGAGAATAGTTCATCATTTACTTCTGATCTGTATATGAAGTAGGCCCTACATTGTTTTTTCACAACTACATTTAGATACATTATATATGTGATACTTCCATTATATTAATTATTTAACTACTAATTTGTTTACATTCAAATTTCGAACATCCTTTACCGACTCTGTAATTTCACATGAGTGAATGTCAATAGATGCCACTAGCTGCTAACAGACAGACTATGAGCATAGCATAATTTCATACCCAACTCTAGTGCCAATTGAGCTTCGACCTGCCGAGGAGGGAAATAAGAGGTCTACACATAGTACATGTCCGTTAAACACCTGTTGTATTTTACATAAATCGTAAAATATATATTCATCAAATAAATTAATAGGCAAAAAGTGATAAGTGAAAGGATGATTATGTCAAAAGATGTGTATATAATGTATTTTAATTTATTATGTTAGGGTAATATTAGTGGAATGATAATATTCTGCCACTACTGTATTACAGTATACAAATGTAGTGATATATCTTGGCACAATACTATGTAATAAATTTGGATAAAAGGCTCATTTCAAATAGAAAGGATAGGTGGTGTGATAAGACATAACAGATTTGCATTAGTTTTTGAGAATTTATTCCTATCAAACTGCAATAAGCATATTTTCAAACCTTTATGGATGTGTGTCATGTAATTTACAGATTGCACCGAAAGAAACAATAAAAATATATCTTTTCAATTAAACAAAAATTGGTCTTGTAATATGAGTCGGCAATACAGCAGGAACTAATAAGTTAATTGCTATTACAAAATGCCTTATTCCTTTTTCATGATGATCAGATTTTGCTATACGCCTGCATAAATAAAAATTATTAAAATGCTTAACTCTCAACACAAAGTATTTAAACTATTTAACATGAAAAGTTCATCATGTCATATATTCTAGTAACAAGGTAAGTTTTTGGAATAGTGTTTTAGCTGAATTTATACACTAGGAGGGCACTCAACATTTAGTTTGTGTGTGTAACTTTGGTTAATCAAAGAGAATTATTTGTGTAAATTCAAATTTAGTAATACAAATCTACTACCATAAAGGCCTGGAATGCTATGCATTAAAGAATTTTAACTAACTTCATATAGAGAAAACTGGTTTACATACATTATTTCTGAAAATAATAATCCTGAAATGTAAGCAGTACTTATATCAAGTTAAGTGCAATAATTAAATAGATTCTTCAACTTGGACGTTGCAAATTCCAGGTGCTAAGCCTTTACGTTATTTTTAATTTAACATCAATTTATATTCGGCAACGTTAAAAAGAACATGTTATGGCCTGTGAGAAAGTACACAGTGAGTGGAAGCTGGCTTAAATGAAGGTAACCGTTTATCTAATAATTAGTGTCCCATGTTAGAAAACAAGTGCAATACATATTATAAAAAGAAGGCTATTGTTTTTACTTCCATGTTCCATAAGAAAATGGATGGAAAAAAATCTTGTTCGAGATAAGGGCTTATTCTGATTGTACAACCCTCAAAACATGAAGAAAAGTCATTTTTTGAAAGATGCCTGTGTGTGTCTGTGTGTAGAATTTTGTCTATGGCGAACGATAACTGCCGCAAATTCAAATAATTTTTTGCACATTGTAGAGGACTCAAGGTCTGTTGATTTGCTGAAGATCGGTTAAGGAGAAGGGGTAGTTTACCTGCAACATTTTATGTTTTAACAAGAGTAAAGTACTTAATTTTGATAAATAACTTATCCTCAAAAGAAGGTCATACCTTTCTACTGTAGAAACGTAGATGAAATATCTATAAATGAAAAGGGGTAGGGGGAAGTTAAAGTGGGGGGGATTATTTTCTATAAATGAAAATGATAGGTGAAGGGGAGGGGATAGTTTTTTATGTGTACTATGTTATCAGCAACAAAGAAGTAGTTTGTTGATAAAATTCCTTCACGGGCTGTTTGGCCGTGGTCCAATGTTTTCTGCAAAACCAGACGTTTCGGAAGTGCCATCGTCAGTGAAAATCAAGTGCACTAACGTGACGTATGCTTATCGCTTGCATACAATGTATGTCTGTAGCCATGGGCGTAGCGCGCGCACATATATACGTTTATATAAAATTTAGAGTAAAATATCTGAGAAATTTTTGACGCTATAACAGAGTAGTACAATATTTAGTGACGTTAAAACCGGGAATTTTTATAATGTTAAAGATATTAGTTTGACCGGACTTATGACAAAATAACGCTACACCCGAGTTGACGTAACAGCCGAGGCCATAATAACCAAGTTCCACTGTGTATTAGTGACCACAATTCTGTGGTTGAGGCTGAAGATAGAAGTAGTTCTGTGGAAATATTTCATTTCTAAAATGATTTTAAATATAAATCTTAAAACATGGAAGTTATGTTTGGTTCTCCGTACCGATATTTTAATTATTTGCATCAAATAGTATTACAGTAGAAGCCCGATATAGCGCGGTCCGATATACCGCGGATTCAGATATAACGCGGTGAAGAGTATGTCGCCCGTTATTAGCGAAAATTCTTACTTGTAGAGAGTGAGTAAATTATGAATTGTTTATCGTGACTTCCGTAGCCACAACATTGGAATGCGTTGCGTTTATTGTAAACAAAGGCTTGTTGTTGGAAACGGCGTTGTAAACAACAGCCAGAATTGCCAGTTCAAGTGTACCTGTAGACATAAACAATTACCCGAGCTATTTACAGTCTCTACGTTTCTAAGAATTCATGCCAAGGCAAGCAGCCAACTAAATCCCTTCTCTCCCTCATATTACAGTACAGTATAAGATCATACTCTATTATCTTATCAAAGTGTATAGTCTTTGTCATAAATTCGCATAGTGTAGAGTTTTGTGATGTCACAGAAAAGAAAAGCATATTCTGTGAGTGATAAACTCAAAATACTGTAATTGATCGTGTGAAGAACGGAGAGTCAAAGGCAAGTTTATCACGTGAGTGTGGCATCACAGAAGGAACAATTAGAGGGTGGATGAAGGAAGAAGATAAACTTAAAAGTTTTGTGAACACAGTTGAAAGTGAAGTGGGGTTGCAAAGAAAAAAGACTAAAGTAGGTAAGGATAGTGAACTAGATGAGTGTCTGTACAGGTGGTTTTTAATAAAACGAAGTGAAGGTGTGCCACTGTCAGGACCTGTTATTAGAGCTCAAGCTGTGAAATTCCATAGTGATTTACATGGCAACAGTGACTTTAATGCATCTGATGGGTGGTTTTCGCGATGGAAATCTCGTCATGGTATAAGCCAGATAAGGATTGAAGGGGAAGCACGATCATGTGACAGTGAAGCTGCAGCACTTTTTCCTCAGGCATTAAACAAACTAATAATCGATAACGATTTAAATGACCATCAAGTGTATAACTGTGATGAAACTGCTCTGTATTTTCGAATGCTTCCTACCAGAACTCTGGATGTGAATAATTCAATAAATAAATCTGGATTAAAAATAAATAAGGATAGAGTTACCCTCCTGTTTGCCACAAATAAATCAGGCAGCCACAAAGTTAAACCTCTCTGTATAGGGAAAAGCCGAAATCCTAGATGCTTTCAACATGTTAACATGATGTCATTACCCATCACATATCGTAATACAAAAAATGCTTGGATGACAAGTGATATTTTCTGTAAATGGTTCCATGAAGAATTTGTTCCATCTGTGAGAAGCCACCTGCGGTCACTCAACCTCGAAGAAAAAGCTGTACTCACCCTTGACCACTGTCCAGCACATCCACCTGCTGATATGCTACAGTCAAGAGATGGGAAAATCGGAGTCATGTTCTTGCCGAAAAACACTACAGCACTGATCCAGCCATTAGATCAAGGCATCATAAAAGCATTTAAAGCGCATTACCGCCGTGAACTTCTGAGTGCTATAGTGAATTCTGATGAGGAAATGGAAATTTACCTTAAGTCAATAAACCTGAAAACAGTTGCGTATTCAATAGGTCTTGCATGGGAAAGTATTAGTATGGCTACGATTCAGAATTGCTGGAAGAAATGTTCCTTTGAACAAAACATCGCCGATGGAAATTGCTCTGTTGCCGGATTCACTAATAGTGATGTACAGTCTGCGAGTAGTGCTCTGCATTGCAACTTCACTCTAGATGACTTGAATGACTGGGCAGAAGTTGACAACGGTGAGCCTGTTACAGAATGTATAGGAGATAAAGATATCATCGATGCAGTCCGAAATGCAAATTGCGAAGAAAAAGAAGACGATGACGATGATGGAAATGAAAATGGGGTGGAGTGAAAGAAGTTATTCCAAATGTTAGTGAAGTGATAATACACATAAACAAAGTAATTTCGTGGATGGAGAGGCAAAGTGAATCTAATAATGTTCATCTGCTGCACCTCGCGTTTATAAAACAATACGCGGAAAAGAAACGCTGTGCATTATCCCGTCAAACAACAATTACGGACTTTTTTAAGACCAACAATTAGGCCTACAGTAGGTCGAGTGAGCAATGTATAAATAGTGTATTTTATATTCCATTGGATTAAAATAGATTAAAATACGTATTGGATTAAAATACAGTTTTCTTATTTTTTATTTCTACATTTGGTGACGTAATTTACTTACAGTATATAGTAGTGCATTATGCTGTAGCCTTTTTCCCGGTCCTCCCTCCCCATCATTTGTCACTGTACAGGTCACCTTCCAATATACCGCGGTTACGCCTATAATGCGGGGGAAAGTATGTCACCCGACAACCGCGCTATATCGCGCTTCTACTGTATTGTTTAATAAATGTTCTATCCAGATTAAATTATGTGTATACAGTTCTGGAAAAATTACACAGGCATAAAGTTTTGTTTGTTTATTGTAAACTGTATTATGTTTGGAAGTATCCCAAAGTAAATTTAACATTACTCATGTCACTCAGTGACGCCAGTCTAGTTTTTTAAGGCTAGGAGAATCCTTGAAATGTTTGGACCATCACTAGGTCATGATGGATCAAATCATCAAACTTCAGTTTGCTGTGAAAAACTGGCAGATTTGCGTAGTCACTTGATAAAGGATGGTGTTGTAAAAGCAACAATTCTTTCAGAATTATTTTATGGCCCTGTCAGTCTGCAAATAACTATCACTCATTTAGACCTTCAGCAGATTTAAACTTTTCTTATTCGTGTTAGCTTATCATGTAAAACTGCTAGAAGTATGGAATACAAAGAAAAGACAAGTCGAGCATTGTACATTTTTAGGTTAGGTACACTTTACAAAACCTTTTCATCTGATGTTCAAAAGAGCAAGCGTATAATTGTTTTTTATTTTTTTTATTTTTTATAAGTCCCTTAGTAAGGTTTCTCAGTTACTGGATGTCACAGTTTTTCGCTGGATGTCACAGTTTTTTCTAGGATATGTTTTACAATGTAGTGGAAACTTGCTACTTGAATTGTGTGTTTCTCTGACTTCCTAATCTAAAGTAATCTTTAAGGATTTTTAAGGGATTCGAAGATAACTCTACTAGGAATAAATCTCCATCTTAATAAAGTTCTACAGATAACTATAGATGGGTCTAATCCTAAATGGAAATTTTAAGAACAATTCAGAATACTGTGACTCTGGGAACACAAGTTGATAAAATGTAAAAAAGGGCAAAGTAACTGTGGATAAACACAGAATCCATGGTGTTAAAAGGTTTGAAAGAAAAGTTCACCATGAGTTATCTTGTCTTTTTCAGTCAGTAGTAGTATACCTAGACGTTTTAGAGTGTAATGAGTTGGTTTCACCTTTTCTTAATTCTTAACCTCATATTATGAGTACAAATGTATGCCTACTTATTAGTAACTTTACTAATGAAAAGTCTTTTTAACAAAGAGCTCTCAGTTTCTCAACAGTTATTTTATGATGAGGTTGAAATGTTAAGGGTAACAATTGAAAATGTAATAACAAACAATTGAGTTTTTTACAAAACTATAGTCCTGTAAAGAGAAGAACTTGTAAGAAATGAACATTTGCAAGATGTGTCCATGTTAACAGCAAAGATGACTAATACTGAATTCAAATTTAATAAAGAAAAAAAGAATTGTGTGTGTGCGTGTTTTAATGATCATTAGTAATGGACAACAAAATCCAAGAATTTACAAATGAATAATGAAAACACAAAGATTAAAAACTAATAAGAAATCATTCAATAGACATAAAGAAACAAATTAGTAAAATTTATTAATGAATCAAAGGAATTCAGAAATTCAACTGATAATATAGATTGATAATCACACACAGTAGTACATAATGTTACTAATTCCACAAAATTTGTAATTATTGGTTAGTGAACATTGGATTTCAATATAGTAAGCGTACACATATTAATGTAAAGCACGTTTCACAAAAAGTGAATGGAAAAGAAAACAAATACACAATTTCAACTTTCTTAAACTGAAAAGAAGAAATTCTTTTGAGTTAGTGTAACGTTTTGTGTTAGTGTAAGACAGAGCAGTGCTGTTAGTGTACTAATTAAGATGCATTAAATGTATAAATAAAGCTAAGTAGTCTAATGAGTTATTCTTAGATGACATCATTAATCTTTTTGGTAATGGTGTAAAAGCCTTCCCACAGTGGTTGCAGGTTCGGGCTGATTTCTTCCTTCCTTATCATGTTATAGAACTAAGCCTGGCAGCAGGTGTGAACCCTGAAGAAATTGCAACCAGTCTTTATCTTTGTATTTGCCAAAATAAAGTTGTTCTGAGCCAGGTCATGTAAATTCAGGTTAGGCCAAATTGCTCATTAGACTTTGTCTAAATTTTAAGATATAGTGTTGATTAAGATTTTAGGACCATACATTAATAACATTGTTTGCATTATTATGACCTTCTTTTCAGGATAATTTATTTATCAAAATTAAGTACTTTACTCTTTTTAAAACATAAAACGTTGCAGGTAAACTACCCCTTCTCCTTAACCGATCTTCAGCAAATCAACAGACCTTGAGTCCTCTACAATATGCAACAAATTATTTGAATTTGCGGCAGTTATCGTTCGCCATAGACAAAATTCTACACACACACACACACACACACACACACACACACACACACAGAGGCATCTTTCAAAAACTGACTTTTCTTCATGTTTTGAGGGTAGTACAATCAGAATCACCCCTTATCTCAAACACGATTTTTTTTCCATCCATTTCCTTATGGAACATGGAAGTAAAAACAATATCCTTCTTTTTATAATATGTATTGCACTTGTTTTCTAACATGGGACACTAATTATTAGATAAACGGTTACCTTCATTTAAGCCAGCTTCCACTCACTGTGTACTTTCTCACAGGCCATAACATGTTCTTTTTAATGTTGCCGAACATAAATAGATGTTAAATTAAAAATAAAGTAAAGGCTTAGCACCTGAAGTTTGCAACGTCCAAGTTGAAGAATCTATTTAATTATTGCACTTAACTCGATATAAGTACTGATTACATTTCAGGATTATTATTTTCAGAAATAATTTATGTAAACCAGTTTTCCCTATATGAAGTTAGTTAAAATTCTTTAATGCATAGCATTCCAGGCCTTTATGGTAGTAGATTTGTATTACTAAATTTGAATTTACACAAATAATTCTCTTTGATTAACCAGAGTTACACACACAAACTAAATGTTGAGTGTCCTCCTAGTGTATAAATTCAGCTAAAACACTATTTCAAAAACTTACCTTGTTACTAGAAAATGACATGATGAACTTTTCATGTTAAATAGTTTAAATACTTTGTGTTGAGAGTTAAGCATTTTAATAATTTTTATTTATGCAGGCGTATAGCAAAATCTGATCATCATGAAAAAGGAATAAGGCATTTTGTAATAGCAATTAACTGATTAGTTCCTACTGTATTACCGACTCATATTACAAGACCAATTTTTGTTTAATTGAAAAGATATATTTTAATTGTTTCTTTTGGTGCAATCTGTAAATTACATGACACATATTCATAAAGGTTTGAAAATATGCTTATTGCAGTTTGATAGGAATAAATTCTCAAAAAACTAATACAAATTTGTTATGTATGATCACACCAGCTTTACTTTCTATTTGAAGTGAGCCTTTAATCCAAATTTATTACATAGTATTGTGCCAAGATATATCACTACATTTGTATACTGTAATACAGTAGTGGTAGAATATTATCATTCCACTAATATTACCCTAACATAATAAATGAAAATACATTATATACACATCTTTTAGTATAATCATCCTTTCACTTATCACTTTTTACCTATCAATTTATTTGATGAATATATATTAAACGATTTATGTAAAAGACAACAGGTGTTTAACAGACATGTAGTATAGCCTTTAAAATTAATGATCATGGAAAAAAAGATGTCATTCCATGGCACACACACTTTTATAAGTGTGTACATCACAGGTGGATTTACCATCTAATACTGAATTCAAATTAAATGCAGAACTGTAAAAAAGAATTTATTGGGTCTTTACTATTCTAAGCAAAATTCAAGAGCTTTAGGAAAAAAACTCTTTAAAACAAATTTAAAGACTCTCTGTATTAAGTCTTTTAAATTCTACTAAAATTAACGTTTCTTTTTCATACACAAGTTATTTCAATTTATTTTAATAGCAATTAACATTAAAAGTGCTAACTGAACATAGAGACACACCATACATTTGTGGTTAGGTGGGGTAATTGTAAACGGAAAATGGATTGAAACATTTTGATTGATTAAAAATTGTGTATAGGTTTTAAAATTGAAATAACTGCAAATAATAATAATGCAAATAATTTTAAAGTAGCTTTTTAAAAGTGAAAACCGGTTCAGGGTGTAAGGTAAAACTTTATGTTTTTACTCATAAAAAACTTTGTGTTCCAAGTCGTTAATGAAATAGTTGTATTTGCAAATAATAGTTATTTCAACCTTTGTTATTATGTTGCGTACAAAAATTTGTTTAAATATAAATAATAAATACAGCTCTAAAATTCAATTTACAATTACCCTTGACATCTTAGAGTTAATTGTAAACAAGTGTTTTCTTTATCCTTTGAAATATTGAAACAAAAATAGTGACAACTGTAAACTAGTTGACATTGTACTATTTCATGTGTTTATAATCCTAACTGCATGTTTACAATTACCCTTCGTCTATATGGAAAATAAATGGAAACAAGTTAATTCATATATTATGTATATTAAAAATCATAAATAAATAATAAAGAAACGTTGTTCTGTTACATAATGTAACAAGTAAATGATAGAATAAAAGTTTATCATTGTTCAAACACTTCCAGGGAACTCGTAGACAATTTGTCTGTCAATTTCCTTCATTTCTGTATTGGGCAAACTTGTCGATATTTGTTAAAAGCTAACAGTACTTTCATAATTTTCTTTTAATGTAAACTTTGTAGAAATTCCATTTTTACTATGTGTACATACTTCTGGAAAAATTAGATAGGCATACAATTTTGTTTATTGTAAACTGTATTTGTTTGGCAGTATCCCAATGTTAATTTAACATTAATAATGTCAATCAATGGGCCCAGTCTAGTTTTTTAAGGCTAGGAGAATCCTTGAAATGTTTGGAGCATCACTAGGTCATGATGGATCTAATAGTCAAATTCAGTTTGCTGTGAAAAACTGGCAGATTTGAGTAGTCACTTGATAAAGAATGGTGTTGTAAAAGCAACAATTCTTTCAGAATTATTTTATAGCCCTGTCAGTCTGCAAATAACCAGTGGCGAAGTTACATGGAGGCAATTGAGGCAATGCCTACCCTAAAAAATTCTGTAGAATAAAAATTATAAATAAGTATGAAGTATGTAACGTAAAGATTATACATTGTTACTGTAATTGTCGAATTTTCTAATTACATGCTTTACTCAGTGACCGCTAGACGGTGACAAGTGACAGCAGACATAGTTAGTTTAAAGCGAATGAGGCAACGTGAACCTGCCTCAGCATTTTTTTATACATCGTATGTAAGCAATGTGTTGGCCGAGACTGGGCAGTGCGAGGAGCAGGGGATTGACCAGCGCTCCACACACTGTAGCGTTGAGGCATGTCTCACTGCTGTTGTGCGAGTTTTAAAGTGCACTGTGTTGTTTATAATCGTGTTTATTTTGTGCGGTTATTAAAAGTGTGCCTGTGGTTCCGGTGAACTAATAGACGATCAACACTGTCATTTAAATTATTTGTGACATTAAACATATATATAGAAACTAATCAAGTTATAAATTTGGAAGTTCAATTAGTTATATTATTGTGTATGAATATAAGTGAGTCCCCCGAAATGAGTGAACGGGGTCCTTTTAATACTTTGTCAGGTCTTTTAAACTTATTAAAAAGTAAGCCGTTTTCTTCTTGGAGTTACGAAGAAAAATGTTGTGTTCAAAACAAGAGATTTATGCCTAATTTAGAAATTAAACATTTTGATGGTAAAGTATCTAGAAAATTTTAGTTTTCTTGGTACGAGCGATATTCATGGTTGACATGCTGTTCCGAAACCAACAGACTTTTTTGTTATACATGTATCTTGTTTTCTGGTGAAAAAGAATGGATTTTATATGGAGTGACGGTAACAAAAAACTTTCCTAGAAAGGCAGACAAACACCAGAATTCAAATAAACATATTCAAAATGAAGAGCGGTACCATTTGCTGGGACGCGTGAGGATTGAACATACTCTCTCTGAAGGGGCTAGAATTCAAGCTGTTAAACATAATGAAGTCGTGAAACAAAATAGGCCTGTTATTGAAAGACTTGTTGATATTGTGTGTTTTCTCGGGAAACAGGAGCTTGGATTTCGAGGTAATTTCGAAGGGGAAGACTCAGTCAACCGGGGTAATTATCTAGAATTGTTAGATCTTCTTTCTAAGCAGGAGCAGTACATTCGAGATCATCTCCAGTCTACGTCAGGCTTTAAAGGTACATCAAACGATATTCAGAATGAATTAGTTGAATCTGTAACTAATATAATTCAAGAGAAGATTAAGGTGGAGTTAGATTCTTGCGATTTTATTGGAATTCAGGCAGATGAAACTTTAGACGTATCAAGTAGATCTCAAGTCAGCATAATTTTTAGATTTTGTTCAAAAGAAGGTCCAATAGAACGGTTCATTGGGTTTTATGATGTTTCAGTAGATAAGACTGCATCAGGCTTATCAGAATTAATTGTTGACGTTTTAAAAAAGTGGGGTGTAACTGAGAAGGTAGTCTGTCAAACATATGATGGAGCCTCTGTAATGGCTGGAAAGCATGGAGGTGTTCAGCACTTTGTAAAACAGACTTGCCCAAGAGCATTATTTCTACATTGCTATGCTCACAAGTTAAACCTCGTACTTCTTCATTGCACTAAAACAATAAAATCGGTTAGGCTCTTCATTCACAATCTGACAGTATTTCACACATTTTTTTGTAGATCCTTAAAGAGATCACAGCTTTTAGAATCTAGAGGATTTAAACTTCCACAAGCATCCACTACCCATTGGAACTTTCATTCCAGAGCAGTTCATACCATCTTTTCCCACTATGGTGACTTGAGACAAATTTTTGAGGACATTACAGAGAATGATGAAGGATGGGATAGTGATTCGTACAATTCTGCTGTTGGATTGCTTAACATACTCAAAAAGACCCATTTCATTTACTTACTTTGTTTTTATAAGGAAATATTCGTTTATACTGACCGTCTCTTTTCTCTACTGCAACACAAAACTATCTCCGATATAATTCTGTGCAACACTGAAATTAAGAAAACAACTGCTATCCTCAAGGACATGAGCTCAGAAAACACTGTCGTCTTGTATTGAAAAATGTCACCAAATAAGCAGCGAGGTAAATATAAATGACAGTAACAGGAAACTGCTGAAAACGTTAACTTATGAAGTTCTTGACATTTTGATTATGCAGCTGGAGGTACGGTTCAGTGATTTCGAAAGTGTCCAGTTTGTTGAGTTGTTGGATCCAAATCACTTCATTTCTTACAAAGAGAGTTTTCCTTCTACTAAACTGAACAGCCTTATAAATAAATACCCTTTTTTCAATAGTGAAAGACTGGAAAATGAATTAAAAAACATTTACTCAGATACTGGAAAACATTTGTTCCCTCAAAGACTTTTACATTTTATAATTCTTAATGACTTGCAACCAGTGTACGTGGAAGTTTCAAAATTAATTCGTTTGATTTTAATGTTTCCTGTTACCACGGCTTCTTCAGAAAGGAGTATGAGTACTTTGAAAAGAATAAAAAACTACTTGTGCAATACGATGACTAATGAAAGACTTAACTCTCTTAGCACCATTGCTATTGAAAAAAATTTGTGAAGGAATTGATGAGTGACCAGTTGTTCAAAGACCGTGTAGTTGACAATTTTGCAAGCAAGAAAACTCGCCGTGTTGAACTATTCTACAAAAAAATTTAAGGTAAGACTTTTGCCTACCCATTCATTAACTACTAGCTTCGCCACTGCAAATAACTATCACTCGTTTAGACCTTCAACAGATTTAAACTTTTCTTATTCGTGTTAGGAATGTATCATGTAAAACTGCTGGAAGTATGGAATACAAGGACAAGTCGAGCATTGTACATTTTTAGGTTAGGTACACTTTACAAAAGTTTTTCATCAGATGTTCAAAAGAGCAAGCATCTAATTGTTTTTTTTTTTAAAGTTCCTTAGTAAGGTTTCTCAGCAACAGTTACTGGATGTCAAAGTTTGCTTCTAGGCTATGTTTTATAAAGTAGCGGAAACTTGCTACTTGAATTCTGTGTTTCTTTGACTCCCTAATCTCCCTAATCTGAAAAGTCATTTTAAAAAAGAGACTTGTGTCCATGTTAACAGCTAAGATGACTATTATCGAAGCTCTGAGAACTGTCATATGATACTGGCATGACAGTGTATCAGTTAGAATAAACAACAACTTATTAAGGCACACTGTAAGGAGGTGTGCTGTATGTAATCACTTTGCACACATCGTTCCAGAAGTCTGTTCTAAAAACAATTATAATCAACCTGCTGTTTCAACAGTACTAATAATGCAGCATGGCAAAATTTAAACCATTTTTGTTGGTCTGAACGTTTGTTTCAAGCTGAGTATACCAAATATGTTTGTAATAGGTTTATAATTTAAGATGTGAAGTATATGAAGCCATTACTAGTACCTGTTCATTAGACAAGAAATTATAAATATAATTTCCATTAATTTTGTTAATGTTCTTTGCTATTCATTATTTAGTTATTTTTTTACTATCAGGAAAAGTTCTGATGAAATTTCTGTACGTGTCATTTTTCGTCTCTCTCTCTCCCCCTCTCATTTTTATTTATTGAAAAAACATAAAAAACAGACACTCCTCTGTATGTGTCCACATTGCATAAAATTAAAAAAAAATTAATCCAAGAAATAAAAAAAAACTTGTAAACTCTGAAAACATTTGTTCTAATACAGAATTCAAATTAAATAAAGAAAAAAAGGAATTGTGTGCGTGCTAGTGTGTGTGTGCATGTGTGTGTGTGTGTGTGTGTGTGTGTGTGTGTGTGTGTGTGTGTGTGTGTGTGTGTGTGTGTGTGTGTGTGTGTGTGTGTGTGTGTTTTAATGGAGACATCTCCCCCTTCCTTCTCAACCACTTTCAGAAAGTGAACAGACAGAACAATACCTGACCTGCAAATGGTCTTGAAACATACTGTACTTGTGATCTTGCAAAAGAGGATCAGTCCTCTGTGTGTTTTAATGATATATTGTTAACCAATGGACATGTCATGGACAACAAAATCCAAGAATTAACAAATGAATAATGAAAACACAAAGATTAAAAACTAATAAGAAATCATTCAATAGACATAAAGAAACAAATTAGTAAAATTTATAAATGAATCAAAGGAATTCAGAAATTTAACTGATAATCACACATTAGTACATAGTGTTACTAATTTCACAATTCCACAAAATTTTTAACTATTGGATCGTGAACAATGGATTTCAATATAGTAAGTGTACACATATCAATGTAGGTCGTTTCACAAAAAGTGAATGGAAAAGAAAAGAAATACACAATTTCAACTTTTTTAAACTGAAAACAAGATGCATTAAATGTATAAATAAAGCTAAATGGCATAATGAGTTATTCGTAGATGACGTATAAATAAAGCTAAATGGCATAATGAGTTATTCGTAGATGACATAATTAATCTTCTTGGTGAGTATACAAGCCTTTCCACAGTGGTTGCAGGTTCGAGCTGATTCCTTTCTTCCTGATTATATTATAGAACTAAGCCTGGCAGCAGGTGTGAGCCTTAAATTCAGGTTAAGCCAAATTCCTCATTAGACTTTGTCTAAATTTTAAAGATATAAAGTGTTGATAAAGATGTTTAGGACCGTAATATAGTAAGGGTAAACATATTAATGTAAAGCACATTTCCATAAAAAGTGAATGGAAAAGAAAACAAATACACAATTTCAATTTTTTTAAACTGAAAATAAGAAATTCTTTAGAGTTAGTGTATTGTATTGTGTTACTGTAAGATAGAGCAGTGCTGTTAATGTACTAATTAAGATGCATTAAATGTATAAATAAAGCTAAATTACCTAGCAAGATATTCTTAGATGTAGTAATTCAGGTTAGGTCAAATTGCTCATTAGACTTTGTCTCAATTGTAAAGATGTTTAGCACCGTACATTAAAAACATTGTTTGCACATATGAGTAGGAAGCAGATGTATTAATATAATGTTACTGTACCCAACAAGATCAGGAACAATTATGTATATTAAATTAAGTAGTTAGTGGACTTAAACACCTGCAGTAGAAACTCCAGTTTTTATAAAATGAATAGGGAGAGAATTGAAGATTTATTGTTTGGGAATGTTATATCTGTTTTCTTCACAAGTAACTAATGGCAGGTTATGATCTGTAATCATGTTGTCTCATAATGTGTTGTTAATGGCCTTTTTTTTAAGATTATGAAAAAACAATAGATACTGTAGGCTACTTGAAAAAAGGTGAATTTTATTGGTACATACTAAAGTATAGAGTCCTATTTGTTTCTATTCATTAACAAAGGTCCGTACTATAATACTTTTGTGTGTAATATACAAGCATTCTTTAATATGTTTACGAGCTTCTCCAATTTTATTTGCATTAATTAAGACTGTAGTAACTTATAAATTCCACTGTAACCCATTACCATTAAGGTAAATACTTAATCATTTGCGTGTTAACAGAAACTGCACACTGCTTTTTATTGCATTATATTTAAAAAAGGATTTTAATGTACTTGTTTGGTTATACGTTAGATTGTACTAGGTTATACGTTCTAATAATACTCTTCAAATAAATACAGCCTTTAATGTTATATACAGCCTTTTATCCATACAATAAATACAGCCTTTGAATGTACACTAACTAAGGAAAATTTTTATTAAGTCTAATTAATTTTAAAAATCTAAAAGGTTAAGTTACATTGTTAAATGTAGACACAACCTCCAAAAATCGTCTCTGTACCGTAATTATGTGCGATAAATGGAAATTAATTTCTGTACTTACAGTAAATACAGCCTTTTAATAAAATATGTACCAATAAACCCCAATACAATATGTACCAATAACGTACTAGGTTATACGTTCTAAATTGGAAATACGTTTTAATTCAGGTACTTCGAATAAATACAGCCTTTTATCTTCTATATATTAATACGTGAAGAGAAAACTTTGTACCCCTTTTTAAGCATATTGCGCGCACGGAGGAGTGTGAGATTTGGCATAGTTAAAGTTTATATGGTGAAGGAGTGCAGAAAGCTAAAATTTATATATAATATGTGTTACAAATACATTAAATAAAATTTTAAAAAACATTCATTTGCACTTGAAAATTCATTTAAACTTTTTCAAACAATGGTAATTGTTAAAAATAAAATAATTTTGTTGCCAGGCAATAAAATTATAATTTTTTCATTTTAGTGTATGTTCATACTGCCAATGTCAAACACATAATAGTCTGTCGTTTGTTTACGTTCATACTGCCAATGTCAAACACATAATAGTCTGTGGTCAAACAGTCGTACAGAGTAGAGATTGTCGCCAAAGAATTTTAAAATGTTGCCAACAAATAATTACTGACAGATTGACTGAATGAGCTGTGAATTTTGTGTGATTTCAAATGTTCCTATTTCAATAGTCTGTGGAGTGTATGTCAAGGCAAAAAAGCGTTTATTTTATATTTTGTATATTTGATATCTGTGTTTTATATATTAATGTGCAGTTGAAAGTGAAATACAGCTTGCTTAATATACACCTGTTGCAAAAGGAAAATTTTGTAGCAGCAATTTGAATTGACTTACTCTCGCCTAATTATTATTGGTGGTTTCAAAAAAGTAAGTACATTTTATTATTTTTAAATTAAACCCTGTCTAATCTTAGTTTCACTAATTTCATTACATGTTTTTTTTTTTTACATTCAGATATTCGCACCTACTTCCATTATGCCTCGACATAGAACATTGACAGGTCGGAGTGAGAGACAAAGAAGAAGGAATATATATTCGCGTGAAAGTCAAAATGATAATAGACCAAATGCAAATTTAAATAGTGTAAATAGTATAACATTGACGGGTCGGAGTGAGAGACAAAGAAGAAGGAATATATATTCGCGTGAAAGTCAAAATGATAATAGACCAAATGCAAATTTAAATAGTGTAAATAGTATACAAAATGATGAAATTATTTTGAGGGATACATTTAAATGCGCACTGAATGTCATTCCAAGAAATTTTAATACTTTTGATTGTGGATTAATGCATTTACAATGCAGGTTTTGCAATGCAAAACATTTCGAATCTGAGGTCACTTTAGGTGAAAGGACTGCATTCACTTCATGTTGTCATAAGGGTAAAGCAATATTACCGGCCTTAAGTCAAAATGAATACTTTAAATCATTGTATGATGGACTTACTTCAAATGAACCTTCAATAAAAAGAAAGTCAAAAAATTATTTTGAAAACATTCGTAAATACAATTCATCATTTGCTATGGTTAGCTCAGAAGCTAAAATTTCGGATACAGTTACGCGTGGAGTGTATCATTTTAAAATACATGATGTTTTTTATCACAGATCAGGTTCAATGACTGCTGGATATGGTCGCTCACCGTGTTATGCGCAATTATATTTTTATGATGTTGACACTGCTGTCAATTATAGATTACGTGAACACTATAATCAAACATGCAATAACAATATAATGCGCGAAATCTCTCTTGAATTGGAACGCATTAATCCTTTCGTTCGGTCTTTCATTGCAATGAAAGATCATTGTCAGAGAGTTGAAAATCAAAATAAAGAAATTTGTATGCTCATTAAAGTAAATCGTGATTTAGATCTACGCCGTTATAATGATGCAGTTCAAACTGATGTAGCAGTAATATTTAGTACAGTTGATGGTGAGCCACCCTTTGAACGAAATATGGTTTCGATTTCAAAAGTACCATTAAAAATATCTCTGTTTTGGATTCATCATTGGACCCTTTAGCGTATCCATTACTTTTTCCAAATGGTAATACTGGGTGGCATATCAATATTTCTCATAATGTACCAACTACATCTAATTCAAGAGCGCCCAGAAATAAATTATCCATGCTTCAGTATGCAGCCTATCGACTTGCAATTAGAGAAGATTTTAGCATGTTGCACCATTCACAAAAATTATTTCTGCAGTGGATAGTTGATATGTATGTGAGAATAGAGGGCACAAGGTTACATTTCATTCGACAAAATCAAACAAGTCTTAGGTCTGAAGTTTACAACAATTTAACAGATTATTTAGAATTGAACCCCAATGCCAATAATGTTGGCCGTAGAGTAATTTTACCATCTTCATTCAATGGATCTCCAAGAAATATGTATCAGAATTATTTAGATGCAATGTCAATTGTACAACATTTCGGAAAGCCTTCTTTGTTTATTACAATGACTTGCAATCCAAGTTGGCCTGAAATAGTTAGCAATATTGGTGTAGGTGAGTCAGCTAATTTTCGACCTGATATTGTTGTGCGTGTATTCAAGTCCAAACTGAAAGCATTAATTGAGGGTCTTACACTAAAAAAAATCTTCGGTAAAGTTGAAGCACTCATTTATACAATTGAGTTTCAAAAGAGAGGATTGCCTCATGCTCACATTTTACTCTCTTTAAATGAGCAAGATAAAATTGTTAACACTACCGATATTGATAAAGTTGTATCTGCGGAGATTCCTAACATTCAAACACATCGTACATTACATGAATATGTTGTAAAACACATGATGCATGGTCCATGCGGTGTACTTAATCCAACTTCTGTATGTATGAGAGATTGAAAATGCACAAAAGATTATCCAAAACGATTTAATTAATTTACATGTGAATCATTAAATGGATATCCATTATACAGAAGGCGTGATAATGGTATTAATGCTGAAGTTCGCGGTAGTTGCCTCGAAAATCGTTATGTTGTACCATAAAATCCGTATTTACTTGCCAAATTTAATTGCCATATAAATGTTGAAGTATGCACTACAGTTAAAAGTGTTAAATACATTTATAAATACGTGTATAAAGGCTATGACAGTGCATCTGTTGAATTAGGTTCAGAGAGAAATGAACCAGGTCAAGAAATACAAATTGATGAGTTAAAAATTTTTTAAATGGCCGTTATGTCGGATCAACTGAAGCTGTGTGGCGCATCTATGAATTACCAATGCATTTTCAATCACATGTCATCGTTAGACTTGACATTCATTTACCGTGTAGACAGAATGTTTACTTTCGAGAAGGGCAAGAACGTCAAGCAATTGAAAATGCAAGACAAACAAAATTATTAGCATTTTTTGAATTGAATCGACCAGATCCATCAGCACATGAATATAAGTATATTGAAATTCCTTTGCATTATGTGTGGGAAGATTCCCGAAAAAAATGGAAGAAGAGAAGGCGTGGAGATGATAAAATCATTACACGCATATATGTAGTATCACCAAAAGACATCGAACTTTTCCATTTACGATTGCTTTTATTACATGTCTGTGGTCCAAAATCATTTGAGTATGTTAGAACATACAATGGAATTATACACACTTCTTTTGTTGAAGCGTGCCATGCTTGCGGCATTGCTTCAAATGATAATGAATGGCGCGAATGTTTAAATGAAGCAAAACAATTACATTTACCAAAACAAATGCGAAATTTATTTGGTTACATTTGTGCATTAAATGTGCCAGCCAATGCATTGGCGTTATGGAATGAATTTAAAGTGTATCTTAGTGAAGATTTTTTGAGAGATTACAACGAACAAGTATCCTTTAACACAGCTCTATTAGAAATTGAAGATATTTTGAATGTTCATAATTTGTCATGTCAAGAACTTGGTTTACCAGTTCCCACGTATTCGCAGAGAACAGACGAAGCAAATGCTATTGATCCAATAGAACAAGAGTTTCTGTTTTGTGAGCATTATGAAACTGCAAATATTGAACAGCGTAATCTAATTGATCGTGTGATTCGTGAAGTTTTGCACCATGATACTGGATCTAATGTTTTTTGTTTAACCGCTCATGCAGGTTGTGGAAAAACATTCACACCAACAGCAATCATTCACAAATTAAATTCGCTTAATCTTAGTTGCATTGCAACAGCGTTCAGTGGCATAGCTTCAACTCTATTACTTGGAGGTAGAACTTTACACAATGTGTTTAAATTGCCTATACCCATTTTGGAAAATTCTGTAGCGGTTATTACCGCAAATAGTAGCTATGGACGTTACATAAATTCATCATCATTGATAATTATTGATGAAATTTCTATGTGCCCACTGCAAGTGTTGAAAATCATAGATAGATTATTGCAGGATCTATGCGATGAAAATGATAAACATAAACCATTTGGAGTGAAAACGATACTTCTGTGCGGTGATTTTCGGCAAATCTTACCAGTTGTCCCACATGGATCACGTGCAACTTTAATTGAAAATTGTGTCACGAGTTGGCATAAATTTGTTTATTTTCATAAAGTAACGTTTACTCAAAATATGAGAGCCTTACCAAGTGAAATAGAATTTGTCGAATTCTTGAAAAAAATTGGTAATGATGAAGCCCCACAATTCCCTCAGTTTGGTGAAAATATTATTGAAATACCTCAGCAATTAATAGGAGATGAAAATAATATTATTAATGAGGTGTATGGAAATATTTCCGAAAACATACTCTCAGATAACATATTGAAGTCAGTTATTTTAGCACCTAAAAATGATGATTGTACTTTTATTAATACTGATATACTTAATCGAATACCAGGTGAACAGAAAACATATCATAGCTACGATAAAATAATTTGTGATGATGACAATGAAATCAATAACTATCCAGTAGAGTTTTTGAATTCTTTGACTATTAGTGGTTTGCCACCATATAAGTTAGTATTGAAAGTTAATTGCATCGTTTTACTGATCAGAAACTTAAATACAAAGGAAGCATTAGTCAATGGAACAAGAATGCGCATCAAGTGTATGCATCGTAATGCTATTGATTGCGAAGTTTTAACTGGAACCGCACGCAATAAGAGAATTTTGATTCCACGTATAAATTTAACATATTCCGGTACTGTTTTACCATTTAACTTTCAAAGAACTCAATTTCCAATTGTACCTGCATTTGCGATGACAATAAATAAGTCTCAAGGACAAACATTCGAAAAAATTGGAATTTTATTGAGGCAGCCAGTTTTTATACATGGTCAGTTGTACGTCGCAGCAAGTAGAGTTCGATCATTCGATGGTTTGAGATTTTATATTTCCGAATATAATGGCCAAGGGCATTTAGCAAATGATGAAAGAGTTTTTACAAAAAACATCGTTTACACAGAAGTTCTGAATCATTAAATTCACTTTCAAACTATTTTAAGTTCAATGGACAACATTTATTTTTTTAACTGCCCGTTTTTTTTGATTTAATGAAAAATATATGAAAAAATACGAGGCACGTATTTTTTATTTTGTATTAATTTTTTATTTAAATTTTATATAATTCGAAAAGGATAGGCAAAATAACTGTGTAGCCTTGGCGAAACCTGGTCAGTATGGCAATAAAAAAAACCCAAGGAAATGTCAAAAAACGCGTTATTGCTTTTTAAATATGGCTTAGCCAAGCTAAACCTCATTTTTACTATCTTTCATATTTTTCAAATAACTCGAAAATTAATGCATAGAAAAAAAATTAAAAAATTATATAAGCTTTGTAGCAGATAATCTTCAAACTGTTTTCGAATTTTGTACCTTACCAAAAATGAAATGTAATCCACTGGAATTGAAAACAATGTATCTTATACTACTATGAATGTCAAGTCTCATTTTTATTAGCGTTTATTTGATTCAATAATAACATGAAAAAATTAAAACTGACAATGAATTATATCAAAAAATAAATACGAATACAAGCTGTAATTGTGTTTTTTTTTTCAACTGTTACTAACATTAAATTTTAAATTTCATAGGTATTGCAGGGAATTAAGGCAAACAACACACGCTAATGACGTATTTGTACACGCTCGCAGCTGATGTAATAGAACAAAATTCAAAAAAATTATATGCAATGATTATAGAGGTATACTCTTTGACAAAAGAACCTCAATAACGTTCAAACTTAAAAATTTAATGAATTACGGTCGAATTTCGACCACTGGGCGACCACTAGTCCATATAATAAATACAGCCTTTGAATGTATACTAACTAAGGAAATGTTTGTTGTCTAATTAATTTTAAAAATCTAAAAGGTTAAGTTACATTGTTAATTGTCGTACATAACATCCATTACCTGCCATCTGCCATTAGTTACTTGTGAATAATACAGATGCAGTAGAAATCTGGACACGGAAAATAAGTACAAACGAGGAGACGGAAGTTTGACTTTGCCGTACCATTGTAAGCTAGATCCCGAATCTGCATCCGGTATCTGGGTAATGCACACTCCACTCAAGCGCCCTCCCTTAGAATTCGCCAGTGATCCCCATGTTTCCTGCACTGTTCCGCAGCATGTCTTCTAGGCCTTCTAGTTTCTCTTGGAAGTTGCATATGGATTCGTTGGTCATGAAATAGCAGCTAAAATCAGTTTCCATTCCACCCAAACGAATCTCCTTCCTGGCCAAGCCACTCGCACCTTCATAGGTCCAGAACCCAGACAGCTGCTGTACTTAGGAGATCAGGGTACTAGGTCGATGTTCTCTATCTCAAGACTGCTCACTTAGGAACCACTTGGCTTACACCTAGCTCCATGGCAAGCATGCACAGTTCAGGGGCAGTGTAGGTCTTCGCCTTGTGCTCAGTGCTTCTGCCCTCATAGCACAGGTTATTCCTACTGGAGCCTCCACAACCTTTAGCTACATGTCTGTGTCAGAGGCTCCAATCTCTGGAGCACAATTCTCCTTCATATCCTACAAGACACCCAGCTGATCTTAACACTTTTCTGGCGAAAGACGTCCATGTACGGCTTATGTAACTTCCGATTTTTGACGAGAGATGTAAGTGTACGTCTTCGCATATAGCACTGTTTTACATTATGAAACCGCTGATCTACGCTTTTCGACTATATGTAATCATGTAACTATAAAGACTGACATTAGTAGTTCACAATTCTGCAGTTAGATTCCAGAAGTATATACATTTCTATTCATGTATGCTTTGTGTTCTACCACATGATTTTGTAGTTGAATGCATGTTACCGATAGAATGGCATCTGTAAAAATTTTTTAGTGAATGTAAACAAAGTGTGTATATAGTGTATACTAACAATATTAGTGAATATTCAGAGGACAAATTTCAGTAGTTTTGTGACAATGTGTTGTGTTATAGCCTAATTGTAATAATATTTCAACTTTTTTATTTGCAAAAACATACCAACTTTATAATGACATAGAAAGTATTCTATTTAATATACAAGTTTCACTTTTATATAGTGTTTTAGAGAATAGTTGAATTGACAAAAAAATAAAGCTTAATTACTTATAAGTGTATTGTTGATTATGAACTATGTCAAAAAGTGTGAAAAATGGCCAGACGTGACGTATGGACAGACCGAGAACCGCTCAGCCAGGTAAGTGTTAATCTCACCTTGATTAAGAAGTTTTCCTGTCACTTTCTCCCCAAGTTTTACAATGGTGGTACGCTGCCCCCTAAGGTAGATGTTAGGCCTACTTTGCTTCTCCCAGGTCTGGAAGGTCATGTTTGAGTCCTCCTCAACTTCCTTAAGGCAATCTGTATCTCTCTTTCTCCTATGGCACTACAGCCCTTTTGGGCCCTGGCCTCCTTCAATTTTTCCCCCCATTCCTTAAGGCAATCTAGTGCTCTTTAATTTACAGCATGCATCTGGGTTCAAGCACAGAAAATACTTGAAAATATTTTTTAAAATGCTTTGAGTTTGGGTGGGAGGGCTGAGCTCGCCCAGCCTCAGAGGGCTTTTTTTTGCCGTATGCCCCCATATCCACTTGCTCTGATATATGTCCTGACATCATTATATCTATATTTATCAAGTTTATTTTGAATCATATCTTGTCCTGACTTCCTTCTTCTTTTCTGCCCACCTTTCTAATTCATTCCAATTGGAATCAATTTTGGGGCTAAAATACTTTTCTGTTGTTATGAAATGTTTGTCATATTAAGCCCTATTCTCATTACATTTTGTATTTTACAAGTGGACATTGTTACATTGGTCTCAATATATATGGTCTTCTTATACTATAAAAACTTCCTCCAACCAGATGTACAAACAGAAAGTTTCTTATTCATGACCAGCCCTTTTTTTACACTAAGTATTTTATACAACTACCATCTTGTGACCATCTTCTTCCAGGTCTAAATCATGTCTGTCCCCCATAATCACTTGTATTTTTATTTTATTATTAGTCATCTGTGCATTATCCTTTTTGTCTTATTCCCTACACATAATAAGTGATAGTTCTCTGAAATTGTTAAAGTTTCCAAGCCCCCTTTGTTGTGCATTTATATTGTACAGTATCTTTATCTGTTAAATCAGTATTGCTTTCTTTCCCATGCTTCCCGGATTATTCTATGCAACTGTTCCCCCCTTTCCCATATGTTTATAATTTCTAGTCTGACGTAGTCAATAATAGGTTTCTTTTGATCTGTAAATCACTTTATTACTTTTGCAACCTTTATATTTTAAATGTCCTTTAAATGTGTGATATTCTTTCCATCAATTACTCCTCCCATAAATTTATGAAATAATTTCTTCATCTATTCGTAATATTATTTTCAATTGTAATCATCTCCCCTTTTCCTTAATACAGGGTGTGGCACAAAATTGGAAATTGTAGATATATTGGGAAAATTTCTGTAACATTGTTGGCAAACTTATGGACCATTAACAGTGGCGGGTTATCCGTAACGCTAGGGTATGCTGCGGCACGGGCACCACAGCTTCATCTGTCAGAGGGGGCACCATCCAGCCCTAAATCACAAAAACGTTTTGAAGATAATAAATCTGAAAAAAACAAATGTCCTCAATCCAAAATCATAAAAAATGTGTGCACACTTTTTGACAAGTTCGCCATCGATCAGGAAATCAAGAAAAACATGGATCGATTAGTATTTTCTAAACTTAAGTGCTACTATGCTCATTGTAATCAATATTTAGCTAAATATTTGTTGTAATTTGAGACTTTAATAAAATAATAATTATTTATGAATCGGGGGGGGGGGGCACCCGTCTAATGGCAGCATAGAGCACCACACGCTTCTAATCCACCCCTGACCATTAATTTGGATCACCATGCCTTTCTATAGGCAGAAAAATAAAGTGGAGTGGAGATCAACTGCTATAGTTGGCACAGCATTTTATGAAAATTATGATTCCAAATGATACTGCTGAATTAGAATGTATGCATTATTTTTATCTTCAGAGGCTTGATTGATTCCATATGATCATGCAATCTGGTTATAGGTGAAGAATTTTGTTGAAGCTACAAGCAGTGTGTTAAAGGAAAACCCTACAGGTAGGCCTAAAAGTATATGAACACGAGAAAAAATGTATAGAGAGTGCAAAGTGTTGTCACACAAGAGACCAAACCATTTTGCAAGATGAATTTTTTCAGTACTGTGCATAAAATCTTGAGGTAGATTTAAAGTTACACCCTTACAACACAGCAGATAAATGACAATTATTATTAACAGCGAATAAATCTGTCTGTGAAAGTTTTGGTTAAGACGATGAAGGTTTCTTATGGATCAGTGACAAGGCCCACTTCCTCCTTAGCAGTGATTAAACATAACTGTTGTTAATGGATAATCCCTGACAACTGCTTCAATGGCCATTACACAGTCAAAGATAGTCACAATGTGGTGTGCAGGCTCTTCAGCAGGAATAATTGGACTTTCAGGGGGGATGAGCAAGGTCAAGCAATCACTGTAACATCTCACAGATATTGACACCAACTTGTTAAAACAATCTTTCACTTCAACTTGCATGCTTCCCTTCAGATAATTTACTTTGCTTTCAACAAGAGGCAACAACCGTTACATCTCCATGCGATAATTTCAATGGAAACTCATGTACTGACAGTACCAGACTTATCAGTTTGTGATCATTTTTCTTTTAAGGTGATACCTTAAACACAAAGCCTATTTAATGTCCCAATACAATATTGCACATCCATGGAGTATTTTCATGTCAGAATGTATGAGTGTAAATGAAATAACGGTCACCTGCAAGACACTATTTAAAACATGAATATGACAATGGCAATGTATAAAGATGCAATGTTCATGTTTATAATATTTTTGTAATTAAAATAAGTACCATATCAGTTTTGTTCCATTCAAAAACACCTGTTTTTCTCTGAGACTTCTTGAGTTTCTGAGACTTTTCTTAACATTAAATTTCGTATTTTTTGTTTATGTATGATGTCTTCAATTAATAATATTCTTTACAAAGACCAACAACATACCAGTAGCATATTAACCTTAATTATGCGCTGAAAATTTAATAAAATAAGTAGACAAGGAAATATTTTAGACATTAAACAATATAGTAAATAATAGGAAACCTAAGCGCCAGCAAATGTCAAAATAAAATTGTGTGTATATATTCTTATTCAAATTACTCTTTTCATATCTCTAAAAAATTTGCAGCCTATACAACACTTACTAGTGTTAATGCACGGCTCAAAACATGGAAGAACAGAAATGAATGATTAGGCGGTGGAGGGTTAACACATATCTATGAAGAGTGTACTAGTACTTACTTTTTAATAAATTAATATATAAACTTTATTTGTTTATTATGCATCTGTAGGCTCTTGTAGCCGCCATGTTGTCTACTACCAACTTAAAATTATACTTACCGGGTCCAGGTTTCGTATCAGCGAACCGGAAGATCAGAATTGGTTATTTGAAATTAAACATACTGGTTGCTTTCGTACACCTTTTATTTCCTCAAAACAATTCAATTGCATTTAAATAAACAACAGAAAAAACTTAGATTCTTTTACAATCTCATCATAAATAAAATATCCCTTCTCCCTCTTAATTTTGATATCATCTTTTAAGGGTAGAAATATAATGATTACTGATTCGTATATACTGGTATTAACCTTGATTACAATAGACATATTTAAAATAACAGAAATAGTTTTACCCCATTTTTTACAAACCAGCGCCTCTTACTTTTATTACATGATTATTATTACACACGCACATCCACTCTCTCATGATACATATTTAAATTTCCCCTATGAGCTCATTTAATTTTTTAAAAAGGTTTTAATTTTGAATGGTTTAGAAATCTCTCCCCGTTTTGTTACTTATCTGGCAATTTTAGTCCCAAACTATCCGGTCTCCTCCGGTATTCCTCGTCACTCCGCACATTTTATTTTCTCTCGGTGTTTTTGTTTTAAATAAAATAATAGTTGTTCCGAATTAGTTAATATACAACTTTTTACTTCACATTTTATATTTGCGGGTTACATTTTCGTTCCATAAATTTTGTTAGTGACCGGCCGGCACAAGGAGTAATTTCAAACTGGGAGAGTTATACTGCTGCAAAATCTGATAAGATGGGGGGTCATGTGACCACTTCTCATTGTTCTTATTTATGTGACGAACCAATTTCCAAGGCGAGGCTAACTACGCATCGCATTCTACGTGACGTATTTAAAGGCTTGGCAATTATACAGGGTCTGCCAGTGAAGCGGGAAAATTAAAAGTACCCAATTTTTTCATGAAACATTTATTATCAGAATTTTTTTTACAGATTTGATTTGAGTAAAGTATGCCATTATTTTACTTTTTAAAAATAACGCCGCTCAAGTGAGAGCCATTTCTGTGTAAACATTCTTCTAATCTGGACCGAAAATTTTCCATCACTTGACGAAGCAGGTCAGGTTGAATCCGTGCAATTTCTTGTCTGATATTCGTTTTTAATTCCGGTATGGTGTGCGGTCTATCAATGTACACCCTGCTCTTCAGAAATCCCCAAAGAAAAAAGTCGCATGCGGACAAATCTGGGGATCTTGCAGGCCACGAGATGTCGCCATATCTGGATATGAGTCCGTCTGGGAAGAGTTCTCTTAAAGCAGCCATGGACACACGAGCAGTATGACTTGTGGCCCCATCCTGCTGGAAAAAATTAATTTCTGGAAATCTAGGGAGCTGTTGCATCAAAAATGTTCTGACCATGTGTGTGTAGCGGTCTGCATTGACAGTTGTGGTGTTTCCTCTATCGTCTTGGAAAAAATATGGCCCAATAATGCCAGATGATGAAACTGCACACCACACCGTAACTTTCAGACTATGTAATGGCTTTTCATGCAACTCACCTGGGTTTTTATCATTCCAATATCGACTATTTAGTTTGTTTACATATCCATTCAAATGAAAATGTGCTTCATCTGACATAAACATGCAGTGAATAAAGTTTTCATCATCATTTACACGTCGCAATATTTCTTCGCTGAAAATCCTGCGAGCCAGCATATTGCGACCTTTCAACTCCTGGATTACTTGAATTTTGTAAGGATGAAAAGATAAGTCTTTATGCAAAATTCGTCGTAACGATGTGTCACTAATGTTTAGTGCGGATGCTTGTTTCATTGCAGAACGTTGTGGACTACGTGTCAATGCTATTCGAACTCTTTCAATGTTTTCCTCTGTTCTTACAGGCCTTGTTGCTCCTCTATGCTTTAAGTTTAATGTGGAACCAGTTTCTTCAAACTTTTTCACCCATGACATAATTACATGAGTGGACGGCACTCTTCCATGTCGTGGAATATCGAAATGATTACGAAACAATCATTGTACAGAAGTCACACAGTCACCATTCTTATAAAACGATTTTACGCAGAAAGCACGCTGTGCACCGGACCACTGCTCCATGTTTTAAAACATATAATAACAAATGGCATTAAATGTAAAACAACAATCGAAAACCTCCACGCCCTCTCGTGAGCAGAAAATGAACTATTGGACTTTCAAAATTTCCTGCTTCACTGGCGGACCCTGTATAATGTGTCGAGACTGGTGGCTTCATCGGTCAAAGTTCGTTTGGTATTGTTTAACTGTTTTTTCTGGTGTCGGAAGGTTGACCTTGCCTCCCTTTCAATTGCTGGCTTACTACGTCTTATAAAATTTTACAATTATTATTTATGTTGTTACCCCAAAATTATTATTTATACTTTTTGTTTCCCATTTTCCTAATTATCCTGGGTATAGCCAAATTGTCCCCTTACAATACCCCCTCAATGAGAGGTTTTATGCTGAAGCATAAAAACTCTCATTGACACTCTCATACTTCCTAAAGGGATCAATCAGGATACGTTGCCATAACCCCCTTTACGTTTTATTAGAAAATCATGGTTAACTTACCCCTTGATCCAGTGACTGTGACCACACCTGAATGACCTTACTGGACTTCTCTCTCGAGATCCCAACACCACAAGGCCAGACAGGCACTTGACGCTCCTGCTCTGACGTGCTGGCCAGCACAGGACCGCCGCCACAGCATCACCAGACACTGAAACATCAAATCAAAAAATCAAATAGTGGCCTTGTATAATACCATATCCCTAACTGATCTGGTTCCCCTTAGCTTTGCGCTGGTTTGCGTTAAGAAGCACTGGTTTTCTTAACCTAGTAATATATAATCTTATATCTACTACATAGACTTTCATCCCCTTAATTCGTTCCCCTTTTCATAATTTTTTTTTATTTCAATCGACAATAATTAAGCCTTTCCCATTTTACAAGAAGAAGTATAAATCCTTACATTAACACAATAATATTTCAAAATACTTAAACACATTATCAAAAGATTAATCAATGAAATACAATTTATCTATATCTCCCTTCTTCTACAATTCTTAACCATCTCCCATTTATATCTAAAACAATTCAAAATCATTTAACACATTATAAAATATTATTATTAACAGAAATTATATTTATCCGGTGCTGTTAATAATAATCATCCCCTTTTTTCCTCCACACACACTATTGCCCCCCCCCCGGACTGTTGCGTCCAGTTGCCTCCACAAGGACTGAGGCGGAAGGAGTGAGCACTTTTTTCTTTTCTCTCACCCCCATCCTTGCTTCAGGGTTAGAAGAAACTTCAGGCTAAGTACCCCTACTCATTATCTTAACATATGCCCCTAAGGTCTACCACCCCTATTTGGGTGAAAATAGCCTGCGTTCAAAATAACCTTAGATTCCCTGATTAAACCCCATTAAATTTCCAAAATACGCCAATTTCAAAGGCAACCAACCATGGTCAGTTTTACAATAATTCTGCCCACAGCTGATTGTCATCCAAAACCACGATCTGGGTTGGTAAGGCCGAGATCGCCCGAAATGTAGGGAATCGTATTTAAAACATGTTATACACAAATACAATTCATGTTTAAGATTCCTACACACTAACATAATAAAACATAGTACACTCATAATTAACATTGCGATTATTACATTAAAATAAACAATTCACATTTAAGTTTGACCAAAAATTACACACCTTACAGCTTTACTTTAGTTTCAAATTCTATTAAAACTTTCACTTGTTACCTTTATTATTACATTTTAACTATGATTTTCTATTTAACCTTTTCATCATTAATTGGTTTGGGTGATTCTCAGTCATTCACAATGATTTGATTTATTGAATGGGCATTTATATATATAACCTTATCCCCCTTCTTCCTTCTAACAACCACTAAGAGATTTGCATAGGGTGACACCAATCTCTCAATAATATTTACCTCCACTAATTTCTCTAATTTTACTTAAATCCTTCCCCTCTTATAATAAAGCACCTGATACCCTTTTTTCTACATAGGATGTGTGTTCCCGCACTACCAGCTCATTCCCTTATTAGTTCCTGGCTCTTCCAGGTAACCCCACAACCCTCTTTAAAACTTTTCCTCCCGCCACAACGCCTAGCGTTGAGGACTCCTTACCACACCACCCTCTTTATAAAATTTCACCACCACATATTTACTCTCCATTTACATCACTCTCGCTTTCTCTACATACATGCACTCTCACTACTGTGTCCCTACTACTGACCCATTTCTGTATTACTTTTCTTCCAAAATTCTTATTTTGTCTAACACCCGTTAAAGTTAACTCTGACTGCCTCAGTGCCTTATTGAAATAATCATCACCCAAACTCTATCTTTTTCCACATTTTACATTAAGTTAACCATTGAAAATTACATTAGAAAATTCATAATTGCCTCAAACTAATTTAATCACCCATTTAAAACCTTTTAAACTCATTTAATTTTATTATTAAAACATTTTACTTTTATTTCAATATCATTATAAACTTCGTACTTACATTACATCACTCAATTGAATAAAAACATGATTACTGTCATAGACTCAAAATTATAAACATTCATTACAACAAATATATTGTACATACCCCTATGTAACTTCTGATACTTCATAACAACCATATGCCTCCACAACTAAACATCTTCTACGTTTACTCATTTACTATTTATTATCAAGTTCAAATCTTATAAAAATCATCTAAATTCATTATCAAAATTCATTTATACAAGATTAATTAATTTATCTCAAATTATCTAATTCAATCAGTTTCCTTTTAAAACACTAAGTTTTTAATTACAATTCCAAAACAATTACAATTCAGTTATTTGCATGATAAACTTCACCATGATTTATTTAGTCTGATCAACTATTATTATTATCATTATTATACAATCAATTCACCTTGCATACCTACATTGTTTACATAAAATACATAGTACAACATAATCTACTACACAAATACGTTTAACATCACTACACAAGTATATACAATTTTTCGTCGTATCATATTATTGTTTACCATAAATCATTTCACAATATAGTCCATTTCGAAACCACACTATTCACATAATTAAATGTTCATGAACAACAACTGTCTAACCACCATCATCAAATAATACTCTGATCTTACTTCTACACAAATTACTTACAATTAAATACATGTTGCTATTATAATTATAATAGTCATCATCATTACTTTTTTCCATTGTATCAATATAGCCTAGTAACTACAAATATTATTGCATACTATTATTTCAAAATTCCTGTCGACATTGGGTATGGTAAATTCTCCTTTAGTATTTTCCGTTAAAGTCAGGTAAGTTATATTATCATCTACATTATCATCATCTACTGCTGCTACATCAGTTTCAACACAAGGTAAGTACGCAATATTATTATTAACTCTCTCTACACCTAACCTCTCTACTAATTCTTTATACATTCTACCAATCACAAATAACTCTATCTCCCTATCCAAATACCACTCTCTCTCAAAATATCTCTCACCATAACGCCATCTCACACTTTCTCTACTAATCCATGCAGAGGGCACTAAATATCACAAAAATTCAGGGAACAACTTGAAGACCTCATGTCTTCCAATACTAAGGGACTCTTGCCCTTCAACAACAACAGTGAACACCTTGGTTCACGATAAACCCGGGGAAAATTTACCCCCTGCAACCCCTCTACCTGTAAACTCTCTCTACACTTTCTCTCTAACTCATCAACACTCATTAACATTCCATTATTAAATTCTGCTTCCACTAAAGCTTCATCAGCACTCTCAATATTCACACCCTTATTCTCTAACACCACATTTTTAATTATATTATCATTTTTCTCACCCCTACTTACCGTATTATGTTACCTGTGTTATCTCATAATTATCATCAACACCACTTACCTGTTTTGATTCACCTTCAGTATTTTCTTTTAATTTAGCCGTCTCTCGTTTCCACCTTTCATCGTGTTTTTTAAATATGTCATCTAACCTTGCGTTTTATTTCATCGAACTTCTGATTTATTGATTCTACTATCTTATTTTGTGTTTTGATTTCGCTATTGAAATTATTCAAATCTTCATTTAAAATAATACTTATTTCTTTATTTTGCATATCAAATTTATTTAACAGAAACTGCATCATTGCCGTTATCTCATCTGTTTTGTTTTCATACCGAGTTGAGATGGGTGTTAATTGGATTGTATTTAATTCAACTGACTCGGTAGCGCTAGGATCATAGATCTGACTAATTGGTGTTGAGTGAATGGCCATCTCACTCGTAAATTTGTCGTCAGTTAAGCTGACTTCCACGTTATTTGCCATCTCAAAAATATTTTTTTTTTCAAAATACTAATATATATTACACATACTTATTACCTAACCAGGTATTCTATTTACCCATACTACACATGATCACAACATAACCTTATCCTTGTACGTCTATTTTCACGTAAATCCAAAAAAATTTTATTTCATCTCAAATAACCATTCTGCTCTTCCCAGTAGGCATGTATTTATATAAATTATTTATATAAACGTCCCTACGTTCAGAAGCGCCACTTGTACAAGTACTTTATATTTTAATAAATAAATTTGTCCCTGTTTGGGCACCACTTGTACTAGTACTTACGTGTTAATAAATTAATATATAAACTTGATTTGTTTATTACGCATCTGTAGGCTCTTGTAGCCGCCATGTTTATACTTATTATACAAATTATACTTACCGGGTCCAGGTTTCGTATCAGCGAACCGGAAGATCAGAATTGGTTATTTGAAATTAAACATACTGGTTGCTTTCGTACACCTTTTATTTCCTCAAAACAATTCAATTGCATTTAAATAAACAACAGAAAAAACTTAGATTCTTTTACAATCTCATCATAAATAAAATATCCCTTCTCCCTCTTAATTTTGATATCATCTTTTAAGGGTAGAAATATAATGATTACTGATTCGTATATACTGGTATTAACCTTGATTACAATAGACATATTTAAAATAACAGAAATAGTTTTACCCCATTTTTTACAAATCAGCACCTTTTACTTTTATTACATGATTATTACACACGCACATCCACTCTCTCACGATACATATTTAAATTTCCCCTATGAACTCATTTAATTTTTTAGAAAGGTTTTAATTTTGAATGGTTTAGAAATCACTCCCCATTTTGTTACTTATCTGGCAATTTTAGTCCCAAACTGTCCGGTCTCCTCTGGTATTCCTCGTCACTCCGCACATTTTATTTTCTGTCGGCGCTTTTGTTTTAAATAAAATAATAGTTGTTCCGAATTAGTTAATATACAACTTTTTACTTCACATTTTATATTTGCGGGTTACATTTTCGTTCCATAAATTTTGTTAGTGACCGGCCGGCACAAGGAGTAATTTCAAACTGGGAGAGTTATACTGCTGCAAAATCTGATAAGATGGGGGGTCATGTGACCACTTCTCATTGTTCTTATTTATGTGACGAACCAATTTCCAAGGCGAGGCTAACTATGCATCGCATTCCACGTGACGTATTTAAAGGCTTGGCAATTATATAATGTGTCGAGACTGGTGACTTCATCAGTCAAAGTTCGTTTGGTATTGTTTAACTGTTTTTTCTGGCGTCGGAAGGTTGACCTTGACTCCCTTTCAATCGCTGGCTTACTACGTCTTATAAAATTTTACAATTATTATTATTTATGTTGTTACCCCAAAATTATTATTTATACTTTTTGTTTCCCATTTTCCTAATTATGCCGGGTATACCCAAATTGTCCCGTTACAAGAGGTGGTTGAGAGTGCATTTGACAAAGGCATGACGATGCTGAGGCCCACCATTTCTTTATTTCTTTGAGCATCCTGATATTGTGAGATTTATTAAAATAAACAGACCGAGGTGGACTGGGCAATTAGAATGAAGGGGGAACAGCCAACAAAGCATATATTTTAGCAATGGTGCATGGACAATAGTATTTTCTAGTGGAGGCTCAGTACAGTGTGCACTCAGTGTCGTGAGGCAAAATTGAGTAGCTAACTGAGATTACAGTGTCATTTCCTGGCTGTGAATACCGCAACTATTATGTGAGACGTATCAAAATAAGCTTCGAGGCGACTGCGGTACTGCCATGTCGCTTCACTCCCCTCCTTTGCCTACGCATAACCAAGTGTAACGTGCGACAACGCTGTTGGGCGAGGGCCGGGGAAGAGCTTTTACTATTGCGTAACCTCGAAGCTTATTATGGTAAGTCCCATACTATAGTGACTGACGATGTTGTACTAGCCATTCAACCATCCCACTAAACATAAAAGCATTGCTGTATGCCTTGGTCCTTTATGGACTGTTGAGCAGAGGTTTTTATTTTTTCATTGGATGAATAATGGATCCAGAGTAAGACCTAGAATTAGATTGAGGACTCAAGACATCCAGGAGGACCACTTAATATTAGAAACTAGAAGCGAAGAACAAGAATAGGGATAAATGGTATCAACTCTTGGAACAGGGCAGAACTTGTAAAGGCTTGTGAAACCACAACTAACACTAATGACCTCTAAAAATTCTTATTACACAGTCGGGTTGATTTTATCTACAATGTAACCTGCAGATAATAGGATACTGTAAGTTATATTAAAAACGAATCTTTTGACTCTGAAGTTTCTATATTGCTTTTGTAATTGTTGATTAAGAATTTGAAGTCAAAATTAATTACTGTAATTTAAAATAGAAAATTCAATATGGCTACCAAGAATATAAATAATAATAAATGGGATTTTGAATCCATGGATCAACTGAGATCACATGAAGAACTAAAATTAAACACACTACCTGAATTTTTGTATATGTCCAAATGGGAGGCTATGGTTAGACATTTTGGGTACACTTTCAGTAATCCTCTTTAGTACCATGTTGGCTACTAACCACCAATAGTGGTACATTGTATGTAGCATTCCAAATTTCTTAAAGTTCTTCGAGTTGGTGTTTTTCATCAATACTGTTGGACCTGTAGTGTTAGTCTGAGAACCTTTTCAAACATCTTGTAAGTCTCTTAAAAATGACAAAAGTACAAGATAATTTATGGATACAAAGTATAGTTATAAAGCATGTGGGAAAAAATTTCACCTCGTAGGATTTTTGGAAACAAATTATGAGTTTTGTATTCAGGGTTCTGTTTATTGCTGGACTAGTCCAATAAAAATATTTTCCTTAGAACACATTGAATATAAGAAATAATTAGGTACACAAGTCAGTAAAACATACAAAAAACTGTGTTCAGAATTTCTTTCCGTGTTACAATTTTTCTCCAGCAGGGTTGCTTTTGTGATGTTTTTAAGAATCTTCTCTATGTAGATATTACTAATAAATTATTCTCTAAGTTGAATTACTGTGTATACTGTGGTGATGTGTTCTGCACCTCATAAATATACAGAATGTAATGATATACATTTATGCACATAATATGTCTCTATAGTCAATGAGTGAGATATCCGTAGAAAGATTAATACCTAAGTTTTGATTCCAATTTGTAAGGATATTCTCAAGTGACAACTTTTTCATGAAGTCTAAATGTTTGCTTTTAAATTTGAACACAAACCTAAGCTAACCTATTGTTACATAATGTGGAAAAAGTGTTACATAATATGGAACGTTCTACAAGTTTCTCGAATTTTCCAGCTGTAATGTGTGTGTGCGTACATAATGCTGCTACTTTGTGGTGAAAGACAATTACGCGTCAACTATCGGGTCTATACCAGACTATACTGGTCCGCACGTGCTGTGTTCAAGGCCGCAATGAATTACGTTCTAGTGTTTTCTAGTAGACGCCTATTAGCGAATATTCTGGAACCTCAGCGGGGTATAAATACAGTACTCAGCAACGCTCAGTTCAGATTGTCGGGTGATTACTCTGTATGTTCAAGTGGTTATTAGTGAAAAGTAATTATTGTGGCGAAGTGTTATGTGTTTTATAATCGTGTGGGACAATTATAATACAATTGTGTTTTATATTAGTTGGCATTTATTGCGTGTGAACAATTTTTATTTGATTTGTTGTAAGAGACTATCTTGTTGATTACAAACTGTTTAATTGTGATAATTAAAGCTGGTGATTAGTGACTTAATTGGTGTATTGTATTTTGCTTTCCACTGTACCCAGTGGCATAGCTAGACTCTCGGGGCCCCCGGGGCAGATAGATAGATTGGGGCCCCCGGGGCAGATAGATAGATTGGGGCCCCCTCCATTATTGAAACGAGTACTAAAAAAAATCATTTCCACAATTATATAACCCCCTCTCCATAAGTATATGTAGATGTTAGTCAAATTTTATAAATTTTAAACTATAAATAATCATCATTGTCAAATAAAAACATATCTTCTTAGGCCACTAGGCTTTACCCAAAAAGAGTAGATTCAATAGGGAGAAATACAAAAATTAAATGCAGATTAAATTGATATAAAATATATTTTATACTTTTACAGTACTGAATGAAAGAAGGCTATCACTTACAACTTAAAGCAAGTAAAACATAACAAACAAACTAATTCAAACTTTGACAAATAAAAAACAATTCAATACAAGAAAGCTTAGAACTCATTAACTCACTGAAATATTCTGAAAGTTTTCATTTTAAAGGTTTCTTTCTCGACTTAATATCGGCAAAAACATCAATTATTTGTGAAAAGTTCAGTTTTCGTGCTCTATCATTTTCAATGGATAGAAGGGTAAACCACTTAGGCGCTCCTGACTCATCGTGCTTCTAAGAAAGGTTTTATTTAGTTTAAGCTTGGAAAACGACCTTTCTGCTTTAGCTACTGTGATAGGCACAGTCAGGTACATAAAACATGCAGTACAGACATCAGGATAGGTTGAAACTAAAGTACTGTTTTCAATAAAGAGAAAATCCACAAGCTCCTTCACATTAGACATTTTCTTGATTTTACTTAGAAAAGCCTTACGCACACTGGAAGTCTGTGCAGGAAACGTTTGAGATACATCTTCAGGAAACTTCTGTGCGAATTCTTTTGCCTCTTTAATAATATTTTCATCAGAAGCACTATTTAGGAAATAAGGTTGTATCACTTTGTAGGTGTTGATAACAGATTTCATTCCTTCAAATCTCTTTTCCAACTGCACGCAAAGTATATCTAACATTGGACAAAATACTAATACTTTAAATCTGCTCTCTGGATCACGAAAGCGATGGTCTTCACTCAGTTCGTCAAAATGCCTTTTTACTATACTCCTTCTTTTTTCAGAGAAGGTGCATGGAATTGCCCATTTGGAGCAAATGCTTGAAGCTTCTTTTACAAAATATTTGGACGAATTTCGAATTTCTTTTATTCCTGAGAGAGTTTCTTCTAGTAGATCATACGCCGTAACAATGTCCATACTTTCAGATTGCAGACATTTTGATACTATATTGATTTGCTGCAAAACCTTCGTTTGTACAACCAAAAGCAAAACAAAGTCAAATGATTCGAGTTTCTTCTTCAGTCCGATCACATCATTTCTCTCTTTTGCCTTATCACTTGTAACAATCAATTTAGAAAGCTCTTTCATTACATCGCCGAACCTCTCTTTTAGGGCGAAAACTGCTTCGTATCTTCCTGCCCGTCTTGTTGGGTTAAGAGTTTTTAATGTTATGTTTGAGCTACTCTCGCATACGTTTTTCAACCCGAGCCAATGGTTTATGCTGTGGCCGAAAAAATTATAAATACTTTGAATATCGTCAAAGAATTGTGATATTTCATGGTTTGCATCTACAGCGTCTTTGAATACTAGATTTAAATTGTGACTAGCACAATGAACAAAGTATGCGTGAGGTGCAATTTGTTGTATTTTTTTCTGAACTCCATTGTACATGCCACTCATCACACTAGCTCCATCATAGCTCTGACCTCGACACTTCTTTATATCAAGACCTTTTTCTTCAATAGACTGGATTATTTTACTTTTCAAACCAGATGCACTTTGATCTTTAACTTCAGTGAAAGAAGTGAATGTTTCGCAAATCTTCAATTTTATAGGTTTATTGTTTTCGTCACTCAGGACTTTAACGTAACGATACACCTCACTTAATTGTCAATTTTAGCGATGTCCTGGGTTGTATCCATTATAATAGAGAAAAAAGGAGATATATAACTCTTTCTAGCACATTTCTCCAAAAATTCCTTTCTTGTCTTAAACTTTTATCCAATGCTTCATCTATTATTTCGTATTTTCTCCACTGTTCATAAGCTATGCAAGAGTCTGTGTGATGCTATGATTGTTCATGGGATCGGATACGTTCTGTAATATTTTTCCAGTTTCGTACTCCACTGTCACGCCACGGGTTTGAGAATACAAACTCCACTTGTTGAGGGAACAGCCAACAAGGTTGGCAGTAAACACAATCCAATTTTTATGAATAGCAAAGCCAGCTTCTTTTTAACTTAATACCAGACTTTGTGATGAAACTAAAAAAACGATTTGAAAATGATCTTCCAGATTGTTTAACATCTTTTGGAAAGGGGCCACAAGGTTGACAAGGGCCTGACGCTATGATCCGCATCCTTGTTTGTAGGTCGTTTATAACATTTGGAAATTCAATAACATTTGGTACAAGGTGACTGTTATCATCAGATTGAGTAATTTCTGTCAAAGAAGACTAAAAACAAAAACACTTAATCAGCTATATTATTTAGAAGACCAAATACAGCTCCATAGGATCTGTTAAAAATGTTTTAGGACGTAAAAAAATTGATTGAAATTCTTAATAACAGCCCAACTTTAAAAAATCAACATTGTAAACTACATTTTAAACTATCTTTATTTTTTAAATAAAATCAATGTAGGCCTAGTTAATAAAACGACATAGTTTACAATCTTGTTATTTCATATTTTTGCCAGAAAGTGAGAAAATAATAATATAATATGTATTTAAGATTTGTATACTTTAAAATCTCAACATTTTTAAAGTTTATAATGAGGGGCTTACACAAAAACTATGGCTGTACATTGTCATAGTAAGTTTATCTTCAATTTACAAAAAAGGCCTCATTATTGAATTTTGCTCTTATTGCCAATATCTCTAAGGATAAATTGTTAAAAACTGTATTATAATCTTATTTTTGTAATATATATTAAAAATTTTATATACTTTTTTAATATTTTTATATACATTAATAAACTCTATTAAAATTAATATATTTATAATACATTAAAAGTAGCCCTATTCGTTCTCAATCACAAACAACATGCCGGAATTTTCTACTGCCACTTAACTGTGTTAGTTCAATCGAAAAAGTTACCTTCTAAACTATTAGCTGACAGATAATTTGGATATCAGTTTTGCTAGCTTTTAAAAATAAATTATAAGCTTACAGCTTATTTGATCAAGCCTTAATATTGATCAGAATCCGATATATATATCCCGAAAAATAATTTTTATGCATATTTGTAATTGATGCATATAGGCTATATGTTACTGTGAAAGTTGATAATACAACGATTATTGATAATCACTAGTGATTATCAATAATCGTCGAATTATCAACTTTTACATTAACATATAAAAATACGCGTATATGTGCTATACGCTGGAAAAAATTTAAGCAAAAAAATTAAACCTGGTAGTCGTGGGACTACCGGTAGACATGGAATCATGGGCAGACTTGTGCTTTGGGAAGGAATGAAGGGTTGGTTAAATAAACAGCTACATAAGTTTCAATGTATTTTAATGTTTCAAGTTATTAATGTTCTCATCGTCTGTTTTCTTGCTAGCTAGCTGTACGCTCGATCTGAGTCGCTTTGGGGGCACGCCGGATGACCCAGGTATCGGAGATGCGGGCCGCTTGGGCGCTGACGGGGTTTCGTCAATCTTCAAATGGTTGCCATTTTCTAAATTCTCGGCCGATTTCTTTGATTTTAGTCTCAAACGATAGGCCTGTTGACGCTCTGCACAAGATTTGCCGGTTTTCGGTTTGAAATTTTTGGTTCGAGTTTTATCGCGATTTTTAGGTCGAGGCATTTCAAATTTTGAGTTCAAATGTTGTTATTATTTTCTGTGAGTGCTTCTGGTACTCGGAATTGGTCTTATTGGAGAGATTTAGTTCTGAGGATCACAACGCACTTTGTATTTTCGCGATCGGACTTGTAGTTCCCGAGATATTTAAGTTTTAGTGGAGCAATTTAGAAATTTTCGGCGCAAAAACACCCTCACGCAGACAAAGCCTAGAGGCGACTGAAGTCAGTTGTCAAAATTCTCAGTACTATTGTTGGAAGGGGGCCGAGTGACTCGATCACCTGACACCTGGTTTGCTGGGATTGGTTGAGCGGTTCGTGAGATAGTGCCGAAAGTACATTTGAAACATAACGGTCGATTTTCGCGAAACGTGCGAGTAAGACATTACTTACCTATGGATTCCATGTCAAAAATTTCTAGGATGTTTTACAATCGAAGTACACGAAATCAAGCCTTACGATAATTAAAAGGCCTTAGTATAAATTTTACTTGGTCAACTGAATAAAAATTACATATGTGGTAAACTGTTAGAGGTGGGCTAAACTGTTATTTTAAAATACTAGGTATGAGAATACCGTTCCAAAAAAATAAGAGGTACAAATACCTGTTATTATGTACTATATATATACATAACCTATATTATCCTTTGTAAGTAACTCGTCTTGAGTTAAAGGTATTTCAACTTTTCAGTCACTGTTGTATCCGTTCCACAATAATATCGGTCCAAAATACCTGTTACAGGTATATCGGCCCACCTCTCTAGTACTGTATGTACCAAGTAAAATTTTGAGAATTTGGGACGATTTGAGCATAAGTATGTACTGTATTTTTATGAGACGCGTTTGCATATATTTCCATAAATATGATGCACATATACATCAATATACATATACATATGTGCATCAATTATGAATATGCAGGCATAAATTTTTTCACGGGATATGTACTCTTAGAGGTGGGCTAAACTGTTATTTTAAAATACTAGGTATGAAAATACCGTTCCAAAAAATAACAGGTACAAATACCTGTTATTATATACTATATATACATAACCTATATTATCCTTTGTAAGTAACTCCTTTTGAGTTTCCTGCAGGTCTCCTATGTAATATCTTCAAATAAATACACTGCAAGTAGGTTTATTTTCACCTAGATAAACCTATTAATATATTAATAAACCTACTTGCAGTGTATTTATTTGAAGATATTATATAACCTATACTATATAATTTGTTATAAGAAATAAATTGAAATTAAAAGTATTAAGAGTGTTACTTTACACTGTGACTTTGTTAAACTATTACTGTTTAAAAGAAAATAAGAAACAAGAGAATTTATAGGCCTATCTCCCTTTGGGAATACCAATTTAAGTTTTTACTAGGAGTGAACAAACTAACATTGGTTAGACAAATCAGTTGCGAAACTCAAGGCAATGAAATAATTTAGAGTACACATAATACCACAACAAATAATGTGAAAAAAAAATCAGAAACATATAATAAAAACATAACAGTATGCCACAAGAGTGAATAAACAAAATTTTACAAATAAAAATAATAAAAACTGTAATAAAATAAATATAAATAAATAAATAAAAACTTATAAATAATAAGCAATGACAAAAGTAAATTAAATACATTACATACCTGGAAATCTTCAGATCCATTCACCAGTGTACACAGAATATACAAGTCATGAACTAATCTTTGTCACACCTACAATGTGCTTCACATTACAATTTGCTTCACTCAAATAACACATTATAGGTAAAATTAAACTACTGAATGGTTTTTAAAATACTAGAATTTCAGTTATTCAGACACTATTTCAAATTTGTATTTAAAAATATCAGCTGTTGCACTTTCCTCGAAGTTAATCGTGTTCTTCATTCAGATAAAATTATTCCTGCCCTGGAAAATATCCTTTCACAGGGAACAGATGTTGCAACCATGTTACATCTAGTTCTGACCAAATGTGCAAGATTAGGGTATACACGTTGGTGATCTTTCCACCACAGTAAGGGATTTTCGCTTCTCTCTATTGGTGTGTCTTGAAGATATTTATCTACTTCTTGTATAGCCATTGATAAAGATGTCCCTATTTAGTTGTCTTGTTTGTTCATCATCTTCTTTCACAGCGCTACACTTTATATAATATTGAAACTTTCTCTTGTGAAACTTACTTGTCTTTTTCGTCGAACGCGTTTCGGCATCGTATTCGCCTTCGTCAGCTTAGAAACAGACTACCAGTACTTAGTAACGGTTGTTGCTTGGAAGGTATAGTGGGGGTGGTGTGTAGAGGAAGGGGATTGGCACGGGGATCCAAATTATTGTTTGTTTTTTGTATAATTGTGTCGAAAAGTGTATGTGATTTATATTGTAATTGGTCGTTTAGTATGTTGTTTGGTTGTGTTGTGTGGTGTTTGTATATTTCATACTGTTCAGCTGTGTTGAGTTTTTGACCTTTGGGTAAGAGGTGTAATATTTCAAGATTAGTATCTATGTTGGTGTAGCTATGGTTATGTGTGTGTATGTGTGTGGCAAACGCAGAATGTATATTGTTGTTGGAGAGGGCCTTTAAGTGTTCAGAGTAACGGGATGAAAAAGATCTTCCAAAATAGCAAACCTTACAGAAATTCCTTCTAGAAGTTTAAGTGCAATTTCTCTGACAAGTGGTTTAGTTAATTTCACACTTACCTTTTGTATTGATAATTTTAATCCTTGGGTTATTGGTATTATCTGGCTGGTGGTGATATATTTCTCTCCACTCATTTCTTTTGTTACCTTCTCACAAGGTCGCAGAATAGCACACAGTTCTTTAAAAATTCCCCATTCTTCAGCTGTTAATGTTTCTATGTCTGTTGTTAGTAATGCCAGAGAGTGTTTTACAGCATCTTCCAGTTCAACAAATCGTTTAAGCATATAGTAAACAGAATTCCAGCGTGTTACAACATCTTGCAGAAGTTTTTTAGGTTGCTGAACACCTATCTGTTCTTGATATTTTGTGATTTTTAAATGTGCAATATTACTTCTCTTAAAAAATGTTACAATTATTTTTACTTTTTTGATTATGTCATTTACAATTAACAGGCTGTCTTGAACAATTAAATTTAATGTGTGAGCATAACATCCAAAATGCTTCCACTTAAGTATGCTTTGTATAGCACTAGTAATATTTATGGTATTATCAGTAATAACAATTGAAATTTTCCAGACAAGTCCCATTCATTTATAATACGCAAAATTTCATCTGCTAAATTTTGAGATGTTTTATTTATTTTGATAACTGAACAGTCTAATAGTATATGTTTCATTTTAAAATCCTGATTAATGTAATGTGCAGTAATTGCATTAAAAGTTTCATTTGTTGAAGAAGACCACGTGTCAGTTGTTAAGCAAACACTTGGTGCATCTTTTTTAATAGATTCTTTCATTTCATTTACCTTTGTTTCATAATAAGCTGGTAACAGTGTGTTAGCAAAATACTTTCTAGAAGGAATTTGATAACTAGGGGCACAAGTATTCATCAAATTTCGGAAACCTCTGTCTTCAACAACTGTAAATGGTTGAAGATCCCAAATAAAAAGTTTCATTATGGCCTCATCAATTTTGTTTTTATCAGATACTGCTAATTTTTTGGGTATGTAAGTTGATATTGACATTTGTTTTTTACTTGTTGGAACAGGCGACTGAAATGAAGATGGTTGATTTTGGAAGGTGTCAGTAGCTCTTGAAGTGGTTGGTCTCTCTGGACTAAAAAAATGGGAGGAAGATTCTACTACTAAGTTTTCTTGCACTTGGTCCTATTTGCAATATATCACCTGAAGAAGTTTCTGTTCTTGGCAAAGTTAGCACAGCAGTTTGGGTGGATATAGTAGTTAGAGCAACTGTTGGATGCCTTCTTTGTAAATGTTTTTTTAAATTACTAACTGTACTTTTATATGATAGTTTTGTTTTGCAAATGTTGCACAATGCAACACAGTTACCGACTGATTCAAAAAAGCTCCACACATCACTTGTTTTTCTTCTTGGATCCATGTCACCAAGCAAAACCAACAACAGTCACAGTCAACACTTTCCACTGGACAGCAATACTTAAAAAGGCCTTCCCCCATAGTACAGGGGTTCCCGACCCTTGGTAGGCATACCACTAGTGGTAAGCAAGAAGACCTAGCTAGGAAAAAAATATTTACTTAAAAAAAATAATTACAAATTTATGTTCAAAACAATAATAAATTTTCATCGGACATAATTTAAACCGATTACCCTTAGGAATTAGATTTAAGGAACAGGACTTGATAAAGTGCATAAATGTCCATTACAACAATCTCATCATTTACGTGAGATCAGATGTGTAGTGCAGTTAAAATCACATTAATAAAATTATAACTATCAACTTCAGCCACTCTATAAGTTATAACACAATATAATTCGTTATTTCAAAACTTACCAAGTTGGTGATTAGTATAATATATAATTTATTAGCATATAATCTGTATTATATATCTAAATATCACACGAGAATAAATGTAACATCAGGATGAATTTTTTCCTTTATTAAAAACAGCTCCGTCTCTTTGCGCAGAATGAAGTATACAGGACGAAAAAGTGGCTCGTACTAGTTCCTACTCGAAATAGGCTGCAGACACACGGGCCACTCTGTGGCGCCACTCAGTCGCGCCAAGTACCAGTGGCTCGTGTGCAAGGGTTCACTTCAGAGACGCGCCACTCTCCATTTGCTCAGTGATAAAAGATTGTTTCATTTAGTATTTACATCAGTTTCATCATGGACTCTGACGAGGAAATTCTTCTTCCTTCCGAATTCTTTTGTACACAAGAAGGATCAGTACCATGGCAAGACAGAATGATATATTGACCTTTTTCAGAGAAACCTTGTCTGATACTGTTTCACTATCAAACCATAGTCATAATAAAAACTATTTTAATAACTTATTTTGTGTCTTATTCAAAATGTGTTCTCCCTAAAATATATCTCTTGGTAGAAATATTTATTTAAAAATAAAAATAGTTTCTATTTATATGAATATTGTTCGTTTGTCGCATCTAATTTGTTTCAAAGATTTTGATAGATTATGTTAAGAACGTTACACCCACGTACATTCTCTTTACCTTCCTCCTCCCTCCTAACATCCCTCTCTCTTTCACACGCACGTGCGCGTGCACACACACACACACACATGCAATAATCGTATTTCAGTAGACGAAATATTAACCAATTTGGTGTTGAGTAATCGATTAAAACTATTGGTTTCCTGTAAGCCAAACCTAAACTTGTTTGCAACTGTAAACTGTGTGCATTGTTCGGAAGATTGTTTTGGCTCATAAGTATGTGCTCAAGTTGTGTTTGCATAAAACATTGTTGAGACCGTCCCGCCTGAATTCGCTAATATGCTATGTAATTTAGAAGTCATTACTCTTTTTCTTGTGTTGTAATTATGATACTCAACAGTAAACTATGGCTAGGAGACTGAGCTTGCAGGGAGAATATTGTTATATAATTATTTGTCACTTGTAGGATTCATATGGGCTAGACGCAAATGTATACGATTGTTGCAGAGACTGATGTTAAATTTTTTATGGTGCAATTCCATACAATACAATAGTTATTAAAGAAAATATTGCATTCATAATTACTCAATTATTATTGTATTATTTTTATATTATTATTAATAATAATAAAACTTTTCGTACAAGAATATATTTTGTATTATTTTTTCAATATAACACTGTTTAAATACTGTTATTTTAAATAATTTTTAATTTGTATATCTGACGATTTTCTTTTAAATACTATTGAAACAGTGTTATATTAAAAAAAATAATTAAAAATATATCCTTGTACGAAAAGTTTTATTATTATTAATAATAATAGAGAAAATATATATAGAAAAACTTGTTCAAAGCGGAATTCCATAAGTTCTCGCATTATACAAACTTAGAAATTAGTCAAATACTGCACTTCGTAGACCTTGTATATGTATTTTGTTTCTATTCTATTACATACACCTACATTTCTGTCATAATATAATTACACAATATAATGTCTACCAACTTTAGGCATTTATGACTTTAGTTGTTTTATGAAGTTTACACTTTAGTTTAGTGCAGTAGGCCTACTTTATTATTATTACTGCTATTATAATTTTTATTACATACTTTACTACCAGTACTGATTAGAAACATACCTGATTTATTTTTCATCAGGCTGTCCATTTCACTGAAGCCTGGTACAAAAATATAACAGAGTTAAATTCTTGGATTTCGTTGTCCATGACGTGTCCGTTACTTAACTAAATATCACTATAATATTGACGACTCGGAACACAAAGTTTTTTATAAGTAAAAACGTAAAGTTTTACCTTACAGCCTAAACCGGCTTTCACCTATAGAAGGCTTCATCAGAGGCTGTCGTTAGTAGCGCTGCTCGTCTTGTTGTTGGCGACGAGAAAGTGTTTCGAAAGATTGAAGCTGTGTGTGTGTGGTGAGATGTGTTCGAATAATGCGTGCGATTTGAATTGTGTCTGTTCGTTTAGGATGTCGTTTTTATTTGTTTTTGTGTGTTTGTATATTTCTAATTGTTCTAGAGTGTCTAGTTTTCGGCCTTTTGTGTGTACGTGTAGTATGTTCATGTTATTGTCGATGTTTTTATATGTGTGGTTTGCTTCAATGAGGTGGTTTGCGAAGGTAGATTCTGTAGTGGTGTGGAGTGCTTTTGTGTGTTCAATGTATCTCTGTTTGAAGCTACGTCCTGTCTGGCCTATGTAGAATTTACTGCAATTTGAACAATTTAGTTTATATACACCGGGTAGATCGAATTTGTTTTGTGCTTTGGGCATGCGTTTTGATAGTGTGTGTTCTGTTTTGTTAGTAGTTTTGTAAGCGATTCTGTATCCTGCTTTTTTGAATTTGTGGGCAATTTTTTCTGTTTGTTTGTTGATGTATGTTAGTGTTATGAATTTGTTGTTTTCTGTCTTTGTCTGTTGTTTGTTTTGTGTTTTGTGTAGGAGTTTACTGACTATTGTTCTGTCATAACCGTTAGATTCTGCTAGATATTTTATCGTGTTTAGTTCGTCTTTGTAGTCTATTTCATCTAAGGGGATGTTGTTAAGTCTATGTATCATGGTTCTAAAAGCAGCTAGTTTGTGTTGTATTGGGTGATTGGAGGTGTTGTGTATTAGTGTGTCAGTTGTAGTTGGTTTTCTGTATATACTGAATTTGTGCCTGTGTTCTAGTTTTGTGATGGAGAGGTCTAAGAAGTTTATGGTATTGTTGTGTTCGTATTCGGCAGTGAAGGTTATGTTTTTATGTATTTTGTTTATGTGCGTTAGTAACTGTTCACATTGTCTTTTGTTTCCCCTGTATAGTATTAGAATGTCATCAACGTATCTGTGCCAATATAGTATTTTATGTGAGTGTCTGTCATTGTTTGTGAGTATTTTTGTTTTTTCTAAGTGTTGGAGGAAGACTTCTGCTAGAATGCTGGATATGGGGGAGCCCATGGGTAGGCCATCGTTCTGTGTGTAGTATTTATTGTTATAAGTAAAGTAGTTTTGTTTTGTGATAATGTTCAGAGTTTCTGTTATTTCATTGATAAGTTCGTCTGGTGTGTTGTTCTGTTTGAGTTTGTTTTGTAGGATGGTGATTGTTTCAGAGATGGGGATGTTTGTGTACAGGTTTTTAATGTCAAAGGAGGCTAATGTGGCGTTATGGGGGATGTGTATGTCTTTTATTTTTGTTACTAGGTCAGTGTTGTTTTTTACTGCAATGTTGTTGTCTATTTGTGTGTGTTGTCTAATAATTTTGTCTAGATATTTTGCCAGTTTGTGTGCAGGGGCATTACGGTAGTTGATAATGGGGCGGATCGGAATGTCTTCTTTATGGATTTTGGGAAGCGCTTGGAGTGTAGGTGCTGATGGTCGGATTTGTTTCATGTAGGGCTTTTGTTTATGTGTCATAATGTGTTTGGCTTTGTTGACCATTTGTTTTATTGAGTTTTGGTATCTGTCGGTGGGGTCGTGTTTTAGTTCTGTGATGTTGTTCTGTTCTATGAAGTCTTGTACTTTTTTGTGTAGGTTGTCTGTGGGGATAATTACAGTCGTGTTGCCTTTGTCAGCTTTTACAAATGTGATGTTATGTTTGTGTGCCTTTTCCCTCAGTTTGATGGCTGTGTGTATTTCTGAGTTGTGGTTGTTGTTGTCTGGTGTCTTATGTACTCCTATTGTGTTGTTTATATTATGTCTTAATGTGTCTTGATGTTCTGGTGCTGTGTTTTGTATATTTGTTTCTGTGTCAATTATGAGCTTTGTTAGTGTTTGGTTGTTATGTTTGTAATGTATGTTATGTTTTAGGCCTTTATCAAGGAGTGTTTGTTCGTTTTTTGTGAGTGTGACGTTCGTGAGGTTTACTGTACGTGGGTAGAATTTGTGCGAGGGAATTATATCTGTTTTGATTGGTGTCAGGTTTTTTATTTTTCTGTCGTGTTTTGTCTGTATGATATGTATTTGTTTTTTTGTCCATTCATTTGTGTGATGTATTAGTTCAGTCATGTAATTGTGTCCGTATGTGTTGGCGATATGTAGGTGTAGTGTTAATGCTTTGCGGTTAAGAGCGTCTTTTTTCTTATATAGTTGTTTAATTGATTCTTTTATGTATGTTCTTTGTGCGATGTTTTGTGTTATTTGGGCGGCCTGGTTGTTATGTTTAATCAATGAGATTAACAGAAACTCTGAACATTATCACAAAACAAAACTACTTTACTTATAACAATAAATACTACACACAGAACGATGGCCTACCCATGGGCTCCCCCATATCCAGCATTCCAGCAGAAGTCTTCCTCCAACACTTAGAAAAAACAAAAATACTCACAAACAATGACAGACACTCACATAAAACACTATATTGGCACAGATACGTTGATGACATTCTAATACTATACAGGGGAAACAAAAGACAATGTGAACAGTTACTAACACACATAAACAAAATACATAAAAACATAACCTTCACTGCCGAATACGAACACAACAATACCATAAACTTCTTAGACCTCTCCATCACAAAACTAGAACACAGGCACAAATTCAGTATATACAGAAAACCAACTACAACTGACACACTAATACACAACACCTCCAATCACCCAATACAACACAAACTAGCTGCTTTTAGAACCATGATACATAGACTTAACAACATCCCCTTAGATGAAATAGACTACAAAGACGAACTAAACACGATAAAATATCTAGCAGAATCTAACGGTTATGACAGAACAATAGTCAGTAAACTCCTACACAAAACACAAAACAAACAACAGACAAAGACAGAAAACAACAAATTCATAACACTAACATACATCAACAAACAAACAGAAAAAATTGCCCACAAATTCAAAAAAGCAGGATACAGAATCGCTTACAAAACTACTAACAAAACAGAACACACACTATCAAAATGCATGCTCAAAGCACAAAACAAATTCGATCTACCCGGTGTATATAAACTAAATTGTTCAAATTGCAATAAATTCTACATAGGCCAGACAGGACGTAGCTTCAAACAGAGATACATTGAACACACAAAAGCACTCCACACCACTACAGAATCTACCTTCGCAAACCACCTCATTGAAGCAAACCACACATATAAAAACATCGACAATAACATGAACATACTACACGTACACACAAAAGGCCGAAAACTAGACACTCTAGAACAATTAGAAATATACAAACACACAAAAACAAATAAAAACGACATCCTAAACGAACAGACACAATTCAAATCGCACGCATTATTCGAACACATCTCACCACACACACACAGCTTCAATCTTTCGAAACACTTTCTCGTCGCCAACAACAAGACGAGCAGCGCTACTAGCGACAGCCTCTGATGAAGCCTTCTATAGGTGAAAGCCGGTTTAGGCTGTAAGGTAAAACTTTACGTTTTTACTTATAAAAAACTTTGTGTTCCGAGTCGTCAATATTATAGTGATATTTATAACAGAGTTGTTCCCATACTCTCCCTTTTGCCATTTTGTTTGAATATTCATTGCATCTCGGATCCCAAATTGCAGGTCTCTGTTCCACTTCAATTATAAATCAATCAGAATCAAAATCCGACATGATAGTTAAAGTTTTTAAATAGTTTTTAGAAACAAGAAAGTCTTATAAAGTTTAAAAACAAATAGTAAGAAAGCTCCAAAAGTTTTATAGAAATTACAGTGTTAGTATTGTAACCGAACCTTTGCGCGGGTTGTATTTAAAATTAATTAGTGTTATTCTGTAGTCCCACTTTGGATGCATCACTTTGTAATATACCTTTTGTGGGTGTTGTAATTATTAATAGTTAGTGTTATTCTTAAGTCGTTGTATCTTCGTATAGTATATGTGTGGGTGTCGAGCGTTTGTTAACTCGCTCGTTGGGTTCGTGGTATAGTATGTGTGTATGATTAACGTTATTAATAATTTCAACAAATTCTGTCACTGTTATTTGCGTGTAGCAAGTCGAATTGTACCTTCTCTTACCATTTACGGGTAAACCGTATCTCTCACCGTTTGGTTTGAATATTGCCACCTCGCCACCTGATTGGCGCACGCCTTTCTGCAGTGTCGACTTGGCTAACGTCTTGTTTTGAGGTTTTCTCTTCAATAAATTTTTATTTATTATCTTAATTTACTCGAATCAAACATACAGTGTTGCAGAATAAGAATATTTATTAACCCTTTGATAGGTTTCAATTATTTAGTAGTACATTAATTTTATTTTTAGCACCGGTTATTACAGTTGCTCAGTTGGCATACTCAGTTCCAATGTTTTGTATACACACCGTCTTGACGGTTATCGTTGGTTTACAATTAAAATGGTTTTACTCAGGGGTGTTAATAAGTCCTTTTGGCTACAGAAATATTTGACTACGGCTAAAATACACAAATTTATAATAATTCTTAATACTAGGTACACAAAAAATTAATATCTTAACACATTCGAGTAAGTAATTATCAATGAGATTTAGTAAAATTTTTGGTTAGGATTTGTCTATTAGAAATGTTTGTTAACTATTTATTATATTTTAATTTTAATAATTATCAACTGATTAAAGTTCAAATAGTGATATTACCAATACCTTCAGTTCTAAATCAGAATAGTGATCAGTGAAGTGAAAATTGTTGTTTATTATTTTTGATAGAAAAATTTGGAATTCGTTTAATGGGATTATTGTTTATACTCATCAATTTTCGATGGAGCTTCTGCGATGCCGTCTTCTTCTTCCGGATGGATCCAGTCATCTTCTGTTCTTCGGAATCTCATTAATCTCGTCCAGACGGTTTTTCTCGTAGACTTCGGCCTCGCACTCCTTCTGCGATCATCCGTCTTCTTGAGTTGATGTAGGTCCTTATGATCTTCCTTCGGGATTAGTCGTCATCTATTCTTTCAGACGTCTTCTTGATTTCCTTGGGTAATTATGGGTTGTGAACAAATTTAATAAATAATATATTATCCAGGATTCCCTGGGCTGCTATCATAATCTTCCTTTCCTTTGATTTTGGTTAAAATTCACTTATTTGGAATTAAATTTTGGGGTGAGAGCTACTCAATCCACCCTCGGCGTCGGTCAATAATGGACTATCGAAAATCTAACGGTTTTTTGGCAATAAATTTCGGTTGCTATGGTTACTTAATAAATTATGCTAATTCTCATTGGTCATTAATTTATGTCATTGTTATGTTTTAACGTCTTATTTTAGTTTAATTTTACAAAATATCTTCAAATGAAGATCTCTATCTTATATTAATAGCTAGTTTATTACATGAATACCATTGTTCATAATTTTTTATAAGGGTCATTTTGATATCCCTCATGGTCACTTTTGAGTAGCTAATTACATGTTTATTATTTTTCATATTTATATTTCATATATATTTTATTCAAAATAGGCTGTTATTCATACCTTTTGGTATTAGGAATACTCACTTAATTTGTTTAAACATTTGATATACTCTGCTTTAATATTGGACTCTTATTTGTTCTCAAATCTACTAAATTCTTATTTAACAGTTAGGCCTAGAGCCTAGATTTTACTATACTACTATCTAACATTTCTTAGTAGCTTCTTACCTTTACATTTGGTATTTCTAACACAATTTTTTAACAAAACAAGCAATAAACATTGGTGTTCCTAACTCCACCTCTTATTATAGTAATAAACATTTTCTTTACAGGTTCAAGCCTGAAATAACTTCTAACTACCTTTCTGCTCCCTTCTACTATCTGGTTCAATTAACAATTCATTACCTTATATTGGTTCTTTTAAAACAGTAACAACATCCTTATTATACTAACATTAATTTATACTTTGCACAATATATACTATTCCTCCATTCCTTCACTAGAAAAAAGTGTCTATCGTTCTTGTTTGTCCTTCATTCCAATGCCTTAAATTCTATCTTATCCTATAATCCTTATTACCTATGGCTTACTTTAATTACATTATAATAAGTTCCTCTTACTTACTAATACAAAGTTTATCACTGGTCTTCCTGTTATTCTAACACAGTTTACTAATTAGAATACTTTTTGAAGTTCACCAACTACACTTTTTCCTTCATAGAAGGTTTTTGACTTATACACTTTCACTTACTATGTGCAACATGCTCCCACTACATGTCACCACTTTATTTTAATATACTCCTTCTTCCACTCACTTAATTATTCACTGGGTTGTTTTTGATGTTAGTATCATCATGGGGTTACTGATTATAATTGTTTATTTTATTTTCCCTTCACAGATGATCACTTTTTGGGTAATTAACTGTGGCCTTGATTTGCCTTAGGGTATGTTTACTAATTTTGATTATATTCATCACTATTTATTAGGGTGTGTGTATTATTAATTCCCTAACTTATATTTATAAACACATTCCTTCATCAATACAATATACATAACATTATTACCTTTCATTAACATTATTAACCTAGGTAATGAGCCGCTCATCACCAATGACATCACAACACAATTTTCAACTTTCCGAATTTAACACATTTTACAAGTTTAACTTCCTTAGAAAAAAATAAATAAAATCTACAACTTACCTGGATGACCGGCTCACTTGTTCACTTGAACCAGGAGAGGCCTTCTAGTGGAAGAATGGCCACATGCTGGGGAACCATTAGGCAATTGGACTAATGAGGCGACCTCAATTTTAAAATTCGGCAAATAACAAATTTATTGATTCTATAAAATTTTGTTTTTCTTACAATGAGAGATTTCATAGTATCCAGGCTGTGAAAGTATTCTATTAGAAATATATAAAATATGTAAAATATCTAAAATATATTACATGGTATTCAAAATAACCATGACATGCAACAAGCCTCGACAGTACATTTTTAACCTTCACCAAATTTTAATGCACTTTGACTCTAATTAACGTTGGTATGTCCCACGGTCATTGGGAGCCATTTACATTTAAGGTTATAAATGGGAGTGGCAATTAATTAAGTAAATTAGGGTTGCCGTACCATTTATGTTGAGCGTAATTATGCTAATATTGGACTATCCAAATGTGAATTAGTAAACTGTATCTCATTAACTTCGTATATTAATTAAAAGAGTTGTTATGGACGTTAATTTTAATACATATATAAAAGTAGTTCATACTCGTCAGATTAGACTCAACACAGTTGTTAAATAAATATGATTTATGAGTCTGTTAATCGGACATCTCAATGGTCGAGTTTGTTGTGTCCATTGATACTTAGCGTAACTTTTGAGACTCTTTGTGAGATGATTAGAATGAAATAAATTATTAATCGAGGTTAAATTTCAATAATGAATGCAAGATTAAATATAAAATAATTACTTATTTATTACACTTGTTAATTAAGTAAGTGACTATATCCTGCAATTACATACATATTAAAACACATGATATAAAATACAATTTGTACGTTGTTTCCTGAAAACACAAACATATGGTACATTCAAATGCAGTAAATAATATACATATACAAAACATATACGAACAATAAACAATCAACAAATATATTTATCCCTACCTAAATGCGTTCATTATTCTCAGATGATGAATTACATTAATGTTGTTTTATAAATTTTATGATTCATATGCTTTATATATATAATCTCTTGGGGTTTGTTCTTTGAAAAGAGAAGACAGAGCAGTAGTATATATTACTAAGATTTAATAGACATAAAAGCTTATCTTGTGAGAGTGTTTATCCAATATTCCGCCGTTGTGAGAAGACATCTTCTGGAGGATTGGTCGAGCATCTTAATCACTGTTATGAAGAGCACTAATCACTTCACTTCACTAAATCTTCACTCCCATTATGTGTACGGTGTTGTGGTACCCCGCTGATATCGAGTGTCTGGAGTTCAAATATTGAGATGTTAACATTGTCATTAAGCTGAATTATTCTGAGAGTTTGCCGTGTTCGTGTACATGATTAACTGTTCCGTCTATCTGGATGTAGTGTGTACTGTGTGCTTAATTGTTCGATATAGTTCATTCAGTTAATTGTTCAATGTGGCGATTCATTGTAATGTGAGAGTGTTAATGTCACTCACTGTTATACTTTGGAATGTTAATTACTTGCGTTATTATGTTCGCGTCGGTTGTAGTTTCAAGTCCCGTGCGCACTATAGTTTACCAGAACATATACGATTGTCGAACAGACTTGTGTGTGTAGTGAGACTAAATCGTATGTCTAAGTTCACTTATGAGTTCACCGAATTGGAAGTTCGGTAGGTAGCGCAAACTGTTTCAATCACTGAATGTATTACCGTTCCGGCTATAACCAACCGTCTGACTGTCGTACGTACTAACTTATTAACTTATGACCGATTCACTTGTAGACTGTAGACTGTCGACTGACGCCCCGCGTCTTCGCAAAACAGTTTTATTGAAACATCTTACCCATAAGTCTAAATTCTGGATTTCTACGCCCTCTCGGATTCGTGATTGGTTGTACAAATTCCTACTCTTCTGCAGATCTCATCCTCTGTTTCACGATTCGTCGTCCGAACCCTTCTTACTCTCTCCACGAGCTCTTTTAGAAGATGCTTGACGCTGGTTGGTCGTCGTCATCCCCGGAGTATTCCATGTGACGAACGTGGTACGAATTCTAAGAAACGAGCGATTTTCCGGCTGTCTGTCAACCTTTGTTTAGACTTTGTCAAGGTTCTGACCAATCTTTTGTTAACAGACTGCAGAGCCCTGGTTAATTGTTCAAGTTATTCGTTGTTCGTTCCGCCGATTATCAACCCTTCGCTGGAGTCGTTTCTCGTAGATCTCTACACTTTCCAGTCGTAAATCTCAGTACACTGTCAAAGGTTTGTTTTCACGCTGTGCAGGGTGCACTGGCAGTATTCACTGAGTTACGTCTATTGTTTATTTGTCCGTTAAAATTGCTCTTTACTCCTTTGTAGCAGAGTGAAGCCTTTCATATTTGTGCTCGTTACACTTCACCTCCCCAGCAGGCGTTCCATCTCGTTTCCGCGTAACTCGGCAGCTGGACGAGTCTTTGTTTTCGATTGCTGGGTGCTGTAAATTGTAACAAACTGCGAGCTGTCAGCGACGCCCTCAAATTCTTATTGTGTGCTGTACTCAGACGTTTTTTCTTTGTCTTCGCACTGGCGTCGGGTTTGACGTGTCCCTAATTCGTCATTATTTACGACCTGGGCTTGTGTCCGTCGACTCGAGTGTGGGAACGTGTCACTTGATCGAGGAATTAAAATTTTTTAAAATTTCGATCACTACATTGTCCCCAAATTGGATTGGATGTTGGGCTTCAGGAGACATCTGATCCAATTTCTGCGCTCTGTCCCAGTCGTGGATGTCTGCTTCGGAATGGACATGGTTGACTGACATATATCTCTCATAGGAAGCAATTAATTGTTATTCCCCATCTTGATGTTTTATATGGTCATATGAATTTATTGCCGCTCATCTGAGTGAAATGAACGCATTTTCTACATTTTATCCGTCCACATGCGGACTATACAATACGATTTTATGTAAATAATTGGATTTAAGACATATACATCTGTCCATTTGACAGTTTGTTTAGTTATCGTTTACGTTCTTTCGTTCTATCTATATACAATGTAATAGATAAGCTGTAGATTAGCTATCAATTAGATTAATCGATCTTATGTCGATGACTTATATAGCAATAAAATAATTTTTAAACTTGTTATTATTATCTCAAGAATACAGTTGCTACAAACAAATATATACATATGATTAGCTTGTGCCATATTATAAACAATTACATTGATAAATGAAACATACATATTAACTAAACAATTGAGGAATCAGCATACTTCATGATGCATACCCAAACGCTTACTCTTAAAGTTATAAAACAATTGTCCATTTTGAATTATTAATTACATAAACAAATTATTCGAATCTCTACATTTTAACAAGTTATTATCATTCACAATTATTAATGTCTTTAGTGTCCTGTATCATAGTGTCATAATGTCCTGACACATGGTACACTTCAACAAATCACTTTATGTATATATTGATGTTTACATGTCTGATTAACATAATGAATGACAAATATATGATGATCATAGACACAATTAGCATTGAAATACGGACTAAACACAATATAGTAAAATGCACATCATTATTTGGTTAGCTGGACTGGCCGCGCGAGCAAATTACCTAACCTACGTCTTCTGCTAGCCGCCGGGAGTCGTTGCTACCCCTCGTGTTATCCATACTTCCTTTCGCTGGCTCATGATACGCTTTAATTTGCCGTATGTTAAATTTCCCTCTCATCTTTCCGCTATCGCACTCCACGAGCTCATATGTGGCCTCGCCGATGATGCGGTTGATCTTATACGGTCCTGCGAAAAGTTCGAAGAACTTGTCAATCCTCCTCAACGTAGCGTCGGATTGGTGGTATGCTCTCACCAAAACCTTGTCGCCAATCGTAAATTTTGTTATTTTTTTTCTTTCATTGCAGCGTTTCGCGTGCTTCTCCCTCTTCTCCTTTATCTTCACAAATATGTTGTTTTCACGTTTCCCTTCACTGCTAATGACCCCTTTGTCCAAGCATTGCTCCCATGCTCGTGTAGGTCTCGTGCCGAGGTGTGCTTCATGAGGGGTAATTTCGATTGTCTCGTGGTACACCTCGTTTAGACACGCTTCAATCGTTTTTATGTACTGGGACCATTTAGTGTGTTGGTCACTTACGAAAATGCGAAACAAGTTTCCTAGTTGCCGGTTAATCCGCTCGGCAAGATTGGTACATGGATTACGTATTGCAGTAAACTTTGGTTGTATGTCCAACTCCTTTAAACCGTTGACCCATTTCCTGGAGGTGAACTGTGTCCCGTTGTTCGTCAGAATGGCCCTTGGACGTCCGAATAGTTCGCAATACGTTTTTATTCTCCGCAACGTCGTAGTGGTTGTTGCTCTCCGAAGGGTGAATAATTTGACATATTTAGTGAAATTATCCACTATGACTAATAAATATTTGACTCCACCCGTTCCTGTCGGTAGGGGTCCATAATAATCTGCGCTTACCAGATCTCCTTTGGCTGTAGGTATCACAGCGCGTGTGCCACCAAATAGCTCTTTGTTGTTGGTATCTTTGCACTTCTGGCAAACGTCACAGGTTTTAATATAAGTTTTTACTTTCTTTGACATCCGGTCGAATGTGAAATGTTCCTGGAGCATTTTAATACACTTTTTTGTTCCTAAATGTCCGAACATATGATGGATTTCAGCAATTATGTCCCCAGATATGTTGCTAGGAACATACAGCTTCCATTCATTCCGCTGTCGCCTATATAGCTTGTCGTTAACACATTGATAAAATTTATTTAATTTAGGGTCTGTATTTCCCTTCTTAAATTTAGTGATGATCGTTTTTAGCTTATCGTCTTCTATCTGGTGCTTTCCAATATTTTGGATTAATTTCCGCACTTCAAGTCTCATTTTCACGGTGCTGTGGTTGACCAAATATTCATGTGTGTTGTCGTGAATCTCTTCTAATTTTGCATCGTGTGGGTACCTACTTAAGATGTCGGCTACGATGTTATCCTTGCCCTTGCAATGAATTATGTCGAATTTATACTCTTGCACTGCGAGAATCCATCGTGTAATCCGAGAATTATTTAGATGGCATTTGTTTAAGAATGTCAACGCCTTGCTGTCAGTGATGATTGTTAACGGTTGTCCGAGAACTTATATGCGGAATTTTTCTAAGCATCGGACGATACTTAAAAGCTCCTTTTCTGTAGTATAGTAGTTCCGCTCAGCACCCTTGAATGTTTTACTAGTGAAGGCGATTACGCCAATCTCCCCGTCTTCATCGAGCTGGTAAAGTTGTCCTCCGTATGCGTAATCACTAGCATCACATTGTATATAATACCTCTGGTCTGGGCGCGGAAATCTCAAAACTACAGCGTCAATAAATAGGTTTTTGACTCTGACAAAGCAGTCGTTTAATTCAGCCGTCCATACAAATTTGTGATCCTTCTTCAATAATTCATGGAGGGGTTGCGTTGCCTCCGCATATTTGCTTGTGAAGCGGTTATAGAAATTAGTGAGGCCTAGGAAACCCTTTAACTGTTTCTGATTCTTGGGCTTAGGGAACTCCATAATGGCTTTCACTTTCTCTTCCGTAGCTTGGATGCCGCGTGTTGTTAGTTGGTATCCAAGATACGATATTTATTTTCTGAAAAACTGCGACTTATTTAGGTTGACGGTCAAGTTAGTTTCGTTTAGATTATTTAACAATGCTTCTAAATGTGCTAAGTGTGTCTGAACATCGTCAGAATAACATAGACAATCGTCTACGTATATTAGTGTGTTTTTCTTAACATTTTCATTTAAAACCGTATCCAATCCGCGTGTCAGTGCCGCTGAACTGGTACTAAGGCCGAATGGTGTGATGGTGAATTGGTAGCACTTTCCCTCATACATGAACGCGGTATACTTCCTGCACTCTTCCTTCAATGCCACTTGCCAAAAGCTGCTGGACAAATCGACAGTAGATAGATAGCGCATCTCGCTACATCTTGCCAAGATTTCGTTTATTGGGGAAACGCCTTCATAGTCGGGAATTGTAACGCCGTTTATCTTTCTTGCGTCTAGGCATAAACGGACCCTTCCATCTCTTTTAATGACTGTTACGAGTGGATTTATGAACGGGCTCGTACATCGTTCAATCACACCGTATCGCAGCATTCTATCAATCTCGTCCTTTACTTTCTTTTGATAAGCAAGTGGTACAGGCCAACCCCGTTGAAAGTAGGGCGTACTGTCCGTAACTTGAAACTCATGCTCGTACCCTTCTATCCTCCCCGGGCATTCCCTAAACACTCTTCTATTCTTAATAAGTATTTCCCTCAAATTTCCCAATATTTCTTCATCTTGACAGTCCATACTTGCTATCTTCTCGTCGATGTTCCTCAAGATTTCTTCTTCTTCTCCATTATCCATTAGTTCCATGTTCATGATGGGTACGGCGTGCTCCTCTTCATCAGCCGCATTCACTATTTCTATTTTCTTATTACCGATGTCGATGCGACATCCCACCTCCTGTAAAAAACTTATCTCTAATATACATTGTTTAATAAGGTCAGGTATAATTAAAAAGACACACTCATTTTTGATCCCGTCAATTTCAATGTCGCATAGTATTTGTTTTCTAATTAGTTTGGACTTGTTCCCGACAGCACTAATGATTAGAGAATTCGTCATCGGTAAAATTTCATATGGTTCAATGTCCCTTTTGTTTGCGTTGAACCACTCTTCTGATAACCCATTAATAACTGAGCCGGTGTCGACAAGTGCCAAAACTTTAATGTTATTGTTAAATTGAATGAGTATTTCGGGACATTTTAATATCTGTTTAGTAATGTCCTCGTCGTATTCATGCAGTAGGTCATCCCTCAAGTCAGGTACTAGGATATTGACATTATTCGTGGGGTTGTTTTTGTTGTCAAAAACTGTCGTTCGCTGTGTAGGGGTGTTTTTTTTTTGCTGTTCTGGTCATTATTCGACCTTGAATTGTTGTCGTCGGTGGCATGACTTGTGCTCGGTTTGGAGTTAAGGTATTCGACAGTGTTCACCACTCCGTGTGATTTATTCTCGTAACGGTTACCGCCGTGCGGCCGTCCTTGCCAAGCTGGTTTTCTTTCACTCTCGTTTTTGTTGACAAAGTTACCACTGGGTCGATCGCCAGTTCCGGTTTCCCTTTCGTTCGCTGCCCTATATTGCGTACGCCTGTTGCCTGCACTGTTTGACTGAATGCTCGTATATTCAGTGATCAAGGCTTCAAAATTGGGTATGGTGACGATCCCGCGTGTTATAACGGCGATCTGCAAGTCCCTCCCAAAGTGCCTTGAGATTTTTCTTATCAGTTGGCGGTCGGTCAATGCTGGAGTTAATTGCCGGCTTTCTAAAAGGATTCGTTCGATGTACTGTATAGCCGTAACCGGTCCATGCCATTCAAACCTTCCGTACTCGAGGTTGTCGCGGATAATGTCCTGTCGTTCCAACCCCCAATACTTCAATGTGAATGCCTCTTTGAATTCTTCGAAGGTGTTTATTTGGTCCCGGATCACACGCCACCATATACTTGCGTCCTTCTCTAGGTGCTTGCCGATCCACCTGATGTCGCTGCTCGGGTAATATGTTTCATGAAACTCCGACAATTCCTTCAGGAACTCCATTGGGAATCTGTCGGTCCCGTCATACTTCAGCTCCACCTGTACTTGTCCGTTGACTGTCCTGTGAGGCCCAGACTCCCCATCGGTGATCTGTCGCCGCAGTCTCTCTACTTGACACCTGAGTTCCTGAATGTGGGTCGTCTTCTCTTTGACGTTTTCGTCAAGTTTCTGTTCGGTCGTCTTTTGTCGGCCGTCTACTTCATCGATTTTCTGTTGCAATGTGTGGTTGGCTTCACCTATCTCTTGTTGCTGCTGTCGAAGTGTGTGATATATTTCGGTCTTCAGTTCTTCCTGTTTCTTCTGATTACTATTGATGTGTAGTTCTAGCTTATTGTGAACTTTCTTTATACTAGATTGTGTGGTCTGTGCAAGGTTTTTAAGTTCTTGGTGGTCCGACTCTCGGGCTTCCCACACTTCTTCAAACTTCTTAGTGGTGTCATCTTTTATTTCTCTTGTAGCGTCCTCCTGTTTCTTTAAGACTTCGCTTATCTTATCGTCGCAACTGGTCTTATGGTCACGCATTTCCGATCGTTTCAGCGTGAGCTGTTCGGCCATCTGCTGCTTGACGTCTTCCTTATGATTATTAAAACTTTCGTTAATTTTATCGAATTTCTGATTGATTTCCTCCTTCTGTTGATCGAATTTCCGATTGATTTCTTCTTTAATTTCTTCTTTCTGTTGATCGAATTTCTGGCGATTCATTGTAATGTGAGAGTGTTTGAAATGTCACTCACTGTTATACTTTGGAATGTTAATTACTTGCGTTATTATGTTCGCGTCGGTTGTAGTTTCAAGTCCCGTGCGCACTATAGTTTACCAGAACATATACGATTGTCGAACAGACTTGTGTGTGTAGTGAGACTAAATCGTATGTCTAAGTTCACTTATGAGTTCACCGAATTGGAAGTTCGGTAGGTAGCGCAAACTGTTTCAATCACTGAATGTATTACCGTTCCGGCTATAACCAACCGTCTGACTGTCGTACGTACTAACTTATTAACTTATGACCGATTCACTTGTAGACTGTAGACTGTCGACTGACGCCCCGCGTCTTCGCAAAACAGTTTTATTGAAACATCTTACCCATAAGTCTAAATTCTGAATTTCTACGCCCTCTCGGATTCGTGATTGGTTGTACAAATTCCTACTCTTCTGCAGATCTCATCCTCTGTTTCACGATTCGTCGTCCGAACCCTTCTTACTCTCTCCACGAGCTCTTTTAGAAGATGCTTGACGCTGGTTGGTCGTCGTCATCCCCGGAGTATTCCATGTGACGAACGTGGTACGAATTCTAAGAAACGAGCGATTTTCCGGCTGTCTGTCAACCTTTGTTTAGACTTTGTCAAGGTTCTGACCAATCTTTTGTTAACAGACTGCAGAGCCCTGGTTAATTGTTCAAGTTATTCGTTGTTCGTTCCGCCGATTATCAACCCTTCGCTGGAGTCGTTTCTCGTAGATCTCTACACTTTCCAGTCGTAAATCTCAGTACACTGTCAAAGGTTTGTTTTCACGCTGTGCAGGGTGCACTGGCAGTATTCACTGAGTTACGTCTATTGTTTATTTGTCCGTTAAAATTGCTCTTTACTCCTTTGTAGCAGAGTGAAGCCTTTCATATTTGTGCTCGTTACACTTCACCTCCCCAGCAGGCGTTCCATCTCGTTTCCGCGTAACTCGGCAGCTGGACGAGTCTTTGTTTTCGATTGCTGGGTGCTGTAAATTGTAACAAACTGCGAGCTGTCAGCGACGCCCTCAAATTCTTATTGTGTGCTGTACTCAGACGTTTTTTCTTTGTCTTCGCACTGGCGTCGGGTTGACGTGTCCCTAATTCGTCATTATTTACGACCTGGGCTTGTGTCCGTCGACTCGAGTGTGGGAACGTGCCACTTGATCGAGGAATTAAAATTTTTTAAAATTTCGATCACTACAAAATAGAATTTCCCTATTTGGAAATAATTATATGAACATTAATAAATACAAAGAATAAATCCAGAGGTTTTCGAAATCCAATACATTTAATAACAATAAGTCTTTTTTTTTCTTCTTTTACAGTCCCCCTCTGGTTGTACTATAAACAATTTTAATAATATAGACAATTTTTATAAATCATTTAACGAACAATTTTACCCTACAACAATTATTACAGCCACAACAATTTAAACAATTATATTACACAACAACATGCGCCCTCTGAAATCTCAATCAAGCTAGGAAGGAGAATCATATAATTAGTAAAGTATTGCTACGACAGCACAGAACAATCTACGCGTTTATCGAATGCGCCAGAAAGATCTCGACGTAAGCGTGTGGTGTACGTGCTACTAAACGCATTTTGCGAGAATTTTCTCGACTGTGCCAGGCTCCGCTCGGGCGCTCGGACTGTGTCAAGGCCGTAGCAATTTACGTAGTTCGCGAGAGATAAGACGCAGTTTGGAAGCTTCTGGTGTGTGAGCGTAACTATAAATACATCGCGTCGCGGCCTTAGTTTTCAGTTCAATGCGAGATTTTTGACTGTGCGGTTCGAGAGTATTAGTGCGAGATATTTACAGAGCGGTTCGAGTTATTACGGTGTACGTTCAAGTAGTTATTAGTGAAGTGTTGCGTTTTATATTCGGACGGTATAATTGTAATACAGTTGAGTTTTAATATTAGTGGACATTTTATTGCGTATGAACAATTCCATTTGATTTGTTGTAGACACTGTGTTAATTACGAACTGTTTTACTATAACAATTAAAGGTGTGATTAGTGACTTGATTGGTGTCTTGTAATTATTTTGTTTCCACTGTACCTACGACGATCGAGTAGACCGTCGTAACAGTGGTGTCAGAACTGGGATAGAACGGTTAACAGTGGAAACAGTGGATACTTTGTACAAGACGAGTGTAATTCGTAATTAATCGAAAAACAATGGATGCCAGTCAGATGATGGAAAATTTCCAGGCGCTGTTGTTGCAGACAGAAGAACGACGACGACAGGATTCAGAGAAAGCGGAAGAGAGACAGAAAACCCTCCTGCTGGAAGCAGAGGAAAGACGCAGACAGGAGGCGGAAGAAGCAGAAAACGACAGGATGAAAAACGAAGACAGGAAAGAGAAGAGGCTGAGGAACGTCAGAAAGCACTAATGCTAGAAACAGAAGGAAGACAAAAAGATAAAACGGTAGCTCTCTTTAAAACTATGCAGAAACAGTTGCAAGAACATAGTACCGCTGAATTGGGTCTCCTACGAGGTGAGCTTAATAAACAAGTTACTAAAATATCGGAGGTACAAGAATCAATGACATTAAAAATAATTTTTGCTGAAGGAGAAAAATCTGTCTCGAGTGTTGAAGAATCGATGTCTACAAAAATATCTGCAGTAGAAGACTCGATTACAAATATAAAAGAGCAGATTAAAAATGAAGTCGAGCAGTGTCTGAAATTACAACTAAAACAACTTTGTGAACAGACTGTACCAATGATAAAGACAGAAAAAGACGCAGAAAATAAGTCAATAGAGAAAGTAACTTTGCCTTCAGTAGGAACAGTTCATGTCAAAGCTCCAAACTTTGACGGAAGCAGTCACTGGGCAACGTACCTCCGCCAATTTGAAGCTGCTGCATGCGCAAATAATTGGACAGAGAAAGACAAGGCAGTCTCACTCGTTCTCGCATTAAAAGGACCCGCGGCAGAATTACTACAGAAAGTGCCACCTGACAGCCAGAACATCTATGCCGAGTTGATAAAAGCTCTAGAATTACGGTATGGTGATAAACATTTGCGAGATGTGTACTGCACCCAGTTGAGAGCAAGGCGACAGCATTCCGGGGAGAGTCTTCAAGAGTTTGAAGCAAGTATCGACAGACTAATTAGACTGACCTATCCTGAAGATTTTCGAACGCGTTTTGCGATGCAGACATTTACTGCCGGTGTCCGAGATAACGAACTACAGCAAGTGTTACGAATGGCAAGACACCAGAACAGTGCGGACGCCCTGGTACATGCTTTGCAATTTGAGGCCGCCAAATCAGCGTCTGATTGGACAAGTCATAAAGTGCGCGCGCTAAAAGATCGCAACGGCACAGACGATGAGGAAGAAGAACAAGGAACAGAGACTCGACGGTCGGCGCCACAGAATAAGATAAGAAAGGATGGAAGACCGAAGTGTTATCGATGTGGGAAACCTGGACATCTACAACGAGATTGTCGGGTTAGAATTCAGCAGCAGGGAAACGAGCAATAGTCGGTGCAACGGGGCGTGTGCTGACTAACTGGAGGAACGAAGCCCCTAGAGAATACGCAATTTCTACGCTTCAGAAAAACACCGGGAGCTTGGTAGTTACCGGATTTGTTCAAGAAAGGCCAACCTCGATTACAGTTGACACAGGCGCAACAGTTTCTATTGTGCGCCCCGACGTGGTGAAAGATCTCAAGCCAATCTGGTGCTCTTGCAGCTTGCGAACAGCTACTGGACGGCCTGTAAAAGTGTATGGAAAAGTGGAGATACACCTACGCCTCGGTAGACTTGAGTTTAATCATCAAGTACTTGTCGCAGACATTGTGGATGAAGCAATTCTTGGGGTGGACGTTATGAACGCATACGGATTTATAGTCGACTTCAAAAACAATGTCTTGAGAATCGGAGGCGAAGAGGTAATGCTATCAACAATGACGACAGCAGAAAAATCGATGGACGTCATAAACCAAGTGGCCATAACTGTTCCGCCAAACTCCGAAAAGATCATCATGGTTAGAACTGCGGTAGATACTAGGGGCAATCAGTGCTCTATATTCGAACCCCAGGTAGTCAGCACACCGGGCATACTAATTGCCAGAAGTTTAGTAAAACCTGACGAAACCGGAAATGTACCTATTAGAGTGGCGAATATTTTGGATCAAGCTATCACTTTACAAAGCAATACGCTCCTAGGCAAATTGACTCCTGTGGCCTGGGTAGCCGGAATAACGCAACGAAGACCCAGTTCTTCGGATACTTCTAAATTACCAGAGGAACTGCAAGAATTATTGAACAGATCTTCTAACGACCTCTCAAGTGGTGAGGTAAAAGAACTCGGACAGTTTTTACACGAATTCAAAGATTGTTTTGCAGTTCGGGGACAGTCACTGGGAAGAACCTCTCTTGTGCAACATCGCATCAATACCGGGGACACAACACCGATACGCCAACCTCCTCGAAGGCCTCCATTATCTAAACAAGAGGAGATGTCTCGGTTAGTACAGGACATGTTGACAGAGGGAGTAATTGAACCTTCGTCAAGTGCTTGGTCTTCCCCTGTAGTGCTGGTAGCGAAGAAGGATGGTGGATTGCGTTTCTGCGTAGACTACCGGAAGTTAAATGACGTTACAAAGAAAGACTGCTATCCATTACCTCGCGTTGACGATACACTCGACACGTTGTCCGGAGTACAGTGGTTTTCCACATTGGACCTGAAGAGTGGATATTGGCAAGTGGGTCTTCATCAAGAAGACAAGGAAAAGACCGCTTTCTCGACCCCAAGTGGCTTATTCCAATTTAACGTCATGCCATTTGGACTCTGTAATGCACCGGCAACATTTGAGAGATTGATGGACCTGATACTCCGAGGCCTGACGTGGAAAACTTGCCTTGTTTACTTAGACGATGTCATAGTGATCGGGAAGACTTTCGAAGATCATTTGGAAAACCTTAAGGAAGTTCTAACTAGAATTCACGGTGCACAACTGAAGCTGAGCCCGAAGAAGTGTTCTCTATTCCAGAAGGAAGTACAGTATTTAGGCCATCTGGTTTCGGCAGCGGGCGTTAGCATGGATCCTAATAAAGTAGACACCGTAAGAGACTGGCCAGTTCCGAAGAATAAACACGAAGTTCGGAGTTTCCTGGGGTTATGCTCATATTACCGACGTTTTGTGAAAGGCTTCGCTACTATTGCTAAACCACTACATGAGCTAACGGAAAATAAACGAAACTTCCAATGGTCGAGAGAGTGTGAACAAGCATTTAGAACGTTGAAGATTGCATTATGTTCGCAGCCAATTCTCGCTTTTCCAGCTTCCGAAGGGAAGTACATCGTAGACACAGACGCAAGCAATACTGGTCTGGGAGCAGTTTTGTCTCAAGTGCAGAACGGTGAAGAACGAGTAATAGCGTATTACAGCAAGACGCTTTCTAAACCAGAGAGAAATTATTGTGTTACAAGAAGAGAGTTGTTGGCAATTGTCAGAGCTTTGGAGCACTTCCATAAATACCTCTATGGGAGAGAGTTTTCACTACGTACCGACCATGCTGCACTTGCATGGCTCTTGAGATTTAAAAATCCGGAAGGACAGTTGGCAAGGTGGCTCGAACGTCTGCAAGAGTACAACTTCAAGGTACAACATCGGCGGGGGCGCCTGCACGGTAATGCAGATGGCTTATCACGAAGACCATGCCCAGAAGACTGCCGACATTGCCACAGAAAGGAAGAACAAAACCCAAGCGAACATGCTCAAGCCATCACTGTAGATTTCCTGGCTGATGGCTGGACAACACAAGACTGTCGACAAGAACAGATGACTGATGAAGACATTGGACCGATCTTGACAGCAAAAGAGGAAGGTCGCCGCCCGGATTGGCAAGATATCTGCCATGGTTCCGAAGTGCTGAAGGGCTACTGGGCACAATGGGAATCTCTCACCTTAGAAAACGGATTGCTGAAAAGGGCTTGGGAAAGTGCAGATGGACGAGACGTGGTCATGCAGTTGATAGTTCCCCGAAGTAAAGTGCAGTCTGTTTTGAAGGAGATGCATGATGGAACATCTGGAGGCCATCTTGGCGTTAACAAAACCCTTGACAAAATACGGAAGCGATTCTATTGGCTTCATCTTCGCCACGACGTAGAGGAATGGGTTCGGACGTGTGAAATATGTGCTGCAAGCAAGGGCCCACAAACCAGAAGCAGGGGAAAAATGAGACAGTATAACGTTGGACAACCTTTCGAGAGAATTGCCATAGACATTGCTGGACCATTCCCAGTTACTGACGATGGAAAGCGGTACATCATGGTTGTAGGTGACTACTTTACTAAGTGGGTGGAAGCATACGCAATTCCAAATCAGGAGGTTACCACTGTGGCAAAGCAGTTAGTTCACAACTTCTGTTGCCGTTATGTAGCCCCTATGGAAATCCATACGGATCAAGGGAGAAATTTCGAATCAGGAGTGTTTAAAGAATTATGCCGTCTACTGGGAATTCGAAAGACCAGGACAACGCCTCTGCATCCTCAGTCGGACGGGATGGTTGAGAGATTCAACAGGACACTTGAGCAGCATCTTTCGAAAGTTGTTGACGAGAACCAAACAGACTGGGACCAACGTATACCACTATTCCTTATGGCGTATAGGTCATCAGTACATGACACAACCGGCATGACTCCAGCAAAATTGGTGTTTGGGTGGGAGATTCGTCTTCCTGGGGACTTGATGTTTGGATCACCTGAGACTCAGTCCCAAGAGCCAAAGAACTATTCCTCGCAATTAGAAAACCAACTGCGAGAAATGAATCGTTTGGTAAGAGAACGGCTGAAGATTGCCAGTGATAAAATGAAAACTCGGTATGACATTCGCAGCAATAGTGTGGGTTTCCAAGAAGGAGATCAGGTCTGGTTGTTCAATCCAAAGCGCCGTCGTGGTCGCTCACCTAAGCTTCAGTCTAACTGGGAAGGACCCTACACTGTAAAAAAAAGGATTAACGATGTTGTTTATCGGATTCAACAGGAAGGACAGCGAAAGTTCAAGGTCGTCCACCTAGATCGCCTGGCTAAATACAAATTTAGAGACGCTTTGCCAGTTCGGGACGAACAGGCTTAAGGAGGGGGCAGTGCTACGACAGCACAGAACAATCTACGCGTTTATCGAATGCGCCAGAAAGATCTCGACGTAAGCGTGTGGTGTACGTGCTACTAAACGCATTTTGCGAGAATTTTCTCGACTGTGCCAGGCTCCGCTCGGGCGCTCGGACTGTGTCAAGGCCGTAGCAATTTACGTAGTTCGCGAGAGACAAGACGCAGTTTGGAAGCTTCTGGTGTGTGAGCGTAACTATAAATACATCGCGTCGCGGCCTTAGTTTTCAGTTCAATGCGAGATTTTTGACTGTGCGGTTCGAGAGTATTAGTGCGAGATATTTACAGAGCGGTTCGAGTTATTACGGTGTACGTTCAAGTAGTTATTAGTGAAGTGTTGCGTTTTATATTCGGACGGTATAATTGTAATACAGTTGAGTTTTAATATTAGTGGACATTTTATTGCGTATGAACAATTCCATTTGATTTGTTGTAGACACTGTGTTGTTAATTACGAACTGTTTTACTATAACAATTAAAGGTGTGATTAGTGACTTGATTGGTGTCTTGTAATTATTTTGTTTCCACTGTACCTACGACGATCGTGTAGACCGTCGTAACAGTATAATGTAAACATAAGGTAGGTAATTATATACTTTGTGGAATTCACAAGTGTGTGTGCTCAATTTTCCTTAAATTTGTGTAGCACAATGGCTTGCTGATTTCAGAGTGCACACCATTATTAAAAAAAAATATCAAATAATCAGGTATATATCTCTCAAAAATGTAAAAATGTTTTGTGCATACACCCATGTGTATACGGAGGACTAGATGCATAACGCTATTTATACATACTCATCACTCAACGATTAAATATAGTCATTCAACACGTTTGAAACTGAACCAACGTTATTAAGTTCTATTAGAATTGTGAGTATATACATATACAAAAGAATTTTAACAGTGACTGTACATTGATAGAGAATTAAAATAAATACTAAATCCCAAAGTGGAAATTTCAGCTTGTACAAAAAGTTCAGTCATTTCTATTAACATGATGAACACTTCTGAATTACAGTTCTAGTACATATTATGGCAATTGTATGTGATCTGCAACTCTTTTCATAAACAAATTTATACGTTCCAATAAAAGGCAGACACAATATAAGTCCAACACAGATTATAGACAAAATGTATACTGGACATTACATGGTTTTCACAATTAAAACACAAGACATTTATATGAACAACACTGAATAATACTGAGAGAGATTAAGGAACTTGGGCTAGATTTCACTTCACTAGGCACATGGGCACACAGGCCGAGTCCTAACACATTTTCTTAAGTTTTTTTTTTGTTTTTTTTCCTTTTTTTTGTGTGTGTAAAAAAAAGGTTTTGCACATAAGTTATTACTGTCACTACTAGCAGCATGAGAAGCTGACCTCACCATTTAAAAGAAATATCAGAAGCCAGTCAAGTTCAACAGACTTTTTCTTTTTTAAAAAAACTTGCGTTCAGGAAAGAATTTGCAATGTCTACGGTAACCTGAGTATTCCAGGTATTCAGTGAAGTAAAAAAACACATCCAGAATTAAAATAACTTTTTTTTTTTTTTTTTTTTTTTTTAAGAACTAGCCAGGCCCACACTTGACCCGAAACACAAGTAGTGCAAAAGCACCTCCTAGGAAAAATTTAATAATTTTCATTTTTGCATACCTGTCCGATGTTGCACGAGCACATGCTCAGTCGGAGTTCCTCAATCTACTTACACATTACATCTTGGCCTCACCACAGGATCACGGCTGCCAGGCCACAGACCCCTTGGCACACTTTTTACTTAGCCTTCCATAATCAATTTTAAAAAAACCCCGGCATTAAAAATGGAACAACAATACTTTTCCAGACGCTGAACTGGAAAACAGCTCGCTGCATGCAAGCTGACAAACCACTCAACGAGTCTACAACACGCCTCCCGACTTCTCAACGACAACACCGCTCCACGCCGCGGGACAGAAAAGTCAAGTTGTCCAAAGTCTCTCATAGATAGCGCGAGCGTCCAATATCACGCAATTTAAACAAATTCGTAAGTTGCCGTAACGACTGTCATAGTTACGGCACACCCCCACAACAAAAGGAGTCCAACGGGTTGGACGACACTGTGACTGCCACCACTGGAGGAAAAGCGGGGACTAACTAAAAACCAATAAAAAGATAAAATCCGGCGAAAGTTGAAAACGAAAGGACACCAGAAGGAAGGACAAGGTGTGTGTAAGTGTAAAAGATACGGAGAGTGTGAGCGGTCGCGACCTAAAGCAATAGAAAGAAGAAAGGAAAGGAGAGGAGCTAAAATACCGATAAAACTTTAAAACCCCAATTAACCCCACCTAAAACAATAAAACACTAAAAAGTATAACATTAAAACCAAATTCCTCCAGAGAAGCCCCCCGAAAACCAAACCCGAGGACCCTAATTAATCCTAACTGGGGTAAACAATACCAATCCTTCACTCAATGAAGCTCCACCTGAGCACACGCCTTCAAATGTGACACATGGGCCACCCTCACCTTCATACCATCCTCCAGACCCACCAGGCTGGCAGTAACAGGCGAGACAAACTCGGAAATCCGGAGCTGAGCGGGTGGCTCCTGCAATATACTAACTGGCCCACCTTGAAAGGGTTGGGGACTCTCCCCGCGTTATAACGACGCCGCACGCGCTCGTGCGATCGGAGCAGGGTTCTCCTCACCTCTTTCCACCTGTGAGAGACCCCTCCGTTCGGCGAATCCGGGAGAAGATCCTCCAATCTCCACAAATTGCTAAGGGGATGAGCGGGGGAGAAACCAAACATGACCTCAAAAGGCACGGCTCTATGGCTTTCATGAAGAGAAGAATTAAACGCCATTTGTAACCACTGAAGATTCTGGTCCCACGTGTTCTGCTGTTCCGCGTGGTAAGCGATGAGAGCGGATCTAAGGTTGCGATTGAATCGCTCAGCGTGGGAAGGTTGCGGGTGATAAGGGGAAGTGGTTACACGCCGAATGCCGTGCCTGAAACACATGTTCCGGAACAGCCTCGAGATGAATTGGGGGCCATTGTCTGAGACAATGATGGAGGGAAGCCCGAAATGCTGAAAGATGCTGGTCTGAAGGGCTATAATGGTAGTGGCAGCGCTAGCCTGACGCAAGGGAAGTAGCCAGACATACTTAGAGAAGGCGTCCACACAAACAAGGAGGAACGAATTCCCGGCCTTGCTACGTGGGAAAGGACCCACGTAGTCGATGAAAACCTTCTCCGTCGGTCTGCCAGCCACTTCAGAAGACAGCAACCCCAACTTGGTGTTCTGAGCGGGCTTGCTCAGACTACAAAGATGACAGCACTTCACCCGGGTGGCGATGTCCCGGTCCATGCCTTTCCAGATGAAGTTCTTTCTGATCGCGGCAATGGTCTTTGAAACCCCCAAATGGCCTCCTACCGGGGAATTGTGATAATACTGGAAGACCATGGGTACCAGCTTGCTCGGCAGCACTATCTTAGGAACCCGTCCTCTACGTTCCTTGCAGCAGAGGACGCCCTTGGACAGATGATAGGGAGCCTTCATCTCGCCTGATTTAATTTTATCGATAATGGGACCCAACACCTCATCATCAAGCTGATGAGGAATAACCTCAGTAAAGGCGAGGGGAAACTCCAAGAGTAAGGCGCAGGGTTCATTTATTGGCTCCTCACTGGGTAGATAATACATACGGGACAGAGCATCGGCAACAACATTTTGGGTCCCCCGTATATGCTGTGCCCTAAACTTAAAAGACGAAATTTTGACCACCCAGCAGCCAAGTTTACCCAGTTGACGGGGGTGCGCCAGAAGCCAAGAGAGAGCCTGATTGTCGGTCTCTAATAGGAACTCAGCATGTTCCAAATACCTCCTAAACTTGTCCAGGGCGAAGACTACCGCCAAACACTCCAACTCATACACCGAGGAATTCTTTTCAGTGTCGGTGAGGGTCCTAGATACAAAGGCGACTGGCTGCCGAGCACCATCCACCTCCTGCGAGAGCACGGCCCCGATCGCCACAGAGCTGGCGTCAGATTGCACAACAAAGGGCTTCGTGAAGTCAGGCATCCGAAGCACGGGCGGCGACAGAATGGACTCCTTCAGGGCCTTAAAGGCACGCTGTTGCTCGTCGCCCCACACAAATTTGGCACCTTTCTTCCTTAAGGAATTTAGGGGAGCCGCAATCTCGGCAGCCCCCGGGATGAACCGCCTATAAAAATTTACCATACCCACGAAGCGGGCCACCCCTTTAGCGTCCCGAGGAGGAGGAAAATCCCGAATTGCCTGAGTCCTCTCTGGGTCTACCGTGACCCCTTTATGACACACAAGGTGACCGAGGAAAGAAATTTCCTCCTGGGCGAATTTCACCTTGTCGGGGTTTACCGTAAGCCCCGCGCGCCTCAAGCGACACAACACCTCTCGGAGATGGTTCATGTGTTCCTCTAGGGTAGAGCTGTAAATGAGAAGATCATCAAGATAATTGAACACGTACTGGAATTTAACATCGTGGAACACAGAGTCTAGTAGACGTGTTAACGTCTGAGCACCAACCGCCAGTCCCATGGGGACTCTCTTATATTGGTACAGGTTCCACGGTACGCAAAAGGCTGTGTACGGCCGAGAATCCCTGTGTAAGGGAATCTGATGGTAAGCCGAATTAAGGTCAAAAATGGTGAAATATCGGGCCTGCGAAAACCAGTCAAAGGCCGAATGCAGGTCCGGGAGGGGCACCGACTCAACTTCTATATTTTGGTTTAATTTCCGGTAATCAATAACCAGCATATGCTTCCCTCCCGGTTTAGGCACCAAGAATGCTGGACTGGCATAGGCCGACGTGGAAGGTTCAATAACCCCCTGGTCCAACAATTCTTGCACCTTCTCACGCAAAATGGTCATTTTGGGCGGAGCGAATTTATACGGGTGCGAACGGACAACCGAGGAGTCGCAAAGACGGATACGATACTCCAAATTGTGAGTGAGTCCGAGGTTGGCAGTCAGCACCTCGGGGAACTCCTCACACAATTGACGGAAAGTGGTCTGTTGGGATTGGCTCAAATTATTAATGGACGCCGGGGGTTGAAGTTCTTCAAGTCCTTCCCCCGCCTCATCCCGATATCCAAAAAAGGGAATGCGCACGGCACGGTTAAACTTAAAGAAACATACGTGCCCCTGGATATCGAGGACCAGACCACTTTTCACTATAAAGTCCGCACCCACAATACAATCAACGCTCAGATTCGGAGCAACAAGAAACTCCCACACCCACGAAAAATAATTTATTTTAAATTTAAAGGCCACCAATTTGGAGGTCGGCAAAACCTCCCTCGAGGCCGTCCAACACACCACCGACGAAAAAGCACTTGACCGAATCAAAGACTCCCTGACCAACTGCTGGTAAACCCGGGAGGAGATCAGACACCGTGCCGATCCGGAGTCCACCAGGGCCCTAATACGGCCCTTCCCAACCTCCAGCTCCAAATATGGACACACGGAGAGGCCAGGACGAATCGGCCTAGGATAGGGCTCCCCGGATGGGTGTCCTGTTTCAACAGCACATAACGGGACCTGGGATGCGCTGCGCTAACGCTACCACACGTGGGGAGGGACCGGCGTCCCCTCAATCCCCCCCACGCAGGCCGTTTTTTGAAGGACGGTTCTCCCGCGAGACCTCCGACCGTTTGAGAGGGCAATTCCGGGCCAAGTGCCCCATCTTACCACAAGTATAACAACGGTATTCTCTCCTCTCAGAGTTGCCACCTCGTTGCTCCCGGGTAGGCCGCTCTGCTGACCAGATGGGGAACAGGGGACAGGGAATTCGGAACTGCCGGAGCGAGCCTCATCGTTCATCTGGATGGTGCGGGCGAAGACACAAGCTCTGCTAAGATCTGCGAAGCTTCGAGGTCTCTCCAAGAACACCAACCTTGACCTCTCTTGAGGATTGAGGCCCTCCAAAATAACCCGCACCACCTCAGCCTCCGACACGTCCACCCGCAGCACACGGGCAGCACTTTTGATAGAATTAATAAACACGTTTAACTTTTCCCCGTGCCCCTGAACTCTGTAAAATAATCTTTGCCGCATCTGGTCACGCAGCCTCCCGGGGATAAACAGTTCCAGAACATCCCTGTGGAACGCCTCAAAATCCCCGCCCGCGCCTAGATGCCAGACCACACGATCCAGCAGGGGCGCCCGACAATACGGGTAGATCATATTTAACAACGAAACACCAGTCACCCCAGGGAAATCATAAATGCCGAAAATCCCTTCAAAGAATTTCACAAGCTGGTCAAGGTCCAGACCGTCGACCACTGGAAGCCGACGGAGGAGGTCATAAATGGGGTTCGGCAATGACTCATACTTGACGCTGGCAAGGGCTGTACCAAACCCTCGAGGGACTTCCACATGATCCCCCTGAAATCCCTGGGGGCGACTGCCCACCGAAATAGAAGGACGTTCCTCCACCAGAGCACTACAGGCCTCCCCCAGGAGATCCACCCGCTCAGTGGCCACGGTCTGGCGCGCGAGCATCTCCTTAGGGTTACCAGGACTTTCTGGAGCCTCCCCAGGTAGGCCAATTTTTGACTGCAGGGCCGACGCAGTCCGCCTAACCTCCTCCTCCAGATCGTCCTGCAACAGCAAATTACTGAGACGAGCGGACAAGTGGTGCTTTTTTTGGGTCACCCGCTGCCAAACACGGGTGGAACTCCCCATATATTCCGAGTCCTCCATCAAGGTGGAGAACTCGGTCCACTTGTCCGCACACAAGGCCAGCTCCTCCCCCAAATCCTCAATTTCGACTCTCCGGGGGGGGGGCGTCCCCCACCAGCAGCTCCCGCAGTTGTCTCCTCAAGGACGCCACATCCCTCTGGGGAACCCCACCCCGCAAGCGTATCTCGAACTGGAGCTCGTCTTTAGTAAAATACTCGGGCACCAGACCGCGACCTTCACGCCGACCACTACTCTGCCATAGTTTCACACAACAAGGATCTGAATACAACCAAGTGATAACAATCAAGGTACCTCAGGGTCCCCGACCCGACACCGGACCAACAACCAAGACCAAGATCATGTGCTAGAAGACAACAAAGACAAAAACAAAACAAGAACACAAACAAACAGATAAACACTTAACAACACCCCAAGATACAATCAGGAATCACTAAGCTGTGCTCGCCCCCCCCCCAGGGGTCCCGGCCCGGCAACCGCACCCAAAGACCAAGATTTACAAACAATAGTGAACACATCACAACTGACAGAACATGTCCAACTAAGATATTGAGGTCACCGCATCTATTTCCAAATTTCGGTTCAGAGGTGGCCAGGCCTACGTCCAACCATGCTCTGCTACCATTTGTGAGCTGCTCATCACCAATGACATCACAACACAATTTTCAACTTTCCGAATTTAACACATTTTACAAGTTTGACTTCCTTAGAAAAAAATAAATAAAATCTACAACTTACCTGGATGACCGGCTCACTTGTTCACTTGAACCAAGAGAGGCCTCCTAGTGGAAGAATGGCCACATGCTGGGGAACCATTAGGCAATTGGACTAATGAGGCGACCTCAATTTTAAAATTCCGCAAATAACAAATTTATTGATTCTATAAAATTTTGTTTTTCTTACAATGGGAGATTTCATAGTATCCAGGCTGTGAAAGTATTCTATTAGAAATATATAAAATATGTAAAATATCTAAAATATATTACATCATGGTATTCAAAATAACCATGACATGCAACAAGCCTCGACAGTACATTTTTAACCTTCACCAAATAGAATTTCCCTATTTGGAAATAATTATATGAACATTAATAAATACAAAGAATAAATCCAGAGGTTTTCGAAATCCAATACATTTAATAACAATGTCTTTTTTTTTTTTCTTTTACAGTCCCCCTCTGGTTGTACTATAAACAATTTTAATAATATAGACAATTTTTATAAATCATTTAACAAACAATTTTACCCTACAACAATTATATTACACAACAACATGCGCCCTCTGAAATCTCAATCAAGCTAGGAAGGAGAATCATATAATTAGTAAAGTATAATGTAAACATAAGGTAGGTAATTATATACTTTGTGTGGAATTCACAAGTGTGTGTGCTCAATTTTCCTTAAACTTGTATAAACTTGTGTAGCACAATGGCTTGCTGATTTCAGAGTGCACACCATTATTAAAAAAAAATATCAAATAATCAGGTATATATCTCTCAAAAATGTAAAAATGTTTTGTGCATACACCCATGTGTATACGGAGGACTAGATGCATAACGCTATTTATACATACTCATCACTCAACGATTAAATATAGTCATTCAACATGTTTGAAACTGAACCAACGTTATTAAGTTCTATTAGAATTATGAGTATATACATATACAAAAGAATTTTAACAGTGACTGTACATTGATAGAGAATTAAAATAAATACTAAATCCCAAAGTGGAAATTTCAGCTTGTACAAAAGTTCAGTCATTTCTATTAACATGATGAACACTTCTGAATTACAGTTCTAGTACATATTATGGCAATTGTATGTGATCTGCAACTCTTTTCATAAACAAATTTATACGTTCCAATAAAAGGCAGACACAATACAAGTCCAACACAGATTATAGACAAAATGTATACTGGACATTACATGCTTTTCACAATTCAAACACAAGTTTGTGTGTAAAAAAAAGGTTTTGCACATAAGTTATTACTGTCACTACTAGCAGCATGAGAAGCTGACCTCACCATTTAAAAGAAATATCAGAAGCCAGTCAAGTTCAACAGACTTTTTCTTTTTTAAAAAAACTTGCGTTCAGGAAAGAATTTGCAATGACTACGGTAACCTGAGTATTCCAGGTATTCAGTGAAGTAAAAAAACACATCCAGAATTAAAGTAACTTTTTTTTTTTTTTTTTTTTTTTTTTTTTTTGCTAAGAACTAGCCAGGCCCACACTTGACCCGAAACACAAGTAGTGCAAAAGCACCTCCTAGGAAAAATTTAATAATTTTCATTTTTGCATACCTGTCCGATGTTGCACGAGCACATGCTCAGTCGAAGTTCCTCAATCTACTTACACATTACATCTTGGCCTCACCACAGGATCACGACTGCCAGGTCACAGACCCCTGGGCACACTTTTTACTTAGCCTTCCATAATCAATTTTTAAAAAAAATCCCTGGCATTAAAAATGGAACAACAATACTTTTCCAGACGCTGAACTGGAAAACAGCTCGCTGCATGCAAGCTGACAAACCACTCAACGAGTCTACAACACGCCTCCCGACTTCTCAACGACAACACCACTCCACACCGCGGGACAGAAAAGTCAAGTTGTCCAAAGTCTCTCATAGATAGCGCGAGCGTCCAATATCACGCAATTTAAACAAATTCGTAAGTTGCCGTAACGACTGTCATAGTTACGGCACAGTAAATCTCATCTACACTCTAATTACATTAGTTCATTTGTTAACCTACAGAATAATGGTCATTATTCGGGATTTACAATGTTCATTCTTAATGTCTTGGTTACATTTAGTTCTTAGCTCCTTCTTCATTGCTCCGTGGTTCCTTTTGTATTTATCTGATCTATTGTGTCAGGTCATTGTCAGTTTATCAGTCATTTGTCATTTGGATTATTGATCTCTGAGTTTATAAGTTTTTGCCTCTTACTCTTGTCTTCAGCTTTTTATTTTATAGTTAAATATCATTGGATCTTCACTACCTTATGTCATGTTACAGTATACACTTCACAACACTACTCTGAACACTCCTGTGGCGTGACTGAAAGTGGCCCGTGTACAAGCTCTAACGCCACAAATCTTCTCCATTCGTGGCGGGGACTGGCTTCTGCCTGCCACAGTCGCTCGTGTGCAAGGGTACAATTTAAAACCATGCAAAACAACCGGGCGCGACTGAGTGGCCCGTGTGTCAGCAGCCATATGATTGATATCCTAAAATACTACTGTTCCTCTGATACGCTTAGTATTTGTAATACGCGTTGTTCCTTGTGTATCGGTGATACCACTAGTATTTGAAATACCTAGGATTTTAAATACGCGTGTACTGGCTGTTCCAGCGATACTTTGTACGCCTAGTATTTGGCCTTGGCGTATTCGTTTACGTGATCTTACGTACTTTTTGTGTGTGTGTCTGTGTAGGTGCGTAGGGGGTGTGCCTCGACTCGGAACAGCGAGGGCGGCGTCTCTCGACTCGGAACAGCGTCGCCGCGAATAACAGGTATTTCAACTTTTCAGTCACTGTTACATCCGTTCCACAAAAATATCGTTCCAAAATACCTGTTACAGGTATATCGGCCCACCTCTCTAGTAGGTACCGAGTAAAATTTTGAGAATTTGGGACGATTTGAGCACAAGTATGTATTTTTATGAGACGCGTTTGGATATATTTCCATAAATATGATGCACATATACGTACATGTGCATCAATTATGAATATGCAGGCATAAGAAACTTTTTCACGGGATATGTACTCTTAGAGGTGGGCTAAACTGTTATTTTAAAATACTAGGTATGAAAATACCGTTCCAAAAAAATAACAGGTACAAATACCTGTTATTATATACTATATATACATAACCTATATTATCCTTTGTAAGTAACTCCTTTTGAGTTTCCTGCAGGTCTCCTATGTAATATCTTCAAATAAATACACTGCAAGTAGGTTTTTTTCACCTAGATAAACCTATTAATATATTAATAAACCTACTTGCTGTGTATTTATTTGAAGATATTATATAACCTATACTATATAATTTGTTATAAGAAATAAATTGAAACTAAAAGTATTAACAGTGTTACTTTATACTGTGACTTTATTAAACTATTACTGTTTAAATGAAAATAAGAAACAAGAGAATTTATAGGCCTATCTCCCTTTGGGAATACCAATTTAAGTTTTCACTAGTAGTAAACAAACTAACATTGGTTAGACAAATCAGCTGCGAAACTCGGGGCAATTAAATAATTTAGAGTAGGCCTACAGGTAATACCACAAAAAATAATGTGAAAAAACATCAGAAATGTATAATAAAAACATAACAGTAAGCCACAAGAGTGAATGAGAATAAACAAAATTTTACAAATAAAAATAAAAAAAACAAATTGTAATAAAATAAATATAAATACATAAAAAAACTTATAAATAATAAGCAACAACAAAAGTAAATTAAATGCATTACAGATATTTAAGGAACAGGACTAGATAAAGTGCATAAATGTCCATTACAACAATCTCATCATTTACGTGAGATGTGTAGTGAAGTTAAAATCACATTAATAAAAAGTATAATATAGCTTATCAACATCAGCCACTCTATAGGTTATAACTCAATATAATTAAATACAACTATTTCACTAACGACTCGGAACACAAAGTTTTTTTGAGTAAAAACAAAGTTTTACCAACCGATTTTAGTTACAAGTTGGTGACTAGTATAATATATAATTTATTAGCATATAATCTGTATTATATATCTGCATATCACACGAGAATAAATGTAACAGCAGGATGAATTATTTCCTTTATTAAAAGCACCAGATCTTTGTGGACTTCAGGCAAGCGTATGACTCTATTAATAGAGACAAACTCTACACCATAATGCATGAATTTGGAATACCAGGCAAGCTGGTAAGATTAACCCAAGCTACTATGCAGCAGACTGAAGCCCAAGTAAAGGTGGATAGCCAACTAACTGAACCCATAAATATTACACGGGGACTAAAGCAGGGAGATGGGTTGGCCCCAACACTATTTAATATTGCATTGGAATATGTAATTAAAGGCTTATCAATAAATAGCTCCAATCTGTTAACAAATAAAACTATACAGATAGCCGCATATGCAGATGACATTAACATCATGTCAAGACGGATCACGACAGCTAAAGAAATATTTATAGAGCTTAAAAACAAAGCCAAGGAAGTTGGGCTAGCCATAAATATGGATAAAACAAAAATGCTTATCCAAACAAGAAGGGACCAGGTTCATAACAACATCGAGATAGAGGAGGACACAATTGAGGTGGTGGACAATTTCACGTATCTCGGAGTGAATCTAGCAAAGACTGGATCAGAGGAGCCGGAGATCCAAAGACGGACCACCATGGCTAACAAGGCGTACTTCGCATTGCTGCCATCATTTAGGTCTGGGGATGTGCACAGGGAAACAAAAATGAAAATATATATAGGACTGTCATCAGACCGGTGCTATGCTACGGGTGTGAGGCATGGGCAATCACACAGAAAACAGTCGACATAGTAGACACCTTTGAAAGGAAAATCCTCAGACGCATTATAGGCCCAATACAAGAAAATGGCTCATGGAGACTGAGATACAACAACGAACTGTATCAAATATATAAAGAGATACCAGTCTCAAAATTTATAAGAATTCAAAGATTGCGTTGGGCCGGACATGTTATGAGAATGGAGGGTGGCAGGAACCCTAAGAGGGCTTTGCTGGGTACATGGGAGGGAACGAGACCTAGAGGTAGACCGAGGAAGAGGTGGGAAGATGGCATGCAGAGGACGCGAGAGACATGGGGATAAGAAACTGGAGGAGGGTTGCAGTGGATAGAGTGGATTGGAGGCGGAGATTGGTGGAGGCCAGGGCCCGACTTGGGCTGTAGCGCCATAGGAGAGAGAGAAAAGCAGCTTCGTCTCTTTGCGCAGAATGAAGTATACAGGACGAAAAAGTGGCTCGTACTATTATAGTTCCTACTCGAAATATGCTTGATACTACCTGTTCCTAAAATACTAGGTGTTCCTAAAATACTACTGTTCCTCTGATACGCTTAGTATTTGTAATACGCGTTGTTCCTTGTGTAACGGTGATACCACTAGTATTTGAAATACCTAGTATTTTAAATACGCGTTACTGGCTGTTCCTTGCGTTCCAGCGATATTTTTGTACGCCTAGTATTTGGCCTTGGCGTATTCATTTACGTGATACTTGCGTACTTTTTGTGTGTGTATGTGTGTCTGTGTAGGTGCGTAGGGGGTGTGCCTCGACTCGGAACACGAAGGGCGGCGTGTCTCGACTCGGAACAGCGTCGCCGCGAATAACAGGTATTTCAACTTTTCAGTCACTGTTACATCCGTTCCACAAAAATATCGTTCCAAAATACCTGTTACAGGTATATCGGCCCACCTGTTTGTATAGGATAGCCGGCCGAGATCCTGAGATGGAGTTACTTCAGCATTGTCTATTTCTTGTTCCTTCTTAGAACAATTCTCTTGAGATAATTTTTCGTTTAATGAATCTGCAGAGAAAGTACATTGTTATTAATCTTGAACAAATATAAACACTCACAATGTAGCTGCATTATAGGTAAAAAAAACGTGCGAGCATCATAACTCTTAAATAAAATAAGTTACGTTTATACATATACATTCAAATTCATAAATTTTGAGAGAAGTTTATTAGTGAGTATAAGGTATCTAATTGGTTTCAAAAATGTCCTTACTTTCGTTTTCTTCAGTATTTAAGTTGTCTGGTAATGTTGAGGTTAAAGGCTGGTTTAATCAAGCTGATATTAACTCAGAGCATGAACGAGACGTCTCTTCCTTTCGTATTTTCTCTTTTCTGCACCACTTTTATAACTACGCTTCATTTTCAATTAACCATAAGTTAACGTCTGACTAATGAATAACTAAGCAAATCGGATAGCCTAAGATATGAAAAAATGTTAAATGTTTGCACGAAAACGCCTCGCTGTGTTTTGTTTACTAGGGACAACGAATGTATAGAAGTATGTAGCATGTAGCATTGTAGTAGCGGGGCGTCTTTGCACCCGGTGCATGACTGCAGCATCTGGGTCGAGCCCAATGGCTGCCTGTGGATACACGTAGTTCTGGTTCATTCGACTGGTGCCTAAAAACAGGAATGGACAACCGCCAACCAGTTAACTGAGAAGGCGGGGGAGAAAGGCTTTTAATTTTTATTTATTTTAAAATTTCAGCAATCAGTGGGAACTGCCGCATGAACGGGTTCAGGTGACAGATGTCACCCGTTCCCAGTCCCGCGTGCAGACGCCGTGAGGCGTCGGTCGCTCCCCGCGAGGCGGAGAGCCTCCGTGCCAGTGATAGTGCGTAGCAGCGGCATTCAGCGCGGTCGGCATACTAGGAAGGGAGGAAGGAAACAGCTTTGCAGGTAAATACTGGGGCATGGTCAGATGGTGAATATGCAAATGTAGGTGTAAGTATTTTACTTAAAGTTATGGCGGGTCATCGAGAATCGCCCGAGGGCGTTTGATCCGGACAGGGGGAGGTGGTTGCGTGGTGCTGATGGTCCTGAGGTAAGGGAAGGAAGAGGTCTCAGCTGCGGCAAAGAGAGTCGCAGCTAATGACCAGACAAAGGCTGAGAGTAGGAACTCGTAGACTTCCTCGAATTACACTGTTTCTAACAAACCAAGGAGATCCCGACAAGGAACGGAGGGTTCTGGATTGGAAACTTTCCAGCCTACGCCTGTTGGTGGCGGAGACAAGTGACCACCATACATGTGCCGCATAGGTCAATACAGACCGGAGGAACAACAGATAGAGGGTAACTTTCGTGCGCAGCGCCAGGGGGCTGCGGCACGCGAGGTATGGGTAAAGTTTGGTTCGGACGCCGCGAGCCTTGGCAAGGGTTTCCGTCACGTGGGCGTTGAAGCAAAGGCGACGATCTAGCCGAACGCCTAGATACTTCACCGACTCTTTGTAGGCGATAGGCCTCCCTTCCAGGGAGAGGGGCTGGCATCGGGAGATGGACTTATGAGTGAAACAGATCGCCTCGGATTTCTCCGTATTGATCGTCACCCGCCATTTCCGTAGCCAGTCCGGAAGCTGGTCCAACTGACGCTGCAGCTGTGTACTCGCAGAACGCGGGGACACAGAGCTGTAATGATACATTGCATCGTCAGCGAACAAAGACAACGTGACTCCGGGCAAGACAGGCAGGTCGTTCGTGTACACAAGGTACAGAACGGGGCCGAGGACAGATCCCTGAGGTACGCCGGCGGCGATGGGACGAACTGCAGAGCAGGTTCCATCGACGCTCACCCTGAAGGTTCGGTCGCAGAGATACGACCGGAGGAAAAACACTATGGTCGATGGTATGGGGGAGTTGGCAAGTTTGAAGAGAAGACCTTCGTGCCAGACTTTATCGAAGGCCTTGCTCACGTCCAGCAGTGCGGCGGCCGTAGCCGCTCGCCTGTTGGTGGCGTCAGAGAGTTGCGTAACCACGCGGACTAGTTGAAGCTTGGTCGAGTGCTCTCTGCAAAACCCGAACTTGTTCGTTGCGGATAAAATTATCCAACAACGGCGAGATGCGGGCCAGCAGGAGCCGCTCGAACACCTTCGAGATAACTGGCAAGAGAGATATTGGCCGATAGCTTTCAGGAAGCATGCGCGGCTTGCGGGGTTTTGGAATCATACCGATGTTGGCTTTTTTCCACAGGCGGGGAAAGTACTGTAGCCGGAGACAAGAGTTGAACAGCTCGAGCACGAGGTCAACGCCTGAGGCCGGAAGATATTGTAATGCAGCGGCCCCGATCCGGTCAGGACCGGGGGCGCGACGGCGGTTTAGTCGGCAGATAGACGAAACGAGTTCGTCTCTGTCGAACGGGAAGTCTGGGTCAGCGGGAGGGCGAGAAAAATAACCAGATAGGAAGTCCCGGACTTCTGCCGAGTGGGCAGGGTCCGAAACGCCTCAATGAACGGTAAATTGCGACTCCATGCAGTTGGCGAAGACCTCAGCCTTGCCTTCTGATGAAGACACAATCCCGTTCAGGGTTTCCAGCGGGTTGCGAGTTCTCTTCTCGCGGGTCAGTCTACTCACCGCCCTCCAGATGGAGGCGTGGTCGACTTCAAGAGACTCAAGATATGAGTCTCATCGATCAGAGTTTACGTCCCGCAGTAGCTGCTGAACGTAAAGGGACTGGTGTTGAAATCGTCGCTTTACGACTGGGTCACGGGTTCTTTGCCATCTGCGGCAGAGCTGGCGCCGTAGCCAGATGGGGTGGAGTACTTCCGCAGGTAAGGCCGATTTATGATGATTCACCTCGAGTGCATAGGTGTGTCGATCCATGACACCTTGGACTAGTTCCTGAAGATTTGTGGCGCGGAGATCCAAATCGTCACGAGTGACGATAGGGTCCGCCGGGAGAGATGGCAACCGTCGAGAGCTCATCATGATAGGAGCGCCAGTTGACTCTCCTAACAATCTGAGCGGGAAGTCGGGGTGACGCCGACAGCTCTCGAACAGTTATAACAAGGGGATTGTGATCGGACGAAAGATCCGACACAGACGAGACCTCGATGTTGCGGGCAACGTTCTTGACAACTACTATGTCAAGAACGTCCGGCTGGTGGCCGTGAAAGGGGAAGTAGGTAGGGTCTTCAGGGCCGATGACATTAAGTGCCGGGTCGCCAGAGACGAACCGGAACAGAGAATTTCCATAGGCGTTGACAGCGCGGCTGTTCCATGAAGGGTGTTTGGCGTTTAAGTCGGCGGCTACAATGGTTGAGAGGGGGTGGTCGAGGAGGGCGTCCCACTCCTCAGGCGGTGGCGGAGTTCGCCGGCCAGGCCGGAGGTGCGCAGAAACAACGCGCAGCTCCGATCCGCCGGCGTCCACCGCCACCGCGCAGCCTTCAATAATAGATGTATCTAGAGGAGGCAAAAGCCTGTGGGATATCCGCCTGTGGACTGACAGCTGTGCCCCCCGAGGCTGTAGGGGACGATCCTGACGATAACAGGCATAGGCAGGAAGGGAAAACGAGTGGTAATGAGCCAGATGAGTCTCGGAAAGAAGTATGATATCAACATCATACTCCGTCACGAAAGTCATCAGTTCAGATCGTCTGGGGAGTAGCCCGAAGGCAACGATCCTCAGGCTATTAGCCATTCAGGGGAAGTAGAGGAAAGAGGGTAGCTAATGATTGGTAGACCAGGGTCAGCACTGTGGTAGTGTCGCGAGCAGTCCTTACTGATGCAACAAGATTATCTGCCTAGGCAGTCAGGGGATCCGCCGAGGCCCGAGAAGATTCCCGGGACTCCGGAGGACAAGCCTGACTGGCCTCGACAGGGGTAGCAGATGGCGCTCGGCTGTCGGACTGAGTAGTAGACTGCTCACTGGGATGTTGAGGACGATGACTGGGGGCGGGTTGAGCCCGCGGAGTGGGTACAGGTGGAACCTGTGATGATGTAGGTCGGCCGGCAACGACGAGAGCGCTTGTATTTGCCTGTTCGGGCTGGAGGTGGGGCAGATTTAGCGGCCATGGCCGCGTAGGAAGGTGCGGGCGCTCTGGCAGGCGCCGGGGTTGAGGCCGCTGCAGGCGGCGCCGAAGCGACGACTGCAGGTGAGGCAGCGGCACCGGAAGCAACCGGAGTTTCTGCCGGGACCTTGGCAGATGAACCAGTGAGAGGTTGTATAGAAGTAACTAGATTAGCTGTGGGTTATTGAAAGAGTAGTACCAGTGCCGCTGTCAGATGTCGCTAAGCTTTGTATTTTTTGAGGTAAATAAGAGTACATATCGGAAATATTTTTATTCTTTCTTAATGGAATTATTACTACCGGAAAGAATTACTATTATTTTTTTTCATTTTGGGGGCCCTGGGGCACTGCCCCGCTTCGTCCAATGGTAGCTACGCCCCTGACTGTACCATACAATGATCAGTAGACCATCGTAACACTATTTATAAAAGTATTCATTTCTTAAATATAAAAATTGTGCAAGAATTTATTTGGGTGTCTTTTTGTTAGAATATATTTTTAAAATTCCATCTTCTATGCATTTGTTTACGTGATTATTCAGAATAACAAGAAACATTAGTGGCAGTATTGTAATGATACTCAGCAGAATATTATGGATAACAAGTTACTAACAATAAGTTCAGTATCCAATAATTTGGACGTCTGTTAAATCCTTCTTGAAACATTTTATTATGGAATGCTTGTAGCACTCCAAAAAGTAATATTTTTTGAGGAAAATGTCTTTATAGACAATCAGTTTACTCACAAATGTGGCCTTAATATCAATGCCAGGGCCGGATTAAGGTATCTTGGTGCCCTAGGCTAATTATATTTTAGCGCCCCCCTCACATCCCATAGGCTATCTTACATTTATTTCCAAGGGGCTGAATGAAGCTTTAAACACCCTACAATATATTTCTTAGTTAGGAATATTTCAAATATCTTACTGTTTTTGGAAATAGTCTCAAGATTTGAAAACTGAGGCTATTTTTCAGAGATTGTTTTAGAGTTACACCTTCAATCATTTGTAGTTTGCATGGCTTTTATAAGGAACAAATTAATTAAGCATTTACAGAATTATAACAGTTTTATTAAGGGTACATTTAACATCATTTACACAAAGAAGACGATCAGTTAAATATCTTGCGGATTTGTTAAGACTCACGTAAAGTTCAAGCTAGTTTCTTTTTTTTCGCTTTAGATTGAGCAAACTTTTTAATCACCTCACTGAAATCAAGTCCTTGCAGGAAGTCACTTTCAATGAACAAGAGGGCTACACTGGTCAGTTTATCCTGGCGCAAATTTGAGCGTAAATAATTCTTCACCCTCTTCAAAGCTGAAAAAGACCTTTCGCCACTAGTTAGTGACGGGCATAGTAAGGAAAATGCGCAAAGCTATCTCAGAATTAGGAAACATTGATTCTAAGTTAAACGTTTTCAAAAATTCAACAGTGGTTTTACTTCAGATCGCGTTTTCTTCTCCTTCTTGTTCTGGGTTGACAGGTCCATAGTCTTTTAAAAACTGAGCTAAATGCACACTCATTAGGAAATGCCTGATCCAAGTCAACAGCATAATTTTCTAGATGGCGATTAGCCTTTTGTCTTATTATGTCATTATTTAGATCAGAAAGTTGAGGTAATTTCCATAAGAACCCAAACTTGTCATGTATATCACTGTAAATTGATTTTCTTCTGTTCAAATTAAGCAGAAGCGAATCTAAGGCAACATAGTAGTTTTCAACAATGAACGATTGCCTCCCATCTAAAGCGGCAGCAACAGTGTCTTCAGATGTTTCATCAAAGTTCGCTTTTCGTATTTTTTTTTCTTGTTACATCTTTTTTGTACATCTCCTTTGCCTCGCTTTCCAATCTCTCTCTCGGCATGGAAACAAATGATTGCAAGTAGCTGTATAAGCCAATCACACTATCCATGTCAACGCTCCGTCCTTGAAGCTTCTCACTGATATTGAGAAACTTTTCCAAAAGGAGATGCCACAAACAAATCATGATTGTTATCTCCAGGCACTGCTGCAGAGCATACTAGTTGTATAGAGTGGCCTGCACAAGGGACATAGGTTGCCAAAGGATTCAATTAAATAATTCTTGATTGTAGACATTTGTAGGAACCCAACATGTTACTGGCATTGTCATAACTTTGCCCCCTACAGTTGTTCAAATCAAGACCTGAAGATTCAATAAGTGTAGTTACAGCTTCCACTAGGTTTTCACCTTTATGCCCAGTATTTGGTAAAAACGTGATAAAGCGCTCCACAGGAGTGCCATCTGCAAGAACATAGCGAACGTACACAACACAACCTCCACGAGAGTTTCCAGACCTGTATATACGACCGTGACTATAACATAACCATAACCAAAATGTTTGTTTTGAATGTGAAAATATGAGCGATACCGAACTTCTCTGCAATGAAAAGGGGTGGGGTGGATGGAATAGATAACATGGTTGGCAATTCCACAAAAGTCAGGCAGCGGCGTAGTTCTACGAGTGCCAGCCGCCGATGACTCATAACTGGAGAAAACAGTTTGGAAAGCACTTCTATTATTTATGTACAGTTTTACCATAATTTCTCGGAAACAGGCACCTGTGTTCAAAATGAACTCAAATTTGTATCCTTGTAATTAATTACCAATTTTATATTTAGCTGTACAATTTTATTATATTTTAGCTAAAATTTGCACCCCCCAAAGTGCCGCGCCCTAGGCTACAGCCTAATGGTTAATCCGCCCCTGTCCAATGCCCAATTGTCAAGTCTCTTGATCAAATGCACGTTTCCTCCAGATATGCTTTCAATGTCAGGTGTCAATCCAACTGGACACCCAATTAGTGTTACTGAAGGAAAAATTGGTCCCCTGAATGGATTGTGTCTCAATAAGGCCTGTTGCACACTGGGACAAAACAATTTCAGGACTGTTGTTTATGTTTTAAAGTCTCATGTATTTACATGAGGGTGTGCACACTACAGGAACAGTTTAGGAATGGAACAAACAACAGTGGAAACAGCATGAGACAAACAACTTCAAATTCTACCATTTCTTACAGAAGTCTTCTAGGAAAAACAGTTTCTCATTGAGGATAGATATGCCCCTGGACAATCAAGCATTCCATGACCATGTTGAAGTCATGTAAAGTATAGCTGTTTAAACTAGATTTTTAATAAGTTGATCATACATACAGTATTATAATTTACTTATTTATTAGCAATAATGAAATATATTCTTTAAGCTAATCTGTTTTGTTACGCCAGTGGTGTGCTGTCAGGGAAAGCAAACTAATGACTGACGACACTTACTGCAATTATTATTGAGAGATGTTATTATTTAATTGAATCTAATTTTAATTAACCAAAATAAAAATTCACTGATTAACGTGAATAAAAATTGTCTAACGTTACTAAGTAGACTACTTTATACGCTGGGTGAAGCAGATTCGTCTCAGCATGAGGTAGCTTTGTGTAGAGATGCGGGTGCATATATAGAAAGAAAACCACTACTGTAGTGGTCACTAATTGATGCTAGCTTCAGTTGAGTTTGTTGGTATTGCTGTGCGTGTTAACGTTTTGTTTAGTACCATATTTAAACCATACACATCCATTTTTAACATTTGAAGTTATAGTTATGTATTTTAGATTAGTTTCAGTGTTGGTTTAAATACTTTTTTACAATGTCAGTATGTATAATAAAAGACCTTTTGGCAACGCCTTTTCCAAAAGGATGACATAAAAACCGGTAAGCCGATATCAGATCTTTTAAAAACCCAACAAATGCACAGAAAATGTGAGTGGCTGGCTGGCAGAGTTGATCTAAATGTACTATTTTGCTAGTATTGTTTGTTGTTTAGAAAGGACAGGAACAGTAGCTGAGCCAAGACTGGATTAAAACATTTAGAAAACCTAGTTAAATTGACTGCTGGCCATGAAATTACTGTGAATCATTTTTGTTCATCATTGTATATTGCTGCTTTTGGTCAGAGTAGAATAGAAACTGCTTCAGATGATCAATTCAAATCGGAGATATCGGCTCACAACCAGAAGGTTCAATGTTGTAGAGACATTCTTAGGAGACTAATTAATGCTGTTTGTTTTCTAGATTCTAGATAAACAAGAATTACCATTTCGGGAACATGATGAAACAGAAAATTCAGTTATGGCATTTATGTAGAACTTGTAAAGTATACATCCAAATATCCTCTTTTTGTTAATAATATGGAAACATCTACTGTATTCAAGGGATTGTCTAATCAAATACAAAATGATCTCATTGAAACGATTAGTTCAGCTCCTTTAGTGGCTATAAAAAAATGAAATCAAGGAGGCAAACTTTGTATCTATATTAGTCAATGAAATCGCAGACGTTTCAAATAAAACACAGTTCTCTGTAGTTTTGCATTATCGGTATTCTTATGATGGAGAAGTAAAAGAAAGAAAGGTAAAAAGTGAGATGGATGGACGGGGTGAGTCAGGACATCAGTACTCTTAACATTAGAAATTGGAGGAGTGTGGCTATGAATAGAGAAGAATGGCAAAAGCTTCTGAAGAAAGTCAGGGCCCATAAAGGGCTGTTGAGCCAATGGTGGTGATGATGATAAGTAAAAGAAAGACTTTTAGGATTTACGGACATATGTTGTGATCGACTTCCCCAGGCTATTACAGAGCTCATTCGCCAGTTGCTGATTGAATCTGCAGGGGAAAACTAGTCGCTAAAGTGTACAATGGGATACTAACAATGGCAGAAAATTTAAATGAAATACAGACCCAAGTACGGTATCAGATATAACTCAGCTTCACCAAAAATTTTACCCACTGCATGCCACTGGTGTACACATGTAAGAATGTACAACTAGATGGTGTGAAGAAGTGTTCTTTCCAGTGATGTCACCTCATGGTCCTTAAAGGTTGGATGGCCAAAGTCTTCTCAACCTTCTGTCGAAGTGGTATGATCAGTGGGTTATGTGGTCATAAAATCTTGTATGGTGTCGAGTACCAGGTTCACGGATGTATGGAACTCTGTGCAAAGTGTGGTTGGACACATACCACGGGCCATTTGCAATTGCACAAAGGATCTTTGATTGGAATTGGTGTATGATTTGGTGGCACAGCCCCAAAGTTCAATTTTGTAAGTCTATATGGGTTTTAGGGACAGTTTTATAGAGAAGACGTTCATTGTTTATAGACAGATTGGATTTTCTGCCTACAGCCAGTCAATTTCCTTAAATCTTAACTCTAGTTGTTTACTTTTCTGTTTATGTGGATTACAAGTCAGTTTAGCATCTGAATAAAGGCCAAGGTATTTGACTACTGTTTGTTGCAAAATTTTGATATGGTTGAGATGAAGTGTGGGGCAGTTACCTCTCCATAAGGTGAATGTAATGTGTGATGACTTGGATTTGTTGGGCTTAACTTTCCATGTTTGTAGCCATTCTCCAATGAGATTGAGGTGCTCTTGAAGGTTGAATGAGCGACTGTAGGATCTTCATTAGTTGAAAAGATGGCCGTCATCAGCAAATGTATCAACTGTTGTTTCTCTGGTGGTTAGTATACTGGAAGTGTACAGAACATACAGGGCCAAGAATACTCTCTTGAGGAAATCCCGATTGTATGTAGTTATGACTAGACGTTTCTCTGTTAACCTTGGTTTCAAATTCGCATTTATGTAGGTAAGATTTCAGCAGATACTGCCATAGTTTGTTTTGTAATGCTTTACTAATTAGATTGGTTCTACAGTGGCACAGTTGTATTGTTGAGTGGGCATGTCGGAATCAAACTGATCAGGGATCAAGTTCTGGTCTGTTGGATCCTTTGTATGCAGTTTTTCAAGAACTTTTGCAATTATCGGCAAGAGACTGATTGGACAATAGGATGAAACGTCCATGAGATTTTTTCTGGGCTTCAGTATTAATAAAATCTGACCAACTTTTAGCGATTTAGGCGAATATTGAAGATGTAAAATGGTGTTGAATATGTGTGCAAGGTTCTCGAGTCGCATTTTTCGCAATTCTTTCAACATCCTGTCTGTAATAAGGTAGATTCCTGGTCTTTTTCTGGTTTAATTTATTGAGTATTTCTTTTCCAGTAATTAACTTTAGGTGCCCATGAAACTGAATGGGTATGGAAAGATCTTGTTCCACTTCAAGGTCAAGAACATTGTGTTGTATGGTAGTGTGGAGTAAAGACTTCTGAAAGATATTTGGCAAAGAGGCTGGCTTTATCCTTATTGGTTTGGCCCATGGTTCTGAAGGTGCTGATGATCTGGGTTTTTTGCCGCTTTCATGGGCTTCCAGATGGAGTTGTCCCAACTGGTCAGTTTACTGACAGATTGTTGAAAAGAGTTGTTCCTAATTTCTTGGAGTTTTAATTTTAACTTGATGCTAAGTTGATCGTACTTTGTTCTGCGGTCGGGTGTATGTTTGCTGTCAGGTTGACCTAGCCCTTCTTTTCTCTGCTATTAGCTTTTTGATTCTGCATGGTATGCTGTTAGTTGACCAATGAGTGACAACATATGGGGGTGGTTAGTTTGGCTGCATTCATAAATTCAATATATTGTTAGTTTCCATTTGTCTTCAGGTTCCTTTAACTGTACATATGAATTTGTATTATTATGGTGGTAAGTTTCCCAATTTGTAATATAGGAGTAGTTTTCCTGGTTATAATAGTTGTGCTTATTGGATTATGATCCGACAACAAATCGTAACTTGAAGAAACATCCATGTATGTGGGAGAAATTCTATTGATGACAAAAACGTCTAACGAATCCGACACTTTATTTGGGTCGGTGGTCCAGTAAGTAGGTGCACATGTCAATGAGAAGTAGTAGTTCATTTCTTGAATAGTCTCAGCTAGTTATTTGCCTCTAGTGGTAGCGAGGCGAGAGCACCATAAGGTATGTTTGCTGCTGAAGTCTCCACCTGCCATAAATTTTGGTACAAAGGTTCGGAAGAATGCCATAAATTGTTCTTCTTTAAGTTGAGTATTTCAATAAACGATGAAACAAATTTAAGTTAGTAAAGTGAAAAAACAAGTGTACACCCTACTTAAAACTATGAACTTGTTTACAGTTCCCTATTCTTTTAATCGTACAAAGTATCTTTAATTATTTGTGGACAAAATATTTGTTATTAAAAATATATTAAAGCACTTAAAAGAAAAAAATACTGTTAATACTTTACTTACACTTCATCCTACTGTCAGATGAAAGACTCTTGAGGCGACATGAAATATTAGGAAAAGTTATCGCTGATAGCAGGCAAAGATGCTGCTCGCAGGCAACATAGTGGAATATTTTAAGGAGACAGTTGGAACAATTATCAGCATCACAAATTCCATCTTTTACTCTAATACTACTGTGCAACACACAACAGACCATGGCAATGCTGTCATAAAATTCAATGTTTACATCGGCAACAATGAATCTATGAAAAATGTACCATTAGTTAACTATGATTCTGACTGTACATGCCAGAAGTCTACAGGCTCTTGTATGTCATTATAAATTCTTTTTGGTAAAGCTAAATGTCTTTTAGCGTATGGGTGTAAACACTACCAGACAGACCACATGCATCATCACATATAATAGCAAATGGAACTGCTTTTCTGAGAGGCTGACATTTTGTCACAGAAACAAAACAGTTTTGTCCCAGCCCACTGTAGCACTAACTCTTTTTGATGTGTGCTTTTATATGTTAAACTCTCTTGTAAAATCTGAGATACAGTAACTAGGTCATGGTAAATTGCTGCATTATTCAGAACATAAGGTAATCCTTTACTCATTTCATGTAGCCATCCACAGTGCCACTACTTTGTCACATGCCCAACTTAGGAATGCTGATGATATTGGTCAATGTGGTGTCTTGTGGTGTCAATCTTTTCAGAAGGGATTTGTGAACCCCTTTGGAAAGAACTGGTAATAATATTAATAAACTTCACTGGACACTAATGCTTCACTTATTGGATGCTTTTCCTGTTTTGGTATGAGCATGATATAAGCTTTTTTCACTTTTGAGAGCAACTGCCTTTATAAGTATGGAAAATTGATGGATGGTATAATATCGTAACTTTTTTGTTTGGAAGTTCTTTTAAAACTTTCCACATAATTCGGCCGTATCCCGGAGCTTTATCAGAGCCTACATGGTTCTTGATTACACACTTGATTTCTTTTGGAGAAATGAATTTAATTGGCAGTGACACTTTGATGGCATATCCAGGCATACTTCTATTGTCTCATATGACTGAAATACGCAGAATTGGGAAAATGTGAAGTTTGTAAAATACTGTGCTTGAATTTTATGTGAATGTTTTATTTTAGATTTTTGAAATCCCATTTTCATAGCATAGCTCACAGTAATAAACAGTAAAGTATTTTGGATCAGTGTAGTTTGTTGTGACGGAAACGCAAAACTTCTTCAAACCTTTAAAATCCTTACAATGTATCTTTTCTATTTTTAGCATATATAACATTTTTAGAAAACCTGCAGGTACTGAACAAAGCATACATCCATTACCCAGCCTTAATTTTATATATCATAATTCTAAAGTTGATATATTCTAGTTATAATACATTTTACTTCTCTTTATTTGTGTACTTATATTTTAGTTTATTTTGTCAATTGTTTCCATGAAGCCAAAACTGACACAGGAAATTATGTTACACAATCTACTAGTCTGACATTTCTTGTGATGTTTCTGGATTAAGGAAAATAATCAACACAGTATTGAACTAAAAGAAATGTATTTACTATATGTTCGTTAAAAAATTATATTCATGTTTTATGTTACTTTCTAAACCAATCCCCATATCTTTACCAGACTCTACCAGCTATTAACAAAATGTTACAACATACTCTACGAGCTAAAATTACAACTGGTAATTTTTTACTCTTTCCTAAACTCTCTGTTTGGTAAAGATACTGGGAGCAAACATAATTCAACAAAGTATTTCCTATTCACGCTATACAAAAATACTTCACTAATTTCTACTCTTGACTTCTTCATTATACTAGGAATCTGTAAAAATATATGACTACCTTACAAAAGCAAACTTAAATTGCAAACAATTTGCAAGCAAGCTTTTTCTACAAATTCATACTTTTGAGTTTTAAAATAAAAATCGGCATTGTCAAAATATTCTTTTATATGTTCTTATAACTACTAATACATGGCATATGATGACTGTGTGATAAGAAAGCATTTAAACACTTAGAATTATTGGCAAGTTAATACAAAAATAATTTTACAAACTATGTAACATGCGACAGGTACCTAACACTAAATACTTTTGTCAAAATACTTCTTTCTTAAAACATTTATTCTACCAGCAGAATTATATTAAATTATAACCACTGGTATGTTTTAAAAAAAGAGAGGTACACAATAATAAAAGTGATATATGTAGAAGATAAGACACGATATAAGCAGAAGAAATATAGCATGTCTATGCAGCGTAAGACTTTTTTGACTTATTGGTGTGACCAAGAGTACCACCACCTATCTCACAGTACTGTCTCACTAATTATGATGAACTATAGATTTTTTGTCAGCATGCATGGTGTTACAATATATAAAACTTTTAAAATCTTGTCAGTATATACTGGGATCTAACTTTTTAACAGAACAAATATGCATCATACTGACATTACAATAAACTTGTAAAGTTAATGGTAAAATGCACAGGTGACAATAGATAGATGGCACATTAGATACCTAAAGCTAATGAACAATCAAGTAGACATCGTCAGGCAGAGATAATGTACAGTGCATTCTGAGCTGAAAATATTTAATTACAAAAAGGTATTCCGTCCAATGTGTCATTCATTCATTTAGATATAATAATCCCCTGTTAAATACAAATTTTAAAAATTTGCAGATAATTCAGAGTAAATATTATTTGGTTTTTGTATAGTTTTAGTCCATGTATCACATAAATGCTTAAAAAAAAAAAACTCCACAGCTTCAAAAGTTACTTTAAATGGCACAATTTACACTTTTTGTGGTTTTTTGTGGTGAAGTGGATTAACAGCAGTAATAATGTCTAGCAAAAAGTTACAAAAATTCTCCACTGTAGAAGCATTTATGTTGAACAATCAGGTTAAAGAAACACAAATTACAGCAATTAAAAAAAATCACAATACTTCATTTACAGTCATTTTAGGTACATGGTACTTACTCTCCAGAAATACCGATAATATGTTTTTATTATTATTTCTGTACACATACCTGAGCTGACATTTCTTGTGGTGGATGTAACAAAGCCTAGATACTATACAAGCTACCAATTTCACATGTAATAATGAACAGAAATAGAATAAAATATGATCCTTTATATATTAATATTATACTTTGTACTCATATAAATGTTTCATTCCTTCAAATAACACTAGCATATAAAAAGAACTATTATCCTAATTAACAGCAGAGCCCACACACATCAACAAATAACAAAATATTAGCAATACTAACATTTTTTTAACAATATATTAACACAAAAGAGTGCAATATTTATTTTAACTGAAGCTACATTAGTTGATATTTTAATTATCTCTTCTTTGATACACACAATCTAATTATAAAAATATATACTCTAGTCCTGCTATAAAGCTATCTTTAGCACCTACACAGATAGTTTACATTTATTTAACAGCATGCATCAATTGCTAAAACATAATGACTAATACTATATAACTAGAAATTATTTTTTATATTATTTTTCTATACAAGCGTTTATGGAACACACAGATACTTGCATAGAAAATAATAAGAAAAATACAATAATTATTCATATGAAAGAACAGTAAAGTCCCCTATTCAATATAACTACAAATATAATATACAAGGCAACAACTTTAAAGTTAATATGAATATCATATATTCAAAGTATTGATTTGGTATACTAATTATTACAGAAATCTGTAAGGCAACAAGATATAACAACTATTAATGTAATAACACATTTTGAACATGAATATCAACAAAATTAACAGCTTAATGTATATTACTGATGGTTATGCTTCCATGTAACACAACTACTGTAGTTAAATATTAGACAACTGTTGATTTGACATTAATCATAAAGAAAAAACTGGGTAAAAAGATGGAAACAGCATGGTACTGCCAGAATGCAGCATTAATTGAAGGCACTTGTACACTGTGTCTTTAAAAACCACAAGTTGTGAGTACATTATGAAGTTATAAAATAAGAAATCTGGCAGGCTGTTGTCACAAATGTTATTAGACAACCCCTCCTGTAACCAACTTTAATGAAATTAAGTTTCATAGTTTAGGCATAACTAATCTAATACTACAAACCATAAAGTTTGCCAACACTGATTATTAATGTATGAGAAACTGAACAGTTAATAGCCTCATAGGATTAATACAAATATGATACCAAGGAAACTTACACAGCACCCACACTTTTTTGATATGATAAAGTTCTTCTGCATGCATATGTGAAGCTAAATGATATAAAAGCATACTAAATTTTTCTATTACAAAATTGTACACCCCATTATATAATACGGTAATTTGCACACATTCATAATTTAAAAACTAGATGTATAATTCTGTTCTAAACCACAATGATGGTTTTCTCAGAATATGAAAATATTTCTTTTTGCACTAATACCAATACTCTACAAATAATAATTTAGAAAATCGTAGTTGTTAAACAAAAAAAAGTGAATTTTATTATCAAAACATTTATGAGCTTGTGCAAACAAAAAAAGTGATAAAACTAGTATATTTACAATGAAGAAATTCCATATAACTTTAATATGGCTTTCATTAGCTTACACTTATTTGTACTATGGTAAACAATGTCAATTTTGATTTTGATTCACTCCCATCATGCTACAATACATTAAGTTCAGACTTATCCAGGAAGTTGCGAATAACTTACACAGACACTTGGATGCAAACAGAGCATATCTTTCTGTAAGGCGACATGTAAACTCAGAAGTGTATTATTTTCTATCAATCAAACTATGTTTACAATATCAATGATTTCAATGTACCATAAATTCTTTAGTATAATGTGCATTTTGTGTTATCTGTTATCAGTAACACACACACACACACACGCGCGCGCGCGCGTTGATAATTCAAGACAAAACACTTTTTCTATTCCTGAGTCCAACTTTGTTTTGTGAAGAATTTTTTTGATAGAATCACAAACAAATTAAAACGTGCTGTCACTGGTTTCAAACAAAGTATGAAGCTCTAATCTGGAATACACTTCCACTTGAATTCCAATTCAAGGATCCTATGTACAGATGATAAATAAACATCTATTTTGTCAATAGATCCCTGTATCTACTTGACATTAACTGGAGGTTTTAACAGGAGACAACAAAGATCGGCAGAGTGATCGGCTAAAACAAACAAAAACAAAACTTTGAAATTGCTCACAAAAAGAGGCAAGTATTCAAATTTAATAAATTCATGTTCACTGTAAAATATATAACAACTGCATGTATGAGAATGCGCGCGCACATGCACGCACGCACACACACACACACACACAGAGGACATATGCACATGAGATTTTGTTTCAGTTTGTATTACAAAACAATCATATATTCAGGAATGAATAAATAAAATACAGATCTGGCCCCAGAATTTATTAGTAACATTCTGTTAATTTACTTACCTTATAAAGATAACAGTATATAAATCAGGTTGATTACCAATTAGATTCAAAATTAGAAAAATGGAAATGGTTGGTAATTCTGAATAAGGAAAAATTTACTATTGATAATTTATCTTCTACAACATAAAGCTCTTAGTTTTAAATAACACATGAACCCTGAATTTCACTTGTTGAAAACACGTGACACAAACGCTAAATGTTTATTATTTATAACAATACCTGCCTAGTTACGGATTGATGTTAACTTTTGTATATAAATTTATTCTATTTTATCCTGCAATACCTTTCTTTAATCACTACAATTACCATCATCTCAAATATTATATGTAGATAGATACTGCCATTTAAAAGTATCGATAACACACACACACACACACACACACACACACACACACACACACACACACACACACACACACACACACACACACACACACACACACACACACACACACACACACACACACACACAGTTTAATTATTGGTATACTAAATTGTTAGCATTATTACTGAATATATATTTTCACCCCCCCCCACACCTGTTTTTCACTTTACAAAACATACCAATACCAACTAGGCACAACTAAACTGAATCTAATTAACACCAAATTAAATTTATTTTTAACTCTTCAACTGAATGATGTTAGGATACAACAATAATTAATGTATCATCCATCTATATTTCACATTGTACGGAAAATAATCATATAATGACTAATAATCCAGTGCTATAGAAAGTAACATTTGAATAATGTGAAAGCTCATGCATTTTAAAATAAATTCATAATACTTCATCTAATTACAAAAAAGTTAAAATCATAGTGTGCATTTTCAAAAACACAAATATTGTTTAAGAAATACTATTTTCACTGAAATTAGACAATGCCAATACTAAATTCCAATTTTAAAAGTTATTCACTCTCAATTTGTTTATGGACTTCTTGAGCTTACATCAACAAGGGTTTGCCTTCAGTTTAACGACTGACCTAATTCAATCTAGTGTTGAATACAGCAGTTTAAGTTATAACTTTCTTGTGGAACTATTCAAAGAACAATCCCCTTCAATGATACAGATAAATGCAAACTCGTACAAGGATGATAAAAAAATAGATACTCTTATGATTGCTACTTTTTATCCGCTTAGTTCTGCTTCATTCCGTATATCATGTTACTCATTAATCTCCTCATTAGTCTTGCTTGAATTTAGTCTCTTCCATTGAGTTTCTGTTTGGCAAACAACTAAAAAAATGCAAGAAGCCATATCTGAAGAAGATCTCAGAAATACTGTCTTGACCAACAAACAAGACAAGATCATGTTCTTGATCATGTGTAAAGAATGAGTGAGCCATTGTCAAAATACATCTGCTAGTTACAGGACTTCAACAGATCCAGTCTACTGTACTAAAAATGCACCATAAACATGATGGAGAATATCTTGGCAATTCTTTTTATTCAAAAAGTTTAGCTTTCCGATTAAGTAAAAACCCATAAGATTATAGTAACAAAAACAATAATTAGTATGACTCTGATCTTTAACTGCTTTGGTTTCTCTGTTGTATCCACATATAATTAATACATATCAGTATCTTAACTTCAGTCAACTTCATGAACTCACTAACTGGGGAACACATGAAAACACCTTAGGCATTTCAAACCGGGGTCAAGCTGATACCTCCCCGTGGTGACCCTGGATAGCAACACAGTTGTGAACCAAATCAGCAGTCGCTTCTTTTAGAAGTCCTCCGTCGTATTTGTGTGATGCAAACAGACACATCCAACAGTTCTTCTCAGAACTATTTTAGACAGCCTTCCTGAGGAAGCGCAATCATCCTGATAGACAAAAAGTAAACATTTGGAATATTGATGACGAACACATTAAAAATGTGCGGAAATCTTATAGCATTGACAAGTACATTATTATGAGACATCGAGGAATAGGAAAACTTAAAAGGATAGAGTTGTGGTGCTGCAACAGGAAAAGTGCAGAAGAACTGTACACGCACATCAAAAGTATAAAACGTAATTTTTCTTTTATAGAATTGCTAAACTGCTATAATTGTTTTTATTATTTAGACAAAGCTTTTCGTCATTACTGACATCTTCAGGTCTTAAACAACGTCTATCAACTGTACGTTGTAGGCTTTTATACTTTAGGCCCCTCCCCTTATGTCATCGCCCCTCCTATTGGTTCTAGCTGCTACCGCTCTTCACGGGAACTTTGTCTACCTTTTTCCGTTAGGCATTTTTCTAACGTCCGTCAAATTGTTTTAAGAATCTCCCCTTAATTTCTTCATTCTTGACTTATAACCTTTTGCATTTCGTCATTTTTTAGTGTGTTATTCTTATTATTTTAATTTATTTTTGTTTATTGTTTAATATATAATAAAATATTTCTTCATTTGTAAAATCCACTTTTATATTCATTAATTTATTTTTATCTTCTTTTTTAACTTTAAGTATTTCTAGTTCTTCTATTAATTTTCTTTTTTGCGGATTGTTTTCTATTTTTATTATTTCCATATTTTCCTTGGGATTTATGAATTTATGGCCTGATTCGTTGAAATGTCTTGCATATAGTGAGTTCGTTACTCTAACCCCTTCTCCTTTTGCGTGTTCATTCATTCTAATTTTAAATTTTCTTCCAGTTTCGCCCAGATATATCTTATTACATTCCCCACATTTTAATTTGTATACGCCGCTTTTTTCCGTTAATGGAATTTCTTCTGTTTTATCATTTTTTATATATTCGAATACATTTTTCGTTTTCTTTATTCCTATCTGTATTTCATATTTTTCGAAACATTTTTGTAGCATTTTTGTTTGATATCCTATGTATGTTATTGCTCCTTTATATTTCTTTTCTTCATTTGTTTTTTCTTTTTTGTTATTTTCTATTTCTTTATTTTCCTCTATTTTCTTAACTATTCTATTAATTATTTTAGGGTTGTAATTATTATTTTTTGCTATTTGTTGTATTTTCTTTAATTCTTTTTGTTTGAGTTCTTCATTTTCTAGATAATTTATAGCTCTATAACAAAATGAATTTAATGCTGCCATTTTATAATTTACTGGATGATATGATTCTTGTGGAATTATTAAATCTGAGTATGTTTCTTTCCTATATATATCGAATTTGAGTTTATCTTCAATTTTAATATTGATATCCAGGAAATTAATTTCTAATCCTCCAATTTCTTCTTGAAATTTTATTGTTTTTTCTATGTTATTTAGTTGTTCCGTAAATTTTTTAAATTCATTTACTTCACCTTCCCAAACTATTAGTATGTCATCTACATACCTGATCCATTTTGTATACTTACGTTTATTTTGATTTTATAGATACGATATATTATATCTCACAAATGTGGTTATGTATACAAAAACTAAGACGCCATCTTTTACTACCTAAGTCATGGGCCAAAAGTTCGTTACGCGAAGTCATAGGAAACGGAAATTGCTTGAAATAACAAAACAGCTGTTCTAATTGTTACCAATGAAATACCCCTTTTTATTCTTTACTTTGTTACATAACATTTTTTAAAACCAACTGTAACCCTTCCAAAAACATAATGTGTAATAATAACTTTGATTAAGTTTAATGATTATATGATTAAATGATTATACAATAATAACATGTATATATTTATATTATATAGTGGTGCTCAACCCAGCACTTAGAATAATTACGCACGCACACAACCACTCACCCTTTCATTATCATGGTACAACTTATTTAAATTTTGGAGCTCCTTAAATTTAGATTGAAATTTTGAATAATTTGTTAAATGATTGATTTCTACAATAACATATATTGGGAAATAAAGGATTCAAAATATATAAGGAACGCTCTCACCAATTTCCGTGTTGGCTTCCTCGCACTGCCAGTCTCGTTCGTAATATCGGCACAATCGGTCGAGGACGCCTACACCAAACCGAACTATTACTTTCCTTAATACATTTTGATAGTAGATATTATACTGTTTATTAACCACCTACAGTGGTCTAAAAAGTTAAAATTCACTCGTAAGTGAGTGGGCGGCCGGCCGGCTCAAATCAGAGCTGCAGATGAAATGACGGCAATTTCTGGTTGAAATCTGCGGAAGTGGGGCGTATTGACGTCACATTCCTTTGTCTAACGTGTTGACATCGCAGTTTGGTTGCTGTCAACACATTCTCCGCCTCTGACGTAACGAAGGCTTGGCTCTGCTTATCTCAATAACTGCACACTGTTTTTGTGATGTGACACCGTTTTTTGTCATGAATTAGTTCAAATCCTGGCAAATACTGTAATATAGTCCACTCACTGTAAATTCGATATCGGGTGTTTGAGATTGGGTTGGGTATGTCAAAAAATAGGAAAATACAATATTTATGATCTTGTTACCATATTTTATGTAATTATACAATGTACCATGATTGTACCATCACAATTTTTTAATTCTTCTTTCTTTATCTATATCTTTTAAAATTTTGATTTCAAAGCTATTCATGAATATCTCTGCCATTAATGGTGAAAGCGGTGATCCCATTGGTAATCCATTTTCTTGTATGTAAAATTTGTTATTAAATCTGAAGTAGTTCTGGTTTAGGCATAATTACAATCCTTCTATTATTTCGTTTTTCCATTCTACATTACTTAATTTGTTTTTCTTTATTATTTCTACTGTTTTTGCTATTGGTATGTTGGTGTACATATCTTTTATATCTAATGACATTAATTTTGTCTTATTTGTTATGGTAATTTCTTTTAATCTTTCTATTACCTTTTTACTATTTTCTATGCTGTGGATTTCTTCTTTTTCATATGCCATTTGGATTCTTTTACTTATTTCTTTTGATATTTTGTATGTTGGCGAATTTATAAATGATACTATAGGTCTTAATGGCATTTCTTTTTTATGTAACTTAATTTGACATCTAAATTTTGGAGCTTCAGGATTATGTTCTATTTTTTGTTTCTTTTGCCATTCTGTTAAATATGTTGTCTTTTTTATCAATTTCTTTGTTTGTGCTTGAAATTTACTTGTGTAATCATATTTTATTTCTTTATATGGTCCTTTTTGTATAAATTGTTCTGCTTTTTCGATATAATCTCTTTTGTTCATTACCACTGCTGTGTTACCTTTATCGGCTTTTATAACTATCAAATTGTTCTCCGTAATTTTCTTTTTTAATTCTCTTATATTTCTTTTTATTTGGGTTTCGTTTTTATTTCTTACATTTTTGTTTTTCTTACATATTTTTTCTACTATTTCTTTTACTTCACTTCTTAATTGTTTTTTAGTTTCTTCATTTTTTATTTTATCGATTATTTCTTCACATTCTATTATTGTATTTTCTTTATCTATGTTTGTTTTTGTTGCATATTTTAAACTTTTCCCTAATAATTTATGTTCATTTTCTGTAAACTTTGTTTCTGTAAATTTAATACTTTTTCAGCAAATTTTATTTCTTTATCTTTTTCTTTATTTTTATTTCTTGTTCCTTCCATTAATTCCTTGAGTTTCTTATTTAATCTCTCTTCCATTTTTCTTATTTTCTTTTCTATGTATTTTTCACCAAACTCTTTTCTCATTTCTTCTATTTCTATATAATTGTAACTTGTATATAATTTTTGATGTAATTGATACATTTCTTTGTTATATTTATTTATTTTACTGTACAAGTTCTTAATTTCAAGTTTTATCCATATTTTTTCCGCCATGTTTTTCACTTGGTTTGCTACTTTGCTTTTGTTATTAATTTTAATTTTTGCGTATTTTGGAGTTATTTTGTTAATTAAACACTGTTTATTAAACCAAATTTTCCCTAGCGTTTTTTTCAATTTTGCTTTAATTTTTAAATACTTAAAAAATTCCCTTACATTTTTATATTTATCTGCTTGCAATTCGCATATTTTATTCTTCGTATTGTTTAAATTAGCAGCCATCCTTACTTTTCTTTTATAGAATTGCTAAACTGCTATAATTTTTTTTATTATTTAGACAAAGCTTTTCGTCATTACTGACATCTTCAGGTCTTAAACAACGTCTATCAACTGTACGTTGTAGGCTTTTAACTTTAGGCCCCTCCCCTTATGTCATCGCCCCTCCTATTGGTTCTAGCTGCTACCGCTCTTCACGGGAACTTTGTCTACCTTTTTCCGTTAGGCATTTTTCTAACGTCCGTCAAATTGTTTTAAGAATCTCCCGTTAATTTCTTCATTCTTGACTTATAACCTTTTGCATTTCGTCATTTTTTAGTGTGTTATTCTTATTATTTTAATTTATTTTTGTTTATTGTTTAATATATAATAAAATATTTCTTCATTTGTAAAATCCACTTTTATATTCATTAATTTATTTTTATCTTCTTTTTTAACTTTAAGTATTTCTAGTTCTTCTATTAATTTTCTTTTTTGCGGATTGTTTTCTATTTTTATTATTTCCATATTTTCCTTGGGATTTATGAATTTATGGCCTGATTCGTTGAAATGTCTTGCATATAGTGAGTTCGTTACTCTAACCCCTTCTCCTTTTGCGTGTTCATTCATTCTAATTTTAAATTTTCTTCCAGTTTCGCCCAGATATATCTTATTACATTCCCCACATTTTAATTTGTATACGCCGCTTTTTTCCGTTAATGGAATTTCTTCTGTTTTATCATTTTTTATATATTCGAATACATTTTTCGTTTTCTTTATTCCTATCTGTATTTCATATTTTTCGAAACATTTTTGTAGCATTTTTGTTTGATATCCTATGTATGTTATTGCTCCTTTATATTTCTTTTCTTCATTTGTTTTTTCTTTTTTGTTATTTTCTATTTCTTTATTTTCCTCTATTTTCTTAACTATTCTATTAATTATTTTAGGGTTGTAACTTAATTAAATCTTCCCTATTAATTTAGATGTCAAATTAAGTTACATAAAAAAGAAATGCCATTAAGACCTATAGTATCATTTATAAATTCGTCAACATACAAAATATCAAAAGAAATAAGTAAAAGAATCCAAATGGCATATGAAAAAGAAGAAATCCACAGCATAGAAAATAGTAAAAAGGTAATAGAAAGATTAAAAGAAATTACCATAACAAATAAGACAAAATTAATGTCATTAGATATAAAAGATATGTACACCAACATACCAATAGCAAAAACAGTAGAAATAATAAAGAAAAACAATTAAGTAATGTAGAATGGAAAAACGAAATAATAGAAGGATTATAATTATGCCTAAACCAGAACTACTTCAGATTTAATAACAAATTTTACATACAAGAAAATGGATTACCAATGGGATCACCGCTTTCACCATTAATGGCAGAGATATTCATGAATAGCTTTGAAATCAAAATTTTAAAAGATATAGATAAAGAAAGAAGAATTAAAAAATGGATCAGGTATGTAGATGACATACTAATAGTTTGGGAAGGTGAAGTAAATGAATTTAAAAAATTTACGGAACAACTAAATAACATAGAAAAAACAATAAAATTTCAAGAAGAAATTGGAGGATTAGAAATTAATTTCCTGGATATCAATATTAAAATTGAAGATAACAAACTCAAATTCGATATATATAGGAAAGAAACATACTCAGATTTAATAATTCCACAAGAATCATATCATCCAGTAAATTATAAAATGGCAGCATTAAATTCATTTTGTTATAGAGCTATAAATTATCTAGAAAATGAAGAACTCAAACAAAAAGAATTAAAGAAAATACAACAAATAGCAAAAAATAATAATTACAACCCTAAAATAATTAATAGAATAGTTAAGAAAATAGAGGAAAATAAAGAAATAGAAAATAACAAAAAAGAAAAAACAAATGAAGAAAAGAAATATAAAGGAGCAATAACATACATAGGATATCAAACAAAAATGCTACAAAAATGTTTCGAAAAATATGAAATACAGATAGGAATAAAGAAAACGAAAAATGTATTCGAATATATAAAAAATGATAAAACAGAAGAAATTCCATTAACGGAAAAAAGCGGCGTATACAAATTAAAATGTGGGGAATGTAATAAGATATATCTGGGCGAAACTGGAAGAAAATTTAAAATTAGAATGAATGAACACGCAAAAGGAGAAGGGGTTAGAGTAACGAACTCACTATATGCAAGACATTTCAACGAATCAGGCCATAAATTCATAAATCCCAAGGAAAATATGGAAATAATAAAAATAGAAAACAATCCGCAAAAAAGAAAATTAATAGAAGAACTAGAAATACTTAAAGTTAAAAAAGAAGATAAAAATAAATTAATTAATATAAAAGTGGATTTTACAAATGAAGAAATATTTTATTATATATTAAACAATAAACAAAAATAAATTAAAATAATAAGAATAACACACTAAAAAATGACGAAATGCAAAAGGTTATAAGTCAAGAATGAAGAAATTAACGGGAGATTCTTAAAACAATTTGACGGACGTTAGAAAAATGCCTAACGGAAAAAGGTAGACAAAGTTCCCGTGAAGAGCGGTAGCAGCTAGAACCAATAGGAGGGGCGATGACATAAGGGGAGGGGCCTAAAGTATAAAAGCCTACAACGTACAGTTGATAGACGTTGTTTAAGACCTGAAGATGTCAGTAATGACGAAAAGCTTTGTCTAAATAATAAAAACAATTATAGCAGTTTAGCAATTCTATAAAAGAAAAGTAAGGATGGCTGCTAATTTAAACAATACGAAGAATAAAACGTAATGTTGTAAAGAAGCGAAACGTCTCTATAGGAACTACGTACAAAGATCGGAAAAGGAGGACCAAACAAGCAATCACTCCGATCATAGAAAAAACGACTGACATTCATGCATTGGAACGCGCGTTCTCTCATGAACAAAGTAGAGGAGTTGAAGCAAGTCATCGACGATACTAAGTTAAAGTTATCTGTGTACAAGAAGCCTGTTTACCCTCTGGATGAAAAGCTACACCCTCGCTTTAAGGATTTTAGAATTTTCAATTTCTCTCGACCAAATAAAAGAGGAGGGGGTGTAGCCTCCATTATTCACAGATAAGTGGTGGTGAGCAATCATAAGGAAATTATCACAACTAATATGGAAGTGCTAACCTGTGATATAACATTAAGTCAGGATGTCGTGGTAAAGTTAATAAACGTTTACATTTTTAATCAAAATGTAACGCTGGACGAGTTATTAAAATTGGATTGCTCCACCAAGTACCTACTCATTATGGGGGATTTCAATGCCAAAGATGCGGCATGGAATGAGGGAGCCGAGAATAGAAACGGCCCACTGGTGTACAACTGGGTTCTCTCCTCTAATCTTATACTCCTAAACAAGAACAAAGAGCCGACGTATCAATCACCCAGTTCAGGATCTCTCAGCACACTGGACCTGACCCTCATCTCACCAGATATGATCGATATAATCAAAGATTGGCGTATAGAAAGTGACCTCACTAGCGACCATTTTCCTATTTTTTTCAGCGTTTATTCGGGAAAGAATGATCAAGCACGAAACGCCATCACCACTAAGTTCAAGGTGAAAGAAGCAAACTGGACTCTCTTTAAGCTCCACACGAGCAACTGTAACGAAAACAGTATTGATGAAATTGAAAATAGTATAATAACTGCCGCCTCAAAGTGCATCCCAACTTCAAAACCAAACAGATGGCAAAAGCCTTCTAATATTTGCTGGACAAAGGAAATATCGGCATTAAGAAAGGCAAGACAAAGGGCTAGGAAGCAGTGGAAGAAATTCCGGACACCCGCGTTCAGGAGTGAGTACAACAAAGCCTCTGCTAAATGTAAAAGAGTGGTGAACGCAGCAAAAAGAACATCTTGGCGTAACTTTGTTAATGGGATAAACTCAAACACTCCATGTTCGGCCGTATGGAAGCGATTCAGGGCGATCCAAGGTAAAGCGGACCCAAAATTTTTTCAAATTCAAACAGCCACTGGTCTCACGGTCACCAGCGAGAGGGAAATTGCTGAAGTTTTTAACAAGATGTACATGGGAAAATCAGGTGACGAAGCGATTTGGCCTTCCCATCTTAAACCTCGGAAGCACAGATTCTCTGTGGAGTTGGACGCAGCAATATCACAAAAGGATGACTGCGACCCACCGTTTACAAGCTCTGAAATGAGAGCTGCAATAGATCAACTCAAACCGTCTACTCCCGGCGGGGACAATGTGCACAATTTAATGATTCAAAATTGCTTGGAAGACCTGTTGCATGAACTACTGCTCTGTCTAAACCGTATCTGGGTGTCTGGGGAAATACCGCAGAAATGGAAACAGGCCATTATAATTCCTCTGTTAAAAACCGGGAAACCTCCGGAACTGGCTTCGTCTTACATACCCATAGCCCTGACATCATGCCCTGGCAAACTTCTGGAGAGGTTGGTCAACAATCGTCTAACGTGGAGGCTTGAAAAACGCGCTATTCTCAGCCCGTACCAATTTGGGTTCAGGCCAAAAAGAAATACGTGCGATGCCCTTCTATATTTCTCTGAAAGTATCTATTCAGGGTTCTCAAACAATGAATGTACGACAGCAGTGTTGATTGACTTCGAAGCCGCATTCGACCGAGTTTCAAGGATATCGATCATCGCACAATGCATGAAAATTGGGTTGAAAGGCAATATTTTATAATACATTGTCCATTTCCTCAGAGACAGGACTATCAAAACCAAAATAAATGAAACCCTCTCCACCGAAGGAACTACTCTTAATGGAATACCGCAAGGTTCCGTCATCAGCCCAACACTTTTTAATATTGTTCTTCAAGACTTGGTAAATGTAATCCCAACAAACGTGTCTGTGGCGATTTTTGCAGATGATATTACGATCTGGTCGACGCATAAGGAACCGGAAATTGCGACAAGTAGAGTTCAAGAATCTCTCAATAAAATTTACCAATGGTCCGAAAAATGGGGTTTAGTCATCTCCACGGCAAAAACAGAAGTGTGTTTTTTCTCTAGGCGTTACACCCACAAACATTATAAGCTGTTGCTGAAATTCAATAAAAATGCCCTCCCCTATAACGCAAACCCTATACTTTTAGGAATAAAGCTGGATCCTAAACTCCTATGGAGGGATCAGGTAAGCTACACTATTGAAAAGTGTATCAGCAGACTGAATGCTCTAAAAGTGATTGCTAGTAGAGAATGGGGTGCAGACACGTACTTTTAAGACAATTTTATCAGTATTTTGTAAGATCCAAAATCCTATATTCGTGTGAATTGTGGGTAGGAGCGGCTGAAACACACATCAAGAAACTGCAAACGTTCCAGAATGTTGCGCTTAGAATTTGTTTGGGCTGCCCAAAAACAACAAGTGTTCAAGCAATGGAAATCGAGCTGGGAATCGAACCACTGGATCTTTACATCCAAACCAGAAAGTGGAGGAGGCACTTCCAATTGCAAGCTATCCAGCCAGTAAAAGGCTTTAACGAGGTTAACACCGGCAATCTCTATTCAACCACCGAAATAGGCCAGGCGGAGTTTTAGAATTCATTCAGCCTGAGTTGATCCCGGCTGTTTTTGATATCCCACCCTGGCTACATGACCAACTAAAGACATGTACAAAAATTCCTGGTTCACTGACCAAAGGACAAGACTTGCCAGCACTTCTAAGGGAAGTGTCAATCACATTGATTCAGGAAAAATATCATGGATTCGCCAAAATATACACCGACGGTTCTGTTGACAAAGTCAACAATAAAGGAGGAGCTGCTTATTATTGCCCAGAAACAGGTGACTCTTTTTCATTGCCCTGCGACGCGTCCTCAAGTATGAACGCTGAATTATTGGCCCTGAATGCTGCACTGGAGTTTTGCAAAGCCATCGATGCGCGTTACATCTGCATTCTCACGGACTCCATGTCTTCTATACAGGCCTTACAAGCGCAGAACACCACAGATTATTACTTTCGAACATCGGAAATCCTGCAACAACTTAATAGTTTAAAAGGTAAGAATGTTGTTTTTCAATGGATTCCAAGTCACTGCGGGATTCATGGAAATGAAGTAGCAGATACTCTTGCCAGTAAAGGTTGCTGCATGGGCCCTGTACAGGCACAGCGTTATTCTCTGACACAGTGTAAAGAAGCGGCCAGGAAGTTCTTCATTGACTCCTGGAAACGGAGATGGGAGAATTGTAGCACCGGACGCGAGTACTTCACCATCCAAAGCTCCCCAAACCGCCCAAAAATCTATAAAGGGATGTCTCGATCTGTGGCGTCATTTGCGGCAAGAGCACGAATGGGTCACATCGTGATGAACAGGTATCTGCATAGGTTTCACCTAAAAGACAGTCCTCTTTGTGGAATTGTCAAGGAGCAGGATGAAACCCTAAATCACATTCTCTTGGATTGCCCGGCAACGCTACCAGCGAGGGAAAATCTTAAACGCAAAATGGCCGGAGAAAAAACTCTGGATAAAATACTATCCGAGAGTTGTTGGTTGCCGCTAGCAGCAGACACAGGAGACATTGAGCCATCGAAGCAGCCAGCCTCGGATGCTCGTATTAAGAAGTAAGAAGTATCGATTTCAAACCTCTCTCCACATACCTAAGTTATATTCAGTTTTCTAAGTTATACAAACACACAGAATTTTCACTAATTTTTTAATGTTTTTACAAAAATGGTCTTCTATAATCACTGCCAATGAGTATGGATATGAGTTTGGTGATGACCTACACATTGCTCTTGAGCCTTGCTGATCACTGTTAAAGTGTGGCCATTTTTATACAGTTAAAACATCTTTAATTATGTAGTCCACAGGTTCCAAAAATCTGCTGTTTCTTATAGAGTGAATCCGGACTCATCTGCTAAAATTGATGGAGTTATGCAATTTGTATTGTTTAATGCATACCATTATTGTGCATAAAACAAGAACACACACACACACACACACACCTGCTAGCATACAACAGACTCTCCCATGCGCTAGAAAGAAAAAAAGTGTGCGCAGAAATGTTTATTATTGAGTTCTTTCACCCTTTTTGTTGTGAAACTTGCCCAAAAATAACTTATAAGTAGTATTGCCACATCTAAAAGGTGGATAATCAAAGATGGGCAAATTTGAGTTTTGGAACGGATACTAGCTGGAAGAAGGAAGTGGGGACGTTTAATGACACTGTGTAGTGCTAATGTCCCAGATGCACACTAGGCTGTAGAATATTGCACGTGCATGTGACACTCAAAAATTTGTTTTTTTTTTGGGGGCAGAAGGTGTAATGGTTCATTTCCTTAAGCATTACAAAATTGTATATTCATGTGCGAGAGACCTCAGAAAGTGAGCATGGAATTTGGTGTGACTTTTGATATGGGAAGTGTTGCAGCAATCGGCAAGTGTACGTGACTTTTGAGCGATTTCACACATTCCTGGAGCGTTGCATCAGCCAACTGGACAATGTGCTTGCTGGAACGTGAAGAGCGGGGGGGGGGGGGGGATTCAGCATTAGCGTCAGTCAGTCGCGGAAAAAACATCAGAGAGAGCAGGCTGCGTCTCATATACGGCAGTCACAATTTTAATGCCGAGCAGTACAGTCAATTCCGACAGCAGTGACTCAAAAAGGCCGTGCCTTGGTAAAATGTAGTGAGGTAAAAGCAGCAGCATCAGTGCCTCGGATGACAACGTGAAGTTGTCAAAAGCTCTATAGTTGAACAGTGCGCGCATGCTAAATGTGTAGAAACTCGGCTGTGCAAAGTGTGTAGTATTCGACCGCATATCGTGCACGAGAGAGACCATGTGGCGGAGCTACGAAACACAGTTAACAGATAAGTAAAAAGAAGGCCTTGGAATTTTTCTGTGAGGGAGAGTGAGTATCTTAAATTGTTTTTCATGGTGAAAGTGATACGGTTTCCACATTTCCTCCTTTAAAAATGTGGTGGTGACCCTGGGGCTTTTGGTGTTTTTGGAATCTTCTGTCTGGAGGTAAGTAAAAAGTAGTATCGGGGCGTAATTTCTTATCTTCTCCTCTTTAATTAAAACGTTACAAAGGGGAAAGTCAAAAAAAATTTAACCACATATTCACACACATACTCTACACTGACCTGTTACTGAGAATGTTTTGATGAACTGATTCTTGGTGTCTAAAAATGAAGTCTAGAGATTCATTATTGCATATTATTATTCCAACACCAACTGTAATTGGTGAGGAACCTAGAATTCATTGACAACTGGCAAATTATTAGATTATTGGCACTGACAATTATTAACAACAATATGTATAAGTAAAACTAAAGCTGAAAGAAAACAATATAGTACAACATGAGAAGAGTGACTAATCCACAGTTACATATTTCTAAAAAACTACAATGAAAGACAGTTATTCATTCAATTTAATAAATCTAGTATTTAAATTTGCATGACTCATTACTGAGAGAAAACATTTTAATATTACAACCATTTTGATTAAATTAGAAATCATCTAATAAGACCTAATTTGTTTTAATATTTGAATAATAACGTGCATTAAAAATACTTTTTGTATAGTAATGCACATTAAGTTATTTTCAATAAAATAGTTGTTTCAATTAATTGTTGTTTTCACATTTAAAGTATAATATGTATGGTGTCTTATGGATGAGTCACTATACCTATTTTAAGACACAAAAAGGCTTTAAAAACAGCATGTGAGTGACAATGCGAAATAGCAAGGTGTATGTACAACTATGTTAATTAAGGTAGATATTACTAGCCTTAAAACTATATGACACTGTTCCCAAATAAGTACAACTTACCCTGTAACACTTCCACTGTAAACGTAGATTCATCTTTAATATTCCTCACTAGCTCATCACTAATAATTACATGTATACCTCCTGGTCCTTGCATGTAGATATCATGAATCTGTGTTACTGATACACCTACCAGCGATGCTAATTTAGTTTTCATTTCCTGACTTGTCAGAGTTGCCAAGTAAACAGCATGGTAAACCACTGGGGACGTTTGGACACAAAGATAAATAGTTCTGGAAAGTACCAATATACTCAAAATTATCTATACACTTCAATATACTTTGTTTCTAATTTCAAACTATACTTACAAATACTTAAAATTATATTGTACTTGAACAATTAAATGTTTGCCATGTCTACTTACTTGGCCTTAGCATGCAATGCATTAAACATACGAATACCATCTGCCAATCCACAGATTTGAATAAGGTCATCACGAGACATACGTAGCAAATCAGCTCCAGAAAAACTTGAAAATGTACGGATATATGCCGAGAAACGATGAAACTGTAACCATGTAGTTGTTTGTTGAGCTGTTGCATTGCATGTCAAAGGTGAATCCAACACCTAAAAAAAATAAAATTATATATATATATATATATTATGTTATGTGACATAATAACAGTCCCAAAACAATTAACAGAAATAGTCCAAATAATAATAAAAAAGTCAGAATAAATGAAATCAAGTATGTAACAATTTAGAATAAAAAGTACAGCACAATAGTGTGACCAATAATAAACTATGTATTGTGAAAAAATAAGATAAAACTTATGAAAAGTGAATCAGTGTAAAAGTGAAAAGTGAAAAAACAAGGGTGATCATTAATCACACAGATAAGACTGTTAAGATTAATGATCCCTATAATTCCATTAAGTGTGAAAAAACCAAATACAGTGAAACCTCAGAATGCGAGTAACGTGGTCTACGAGTGTTTTGCAAGACGAGCAAAAATTTTAAATAAATTGTAACTTGATAAGCGAGCGAGATTCCGCAATACGAGCATCACGTGTGCCTACGTTTTCCCCTCCTCTCTGCCTATATTTCCTGGGCGATTGTGTGTCATATTTCTCCCGCACTGGACTTCAGTTGGCGTGCCTCGCTCGCATAGTCAACACCGTACGAGCGTATACATGTTTTGTTTCTTTAATTAGTGTTATAATTAGTGTTATAACTGTACTGCAACAATGGGCCCAGTGAAGGAAAAGAAGGCTGAAAAGGAATTCGGTTGGAAGAAGGAGATGATTACGATGGAAGTTAAAAAGGAAATGATCGAAAAGCACGAACAAGGTATGCGAGTGGCTGATATCACGAGATTTTATAACAAGTCTACGTCAACAATTTGTACAATATTAAAGAAGAAAGAAGAAATAAAAGGGCTAGATGCAGCAAAAGGAGTAACAAGAGTATCAAAGCAACGGCCACGTGTTCTGGAAGATGTAGAAAAGTTGCTTCTCATTTGGATAAATGATAAGCAACTAGCAGGTGATACTGTGACCGAGAATGTAATCTGCGAGAAGGCAAAGACATTGTACGCCAACCTCGTAAGTAAACTGCCATGTAGTACACGTACGTCAACAGAAATCGAAGAAAGCTTCAAGGCCAGCAGGGGATGGTTTGATAACTTTAAGAGGCGAAGTGGCATCCATAGTGTTGCGAGGCACGGGGAGGCTGCAAGTTCGGATGCTAAGGCAGCTGAGGCATTCACTGCTGAGTTCCAGAAGCTCATTGTTACCGAGTGTTACCTGCCGCAGCAAGTTTTTAACTGCGATGAAACAGGACTTTTTTGGAAAAAGATGCCGAAGAGGACCGACATTACAGCAGAAGAGAATGCAGTGCCCGGTCACAAGCCCATGAAAGACCGTTTAACCCTGTTATTGTGTGCTAATGCCACCGGGGATTTAAAAGTAAAGCCCCTGCTTGTGTATCATTCCGAGAATCCACGAGCCTTCAAAAAATGCAAGGTGCAGAAGAGCCAGTTAAATGTTATGTGGAGGTCCAACACTAAGGCTTGGGTCACTCGTATGTTCTTTGTTGAATGGATGAACGAGGTCTTTGGTCCTGTAGTGAAGAAATACGTTTTAGATAATAATCTGCCGCTCAAAGTCTTGCTGGTTATGGACAATGCTCCTGCTCATCCTCCAGGCCTTGAGGATGACTTACTGGAGGAATTCAAGTTCATTAAGGTTAAGTTCCTTCCTCCCAACACTACTCCACTACTCCAGCCTATGGATCAGCAAGTCATTTCGAACTTTAAGAAGCTATACACTAAAGCACTATTTCAGCGATGCTTCGAAGTGACCGAAGGAACAGACCTTACCCTCCGAGAGTTCTGGAGAAATCATTTCCACATCGTGAACTGCCTGAAGATCATCGATAAAGCATGGGATGGGGTCACCAAGAGAACTCTCACTTCTGCTTGGGGAAAACTGTGGCCTGACTGCGTTCTTGGACGTGACTTTGAGGGGATTGCTGGTGAAAATGAGCCGCCGATTGTCGATGAAATTGTGTCCTTAGGGAAGACCATGGGGCTGGAGGTGAATGACGCCGACATTCAAGAGCTGGTGGAAGAACATAGCCAGGAACTGACCATCAACGAACTGATGGACCTGCATCGCGAACAACAGGAGGAGGTTATGGAGGAGATCTCGTCCGGTGAAGAGGAGGAGGAAAAGTCAGAGGAATCTCTCACTTCAAATGAGATTCGGGAGAAGTGCAAAATGTGGGAAACGGTGCAAAATTTTATAGAAAAACACCACCCGAATAAGGCTGTAGCAATGCGAGCGATGAATCTGTTCAATGACAATGCAATGTCACATTTTCGTGAAATCCTCAAAAAGAGGCAAAAGCAACAGTCATTGGACAGGTTCCTTGTTAAAGTTGCACGAAAAGAAAACAATTCTAGTGAGCCAACAGATAGCAGTGATTCCGTTAGTGAAATTCGTGCTACACAATAACCCTTCTCATGTCATCTCTCTCGTCTCCCTCACACCAACAATGACTCTATTGTAAGGTAAAGTGCAGTTTAATTTGTTTTACGTTATACTGTATTTTGTATTAGAAATGTTATGCGAATAAATATTTTTGTGTTGTGGAACGAATCATCCGCGTTTCAATTGTTTCTTATGGGAAAATTTGCTTTGATATACGAGCGCTTTGGATTACAAGCACGTTCCCGGAACGAATTACGCTCGCAATCCAAGGTTCCACTGTAGTTCAATATAAGAGGCCCAACTCTTATAGGTAATATGAAATGACAAACATACTAAATGTTAAAGTATGAACAGACAATTGTAGTATTGTAACATTGTTTATTGAAGGGTTGTATAATTATTAATCCCATGTTTGTTTTTCTTTAATTAGGCCAATGCCAGTAATTGTTAGCATTGATAAACTATGTATAAAGAATATAAGAAAAATATTAAGCCTGTAGGCAAGAATAGAAAGTATGTGTTACGGCATAATACCAAAACATGCTTAAATAGAGGCCCATAAACAATATAATAATGGTCCATGAATAGAACCTAATAGTATGAGGATGAAAATGGTATTATGACCAATTAAATAATTTATGTTATTGTTTGTACATGAATGAATCAAATCTTGGCCATGAAGGCAACATTTTTAATTAGTATGTTAAGGGTTTTGTATTAGTTAATAAACATTGTTAGAGTAAGTTAAAAAAAATGTAGTAATCTTTAAAACAAATGTAATCAGGCAAAAGGGTTCAAAACAGAAAACAATTTAATAATTAATGTAATTTATACAATGAGTATGAAGTCAAATTTGAGGTCTAGCCCGAACATGAAATATAAAATAACATAATGTCAGAAATGATTAAGTTATCAAATCAATATAATACAATAATAACAAAATAGGATCAAAATTTAATAATGGACACGTCTTAGAGTAATTGTGTATCAAATGAGATTAATCTTATAAAAATTTAAGTATTGTATCATAGTGAATGTAAGGGCAGTGTTATAGTCCAGATTTATAGATTCTGTAAAGGTGAAAGGACACCTAATATGAAGTTAACTTAGGCCTATACAAAATTATATACCAAAATGTAGACCTTTAAAAAAAGGAACAGAAATATGTAAACCAATTTTAGTTTAAACAAAAATTAACAAGGGAGTATTTTTTGACTGTAAAGGCAAGGATATAATTTTAGTAATATGTGCCGCTTGACCTCAAGTTCATGAAAACTGACCAATCAAAACCCGAGTTTACTGGTCAAAAAGCCGTTACAAAGACGAGACGAAGGAATATTGTATTGTTAGATGCCATGCTGAAGAGATGAGTCTAATAGCTGAAGCTTGTGAAAAAAACTAAACCAATCAAGTAATACTCGACCAATGTTCAAAAATAAACCAGTGAAGTAAGAAAACACTCCAAGAAAATTATAAAGAATTAATTACTGACCGATGGAAGCAAAATTCTACACCAAAACCACAAAAGGACTCTAGCGAGGGATTGCTTGCAGTATTCCAGGAACGTAATTATAACTCCGAAGTATTTTCATTACCACAATACACACAGATCAAATTCACTACACCATATAAACAATTTACAGTGATAATTGGAATACCCGTTGATCATTAATACAGTGATTAATGATAATAACAATTTTATTTAAAACAGAGAACACTCAACTACATGACTTTGGTTAGCCGATTAAGCGGCCATCTTGTTTATTATTCTATTTCCAGTGCCAACAGAGTTCGTTACCGCTGACGGTGAAAAAACTTAATATTTTATTTTGTAAACATTAATAATTCAGTTTTATTATTTTATATGTAATTGTAATGTGTTGTACTCCTTTTTAAAGCATTTTCTGACTTCATAACTAGTCCAAAGAACCCAAGCCCTGAGATAAATATTTTATATTAAATTTACTTGTAAACCATTGCAGAGCAGATTCGAAGACGAATCGATTATAAACTGTTAAGGTCGATTCAAGACCTAACCATTTATGTTTTGACAAATAAGCTGAAAAAATAATAAAGAAACCAATGATTACCGATTCCAGAGTTGTTATTTTATGCGTGAAAATAGAATAAGAATTTGTTCACAGGCATTAGTGAGTGAGAGCAGGTACGCAGGGCGAATATAACCTCGCCAACAACAGAAAAAATAAACTAACCTACAACTGGCAACATACGGTTAGCGACTGCCGCTGAGTCAACCAGAAGTGCGGGAAAATTTGATGGCGCTAGCACACGAATATAAACGCTTTCTCTCAGAACAACATTATACAAACTTTATATTAAAGAAATGATCATTAAAAAATGAATCGTCATCCATATAACATACAACACTCCTAAAATTGTACGTTATAGAATATGTACACACACCATTATAAATACGCTCTAAAAAACATTATCACAGTATTCATGTTTTCACTACAACAAACAATACATAGTTGGAACTAAAATCATTTCTGACACCTTGCTTTCACTAGTTAAACTCCTAGATTTGATTCTTTCTTAAACACTCACTCTTATTATGTCACTCAACTACCACTTCATATACAGAGAGGAAGAAGGAAGAAGAAACTATTATTATGTCAGACTAAATCAT